>JAPXFQ010002260.1:577500-1276994 GCA_028564705.1 Apricaphanius iberus
CTGTCCATTTTAAAACCAAGCTATTGTTGTATATATCAGGAAGTTAAAAAGATTTAACATCTCTGACCCTTACCATGCCCCTGGGATACTTTTAAAAACTTAAAAAGATGTCGGAGCTTACTTTTTTCCGGAGCTGAGATACCCGGACATACTATTTCCTAATATATTTCCCCTCATCCTACTCTGGAGCAACACTTAACGCAGATAAAAGACTGGAGGAATATAAATGGACACAATCAGGGTTTGTTATCAAGATCCAGATCTGGAATCTCCCTGCAATGGACTTGTCCTCATTTTAGCTACCATGAGCTAAAGTGTAGGAAATCCACTACAAACCTTAATAAAAGCATGTAAAATAAATACCATATAAAGTTGAGGAAACGTTGGTTCATGTACCTGTTATGAAGTGGTGATCAACATAGCTTCATTTTTAGCTGATCGCTAGCGCGTTTCATTGCAATAATCCATCGTTTTCTGTGTTCTGGATCCTTGGGAATCTTGTTAAATTCTCTTCCCTTATCTCGTCCACGTCTGTTATGGCATCCTGGGGCACAGCAGGTATCCACCATATTTACAATTTTTACGTTTGGGTTAGCCATATAATTATAACTATAGTATAACTGAGGAAGACAGCCTGCCACTATGGTGCTGATTTGATTTGAACCGTTGAATGCTAGGAGAAGTGACATCACCTCCCAGAGCTCTATTGGCTAACTTTATTTATGTTTCCACAATTGAAATGAAAGTGACTTTGTAACATAGTTTAAAACTAATCTATAATAAGTTAACCGCAGAATGCTTCTGTTATATTTGGGTATTGTGATCAGAAACAAGCGTCCTTGTTTGTGCTGTTGTAATATAAATTTCAGTATATACCAGATGAATTTAGAGAAGTATTTTGAAACATTGAGGGAGAAGCACTAGAGTGACATGGGAGCTGATGCTGAGGGAGCATTCTTGAAGAAGACCAGTGGAGGTTTACAGGTAAAGAGATTATTAATTTTGTTTATTTTTCTTCGGAGCAAATGGTCAACTAAATTTTCTGCAATTACTGATTGTTGGCAACTAAAATAACCAGATATGCCAATTAAATACTCATGGGAATTCAAGCTCTTTTAAGAGAGCCAGTTTTCTGACAAAACAGCATACTTTGTCAAAATAGCATACTGTAAATTGAGTTATCTAACCAATTTTAACCAATCCACAAGTTTTATGTTCAAACCCCAATGCTACAAAAGCACAAATATACTTTCTTTTAAATGCCTAAACCTACAATATATATATATATATATATATATATATATATATATATATATATATATATACAATTTAATTTGATTTGAACAGATTTTAAACATCAGAGGGAAAAGTAATTTTTTTTACTGCTGCGCATGCGCATTAACACAAATTATTTCATTCTTATGGGTATGCTGTTTTGTTACAACCATGGCTGGATTATCATTGCAGGGGCCCTTAAGCACAATGTGTTTAAGGGCCTCCACCCACCACCCCCCACGTCACTTCCTCAATAGCAGACATTTCACAACATTGTCAATAACTAATTCTCCTACTTATGTAAATATGTAAGCATTTAACTCCTTCCAAGATTGTTTCATAATCTAATCACAAACACACTCACACCTGATGATTTTTTCTGTCCTGCCTCACTCCTTCTGTCTCTATTCTACTGTCCTGCGTCTTTTTGTCTCTTTCTCTGTCTCTCTGTCTCTTCTTCTCAGTGCTTGTCTCCTTTTATGTCTGTAATAACAAAAATGTAATCAATAATCTGTGGGGATGGTTGAGTCCTACTATCAAACCCACACAGAAAGTAATGCAGATCCTTTGCCAAGTT
This sequence comes from Apricaphanius iberus, assembly GCA_028564705.1. Lineage (NCBI taxonomy): Eukaryota > Metazoa > Chordata > Actinopteri > Cyprinodontiformes > Aphaniidae > Apricaphanius > Apricaphanius iberus. Next base: position 579,353 of record JAPXFQ010002260.1, read on the forward strand.
CAAAAGTTGGTTGAGAAGCATAAGATAATTTTATAACTCCTACTAAAATACTGGAATGGTATACAAAACATTAACGCTCTGTTGGATAGAAGTGCGTAGCCCTCTAAATTCCTTGTTAGTCCCCAAGACCAAACATATGATTAAAGATGTTTAAAGATTAAACATATCGGATGTCATCTACCTGTGGAATTTAACATCATTCAAGGACTTTGAGAGATCATTTTAGCTTTAAAGGAGATTGACTGAAAGATTATAGAGTTATTGAAAAGTTTTCAATGTTAAGAGATCTTTTTATACATTTCATGTATTAAAAATTGTTTATTCTTCAATTGCATTTATATAAAATGGCATTTGTAGAGTGTATATGTGTGCTGTTTTTGGCTTATTTAATACTGAATCAATATTAAATTAATCACATAAAATAGCAATTAGCAGCCAGATTTTGGAAGGCTGAGATTACTTTTAATAAAATTCTATTGTGGGTGCTTTCTGTAAGTGATCTTCATAGTGCAGGGTCTTCAGAGATTAAGGCATTACCTTGGGTTGTTAGCTCTTCATTTATAGCTGTTTCATTTTCTCCGGCCAGTAAGGTTAGTTGCCACTGTTAGCTCAGACTGGGCATCACTGGTAGAGGGCAACGCTTCAAAGGTAATGGTGCTGCTGGCTTGCTCAAAATCTTCCTCCTCATTTCTAGCTTTTTTGAAAAAGCTAGTAAGTGGCAGAACATATTGTATAGCAGCCACTTCTTTTTCTACCTTTTTCTTCTTTCGCTTAGTGGCCCTGCTGGCCTTTCTGTTGATGCTACTGAGGTCCATTTCCTCCCTGCAGTTCCACTACATATACAATATATGGAAAACAGCCCCACCCACCATTATCATTAGCCAATCTACATAGTGCATTGCCGCCAATTATTACCTGTTAAGTCAAGAAACTTAAGAGACAATCACGAGAGTCCATTTTTGTACACAACCATTATTTTATTCTGATTGGACAGTTATGAAAATTGAAACAAAACTCTTGTGTGGGATTTTTTTATGTTGCGGCAAAACACAATTGTGCTGCAAGAGGGCCCTTCTATGCCCGAGGGCCCCTGGACACATGCCCAGGTTGGCCATATGGTAGATCCGGGTCAGATTAGAACACTGGTTCTTATGGCTCACTTCACAAAAAAGAACCGGAAACCTGTTGGCTCCAAAGTGGCTTGTCCCATTTTTTGTTTCTTAGATTGATTTATCAGCAAAAATAATTTCACACATAATATAAATTGTATTTAAAATGAATTACTAATCTACAAATATAATTATATTGAATGTTCATCAATGTACATTATTTTATTCACGATGTAAAAGAGTGCTAAAAAAAACCTCATGTTGAACTCTGATTTTAGGTAAAATATTTCTAAACTTTGAATTACTTACTTTGAACAGCACTGAAAAGCTAAGATAACGTACAGTAGATAAGTGCAGAGCCAGTATGAGATGATACTTTAGCATACACTCTGATGATTTGTCAGTGTAATTGAAATGCAACCAAATTTTGCTGTGTTACATGCTGTCACTTATTTCCTCACCTTGTAAGCATGTTTTGTAGCATCTGTATTGTTTTTATTCCTTCTCTTACACTCTTTGATTTCTCTGTGTTTGAGGCAGAGCCTGTCTGAAAGATAATTCTTAAACTTTCCATGTCAAATGCTTGTTTCCATCTTTTCAGATGATGATGATGATAATGATGATGATGGGGAGCGTGCTTATCACAAAGGTTCTCTGTGCTCATATTGTGAATTTTGTGAGGTATGTGTAAATAACAAAAAATATGTAAGTGCGGTACAATATATAGTAAACATCCCAATGTATAGACATTTGCATACATTAAGTGTTTTGTGAAGATAACATAGTATATTGGCAGTCTGCAACTCTGTAGCTGAGATTTCTTGATTTCCTGATTTCAAAACTTTCTTCCAGCACTGCAAAAGCTGTGATAAATGTCCCTGTGAAGAAGGAGACAAGTCTGAACACTGTGATGACTGTAAGGTGAGAAGACGGGCATATGATATTTGATTTTTGGCTTTGACTTTAGTTTTTTAGTTTTTTTTATCCATACAGTCTGGTGATTCTGACACACATTTATTCTTAATTTACAACACCCATTACTTGTTATAAATTACATATTTTTTTTCAGTCCTTAATATAAGCTTAGACTCAACCAAAATGACAGTGATAATAACAGCATAATAAAACTATACCCATGACACAGTCATGTTACACCACAAAGCTCAATGTATTTCACAAGGACTATATTTGATAGCCCAACAGAAAGTGTTATAAATGAAAAATATTTTAAATGTGCAGCTACACCTCATAACTAAAGTTTGTGTGCAGGTTTTTATATTTGTTGTTAGTACTGTTTGTTCTACAGATTAACATCCACACGTAATTGCATAACTAAGGAGGAGTTCCAAAGGAGAGATTGAATGATGGATAGTTTTGTAACATAGTTTTTTTTACAATATTACCTGTCAAGTGTTTTACTTCCCATGTACACAATGTCCCTGGGATTTGAGTGGAAACAGGGCCATTAGAAGAAATTTTCAGCCTAACACAGAGAAAACAAATGAGAGCCACTGAAAATTCAGTCAGTCCCATCTGTTCTTTTTGTCCACAGATGTGCACTTACTGCAACATTTGTCCTCTTTGTGAAACAGTTTGCAAGCCTGGTGAGTATAAAATTAAAAGAAAATTAGTTTTTTGCTGTTTTTACCCAAACAAATCCCAAATATTAGAAGATGGTAAGGTAAAACCTATCAAAGAGCATTATCATGTCAATAATTATACATGACCTCCTAATTGACTCTTAGGATGTATGTGTGATTGGGATGAATGTCATTATAACTGTAATGTATTTATGTATCAAAGTTTTTTAAATCTTTCAAGTGATAGTTCGGTTCTGTAATGTGATATATGGGTGGTGCTCCACAACATTTGTTATATTTCTTAAGTCCCTCCTTGCTCCCAACTGACCCCTATGCAATTCACACTGACAGCAGATTATTTTTATTCCAGTTTCCGCATTGTTGGCTGTCAAAGTGAAGATGCAAATAAATAGTTATTCCCCGGCTACAGAGGGCTATTTCAACTTCAGAAAGAAATTTAAAGAACGATCCAGCAACTAAACTCACCAAAAAACGCGTTAGACCGGACTATGATTTATATCAGAGATATGTTTCAACAATGGAGATAACTTCAACTCTTGAAAACTCTTCAAAACCGATGCAGTTTTGGTGACAGTTCTGTTAAACGTGTAGGACAGTCAGTATAGCAAATGAATATTTTATTTTATTAATAAAGTACACAATGAGATAGAACAATCCTTGAATGTCCTACTAGAGGAAATTTGGTTCTGTGAAATTACAGGTGATGTGCATGCACAGTTTTAGAGGTGGAGCTAGAGGGAGTGGGAGGTGGGATGTTTTGGGACGGGCCTTCGTAATAATATTAAGGCATTTGACCAAAAAGTTGGTTCAATTCAAGCAACATTCATATTCATTCTAACCTTCAGGCACTGCAGTCAAGTTCAGTTTATTGTTAAAATTAGTTAAAAAGTGTTATATCCAAGAAAACCCAGCAGACTGCATAAAGTTTTTGACTTGCAGCATTAAGTCCTCCTGGACAAGCATGTTGAGACATTAAAAAAAACACACATAACAGATTAGTTATGAGCCAGTTTTAGAGGCATAGGCTAAAAGGGAGCTCATAGAGTTAGTTGAAAACAAATCTCAGGCAATAGTTTTATCTAGGGCCACTTTTTCTTTTATAGCCGGTGTTTTGTTTTTCCAATGTTAAGATCTGAACATTCCTTTCTACACTGAACTGCACACCAATTAGCTTGTGTATGAGTCTTTTGTCTAGATAGATAGATAGATGATAGATAGATAGATAGATAGATAGATAGATAGATAGATAGATAGATGGTACTACTCAAGTAACCCTAATCAGAGAGGTTACACAAGAAGAATGTGGGCTGAATGGTTACTTCAATACCAACAGTCACAGTTGACGGCAAAACACCTAGGAGCTCAGTGTTCCAACATCCACAAACGGCAACTTGAGATTGACGACATACAACACAAATGCTACGGCAAGGAGGAGTCAGGGCGCCAGGTCAGAGGGGAGGTTATACCAACTACCCCAACCAGGGATGGGGAACGCACCCCCAATTAGTGTAACCATAGCGCTGAGCAAGGTAAGATAATGAAGATAAGATAATGGCAAAACTGAGTGCAAGACCCCCCCGACGCCGATTACAATGGCTAAGTACCCTCGGTCTCCTGGAAACAGTGAATGCAGCATTGAGAGCGATCCCTACCACAGCAACCAATGAAATCAATGAGCTGATATACACTCCAGCAGCAGTGAGCCTAGCGATGCTTGCAACCATGAAAAAAAATACCCACCATGGAAAAAGTAGCTCGGAGAGAAGTAAGCCAGTTGACGAAGGCTCAGAGAGGTAATAAAATAAAAGGACCAATACCTGAAGTACTTAAAACACAACTCACAACAAAACCTGGTAACATTTTAACTTCCTGTATCACATCCCCCGTGATAAGAGCACACATTAGAAAATTAGATGACGCTATCAAGTACCTATTGGCTAAGCTAACGCTCGACCACGGCTAGGATAGATGAAGCAGCGGGACCAGAGCTAAAGCCGCTCCTTCTACTCTCAAATCCCCATAGAGGAAATTTTGAGTTCCCGGGGAGTTAAGTCCACATTCACATTGTAAACAAGAGGAACGCTGTTAGCTGCATTTTACTCTGACGAAGGACCTATCTGGAGCACTGTATCCAGTCGTTCTACAGTAACTGTAACGAGTCACTAGATTGAAACCACCCTCTGTTAATCATTTGTTCTTTAAACAAGACTGTTACATTTTTATTCTAAATAAATTATTTAAATTTGACTATTAATGTCTAATGTGATACATTACACAATAATAATAAAAAATGCATCAATTTGGTCTTTTAAAATAAGATTTACTGTACAAAATGTTTTGAATTAAACCAATGATTGTATACTAGTTTAAAAATGACATACAGTATACTGTAAATTTAGAAAAATACAAAATCGAGAATCGAATCATGAAACCCCTACTATATATATATATATATTTATATATATATATAATGAACGAAACATAAAACTACGATCAACTGTTTTAAGCAGGACTCCCCACTCCACCTCGCTATGAATCTCTTACAGAGAGAAACAGAAAAACTTACCCAGGTCGCATCGCGTTGCTAACATCTGTGGCTTTTAAAATGTCCCCTCGGTTCTGTTCCCGGTCCTCAGAAGCGAAAAAACACTTTAAAAAACACAACAGGGGTTGGATAGACCTGCCGGCTTCGGCTCAGTGACTGAGCTGCAGTGTTCTGGGCTCCATCAACACTGGTGAGTAGCTAGTTAGCTTTAGCTTTAGCCTACAGCTGAAGAGCTGAAGTGAATTTGAATAAGCTTTACTGACAAACTAAACCAAGGGTTTCAGCCATTAATATTATAAAGCGTCATAAAATGTTTAAAATATTAAAAAACATAAAATAAGCCTTTAATTTAAATTACTAACATGATTAATATATATATATATATATATATATATATATATATATATATATATATATATATATATATATATAATGGTTAATAATATCCTGTGATGGACTGGCGACCTGTCCAGGGTGTACCCCGCCTCTCGCCCGTTGACAGCTGGAGATAGGCACCAGCCCCCCCACGACCCCTGGAGGACTAAGTGGTTCAGAAAATGGATGGATGGATGGATGGTTAATAATATTACTTTACTTTGTTTTTACTGATGTTACTCTTGTCTCTTGGTTTGTTTCTGTGTCTTACAAACTTACTTATGATAAATATAAGTGTTTGAAAACTTAATTAATTTAATTCTGAGTTAAAATTAGTTCATTGAAGAATAAATGACTGGGGAGGCACTTAAAATATATTTTTTACATTATGTGATTTTTTTATCGATAATTATCGATATCGATCAATATGACTATTTTTTTTATCAGTATGCTTTTTTTGTATATCGTCCATCCCTATGACACACCCAATTTTCACTCATCTGATACTTCAGATGAAAGCAAGTTAATTAGGATATTTAAGAATAACCCAGTATGCTCAAGCATGCCATACATAGGACGACGCTGGACACCAGCATACCAGCGTATCTATCTACAGAGAAGTAAGAGTTACATCAAAACAAGAAATGCAAAACAAGAAATTGGCGATCCCAAAGTAATGGTATGAAGCTGCCTAATGGCAACGATAGTGTTTGGGGGAATCAAGGCAGACTAAAGAATGCTGTAAGGTGTTAGGCATGGTGGTGGTAGCATCATATTGAGGGTCAGTACTGGTGGACTGCACAAAGCGGCCCGGATATAGGCATGAATAAATCCAAAATTTCCAAATATTTTGAGAAAAATGGGCAGACCGCTCACTGCTCTCTGTACTTCATTCAAAGTAGCTGCTGGTTTGTAGATGCATAGAGAGGGTCTGGCCAGTCGCTCAGTGTTGTGCTGCATTCCATTTGTATCGGATACTTGGTCGTCCAAGTTGCTATACACAAGAATGTGACATAATTACCCACTTAAAGCATTTCAGTTTTTCTCACTACACTCTGAGTCGGAAAGAACATAGACGCTTTGAGGGAAGCAGCTGTCAAGGGGCAAGGTAGTCATTGTTATTGTTGTTAGCAACATAGCATCTTCGGCATACCAGCATGAAAAACAAAGCTGTTCATTCTATTGCATGCACAGCAAGGCCGTGCAATGTAAAAATTGGTGACCAGATTAAAGTGGAAATGTAGTTAAGTGTGTAAGAGCATTTAAAAACAACATTGAAATTACCCACATAGTACAAATAAAAAGAAAATATATCTCAACTACAGGCGCAGCCATCTTTATTTCCGAGCTGCTCGTTCTACTCGGTCTACTATCCAGAGATCCGAATTGGAGCTCAAAATTTCCGATGGGGGAATGGGGGCGTGTCTTGGTGAAATGACGCGAGACAACTGCCAGATTTCCGACTTTCTGACTCGAAAAAGGTTAACTGGAATGCAGCATTGCCAACGTATCGTTGCTACTTCTAGCGACTTTTCAGACCTCCTTAATGACATTTTTTCCCAAAAGTCGACTATGCGCACACACAGCTCTGGTTGTCCCCAAGTGTCATTTTGGCCAAGTTGGTATCGTGGGAGATCATGGCGTGAATATTCAGTAAAACTTGATGTGTGTTTGTTTTCCCATGTCATAAATTTTGAGGGGAACAATGATAGGGATTTGATTTTCACAAAACAAGGATTTAATTATTGAAAAACGGCATTGAAAAAGGACAAGAAACTCACAAACATGCATCAAGTCAATGCCACATAAAAAATGTGAAAGCCTGGTCTGAAATGTCCCAAAGAGAGGCCACAAGGGAAACCATTGGTAATTTATAAAGTCCCACACATATTGAAAAACTAATATCACTAATATCAAGATTAAAACAATTGGAGAAGTAATTCAATTCCTAGCAGTAAATGAACTTCCACTTTGTGGCACTGTGGAAAGCTCATATTATGATTTCTCTACAGGACTGTTCTAAAAAAATGGTTGAATACACACTAGCAAAGAACCCCAAATTTAATGAAATCAACAAACACATACCACCAAATGCAAAAAACACCTCTTACAATATACAAAATTAAATTATTGAAACACTGGCTAATATGGTATTAAATAAGATCAAAGATAATTATGAAAAAGGAGATTATGCTAGTTTTAGAATTAAATATTATGAAACTAGGGACAGATGCAATGGAGAGAAACTGTCAGTTATGATTGGATTTGTCTGTAAAGGCATTTTAGAGGAACATCTGAATGAGCATCTTTCTGACTCAGGCTATAGTACATCTGAAATGATCATTCAGTTCTATGATGAAGCCTCTGCCATGAGTGGGGTCAGGGGTGGGGTTCAGGCCTTATTGCAAATGAAGGTAGGGAAGGATATACCTTATCCTTTTTCAAACATTTTTTGATCTGTCAGGATCACTACACTCATTTTTTCACCGCCATTATGTGTCACAGAAGTATAATGTTCCCTTGCTTAAACGACTGTTGGAGATCACATGGACAAGCCACGATGATGTGACCAAGTGCCTTGTGGAGAATCAGGATGCTATAATGAGTTTCCTGTCAGAAGTTACAGAGGACAGAGCTGCTGCTGTTGATATCTGTGCAGAGCCATGAGGCCTATTGATGATGTTAAGGAGGCATCATTTCTTTGCAATTGGAAAATTCCTCCTAAAAGTTATGGGTTCCTTGAAGTCTGCAAATGCTATACTGCAGGCTCATTCTGTTGACCTGTGCTGTGCTTCAGAAGTAGTCAGTGCATCTCTGCAAGCTTTGAAAAGGATGAGAGATGAGGAAAATGAGACATTAACCAGCATGCCTGCACCAGCTGCTAAAAGAAAGAGAACAATGAGCTCACTGCTCACCGGTAGTGTTCTTATGTCTTATGTCTTCATGCAGAAGACTCGATGACTCCTTGCGAGGCTCTGAAGAGAGCTCTTTTCAACATTTTGGACATAGTCATTGTAGAGATGGAGACAAGATTCTCCAGAATCAATATTGATCTCATGAAAACAGTTAATTACCTTCAACCTCAAGTCCTCTGGAGAAAATGGCAGGAAGTGACGGTGACAAACTTTAAATCAAAGTCTTATTGTAATAATAATGTTGGAATAAGAATAAAAAAAGACTGATGATGATGGCAATGTAGCGTTTCCAGGGGTATAAGAATGCCTTTCCTCAGCTCCGTCGCATGTATGTGACCACCCTTGTGATTGGAATATCATCTGCATCATGTGAGAGCTATTTCTCTCTTTGTCTCATGTTCTTACCCCCGCACTATGCTACATGAGAGAAAAATAAATTGAGTTATTCTGGCTCACGAGAAGGCCATAACAATAGCCTAGATATGGACATATTTGTCAGGACCTTTGTACAAGCAAAAAGGACGACTGATGCCATAAAGACTGATATAAACAATATAAAATATTAAAATTTAAAATACACAAAAAATTAATAAGATATAAATAAGATAAAAGACAAAAAATAGACAGACTGACAGCTCTTTCTCCACTTTGTCTCATGTTCTTACTCCCTTCTGCCACACTATGCTACATGAGAGAAAAATTCTGGCTAACAGGCCAAGATACGGACAAATTTGTCAGGACCTTTGCACACAAAAATTGACGACTGATGCTATAATGACTGACACAATCCATAAGGAAATGAGAACAACAAATACCCAAAAAATAAATAAGATAAAAGACAGCAGACCCAGACCCGTCCCCCTTGATATTCTACCTGCACCCCTTAGTGGGACTGCCTAAATCTGGCCCTGGCACAAAGTGAGTTCTTCAACTTGTATTGTTTCACTGCTAGAGATGATTTTTAAACTATCTTAAATCGACCAGTGGTTACTTGACATAACTTGATGTTCTAGGTGGAGTATTTTTAAATCAGAATAATGATCCTTAACAGCATTCATACCAGTTTTGGAATTAATAAGAGCAGGCTAAAATGTAATTTCTAAAATGTCTTATCTAAGCCATATTAAAATGTAGGGACTATACATAAAACAGTATTGTATAATAGGTAAATTAATAAGAAGTATTATACCAGAATCTAGATTCAAATATTAATATTAACCAAATATTAAGTGGTGTTTGCATAAATTTGAGTCTGTTTGGATAAGACAAAATCCACTATAAATTAAAACATGTGCACAATGGTTTTGTCTTAAGGGTGATTGTTTTATAATAAGTCCACTGGAGAAAAGTAAATAAAAAAATCCAAAATAAACATGACATAATGGCACTGTAATAGTTAGTTATAGGTCAATGCTGTGCTAATTGCAAAATACAATGCTTTTCTCTTTTATCATCATTTTTGCCTTTGCTATTGATCCTTCAATTTTTTGGTCTTTTGTACTCCAGGAGGATTTGTTGATGAAATAACTGGATCAATCTACAAGTAAGTCTTGTTGATAGTTACAACAGAAAGAAAGTACTCCTTCTTCACCAATTCTAGGTTCTTAACTAATAAATAATCTGGCATTTAAAAGGCTGAACTACTATTTAAATAAAGTCTCTAGTGAAAAGAATTATAACTATAATGTATTTTTTTTTCATTTATATTGTTTCAAAATTGGAAACATTATGAATTAGGTGCAGCCAAAAAACTCTAGCCACAAAAAACCCCATTCATTTAAAGTGGGTGTGCTTTCTTTTTTCCTTCATTGTAGATTCTAACCAATTGTATGAAAGAATTTGTAACAGCCTATAAACTCTTATCTCTAAACCCACAGGACTGTTGCTGATGTCTTTGATGATGATGGTGACAACTGAGTCCAAACATATGTTGCCACCATGTGGCCAAACTAACACATTTCATCTTCATTTTCTTTTTTCCTTGAGCACTCTACATATTTGATTAATGACTGAACATCGAATAGAAAAATTAAGAAATAATATGTGAAATAATTTGTGTTTACTATTGTTACATTTGAAATCTTACCATTAATTTGCACTGGATTATATTTAATAAAGAACAACATTTTCAGTGATCAGTGTAATGGATTTTTAAATCACAATGTGAGAATATGGTTACTTGAGGATCTACTTATAACCTTCACGTTTTGTCATATTACACCCAACGATTTTAATGCAATTAAGTGGTAAAAAAAATAAAATAATAATAATTCTCACTCTCACAAAATGATGCTGACTAAACATGATGTTTGTAACAGCATGCTTATAACACAGATTTTTTATTTACCATGTCAGTCAGTGAGACAATATGAACATTGGATTGTCAACACTGACCGAAGGACCCAGAGCAACCCAAGAATTGAAAAAGGTTCTAAAAAATGTTTTTACTTCACCTGAAGACAAGGTGGTGGTGTTTTTTTGTTAATTTATATTGTTTAGTGCTTCTAAATGTTATAATTATCAAGGCATGAGCGCCTAAAAAGTTTTTAATATGGTTTGGAATTCAATTCAGTTTATTTGTATAGCACCAATTCACATCAGATATAATCTCAAGGCACTTTACTGGAAAAGCCATTTCAATACATTAATAAAAACATTCCAATCAGTTACAGTACAAATTTTTTCTATTTAAGGAATCACAGCAGATTGCTTCAAGTCATTGACGTGAGGTTGGGCCCCATTGATGCAGACTTTCCAACCACTACCAAGACCGTCTGAGGGATGGCGAAGACAAAACAGAGAGACTGAAAAAAACAGAGAAACAGATGTAAGAGTACTTTCTATAATAAACAAAGTAAAACTTAACAACAGGACCTGAAAGATATTCAATTACCGGGAGCATCATCTGAGTCGATGCTCCCCCACCAAACATGGCATTATAGCTTAGCAGGATAGCAGACCAAGTATACCTTCTGTGGAGAGAAAAACACTTAGAAAAACAAGGTTAAGGATGCTGTTGCAGGGCCATATCCGGACAGATATGCTGAAAATTGTATGTATTTAGCATTTGTGGTGTCATGTCCAAAATATCCAGCTAGCAAAAAAGGGCAACTACCATGACAGTAGGTGAGCAATTCAGATTTGAATTCATTGAAGTTAATTTATGTAGCACTGATTCAAAACAAAAGTAATCTTGTGGTACCGAGAACCTTGATGTCAATTTTCACAACTCTAGACACAAAACTCAAAACGGTTATCAATTGTAACACAACCTGTCTAATGTTCGAAACATTGCATTGTGAATTCACATTTTTAAAGAAATCTTTCACATGCACAATCATTGGTTCAAAAGCAAATTTATTGTGAAATACCATTGAAACATAGCTGTAGATCACCAACACACAAGCAACCGATAATTGCACCGTGTTATTGTTCGAACAATTTTAAATATTGTACAACAAAATAGGTGATACGGGTTTCAATATGGTACTACATGCACAGTAAATACATCTCTGTAAAAGTATTGCAGAAGTAGAGAGAATACTACAGACAGTCTGCTGGGATTCCTTACATTGAACATTTTTAACTGATTGGAATGTTTGTACAGTTGTATTAATATGACTTTTCCTGTAAAGAGCCTTGAGATTGACATCAAAGTTCTGGAAATAGTAGCAAGGTGATTTTAAAAACTGTAATAAACTTAATTTAAACTGAATTGAATTGACACAGTGGAATCACTGAGCAAGGTTTGTAATATATTAATGCAAAACACTACAGTACAATCACAACATATGTTTATATGAATCAAGCCATCCGGGCAATTGAGAAAAGGATTAGAGTTTTAAAAAATGCGTACTTAGGACCATTGATTGGGAGTTTTGTGACTCCCCTAGACTTGTGAAAAATGACTTCAAGGTTCTGAAAATAGGAGCAAAGTGATTAAAAAACTGTACAAAAGCACATTTATATAAAGATATGCATTCAACTCATCAATTTAATTCATTTTATTTATAAAGTGCATATTTACAAGAGATGTCATCTAAAAGGTATTTCACAAGAAAAGCCATTTGAATACATTTCAATCAGTTAAAGTTTTCTATTTAAGGAATCCCAACATATTCAAGTCCTTTACTTGCAGTTATACCCCGTTGATTCAGGCCACGTCCACACTAAGCCGGATAATGCCTTAAACATATAATTATTTAGTTTACACCCCCCTATCGTCCACACTAACCCGGCGTCGTTTAAGGTCTTTGGCCGGATAACCATTAGCTGGGTAAGAGAGCCGTGTAAATCTTAATTCAACGGCTAAGCGAGCTAGTGTGGACAGCTTCCCCGGATAATGAAAGGAAGTGGCGTCAATGATTGCTGCGTCAATAACAATATGACACTACAGACAAAGACGACAGCGAAGAGTAATAAATCAATCTCGTCGTCTGTCCACACCAAAAACTCTCTCTTCTTCTGAGCAGCTATTGTTCTCTTTGGTTAACGGGACAAGCAGATATGTACTGTGCTGTAGAGCTTCTTGTATATATTATGTAGGCGCTGGCGTCACGTAGATTATGCGCGTGTTCCGTTCGTTTTTTTGCGCATGCCCAGTATTTGCACAGGTCTGTATGGGATTGCACAATCATGGGAACTTAAACGGACCTTAAACGGGGCGTAAATGCTCGTGTTGAGTGGATAACGTTAGGCGTCTAACTCCCCGTATAACCTTATCGGCGTAGTGTGGACGTAGCCTCAGACTCCACCACAGCAGTCCTTTCAGCAACCCCCCATACTGTGCATTGCGACAGTGAAAAGGAAAGACTTTCCTTTAACAAGAAGAAAAATTCCAGCAGAACCTGGCTCAGAACAAGTGGTCATCTGCCATGACTATCTGGGGGTTTGACAAGACAGAGCACAGACACGGAAAGAACAAAAGGAACCTAAAGTAAAAGGTTGATAACAGCACAGAGGATGTTCAATTACGGGGAGCACCAACCCAATCAATGCCCCTCAGGATGGCCTAAGCCTATAAGCTTTATAAAAGGGGAAGGTTTTTAAGCCTTTTCTTAAAGGTAGACTGGGTGTCTGCCTCATGCAATAAAACTGGGAACTGGTTCCACAGGAGAGGGGCCTAATGAAAGATCTGCCTCCCATTCTACTTTCAGAAATCCTTGGAACCACCAGTAAACCTTGGTGTCTGAGAGGGAAGTGCTCTGTTTGGAGCAATCAGATCTTTGATGTAGCTTAACTATTAAGGGGTTACAAGTCAAACTCGCAACCCCGTGAGCCACAGGGAGCAATGAGATCTATGGTGTATGATGGAGCTTGATTATTTAGAGCTTTATACTTAAGGAGGATCTTTAATCTGGATTTATCAGGGAGTCAACAAATAGACACTAAAACAGAAGAAATGAAATCTCTCTAATATTCTTCAGAACTCTTGCTGCTGCATTTTGGATCAGCTGGAGGGTTTTAATTGCATTTTATGGACACCATCAAGTCACTAACTTACAGCCATCACTCCACCTGCATGAGCAATGTAACAGTGGCCAACTGGTTCCATTGGGTTTGCTGGAATCTCCCATACTGAGCATCCATGCAGCGAAAGTGGAAAGGAGAACTGCCTTTTAACAGTAAGAAACCTCCAGCAGCACTAGACTGAGAGGCCATAAACTATTACGACCAACTGGGAGTTTTAAAAGTATACACACAACAAACAGAAGCACTGATTCATGAGTACTTTCAAGAAAAGGTAGAGGTTTAATGGTAGGAGTACCTCCTTCAATAGTTTCAGTTAGGAGAGAAACAAAGCTGAACAGGTAAGTTCTGAATCAGTTTTAAACTATTTAAGATAAAAAAGAGAACATACAGTTAATTGCAGCAAAATGTCCTACATTTTTTGTTGTTTGGAGAAAGACAGGGATAAACATCGGAAGATTGGAAAACGGTATAATCTGAAGATTAACTAAATTTAGTTTTTGGGAGCACTAGCCCAAGCAATTCTCCCCTGCACAAATGTGACAGCTAAGCAGAACCCTAGGCGCAATGTAGCTTCTGCAAAGAGAAAAACAGACAACGTATTTGAAAGCTGAAATAGGCAAATAATGCAAAATTGGCAGTGATTGTAGGGAAATAATCTATTAATTTTAACAGTTATTTCTATTTATTTTTTTTATCTGCATCCTTCCAAGCATGATTAATTCTCTTTCAGTAAGTGAAGCAACTGTCAGATTTTGTTTTTTTGAGACTCAAATGCAACACAAGTTCAGAAATGGAGAGGTAAGAAAATATTTTATTAAGGGTTTGTCATCTGGAAGGATTTTTGAAAGGGAGGACAGCAGGAACGGGCTGTAGAGATGAACAGTGATTAGTTACACTGAGGTAAGGGATTCAATGGTAGTTGCTGAGAGGTATTATTCTTACATTTGGCCCGGAGGAAGGAGGATACGGGGAAGGTAAGTGGATGTCCAGTGTCTGTAGCAGGCTGGAGTCCTAATGGTTCTTGTCTTTCTCTTACAGGTGGAAACGGAGGACGGGCAGGCGAGCAGAATGATGGAGCAGGTGAGTGTGGACCAAACAAACCAGATGGGGAGTGGTGCAGAGGCTGACCACGGGGGGAAACCCAGTCGGTAGCATGGCAGTTTGCGATTTAGAGAATCCTGAGTGCAGGAGGAACCAAAGTTGAACTCGGAGAGGATCCGAAGGAAAAAGGATTGTCAAGGGTGAGACTCTACAACAACAAGGAAGGTTCCAGATCTGGATCTCGAAGATGACAAGAGCTTCAGAGATTTCCAGGAATAAACAGAGAAGATACCCAGAGCTAAGTTCGGCCGTGTTACCACGCTTAGGAGCGAGAACCATTTGGCGCCAGCATGCTGAATCCGCTCCCCTTTTGAAGCTGGTCCTGCTGAGTCCCCATGAGGAACACCTGCTGGCTGCTGCCTGCCACACCTGCCGGAGGTTTCTTCCTTCTAAAGGGGAGATTTTCCTCTCCACTGTCGCCTCATGCTTACTGAGTATGAGGGATTGCTGAGGAATTACTGCAGTTGGAGTCTGCATGATCTGGGCACAACCTCACATTGATGACTCATCGCAATCTCCTGGGATTCCTTACAAAGAAAACTTCTAACTGATTGGAATGTTTGTATAATTGTATTGAAATTACTTTTGTTGTAAAGTGCCTTGAGATGACATTTGTTGTGAATTGGCGCCATATAAATAAAAGTGAATTGAATTGAATCTATCCATAGTAATTGGATATGTACCGAAGGAATTTGGAGTTGCTGTAATTCAACTTTTACTTAAGAAACCCTCTCTCTATCAAGATTAATGCTTAGTTAATTATAGACATATGTCTAACCTTCCTTTCTTATTCAGAATCATTGAGAAAACAGTTGCTATTTAAGTGTGTTCATCTAAACAGTAACAACCCATTTAAAAGGATTGCACTGAGGTTTTAGAGCTCCTCATAGTACTGCAACAGCACTGGTGAAAATTACTAATGATATTCGAATGGCCTCAGATAATGGACTGTGACTGTTCTGGTCTTATTAAACTCAGAGCTGCTTTTGACACATTTCATTACAATATTCCCTCAGAAAGGCATGAAGACGTTGCAGGGATCAAAGAAACAGCACTAGGCGGGTTTAAATCATATTATGAAATCATATCATATCATTAATCATAGATTACAGACATGCTTTGAAGACATGAATACCAGAGTAAATCTAAATTTTCTGATTTTAAAAATGTGACAAGACAGAAATGGTCGTGTTTGAACCAGAAGCGCTAAAAAGAAACTGCTTAGTCAATCACTTTTGTCTGGATGGCATTAAATTGGTCTCTAATAATAACGTGAAGAACCTCAACTTCATTTTTAACAAAGACATGACATTCGAATCTCATATTAAACAGGTTTCTAGGATTACGTTCTTTCCCTATTTGGAATATTACTAAAATTAGAAACATCCTGTCCAAGAGTAATGCTGGAAAAACTTATCCATGCATTTATTAATTTAAAGCTGACTACTGTAATTCTTTACTATCAGAAAAAAAACACAAAATGCAATTAAAAGCCTTCACTTGATCCAAGCAGTGCAGCAAGAGTTCATCTGTATATTAAAAAGGGAGATCACATTTGTCCTGTTAAAGTTTTCCTGCATTGGCTTAAATCTATAATAGAATTTAAGATCCTCATTCTTACATATAAAGCTCTAAATAATCAAGCTCCATCATACGTCAGAGATCTGATTGCTCCATGTCGCTCAGGGGGCTGGGAGTTTGCTTTGTAACCGGAGGGTTGCTGGTTCGCGTTGCAGCTCCGTCTGTCTCAGTTGTTATGTCCTTGGGCACCTACCACCATGTTAGCCAGAGGGGCAGCCTTTCTTCTGTCTTCTTTCCCCAGGGCAGCTGTGGCTGCAATCATAGCTTGCTTCCACCAGTGTCTGAATGTGAGCATGAATGAAGAGTGGAAATGTAAAGCACTTTGAGTAACTTGAAAAGCGCTATATAAATGCAATCCATTAATTATTATTATATGTTCCTAATAGAGCACTTCACTGTCAGACTCCAGGTTTAGTTATGATTCCTAGGATTTCTAAACATAAAATTGGAGGCAGATAATTTAGTTATCAGCCTCCTCTCCTGTGGAACCAGCTCCCAGCTTTAAAGCACACCCATTTCCCTGAACTATACACACCATTCCCCTGCTTTAACACATGAGTCCAATTTGGTGAACTGTTACTGCAAAACTCTACACACAAATTTCTACATTTTTCAGTGCTGACACCATGAGGTCATTTAGAAAGCACTAGCATTTGATTATGTTAACTGAAGTCTGCATAGCTTGAACCCAATTAGCACACAATTAACCAACTGGTAACTCTAGGTATCCAAAATCTATCACACACCAATCAGAAACGTTGATGTATAGATAAAAGAGCCAAAGTCACCTCATTCAGGATTGAAACAATGGATCTAAAGAGATAAGGGGGAGGAGGAGGAGGTCGAAGACGACAGCGACCTTATCCATTGTATGACTATGAGGGAGGCTGCGCAACGAGTCCAGTCAAATGTGAGTCTCTTCACTGTCGCCTCCATAATCAGAACCTTCAGGGAGGAAAACAGGTAGGTGTACTTACAGTAAGACTGCTGTCTACAGTAACTTTTGAGTAACTAAACTCAAGTTTCTTGAGTTTCAGTATGTATCCTGTTTTTTTCTGTATAAAGGATTTGTGACAATTACAGTACTGAGTGATTTTATTTTTGTAGGACACAGGGACGACCAGTTAACGACGGTTAAGGCTTCTCTGTCGGAGGAGCAAGAGAGAGGTAGCTTGTAAACATGGTAAATGGCAAGAATCAAAGGAGAGTAATTAAGGCTGATCATAATTTCTGAGGCAGTTTATGCTGCCATTTGTGCAGGGTAGCGATTTACTCTACTGTGTTATCTGTTTTACAGAGAATCTTTGAGACTGAAGGATGGCCTGGTCCCCATGAAATTATCTTTGTGGATGAGGCAGGTTTTAACCTGACCAAAAGGATGAGAAAGGGGGGTAACAAGAGGCGTCTCTCCCCCGGTACGATTCGACTCGACTCGGATTGACTCAGCCTCAGTACCTTTTACTCTCGACTGGCGGAAGTCTGGCTTAACCACTCCGAGCCGATACTATTTTTCGTACCACCTCAGCTGTGGTTCCATCCATGCTGAACTGGTAGTGAAAAGCGACGTCAGATGGCTGTCGGTCACTGATAGGTTGGAGGGCGGAGTCACTGGAGAGTAACTTGACAGCGTCTTTTAACAACAAACCGACCATTTTGAAAGAACAACAATGTCTAATCACTGCATGGCCCAGTTAAAAGACCAAACCGATGGTCGGCTGCGACAACTTCACAGAGCAGTCATCTGAAACACGCACACGCAATACTTATTTCTAAAGCAAACTTGTTAACACAGGTTTTCATGCTGGGCTTTAGCGAATTAATAAAAACCCAGAGCATATTTATAGCCCATCACATCGGGGTAGTATTTGCATCGGCTTACCCACACAAGCACCGGGGTCCTGTCCCGTCATTCTCCTGCAGAGCTTCCCACACTCCTTTGTACTACTTTACCATATTTTTCCTTGCAGTGTGCAGCTTTATTCTTCGATTAGAGAGGCTTTCTCTTCGACGTGCATCAACAGAAATCCACAGACTGAGCAAAAAGCTCAGGATCGCTAGTGAGGTCACCATTGTTCTTCTTCCTCTCCGAGCCTTTTTTTTACTTCCCACTACACATCTGGGGCCGCCCACCATATGACGGACCCGCTCCTTGAGACGCTCTGGTTTGTTGTAACTGTGAAGCAACACTTAACACTAGGGCCGTTTTCACATGTGGGGCCGTGCCAGAATACGTCCAGAGAAAATGCAAATTTCTTCTGTTCAGATGGCATGTATTTGACCCGTACTGGAATCCAGTGTTTTACTACACCTAAACAGCAGGTGACGGCATACAAATACGTCTGTAGTTATCCAACAAACAAGGGAGTGAGAAGTACCTACGTCATAAAATGAGCGAAAGCCTAGAATGTATGCAAACTGGTCTACTGGTCAGCTGCTACCTGAAGCCATCTACAGGGTGAGTGTTGTCGTAAACTTGCGTTTTGTAATCTGCTGTGTTGATGTGGGATGTTTGAATCGCTTTGATACTTTTATGGTCGCGAGGTGATTCTGTAATTTCGGCCGGCGGTGTTGTCATTTCCGCGTGGAGCGTGTCTATTGTCTTGAGTACGGCCAGATTACGGGTTTTGTTCACATGATCCGTGGCCGCTCGTAAACTGGACTCCGATACTACCTCCAAGGCAGGTTTCTCTGGTCGTATCCTGGTACGGTCCAGTCTGTGTTCACATGGTACGAAATAAGTGGATTATGACCAAATACGGTATCCGAGTACGGACTCCCGTACCATGTGAAAACGCCCTAGAAGACCCAGGATTTTTTGCTCTACCTATAAAACCCAGAGGTCAGCCTTTCGGCTGGAAGGCCACCTGTGAACCCTCCTTTCGTTATCTAAACGAGGCAATCACTCGGGCACCACAGGAGGGGACATGCTGAGCCACTTCACTCAAAACACCTTGACATAAAATGGGGGAAGGGGAGAATCCGAGCTGCTAACTGACTGTCTTTCACCAGTTTCCCAAGGTGGCAGCCTGGGCAGAACATATGAGCAAAAAAAGCACTCAAAATCTGTGGTTATCCCAACTGGGCCTTTATGATATTTACAAATAATAATAAATAAATAAATGTATTTTCAGGATACAGTGTTAGAGAGTGGAAGTGAGTTGAGTTCAGTTTATTTATATAGCGCCGTTTCACAACAGATGTCATCTCAAGGCACTTTACAAGAAGAGTTATTACAATACAATGTTTAATTTAGAAATTAGAGAACCACAGAAGATTGCGTCGTGTAATTCTCAGCAATCCCTCACACTGAGCAAGCACGAAGCGACAGTGGAAAGGAAAAACTCCCTTTTAACAGGAAGAAACCTCCGGCAGAACCAGGCTCAGCACAAGCGGTCATCTGCCGAGACCGTCTGTGGTTTGGAGAATACAGAACAGAGACACAGAACAGAGACACAGAAAGAACAACACAGCTGATGCAGAAGTTTGTTGCAGGACGTGGAGAACTTTCCGTCACTGCAATCCCATCTTAGTCAGGGTCGTCAAGCAGGGCGGGTCAGGAGCACCTACTGTAGGAAGAGACTAAGAGAAAACAGGTTAGCGCTTGAATTGACAGCACATCATGCAGTTGGGGAGAAGTAGGAGAGAAAGTAGGAACAGACCCTAATAATGTCCTCCAACAGCCTAGCCTAAAGCAGCATAGCTACTAACATTAACCTGTCTCCTAGCTACTAGGAGACCTAGCTACTAACACTTTCTACCTGGCTTACATTAACCTATCTCTACGTAGCTACTCTACTTCTTCCTATCTCATCCTAGCTTTTGACACTCTACCTGACTACTAACATTAACCTGTCTCCTAGCTACTAGGAGACCTAGCTACTAACCCTCTCTACCTGGCTTACATTAATTTATCTCTACCTAGCTACTCTAACTCTTCCCATCTCTTCCTAGCTTTTGACACTCTACCTGACTACTAACATTAACCTGTCTCCTAGCTACTAGGAGACCTAGCTACTAACCCTCTCTACCTGGCTTACATTAATCTATCTCTACCTAGCTACTCTACCTCTTCCTATCTCTTCCTAGCTTTTGACACTCTACCTGACTACTAACATTAAGCTGTCTCTTCATAGCTGCCTGTCTAACATGTCTCTAACTGCCTATTAACATATCTCTATGGGGCGACTGTGGCTCAGTGGTAGAGTAATTGGCTTGCAATCGGAGGGTTGTAGGTTCGATTCCAGCTTCCTCCAGCCACATGTCGATGTGCCCCTGGGCAAGGCACTTAACCCCCAAATTCTACATTGTCCTACCGAGCCATGTTGGGTGTCGGTGTATGAATGCGTGTGTGAATGGGTGAATGTGGCTTCAATGTAAAGCGCTTTGAGTGGTCATTAAGACTAGAAAAGCGCTATATAAGTTCAGTCCATTTATATAAGTTCAGTCCATTTCTAACTGTAAGCTTTGTCAAAGAGGAAAGTTTTAAGCCTAGTTTTAAAGATAGACAAACTGTCTGCTTCACGAACCAACCCTGTGAGCTGGTTCCATAGGAGGGGAGCATGATAGCTGAAAGATCTGCCGCCCATTCTACTTTTAGAAATCCTAGGAACTACCAGTAAACCTGCAGTCTGAGAGCGAAGTGCTCTGTTAGGAACATATGGAACAATCAGGTCTCTTATGTATGATGGAGCTAGATTATTAAGAGCTTTATATGTCAGAAGGAGGATCTTGAATTCTATTCTAGAGCTCACTGGGAGCCAGTGAAGAGAAGCTAAAACAGGGGAAATGTGATCTCTTCTTTTAATATTCATCAGAATCCTAGCAGCAGCATTTTGGACTAACTGAAGACTTTTAATTGTTTTCTGTGGACTACCTGATAATGTAATGTAAAGTGAGTGAGACTTAGAACTTAGACTTAAAACTTTATTGATCCCTTTCGGGTGACTCCCTCAGGGAAATTTGAGTTTTCAAGCACACGGAGAAAATTAAACAGTAAGTAACAGTGAGTGAGGTGAGTACATTTCAATAATCACTCACAATCCTGGCACTGTAAAGCCGTCTCCTTTCTGCATTTGC
This sequence comes from Apricaphanius iberus, assembly GCA_028564705.1. NCBI lineage: Eukaryota > Metazoa > Chordata > Actinopteri > Cyprinodontiformes > Aphaniidae > Apricaphanius > Apricaphanius iberus. The sequence goes on from JAPXFQ010002260.1 coordinate 601,128, forward strand.
CACATGTGCGGGTGTCCTTGTCATCAAAGCGTAGGTGTCGCGTGATGTCTTGGAAGCGATTTAGGGACATAGTTGCAATGATCTGGGGGTTTCCCAGGTTTGCTGACCAGCAGTCATGCAGTGATGGAACCTTGGTCAGCCCCGCAAGCTGACAATAGCAATAAATGCCATTAGTTCAGGGAGGGCCATGAACCAGTCCACATGCTCCGTTTGCTGTGTGTATTCAACAGTAGAGTGTCGAATGGAACCAAGCATTTCCAGAGTGATAAAACACAGGAAGCTCTGAAGACGACTCAAGATGGACCTCCTGGCCTTAGCCGTTGGCTTACCATCTGCGTCGTATGGAGATGGAGGGGTGAAATGGAGACTTGTCCCCACCTGTTCTTCACACCACACTGTGCCATCTTTCGCCGTCTCTGTCTGGTCAATCCCCACCCGAGCTCTTTTTTTTGGCTGAGGAGAAGTCTCCTCATCTGCAATGGGAACAAATCCAAATTATGAGCAATAGGAATAGAAAGTAAAATGATGTCACAAATGCATGCATAGAATATAATAATAATAATAATTCCAGTACATCTCAAATAGGTTGGCTAATGTGCTAAGGTGCAGAGACCTCAGGAGAAGAACCAAACAAAACAAGCAGAGGCTTGCACTCAGAAACAAAATGGAGGCTGTCTGATGCAAGAAGCCCCAAAACTCTATTCACTTGGTGCTACGTGCACCACCATTTCCACCGTCCTGCCTTAAATGAAATATAAAATAGTAAATAATATGAAATGAAATCTTACCTGAAGACAGCTCAGATTCCGAATCCGGCTGAAAGTTTATCTCTTCTCCATCCGAGACACAAGGGTTTTACTCCTTCCAGGAACATGTCCAATGCTCGCATCTTCTTTCCTTGGAGAGGAGGTTCGTATGCCACAGAATTCTTGAGGGTACTGAAGTGGTAGGCTATTTGCAGTGAGCTATTTATCCACCTCCTCAGTAGGGCTGCACGATTATGACCATAATAATCACGATTATTTTGATCAATATTGTAATAGTAATTATTAATCACGATCATTCATCCAGTCCTGTAAAATATCTATTTTTGTTTCACCAATTATAAATGTACAATGTTGCAACATTTGTTTGCAAAAAATAAAAGTTTAGATTAGAATAGATGATAAAAATGCAAAAAAACAAACTCCAATACTTTTATATATATATAAGTACAAGCTGAATATGTTATTGTAGAGTGCAATCTCAAAGTGCAATTTAACAGAAACAATTACAGCTTATACAGAACAAGACTTTGACATTCCCTGCATCCAAATCCTTAGTATTTACTATATGCTACATAGCAACTATTACTCGCCCGCTAATGTAGTAAATGCTGCATAGCAAACAATCGCGTAATAGACATGAAATCAGGCGTACTGCTCCACATATTTTGCATGTCCTTTGACCCGTATTGACTGTTCTGTTGACCCAGATGTTTACGTTACGTTCGCCTGTGGTCCCGCCATCCTCTAGACGTTATTTTGTCTGGTATGACTTAAAGAGTAACTCAACACCCTACCTGACTATAACCCCGCCCACAGTTGTTTTTGAAAAACGGCTCAAAAGAAGCCGTTGCCTGGCGGACCAGGAAAAACGCGGACGGGATACTGGCTGGGTGTGGTCTGGGCTGTGACTGACTGGCAGGCAGCAGCGCAGAGTCACAGACGGACAGAAAGGCAGAGAGAGCCACAGCAACGCGAGCGCCTTTGCCTCAAAGGGAAATAATCTGTAGGTTTAGTTTTTCTCCAGTTCTGTGGAGTAACTGAGTGGCTCTGAGTCATATCATTTCGGGCCGATGTCTCGTTCTCAGCAGCAGGTGCCGAACCTGTAGCGCATTGCAGCATAGAATGAGCGCCGTCTCTGAGTGGTACATTGTTGTTACCAAATCTAATGCTAAATATCGATTAGCTTGAGTAATTTCGTGTGATTCTGCCTCGACAGGCGCACCTGCAGCCACTGTACGTTATTGTCTGCAGCAGAAAAAGTGTTGCAGAGAGATGCCCAGTATAAAGTATCAAAGCATGACGAGAAAATCATTCAGGAATGTGCAAAAAAAAAAGAAAAGAAAAAAAAGAAACACCATCACAATTATTCCATTAAAAACGAACTCTTACGCTGTGTCCACACTGAACGCGATGGGAGCGAATATGAAGCGCGACACACGCCTAACTGTTCGCGTGCACATTCGCACCTTGAAGCGTGTACAACGCGAATTGGTCGCACTTCAAATATGGTATTTTCACGCGCGACCTGGCCTTCAGCGGAGCTGGGGCTACAGTGCAGCTGGCGGAGGAGGACCGAGCTGACGGAGGACAGCGTGTTCGGCCCGGCTTCAGCGGAGCTGGGGCTACAGTGCAGCTGGCGGAGGAGGACCGAGCTGACGGAGGACAGCGTGTTCGGCCCGGCTTCAGCGGAGCTGGGGCTACAGTGCAGCTGGCGGAGGAGGACCGAGCTGACGGAGGACAGCGTGTTCGGCCCGGCTTCAGCGGAGCTGGGGCTACAGTGCAGCTGGCGGAGGAGGACCGAGCTGACGGAGGACAGCGTGTTCGGCCCGGCTTCAGCGGAGCTGGGGCTACAGTGCAGCTGGCGGAGGAGGACCGAGCTGACGGAGGACAGCGTGTTCGGCCCGGCTTCAGCGGAGCTGGGGCTACAGTGCAGCTGGCGGAGGAGGACCGAGCTGACGGAGGACAGCGTGTTCGGCCCGGCTTCAGCGGAGCTGGGGCTACAGTGCAGCTGGCGGAGGAGGACAGCGTGTTCGGCCCGGCTTCAGCGGAGCTGGGGCTACAGTGCAGCTGGCGGAGGAGGACCGAGCTGACGGAGGACAGCGTGTTCGGCCCGGCTTCAGCGGAGCTGGGGCTACAGTGCAGCTGGCGGTGGATTCTGAACCGAGCTGACGGAGGACAGCGTGGATTACGTGTTCGACCTGGCCTCCGGTAGAGCTGGGACCGCTGCACTGGGGGTTTGGTGAGCTACAGATACAGTCTAGCTACGGCGGAGGGATCCATAAACCGCAGCGAGCCTCTCATAAACACCGGCTCCTCGCCGCCTGGAGAACGTGACCTGCTCGCCCAGTTTGTGCCGTGAATGTCCAACCTTCGCCTGCCGAAACACCAACTACATTTCTGAGCAGCTGTCCATCTGTCTGCGGTTCGTAAAAGTTTATAATATTTGAGCAGCGTGGGACGTGGTGATGGAGCTGCTACCAGGAAACCAGGTGAGGAGGCCGTTTCAAGGCTGAGACGTGCTTTTACAGCAACAACGGCTCTTTTAAAAGCCACCCACAAACGTCTTAAGAGCATTCCTGTCTTAATAGTTTATTTCTTTATTTCTGTCTCTGTATTTGAAAACAGCTTGTGTCATGTAGCTCGGGGTGATTAGCCACGATGTTTATCAGTATTTCCTCCATGTCCTGCTGAGGCTGTGACTCCATGACAGTCACAGAATCACTGAAACTCTGTCGCCTGATTGGTTGTCGCGGCGCGATTTGACGCTGGAGTTCAGATTTTTCCAACTCGAGCGATAGACGCCATGAGCGCGAATGCACAAAATGCTCCACATAAAAAGCAGCGCGAATTTTCCATCGCATCTGTAGCGCGAATTGTTCGCGCGAATCAGGCAGAAAAGCTTTTTCGCGACGCAAATCTGCTTCTGAAGAGTCGCGGGACACCAAGTCGCGCTTCATCGCGCTCCTACATTGATTTTACATGTAAACCTGAAGCTCTAGTCGCTCCTATCGCTTTTGGTGTGGACACACCGTTAGGCCAGATTTTATTTTCAATTCACTGATGTTAGTTATCCTTTATCATTACGTTTATCATAGGTGATGAGAAAATGTCAGTAAGTAGGGGTAACTCAGGTTTTGTGCTGCAAGCAGTTCATAGCGCCTCGCTACGGAGGTGTGGCCGAATTCCCCTCTTATACAGAGCCGTGGTAAAAAGAAAAGTAACTACACTAGAAACGCTACGCTAGAGAACTAACTAAATACTATGCTAATGATAACTTGCTAACCTGAAAATCGATGTAAAACGCTCGCTCACTATTCCAACTCCAACTCGCTACGGGGGCGAGCCTTTACTGCTTTTATACCCCAAGCGGCAGAGCGATGGACGTCACACACCACCAAATGACGTCACACAAACTTCTGAGCAAATGGGGAGGACAGGAATGAAATTCAAATGTAGTGCAACCGAAAATGCACAGATGGCGCCAGACAGACGGTTTTAGGCTCAAAAGTGAGATTTTATCTAATTTGCACTAAACTGTCAAAAAAGGGACCAGGACATGTAGAGAGCACTATAAGAAGCATATTTCTGCAGTTTATAAGCTACAAAAAGTTGATTTGGTGTTTAGTTGTCCTTTAACAACTTAAATGTATAATCAGTCAAAAAACAATTACAGTAATCAGTAATCACGATCAAAATCCGATTAATTGTGCAGCCCTACTCCTCAGTGAGCTATTTATCCACAATGTGATAAATTGTCAATCAAACAATGATTAGTGAGTTGTCAGTGAGTCAGGTGGATCAACGGCCACAAAACTAGTCGGGTGGTTCCAGTCACATGAGCCATTATGGCCACATTGGTCATAAGCATGGCAGTGCCTCTTGGGTACGTCCTCTGAGCACGTGTGAAAATTGAGGTGTGAAAGTCTTTTGTCTTCTGCATAAAGGTGACCTGAGTAGTTGAGCAGAACCTGGCACAACTCAAATCCATAACTGGTATTTTGAAATCAGACATATAATATCATATCTTTGACATAAAATCACATTACAGTGTGGGCAAACAGCAACAGTCAGTCTGGTTTTCTATGAGTTGAGACAGGGAGAGACAGGAAAAGAGAAAATAGAGGGAAAGAGCAAAACAGACAAAAACAATATACAAATTCTAAAATAAAACAAATCAAATACGTTTCTGGTGTATCTCAGTTTGAAAAAAATGTTACATAAAATAAATCATCTTGTACAGATATCAACTTGATGAGCAATTTTGTAAATGATTGGTGGGGCTACAACAGATTTTGAGTGCTTTTTTTGACGTGGTTCTGTTCTTTTACTTTCCTATGTGTCTGGTGGGGATGTTGAAAGCCTAGTGTTGTAGGGTCCTGATAACTTCTACATCCTTTTACATATATTACATTTTGATTCAGCTCTTATGTTCTACCCAGGCTGCCACCTTGGGAAACTGGTGAAAGACAGACAGTCAGTTAGCAGCTCGGATTCTCCCCCTCCCCCATTTTAGGTCAAGGTGTTTTGACTGAAGTGGCTCAGCATGTCCCCTCCTGTGGTGCCCCAGTGATTGCCTCGTTTACATAACCAAAGGAGGTTTCACAGGTGGCCTTCCAGCCGATCAGCTGACCTGTGGGTTTTATAGGTAGAAAAGCCAAATGGCTGCTCTCTGGGAGTTCTAGTGTTAACAAGTCGAGCTGTGTCAAGTCGCGTTACCGAAAGTACCGGTACGACTCGGCAAAAGGTACTAGTGGAGAGAGGCCTATAATTGGCCATCAGCCTATTGTAAATGTCCCTGGTCAGCAGGAGGGAATGTAATTAAATGCACAACCATCAGCCAACGAGGGGTACTCCACCGCCATTACATTCTAGGACCATATAACACTATTGCCCCATTTCCACCCGTGCCAGTACTGTACAGAGCGGGACGCTTTGGTGTTTTTCCATTACCTGCATCCATTCCGAGCTGATCCCAGCCGACCCCTTTTTTTTGGACTACCTCTGCCTTGGTTCCAAGTGTGCCGAAACGCTCACCTATGGACTGATTGGTCCAGTAATATGAAATAGCAGCAGCGGTAGCCACTGATTGGTTTGGAGTTGTTTGTAAGGTAAGCTATAATTTAAATTTTCAAATAAGCAGCACAGTGCAGTTCACTGCAAGCTGCCTAAAATTAAAAAGAAATCAGTGTGAGTCGTGAATCATGCAAGTTTTAAATAATGTGGGGATTTTATTTGTATATATACCTTTGAATCCATGCATTTCATCATGCTGTCATGTTGGCCGAATGGTTAGTGTAAGTGACTCCTGTTTACTGCAGTGCTTAAAGCCTTTTGCACAGTAGGTTCAGGTTCACAGATATTCTTCCTGGTTTCAGAAAAAATACTTTTTCTAGATTTAAAAAAATATATTATTTATACTTTATTTTAAATTGTTTCAGGTTTGTTTAAGGTTTTGTATTTCAATAAAAGAAACGAAAAACACAATATTAATGACATAGCAGTACTTTTAATTTGAGATTTTTCAATGCAGTATTTCTTCTATTTATTTTTGTGTCTTACCTGAATTTTTTTTCGTAAGAAGAAATTGTAAGTCATAAAAAATATTTTCAAAAACCTGCTTTTATCGCACTCGCCATGTCCTGGAGCTGACTTGCATTTAATGTCCAACTAAAAACAAGCTGCAAAAGTATCCTTGCAAAACAAGATGGATAGAGTGACATCACTCTGAGCTATGGAAGTCTAAGTAGTACATTGGTTTAAAAAAATCTCTGTTTTCCAAACATTAAATCTTCAACAACTGAAGAGAGATGCTTTTTGCGGGAGCTTTTGTTGTGACTGCATTTTGCTCAAGCTTTTGTTAAGCTAAACACGCCAACGTCCAATACAGTGCTTTTCAGATGGTAATTAAAACACAACCTATCCGTTCCAGGTCATACTGAGCCGCTCCATTCTGTAGTACTGGCCCTAGTGGAAATGGGACACATGTTTCTCCCCGCTTTTCTTGATGGTCTAAGACAACATATGTTCCAGCTGGACTATAGGGAACCAGCACAGCCAGAGCAGCCTCACTACACTGTTATTTGGAATAATGTCAGCTTCCATCGTGCTTCTCTGTTTCATACATAGTTTACCAGTAACCCAAGGTTTTCTGACATCTTTCTGCCTGAATACTCTCCCTTTCTAAACCCAATAGAATAGTTTTTTTGGCATGGTGGTGGAAAGTGTAGGGCAGAGAACACTTTCCACTGTGCTCAAGTGTGCATGCTCACCTCCTCCAGGCCATGGAAGAAGCCTGTCAAGACATATCGGTAGATGCATGCCAGTGGCGGATCAGGTATGCAAGAGGATTTTACCCCCGCTGCCTTGCTAGGGCCAATATAGCCTGTGATGTGGATGAAATTCTTTAGCCTGAGGTGGAATGTTTTTTTTTTCTGTATGTTGTACTGTATAGTACATTAATCAAAATATGAGACTGTATATACATTGGTTGCATATTTTGTGTTCGTCATGTGAAAAGGCTTTTGTGGGGAAGAACCACAAGCAACATAACTTGCCAGTTTTGCAAATATTGTTTTTTATTTATTGCACCAATGTGTAAGACAATGTTGTAGTGTGTGCGTGTTTTGGGGGCCTTATGTCTAATGTCTTTGTGCAAAGTTTGGTTTGTCAGCAAGAGCGAATGGTTTTGATTGTAGAGCTGCATTTTGACCTGGATGTTTGGGAAATGGGGTGAGACGTTATGGATTTTTGTTTACAGTTTTGATAACACGAGGCATAGTTTTAAGAAATCAATAAAAAAAAAACTGTAATACCAGGCTTAAAACCTTCTTTTTGGAGATTTCCTTTCCACTGTCGATACATGCTTACTCAGTATGAGAGACTACCGAGGGTTTGTTGTGGTCTGCATCAATGGAACACAACTGATTAGAATGTATGAATGATTGATTTGCACTGACTTTCTCTGTAAAGTGACAAGAGGTGATATCTACTTTGAATCTGCATTATATAAACAAACTAAATTGAACTGAAATGAACTTGATTATTAAGGATTATTACATTTAATTCCGACCTAGTAATTTGACTGGACAAGAGGCATTCCAATAGTTCTGATATTACAGTACAACAGTACTGGGACTTTTTTCACAAACAATATCATTCCGCTGTACAGGCATTAATGGTGCGTTCTCACAACACCCAAAATGTCAACACCCAGATCAGCAAGTTTACATGTTAAATTTATGGTTGAGGCCATCCGAGTCTCTGTGGTGCTTTGTGTGCTTGGACTGCGGCAGTTTTTGAAAGTTTTGCTTCTTTCCAAAATTCAAAGAGGTAAAAGCTAGCAACTCAGAGGCTAAGCTAGATGAACTTTCACCTCTGTCCCCTGAGCGTCAACCAATCAGAGCATCTTGTGTCTCACTGTAGTGACGTCACCCAACGTGGACGTTGTCCAACCAGCCCCGATCCACCATTAAAATATATGGCAGAGAAAGGCTCACCTACGTGTTTTGCTGGCTGCAGCCTTAAAAAAATATAGGCTTTAAACGATAGATATTATTATATCTATAGTTTCAAGCTAGTAAGTTAGTGTGAGTAAGTGTGAATGTTTTTTTTGACAGTGTAGGTACTAGATGTTCTCAGGTTACCAGATCTGATCGGGGGCCTGCACCTACTTATGACGAAGCATTACATGATCGGCTGGACGCTGACATTAGAATACATGATTGGCTGGACGCTAGAATGTACTGTGCATTTTTAAAATAACTTCATTAAAACAAACAGCAAGTATACAAAACACGAACAAATGAAGTATATGGAGGAAAGAGCAGTATGCGTATGTGTGAAAGAGCAGTACCAGAAAAAGTTCTTGTTTTCGTAATTTTCCCAAAGGAGTTATTAACATTTATGTCTTTTTAAAATTTAACCATATGTATATACTGTATATAGCGCTTGCAAGTTAGTTTGTCCGAGTTAAGTCGCCATAGTGTGATGTTTTCAGCAAGTGCAGGCCCCCCAAGCCGATCTGGTAACCCGAGTAGCACCGACAGAGTGTGCAGTGTGAATGTACCATAATGTTTGTATTTGGAATGTTTGTTTATAGGAAACATTTGTGTTGCAGTCTTGTCTCCCTTCCAGTTGGAACAATTCATCCATCCATACATTTTCTGAACCGCTTAGTCCTTCAGGGGTCGCGGAGGGGCTGGTGCCAATCTCCAGCTGTCTGGAACAATTCAATACAATTAAATTCAAAAATTTTATATTTTATTGAAGTAGCTCACCTCACTGCTAGAAGGTCCTTGGTTCGATTCCTGCCAGGGACGCTGTGGGTGCGTTTGTTCCTCCATTTGACCACTCAAAGCGCTTTACACTGGAGCCACATTCACCCATTCGCACTCACAAACACACATTCACACACCGATACAATTATCGGTAGGCAATTTGGGTTTAAGTGCCTTGCACAACAACATGTGACTGGAGGAAGCTGGAATCAAACCTACGACCCTCCGATTGCAAGACAACTACTCAACCTACTGAGCCACAGTCGCCCATTAGATATCTATTTTCTAAACAAAAAACATACAACAAAGACAAAGATAAAATTGCAATAAAACAGTATATCACTGCCATCTAGTGGACACGCATGACAGAACTCATATGAACAAAATGACCAGTCAACAGAACTCACATACCTGCAGAAAACATTATACACTCTCAAAATGTCTTCTGGCAGCCACAGCATTTGTAGATCCTACAATGCAATTTAAACATCACAAAAACAGAATGAATGGCTCTGAACACATTTCAGACAAAGCAACCACTAGCGAGCTTGTTAAAATGGATGCTATAAAAAGGAATAAAATGAACCTAAAATGCAATTTAACATGAACAAAACTCCAACCAAAAAATTGTAAAATGTGTCAAACCAAATACAGAATGAAGTTCACAACTTGAAATTAAATATTTACACAGACAATCTTACAAATACCGGAGCATTTGTGCACTGAACTTACCCTCACAATGCAAGACTGTTTTGTGAGAAATCAAAAACTGCAGTGGCTGAAAGGACAAAGTGAGATACAGTTTCCAGTTTTCAAAAGAAAATACATAAATAAAATATTAAAATTCACAATCAGTTTAAATAATATTTAAGCAAAATAAATACTTGGTGGGATCAGAGAGGTTGTTTGCCCAGGCTTGGACCGCCCCTGGATAGATGGAAATGGGAAATGTTTGAGTTCCACTTACTTACTTAGCCTACAACGACAGTAGGCTACATCAATCCTTCACCCAGATGCTGTTCGGAGTTCGTTTTTTTCTTCTTGGAAAATATGCAAAAAAAAGAAGACAATAAAAGAAAAAATCTAAGACGTGTTGTATTTCTTTTTCTGAAAATACAAGTAGCCTTCTAAAAAAAATTTTTTTTGGTTAAATGTAGGACAGCCCAAGTCTTATATAAAGCAAGAAACAAGTAACTTCCACTAGAATCACAAAAATAATTTATAGAAAGAGAAAGTAATTATTATGTGAGGGATACCTTACATTTTAAAATCAAAAGTATGAGGACAACAAGGAGGAGTTTTGGATGGTCAGTTTGTTGGGTAAAATTATAAAATGGTTTTCCCGAAAAGATTAGTGCCTTGTCCACACCTGTTATCTCACAAAACGGAGATATTGTTTTTCTACAGTTAGGACTGTCATCCATACGTAAACGCAGATTTTCGGCACCAAAAATGACTATTTTTAAAAACTTCGGCCAAAGTGCAGATCTTCATTTTCTCTATTTTCAGTGTCTGCGTGTGAACAGACAAAACTGGAGTTTTAAGTACCGTAACGTCATATCACGATAAAAAAAATGCACCAACATCGCAGTGGGACCATAAAAGAATTTAAAGATGAATATAGAAACCTTCTTTTGGTAACTGACCAGGAAGAGAATAGAGAACATTCAGACGGTAGAGGGTGGTTCTACCATTAAGACTTCTTACTTCTTAATATACTAAAGTTTCCTGTATTACATTTTTGTCAATTTGTTTATTTGTGTTTTGTTATGTTGTTAGTTAAGTAAACAACGCGTTACAGTGTAACTTAAATGCATGGACATTTAGATTTTAAGGAGATGGTATTGTTATGAAACAAAATGCTTTCAAGTTGAGTAATATTTATGTTTTCATTATGCTATCTGGATTTGCTTTGAGAGAGAAATGCACATGGTAGGCTAAGTGTCACAAAATAAATATTAATTAATTAATTCATTTATAATTGTATGGCGGTACTTGTTACAAAGCACATTGAGATTAGATTCTCTGGCTGAAGCTGAGAAAGTATTTGGGGTGTTACGTCGGTATGTGTTCCCCCATCGAGATGTGTTTCGGCTTCACCTGTCTAGTAGCCTCTAACCCACACCTACAATACAATAATTTTATCTGTTGAGGGGCAAGATCCCCTATTCCGTAACACCTAACATTGGAGGACAGTTGCCCAACAGTTGGTAACCCTAAATAATGTTCTACTCCTAACATTGGAGGAGCATTACCAAACCATAACTTTACTAGTTTCCTAAACCTACTATTGGCTAAACCTAATGTAATATCTGTGTAACATTTACGAGCAGCAGCCACCTCGCGTGTAGGTGGAACAGATAGTCAGAACACCGGAACACTTCTTGAGGGGGGAACAACTAATGCTGCATTCCAGTTACCCTTTCCGAGTCGGAAAGTCGGAAATCTCGCTGTTGTCTCGCGTCATTTCACAGTGACACGCCCCCTTTAGGTCGGAATATCCGAGCTCCAACTCGGAGCTCTGAGAGTAGACCGAGCAGGAAGTACATATCGGAGAACAAAGATGGCTGCGCCCGTAGTTGAAATATATTTTCTTTGTATTCGCACTGTTGGTCATTTTAATGTAATTTTTAAATGCTCTTACACACTTGACTACATTTCTGCTTTAATCCGGTCACCAATAATCCGGTCACGGTCTTGCTGTGCATGCATTACAATGTACAGCTTTGTTTTTCATGCTGGTCTGCTGAAGATGCTATAACTAGCAACTATCCATCCATCCATTTTCTTAACCGCTTAATCCTTAATGGGTCGTGGGGTGGCTGGTGCCTATCTCCAGCTGTCAACGGGCGAGAGGCGGGGTACACCCTGGACAGGTTCCCAGTCCATCACAGGGCATAACTAGCAACTAACAATAGCAATAACTAGCCCGCCCCTCGACAGCTGTTCCATGTTCTTTCCGACTCGGAGTGTAGCAAGAGAAACTGGAATGCTATGGGGAGCCTAAGTCTCCTCCACTTCCGGCCGGCCCATGGGTCCCCAAACCGAAAAAATAATTAATGGAAGTCAATGGAGGGATACAAGTTATTTTCTGGTCTGCTTGAATCACACATATGTTGTAATTCGATTTAAATGATAACTAACGATGTATGTTTCGACTGTGTTTGTCCAGTGATTTGGGATTTATTTGATTGTAAAAAATTCGCGTTTAAAATGCCTACAAATAAGAAGTCAGAAGTCGCATATATGACATAATTTTGCTAACGGGAGTTAGCATTAGCTATAGCACATAAAACAATCACCTAGAGCTTGTAGAGCTTCTCCTCCATGCGGGCTCTCACTCCACCGACTGCTTTATCCCCGACATAGCTGCTACTTTCCACATGGTCAGGTTTATAGAGGTTTTCTCCGTGTTTAATGCTTCTTTCTTCATCCTGGAGCCTACGGCCCTAGCTCTCCTTCTTCTTCTGCAGTTGTAGTCCGCCAAGCGTTTTTACCCAAAACCTAAAGTAACTTTTACCTCCGGATGAAAATCTGCTTTTTCTCTGCATCAAAGTTAGTTTTTGAAATTCACGGACATCATATGTTCGATCCACAGCGCATTTCAAACTGGATCGGAACATAACTTTTATTGCTCCATTGACTCCATTTTTTTTGGCAGTCGGGGACCCATGGACCGGAGGTAGAAGGGCGTGACTTAGGCTCTCCATAAGTCGGGAATGACGTCACGTTCTCGTTTACAGTAACTCGGATGCCCGAGTTTCCGAGACAAATGGAATGTAGCATATTTGTCAGCATCTCTAACCAAAGGACCAGATAAGAACACCAGGCAGAATGAAACCAAAATAATTTTATTAAACAAAATCAGCAGGCAGCCCTCACAGGTCCCTCTTCTTCCGAATAAGATCTCTAAGAGGTAAGAGACAACGTTAATGCAAAGTTTTGGAAGACAGTCTCAAAATGCTTTTGCCTCCCAGTCCACCAGGTAATGGACCCTACGGCCCCAGCACCTAGAACGTAAGAGGCGGTGGACGGTGTAGGTGGGACGACCATCAATAATTTGGGCGGGTGGAGGGGGTCTGGAGGAGGGAACAAGTCCAGAGAGCTTGGCTGGTTTGATACGGGATACATGAAAGGTGGGATGGACCCTAAGAGAGCGTGGCAGCTGTAACCTTACTGCCATAGGGTTAATCAGGTTAGAGATGGGACACGGCCCTACAAAGTGGGGGGCCAGTTTGCGGTTCTCCACCTTTAAAGGTAGGTCCCGAGTGGAAAGCCAGACCTTTTGACCAACCTGATATGGGGAAGCTGGAGAACGTCGTCTGTTGGCCATCCTAACATAGGTGGCTGATGTCTTGGGTAGGGTGGAACGGGCTTTCTTCCAGGCTTTGAAGCAACGAAGAGCAGCAGCATGGGCGGACGGTACCAAAGCCTCCTGTTCCTGAACAGAGAATAGGGGGGGTTTAAACCATAGACAACATAAAAGGGTGATAAGCCAGAGGCACTGGAAGGTAGAGAGTTGATTGCATATTCCACCCAATGTAAGTTTTGGGACCATTTGGAAAGGTCCTGTGAACACAGAGTACGGAGTTTCGTCTCCATCTCCTGGTTAGCCCTCTCCGTCTGTCCATCAGACTGAGGGTGGAAACCAGATGAGAGACTGACCTTAATGTTTAGGAGAGAGCAAAACCCACCCCAAAACCGGGAGACAAATTGTGGCTCCCTGTCAGAAACAATGTCTACCGGTAGACTATGCAATTTGAAGACCTCCTTGGCTAGAATTTCACCCATCTCCTTGGCTGAAGGGAGTTTCTTCAATGGGATTAGATGGACCATTTTTGAGAAACTGTCGACCACTGTAAGAATTACAGCCATTCGACTTGGGCAAGCCTGTGACGAAATCCATGCTGATGTGAGACCAAGGGCGATGAGGGATGGACATTGGGAGTAGGAGGCCGGGAGGAGGGCGGCGTGAGGGCTTAACTTGAGCGCATATGTGGCAGGCAGCGACATACTCCTGAACATCTCTCCTTAGACGTGGCCACCAAAATCGCCCTTGAACCACAGACAGTGTCTTAGCCACCCCTGGATGACAGAATAACTTGGATGCGTGGCAAAAGGTTATGAATTTAGAAACCAGGTGTTCAGGGACAAATAACCAACGTCTGGGGCAATTAGGGGAAGGATTATGTTGCGTATGGCTCCTTAGTACCTCCTCTTCCAACCCCAATCGTGAGACTGCCAGCCTTAGTCGTAGGGGAAGAATGAACTCCCGGGAGGGAGTTTAGTCTCGGGACTAAACTATAGTCCCGAGACGACTATAGTTTAGGAGAATGCAATCGGGATAAGGCATCCGGCTTTGTGTTTTTATAACCTGACCTGTACGCTAGAGTAAAGTTGAACCTTCCAAAAAAAAGGGACCACCTAGCTTGACGGGGATTTAAACGTTTCGCAGACCGGATGTACTCCAAATTCTTGTGATCAGTCCTTACAATGAATGGGTGCTCAGCCCCCTCCAACCAGTGCCGCCACTCTTCTAGTGCCAACTTAACTGCTAGCAGTTCCCTATTCCCTACATCGTAGTTTCGCTCTGCAGGAGTGAGCCGACGAGAAAAGAAGGCACAGGGAAGAATTCTGGAGTCCTAGGGGCTCCTTTGGGAGAGAATGGCCCCAACACCCGAGTCAGAGGCATCAACCTCTACTGTGAATTGCAATTTAGGATTAGGGGAGAAAACAATGGGGGCAGTAGTGAAAGCCTCTCTGAGACAGTCAAAGGCTGCCCAGGGCTCCTTATTCCATTTGAATGGGGTCTTATAGGAAGTAAAGGAATGCAAAGGGGCTGCAATCGATTTGAAGCCCCGGATGAAACGCCTGTAAAAGTTGGCAAACCCCAGAAACCTCTGAAGCTGTTTGTGATCCTGGGGAACAGGCCAATCACGAACTGCTGACACTTTGGATGGGTCCATCTGAAGGCGGTTAGGGGAGAGGATGTACCCAAGAAAGGGGATGCTAGACTTGTGAAACTCACATTTCTCCGCCTTGACAAAAAGGTGGTTCTGGAGTAAACGGAGAAGTACCGTCCTAACATGCTGCACATGAGTAGCTGGGTCATTGGAAAAAATAAGGATGTCATCGAGGTAAACAAAGACAAACTCATTTATCATGTCTCTTAAGACATCATTCACCAGAGCCTGAAAGACAGTTGGGGCATTTGAGAGACCAAAAGGCATGACAAGATACTCGTAATGACCGGTAGGAGTGTTGAAAGTAGTCTTCCACTCATCGCCCTCCTTGAACCGAACTAAATGATAAGCATTACGGAGATCTAGCTTGGTAAAAATAGTTGCCTCCGTAAGAGCTCGAAAGCAGAGGAGATGAGGGGCAGAGGATAACGATTCTTTATCGTGATTTCGTTGAGACCCCTATAATCTATAGAGGGGCAGAGCGACCCATCCTTTTTACCCACAAAGAAAAACAGCGGGGGAAGATGAGGGTCGAATAAGACCAGCAGCTAGAGCTTCAGACACATACTTTTCCATTGCCTGCCGTTCTGGTCCAGATAGGGAGTAAAGTCGTCGTCTGGGAGGTGTGGAGCCCGGAAGGAAGTCTATAGCACAGTCATAGGGTCTATGGGGTGGCAAAGAGGTGGCTTTAGATTTAATAAAAACTTCCTTGAGATTATGATATACATGAGGTACCGTAGATAAATCCGGGTAGGTCTCCTCACTGTCACAAGTTGAAGGAAGGCAAACACCTGCCATAGCCAGGCAGGAGGAGGAGCAGGAAGGACCCCACCCCAAAGCAGTTCCTGAACTCCAGTCAATGTGAGGATTATGCTTCTGGAGCCATGGGAACCCCAGAATAACTGGGTTTTCTGGTGAGTCGATGACTAGAAAACTAATCTTCTCCTGGTGGTTACCCCTAATAAACAGAGACACAGGCTCGGTCCTGGTTGTAGCCTTAAGAAGTTGGTGTCCGTCAATAGCATAAACTGTTCTAGGGACATTAAGGGAAAACACAGGCAGCTTAAGTCTGGGGACTAACCCAGCATCAATGAACTCAGTATCGGAGCCAGAGTCAACAAAAATATGTACAGGAAAGGTAAGAGACGGTGTCTGGATCTTAGCTTTGATCATGGGTCTAAAGAGGGGCTGTGAGGTCTTAACTTGGATCAGCAGGAACCTCTCCCTTCTGCTGAGCCCCGGCTTTTACTTGGCAGTTGCTCACCATGTGAGCCTCCCCTCCACAATAGAAACACAAGTTACTGAGGAAACGACGGGAAAGTTCCTGAGGAGTAAGTTTAGTTCTACCAAGCTGCATGGGCTCCTCAACGGCTTGGGGAACAGAGGGGCAGGGGCCTGGTTGGTGTCGGGAGGACTCTGTGCAGTGACTGGGAAGAACGAGGTCTCTCGCGCCGCCGATCTCTTATTCTAAGGTCTATGCGGCAGGCCAACTCCTGTAACGCCTCCAAAGACCTGGGGGGGTCCCGTATGGCCACCTCATCCTTAATCTCTTCAGACAGGCCCTGGCAGAAGGCATCGCAAAGAGCCTCTTTGTTCCACCCACTGTCTGGCTAAAAGGTAGGAAAATCTATCATGTAGTCAGTAACTGGTCTGCTACCTTGTTTGAGAGACCATAACCCCCTAGCTGCCTCTCTTTGTGGGAGCACTGGGTCAAACACCCTGGTTAATTCATCAGCAAAATCTCTAAAAGAGTAACAAATTGCAGAGTCTCTTTCCCACTCTGCTGTTCCCCATAGCTTGGCCTTAGCAGTTAGCAGGGAAATTGCAAAAGCCACTTTAGACCTCTCAGTGGGAAAGGAAGAGGGTTGGGGTTCAAAAATTATACCACACTGAGAGAGAAAAGGCCTGCACTGAGAGGATTCACCAGAGAAGCGTTCAGGTGGAGTTAAACGTGGCTCCTGACTGGGGGGAACAAAAGGGTGCAAGGAAGCCCGCTGAGGAGCGCCTGCAGGACCCCGAAGTGAATCAGCTGGTAGGGATAAACCATGAAGAGATCTGATAATCTCTTGGACATTGTCTTCTAATTTCACAATTGACGTCTCAACATGAGTCCGCCAATCCTGCTCTGGGGTTTGGTCCATGTTTGTGGCCAGATCATTCTGTCAGGATCTCTAACCAAAGGACCAGATATGAACACCAGGCAGAATGAAACCAAAATAATTTTATTAAACAAAATCAGCAGGCAGCCCTCACAGGTCCCTCTTCTTCCGAATAAGATCTCTAAGAGGTAAGAGACAACGTTAATGCAAAGTTTTGGAAGAGGGTCTCAAAATGCTTTTGAGCTGGACCTTTACCTCTCAGAGCTGCTCACTTCACTTGAGCCAGGGTCTGCAGTACCTCCGAAGGCCAGAGGGGCGCTAGGGAGAGAAAGGCAAGCAAAACGGATTACCAGCGGGCCGAGGGAGGAGGGCACGTCCGGAGTGGAGTTTGGATGAGTCTCCTGGGGACGATGGGTTAATGTGATGGGGATAGCGGATAGGCCGAAGGGAAGGAGCCAGGGAAACAAAAGGGAGGACAGGTCCAGGCGGGGCTACTGAGAGGGAAAAGACGATTGATTAGGGGTGGTAAGTTGAAGGGGATGACAGCTGGGTTAAACTGTGGTTCAAAAAGGCGGAAGACAGCAATTTAGTCCGACAGGGATTGGACTGAACTCGGCGTCGGTGGACAGAAACTGGGTCGTAAACTTCATCAGGCTTGGCGTGGGTTGATAAGATGTATCCGCTGGAACGCTGTGGCGAAGCATCAGACGATCTGGCACTGGATTGAGGTCAGAGGCTGGAAGATATACGCTGGCAGAACAGGTGAGTGACATGATTCCTGATAAATCACAGGATCATGACAATATTTTTTTGTTTTCAACATGTCCAACATTGCCATGTTGAGGCCAGGCTTCGTATCCACAGAACTCATCCACCTTGGCAAGAAGAAAGAGCAGTTATTTTATATGGATGCCCTGATCAGAATATTTCAGACTAATCAGTGGAAGCAATGTTGGCCAAAAGTCATTGGAAAAATAGTAAAATCAGAATGGTGGATATCCTTGAGATTCTTTATTTATAGTTTTTTTTTTCTAATTAATTCATGGTAATGGTAATAATGAGTGTAGTGCAAATACTTCAGCAGTTCACTCAATTCAGTCATAAAGGGATAAATTATGCACATCTTTTACATAGAAAACATGACTTCAAATAACATGGATATAACCTTTACAATCTATGTGGATGTGGGAGGTTAATCTTGAGAGTCTCTCTCAGATAATTATAGGCTTTTGGACCGTGTAAGTGAAGACGGATGGCAAACTCCCTCTGGTCTTTGGTGGCTTCATGGCTGTTTTTTGACAGTAGGTGTACTGGAAGATCTGAAATGCAATTACCATAAGCCAGTAAACTACATGAGGAAAAAGTTGTACCATACAGGATTAAACAATAACAACTAAGTTAATTATTAAGTACACTTTAAAAACAATAAAGCAGTCTAAACAAACACAGTAAAATATTATATAACTAATTTTAGATTTTCTTTTCTAAAAAAATTGTTTTTCATTTTACCTGAGTATGAATCCAGCTTGTCTTGAAGCTCTTCATTTATGAGCTTCTTTTCCAAGAGATCTTTCAGAAGACAACACACTGATTTTTTGCCCTCCTTTCTCTGTCCTTCGCATTCCTCCCATCTTTTTCCAGACTTGCCAGCAGTGCCGAAACATCACTTAGTCTGGCTCTCAGCTCATTAGGTAATGAAGGCAGACTATAGAAATGGTCCTAGTAGAAGCAAAGAAAATATGAAATATTACAATGCATTGTTATATATCAACACTTACTCAATAACCCAGTCACACTCAGTCACATCTTTGCTAGTAAAAGTGATGTCAACTTTACAGATTCTTTATCTCATCATATTACTTCTGTTGTCTCATAGTCTTGTCTTATGTTTTACTGTACTATTTAAGATTTAACTGTTACATCAACCTGGGACTACAGATGGAAACTAGCCTAATCTGGGACATTTACATTAAATGTTAATTATTACACATGGTCCCTTTTTAAAGAAATCCCAATTACATGTTTCATGCGTGTGCATATGTATGTCTGAAAAGGGTGACAGAGTGGGAGGTGGCAGGCATGACAGGAGGTTTGAACACCACCATTGGGATCCTGATGCTCCCAACTGCTGGAGGCACTTCAATCTGGTACTCACAACAGTGGGTACAGCAGGCAGTGCTTCATCCTCCTCCAGCTGGGAACCGTCCACTGAGACACACTTTTTTCCCAATTTAGTACATTCCTTCACACTTTGAAAAGAAAACTATAGCATAGTATCATTACTGCCTAAAGTAATGTAAATACCCTTTTGAGGTGAGCAGGGAAACAGAAGACAGAAGGGATCACTCCAGCTCTCAATCTGACAGTCTGCCCTGTGCTGTCTTTCCTTATCTTTTGGGAAATCTATGTAGTATGACAATAGTTAATCCCAGGAATTAACTACAATCTTATTAAATGTTTGGGGCAAAATAATAAAATAAAAATGACCGTTTCATCGTTTGAAGGTGAGTTTGCCCGTTCTAATTCATTGCTAATATTCTCAATAACAGCTAGCATAAACGATGCTTCTTCCTTGCATGTGTAAACTGAGTTTTTGCAAAATTGACTGTATATATTTCCATGGAAATATTCTACAATGGGCAGAATAAATAAAAAAACAAATGAATGACAAGAACATAAACGCTGGGGAATAGTGTTTGCCACAATATCGGCAAATTATGTTCTCAAAACTATGTTAAAATGGCCAAATAATGCAGTCTATGAGCGAAGTACTATCAAAGATAATTGTTAGGTCTTACCTGTGAAAAGTTATTCCCTCAGATTTAGTTTGGGGCGTGAAACATTTGGTGCAATTATATGCAGCACAAGAATGCGGCATCTTTTCTCCGGCTCCAACTGCCGACGCTTGCCACATCCAATATGGCGGGACCGTTGACGTAGAGCTCAACGCTGAATGAGGCGTCTACGTATATTAAGTCTTCGGGGGAACATTGACATTACACATGTAGAGAGGCTTCTCAAAGATGTATAATGAATTTGCAATCTATTTTATTGTGTTTTTTATTAATTATTTTTTATTTATTTATTTCACTTTTTTTATTTTTCTTTCCCTATCATTTTAGCTATTCATTTATTTATTTTCTTACTTTGATTCGTTTATTTGCATTTCTGACCTTATTAATTCTCATTTGTGTACTTATGATTATATGAGCATATGTCTGCTGTTCTACTATATCTACAATTGTTCTATATGTGCAACTTTTCAATAAAGTAAAAAAAAAAAAAAAAAAAGACATTACACATGTAATGTGCACTGGGGTAATAATCTTTTTCACGGTAGGTGGCAGCAACTTGCTTTTACCTCGTTTCAAGAAGAAGGAAAGGAGAACAAGCTTCCGCTTTAACCTTAATGTTCAGGTTACAAAACAACAGCTAAATTAACAACACAAATAAAAAGAAAACGAACACACAGTTAGCTGATAGTGGTGGCGAATGGGACTGGAAAGGTTCTGCAGTTCTGCATACAGTTCCGATCCATTTTGGGTAAGTTTATTTTCGCATCCTCTGTTATCTAATCTACTGTCAGCAGGCCGGCTTCAGTTACCGAACCTCTACCGGTGTTGTGCACATGCTAACAGACTGTAGCCCCAGCCCCGGCAGATTAGATTTTTGCTGTCATGATAGAGCCGAGGCTGGTCTTAGTCACAGAATTGAGCTAATATATAAAGCCGTTTTTTTTAGTTTCCATGTTCACAAAGTATTTCAATTTACAGAATGTCATGTATTGTTTCAGAGCTGGAGGTTTAGCAGATGGTTGTGAGGGAGTCCGTGATGTAACCTACTGTGTCGAGGCTGGCACCAGCGTGTAAATTGTGTCTCCTTTCGCTATAGCACTAAATATTTGCACTGTAGGATGAAGAGCTTCCAATATGAGAAACTTCAGAAATACTAAGGGCTCAGAGAGGAGCTAGAGAAGGTACCCGTGGTAATCGGAGCACTCTGTTACCCCCAAAGTGGAGGAATGGCTTCAGCAAATTCCTGGAAGAACCTCAGACATCTCAGTCCAGAAAAGTGCAGTACTTGGAACAGCAAAGATACTGGGCAGGACCCTCGAGGGGAATTTTTTATATATGTATTTTATCTATGATATATAGATACTTTATCTATCCCCTAAAACGGCAAACTCTGTCTGTCTGTCCACAATCATATAACATAAGTTCAACAAGGTTAATTATGTCCCAGAATCCATCACAGTGGGAGACCCCCTGTCCTCACTCAGTATTTTTCTTGTGTGAATGTAATGCTACAATTACCTGTCATTTTGCTGCCACTAGAGCCGAATTTCCCCACTGTGGGCATTACCTTTTCCAATGCTTCTCCAATTCTTTTGTTTCCAACAGGATTGGAACAGTACATGGAACACTTCTAATCCAGACCTAACTCAGTGTTTCCAAAACACCATCCTTGTGTGGGTGCCATGCTTTTACCTGTGGATATCTGCTCCCATCTATCTCCTCTACCTCTACGGTCATGACCATGGCTATATATGTATGAGTCATCTCAACAAAGCAAAAACTGTGAGCGATAATCAAACCCTTTGCTTCTCTTTTTCTATTTTTAGCTAAGGAAACAAGATCTGCAATAATCTTTGTAATTCAAGATTTATTACAAATAAAGTGGTCATTGGAAAGTTTCAACTCGTTGGATGTTAAAGCAGTAGTCATTTGTTAACACCTAGACAAGGGAATAAATTCCATGTACGAATTCAATTTTTGGAAATGGTAACATGTCTTGGGTGTTCCTTGTCAACAGTACTGGTAGACTCATTCTATGAAATGATTTAAGGAGGAAACACCTGCTGGTTATCAGATATTATAGTAAATACTTTCACACTATTTACACAAGAATTTATAGGCAAAATGTATCCCATGATCCATGCTGTTATTTAAAACTAAAAAGCAATAATTATTTCTACTGCTTCTAAACAATAAGATCAGTGAAGTTATGTCATGTTGTCTAGGAAAATAATATTTGCTATTGTTTTGGTGAATATCACAGTGATGAAATGACTTGTGATAAATAAGAATCGAAAGATTTTAATTAGTTCTTCCAGCTAATGAAAAAAAAATATTTATAATTTCCCTTTCAACAACAAGGGTTAATGAAGAAACAACTTCTGGTCAATATCTACTGTTTCAGCATCGAAACAACTTTACAACTTTACTCTCCAAATCCTCGATTCGATTTGAATTTAGATTGTAGGGCACGATACGAGTCTCGATTTTTATTTATTTATTTTACCTTTTAAAGTACCACGCGCTGTCATTTTTAGACAGGTCTACGATTATTGGTTTTATTCATTACATTTTGTACTGTAAATCTTATTTTAAAAGACAAAAGTGATGCAATTTTTATTATTCTTGTGTAATGTATCACATTAGGCATTAATGGTCAAATAATTTATTTACAATAATTGTAACAGTATTGTTTAATACTAACAGGGGCTTCCTGCCATCTAGTGACTCTTTATTGTTACTGCAGAAAAACAAGTGAGGATGCAATGCTCCAGATAACTCATTAGACCAAGTAAAATGCAACAAACAGCGGTCCTCTTGTTTACAATACAAATGGGGACTTAACTCGCCAGGAACTCAAAATTTCCTCACCGGTGTTTTGAGAGTTGGAGGAGGGGCTTTAGTTCTGCTCCCGCTGCTTCTTCTATCCAGCTGTGGTCGAGCTTTAGCTTAGCTTTAGCTACTTGCTAGCGTCAACTAATGTGCCCTGTAGACGTACACTCTGATCCCGGGGGATTTTGATACAGGCAATTTATAATGTTCCCATGGGATTTTATCACTTGTATGAAAACTGGTGAGATTTACTTCTTAGGGAAAATGCAATCTGTGGTTATGTTTCTACGGAGTCCTAAGTGGGACACAGGATAAAAACATGGGAGGAGGTGATCACGATCCTCTTTTGGATGTCGGTGTGCAAGGTCATAACGTGATTTAGATTGATTTTGATACAAAATCGAGATTGCGACACCCCTACCATGAACCGATACTTAAGATGTGGAAATGCAGTAATAATTTCAAAGAAAATATTAGTTTTTATCTTTTGAATTTAAGTTCTGTGGTCATTTTTATTAATATTTTATTTTTTATCTAATTCACCATCATTTCTTGTAACAAGCAGAGGAGAAAATAAATCCTGATTCCCAATTGATAGCATTTTTTTTGTGCGGTAGAAGTATCAGCATTGGTACTCTGTATCGGTAAGTACTCTGATCCAAGTATCGGTGTATCGGTTTTGACAAAAATGGTATTGTTGCTTCACTAATTATTTCTGACATTGTGTACACGGAGTGCAACCAGTTTTGGAGTCTCCACAATGCAGAAAGTCACCCTGTATATAACGTCAGACACACGTGGTGGTCTTAACATGCATGTACATTACCTGGTGAATTTAGACAGAAATAGGTGGGTTGGCTATGCTTATCTACTGAACAGAGTGGAAATGGCCTGTATACATTGTGAAGACAGTAGATTGACCAGTGTCCCAGGCTAAGTAAAAGTGATAAAGTCGATAATATAATGTATTATATTACCTTTAAAGAGTGACGGGAGAAAATGGCCATTAATAGTCAGGACAAGGCAATTTTATTTGTATAGCACACTTTAAATAGACAGGCAATTCTAGTTGTTTTACATGATTCAGCGATAAAGAAACAAACAAAACATATGATACAAGCATGGAAAGTAAAACAGCAATCAAGAATAAAGCACGATGAACACACAAATATATTATTAAGAACATATACCCTTGAAGCATAATCAGTTACTTGCAGGCAGCTCTAAACAGATGAGTTCTAAGTTTAGATTTAAAGCAGCTCAGTGTTTCAGCAGCTTTGCAGTCATTAGGAAGTTTGTCCCAGATAAGGGGAGCGTAAAAACTGAAAGCTGCTTCTAAGTGTTTGGTTCTGATTCTAAGGATGATTAGTAGACTAGAGCTGAAGGACCCGAGTGGTACAGGGACAATAGATCTCAACATATTTTAGAGCCAAGCCATTTAATGATTCATAAGAAGATGCATTGAATACAGTGTCTTGGAATCATTTCTTTAGTTGATTTATTTACCTGGACTCCATGTGTAAAGTTGAAAGTAACTTTGCATTTGCACCAAGTGGAGGAGGTGTGAATACTAATCTGCTAAAATGATGGACAGCCTTCAGATTTTTTATTCACTGTTCCAAAAAAACAGTCAAATACGTAAAATATTTTGTTAACTTGACCCCTGTAGTACTCTTCAGCTGTGAGAGACAGAGTGTGAAAAAATTCCTGGAAATCACTTTGTATGATTTTTAAAGAATGTATTTTTATAATGGTACAGAAAATAAGTACTTATCCAATGACATCAGTTCATTTCCATCTTTTGTAAAGTAACTTTAGTTGGTAATGACAGAGGTCAAATGTTTCATGTAGGTCTCACTAGCTTTGCACAAACTGTAGCTGGTATTTTGGCCCATTCTTCCATGCACATGTTCTCCATTACAGTGATGTTTTGGGGCTGTTACTGGGCAACACAAACTTCCTGAAGGCCCGTGTTTTTGTCTTACGTCTTGAATCCGACATATGTTGTACCTCAATTTAAATTATTAATGACGTGCATTAGTAAAATGATTTGGTATTTATTTTATTGTAAAAATTCATAATTAAAATGCCCACAAATCAGAAGTCGCATATACGACGTAACGGAACTAACTAGACCTTCTAGAGCAGGGGTGCCCAAAGTGGGGCCCGCGTGCCATGTTGGCCCCCCAAGCAATTTATTTTGGGCCGCCAGCGGATGACCCTGACCTTGTATAAAAATCTGCATCAATCAGACTATCAACCTAATATGCACAAATATAATTCTTTAATTTCTTGAACAACTTTTTATAAATAGGCCCAGTGAATATAAATGTAAAATACATATGAATAATGATAAATTAGTTTTAAAATTAAAATACAACCAAATATAAGGGACATATACACAGAATTTTTGCGCATATTTACATTTGCACACTTTAAAAGACCACTAATAGTTATATAATATAAATTTATGAAATGTTCCATGAACCTTTGCTACAGCACCAGACTGGCTCACCACACAGGCTGATGGTTTATGCAGCTTTTACCGACATGGAGCAACATTGGCAGTAGCCCACAGACAAAAATAATATTTAAAAAAATTTTGAGAGGAAAATTATCTTTTCATTGATATCAGTAATAAGTCAATCAAATACTGATGGTTAGATACGTGTTCTAAGTGCCTATGTATGAATTATTTGTAATATTTTGTTTAATGTTAGGTGTTGCCTTGCAGCTAGAAGGTTGTGGGTTCGTATCCCGGCCCAGGGCCTTTCTGCATGGAGTTTGCATGTTCTCCCCGTTAGGGCTGCACGATTATGTCCAAAAAAATGATCACGATTATTTTGATCAATATTGTAATCACGATTATTAATCACGATCATTCATCCAGTCCTGTAAAATATTTTTTTTTTTTTGCACCAATTATAAACTTTTTAAAATTTAAGTTTTTTTGTGAAAAATAACACTTTAGACTAGAATAGAAGATTAATAATGCAAAAAACTAACAAAAACAAACTCCGATATACAGACGTGGACAAAATTGTTGGTACCCTTCATTAAATCAAAGAAAAACTCATAATGTTCACAGAAATAACTTTAATCTGACAAAAGTAATAATAAATAAAAATTATATAAATGTTGACCAATGAAAGTCAGACATTGCTTTTCATCCATGCTTCAACGGAATTATTTAAAAAATAAATGCATGAAACAGGCCTGGACAAAAATGATGGTACCCACAACTTAATATTTGGTTGCACAACCTTTTGAGGCAATCACTGCAATCAAATGATTCCTGTAACTGTCAATGAGACTTCTGCACCTCTCAGCAGGTATTTTGGCCCACTCCTCATGAGCAAACTGTTCTAGTTGTTTCCGGTTTGAAGGGCGCCTTTTCCAGACAGCACGTTTCAGCTCCTTCCAAAGATGCTCAATAGGATTGAGATCAGGGCTCATAGAAGGCCAGTGTTTTCCTCTTAGCCCTTCTTGGGTGTTTTTAGCTGTGTGTTTTGGGTCATTTTCCTGTTGTAAGACCCGTGACCTGCGACTGAGACCATGCTTTCTGACACTGGCCAGCACATTTCTCTCTAGAATCCCCTGATAGTCTTGAGATTTCATTGTACCCTGCACAGATTCAAGACACCCTGTGTCAGATGCAGCAAATCAGCCCCAGAACATAACCGAGCCTCCCCCATGTTTCACAGTAGGGACCGTGTTCTTTTCTAGATATGCTTCATTTTTCCGTCTGTGAACATAGAGCTGATGTGCCTTGGCAAAAAGTTACATTTTTGTCTCATCTGTCCACAGGACATTCTCCCAGAAGCTTTGTGGCTCGTCAGCATGTAGTTTGGAATACTCCAGTCTGTTTTTTTTTTATGATTTGTCCTCTGGCAAAAACAGCGAAGGATGTTCCGATCTGACACTGATGTTCCTTGAGCATAAAGTTCAGCTTGGATCTATTTTGAAGTCTTTCTAGGCTCTTTTGTTACCATTTGGATTATCCGTCTCTTTGATCTGTCATCAATTTTCCTCCTGCAGCCACGTCCAGGGAGGTTGGCTACAGTCCCATGGATCGTACATTACTGAATGACATGTGCAGCTTTAGTCACAGAAACATCTAGCTGCTTGGAGATGGTCTTATAGCCTTTACAGTTAACATGCTTGTCTATGATTTTCTTTCTCATCTCCTGAGACAACTCTTTCCTTTGCTTCCTCTGGTTTATATTGAGTGTGGTACACACCACGTCACCAAACAACACAGTGACTACCTGGAGTCCTATATATAGGCCCCCTGAGTGATTACAGGATTGTAGACACCTAGGATGCTGATTAGTGGACATACCTTTGATTAACATGTCCCTTTGGTCACATTATTTTCATTCTTTTCTAGGGGTACCATCATTTTTATCCAGGCCTGTTTGATGCATTTATTTTTTAAATAATTCTGTTGAAGCATGGATGAAAAGCAATGTCTGACTTTCATTGGTCAAAATTTATATAATTTTTTGTCAGATTAAAGTTATTTCTGTGACCATTATGAGTTTTTCTTTTATTTAATGAAGGGTACCAACAATTTTGTCCATGTCTGTATATGTTTAAAAGTACTAGCTAAATATGTTATTGCAGAGTGTAATCTCAAAGTGCAATTTATGGGAAACAATTACAGCTTATACTGAAAAGGCCTTTGACATTCCCTGCATCCAAATCTTTAGTATTTACTATATGCTACGTAGCAACTATTACTCACCTGTTAATGTAATGCTGCATAGCAAACGATCGCGTAATAGGCATGAAATCAGACGTACTACTCCACCATTTTGCATGGCCTTTGACGGGTATGACTTCTGTTGACCCAGATGTTTACGTTATGTTCGCCTGTGGTCCCGCCATCCTCTAGCCGTTATTTTGTCTGGTATGACTTAACAACTTAAATGTTTAATCAGTCAAAAAACAATTACAGTAATCAGTAACATCGCTACATGTACATTTATCTGCCGAAACTGCGGCGGTGTCAATGGTTGAAAATTCATCTGTAGCCATTTTTAGCTAGGTCCTTCTTCTTCTATGGTTTCGGGGCCCCCGCTGCATTGTGGGATAGCGTAGCATCCACCGGCTGCTTACTGTGGCGGTAGTACACTTTCGAGAACTTTCTGCTTACTAGTCAGATCCATAATGGAGATTTGGATCTACTACATTGCTCAAATACTCCTTTTCACCTGCTACGTAGCAAGCGTAGTGCAGCCATTATGAGTGCTGAATTGCATGTGCGCGGTTTTTATTTGGTCAGGTTAATGAAGCTTTAGCCATGTATTTGGCCCCTTGTAGTTGGCAGACTATTGGTTGAGGCAGTATATGATGAAGAGGCACGCAGTGAAGCTCGCATTTTGAATTTAAATATTGTTCACGATCAGGTTCATTTAATTGTGGCTACCAAAATCGTGATCACGATCAAAATTCGACTAATTGTGCTGCCCTACTCCCTGTGCATGTGTGGGTTCCCTCCGGCTTCCTCCCACAGTCCAAAAACATGACTGTCAGGTTAATTGATCACTCTAAATTGTCCTTAGGTGTTAGTTTGGGCGCCCCTGTTCTAGAGCTTCTCTCGCAGGCTTGTGCTCGTTTTTTGTTTCTTCTTCTATTTGTGCAGCCTACAGTGCTAAAAATGTTAACATTGCTGATAGATTTTTACTTCACTGCTGTGTAGCGCAATCTTTTAACAACTGTTGGCCAACAGTAGTGAGCAGGGGTTATAACTCTTTTTGCCCTCCAGCCAGAAGCTGGATGTGGGTGTGTGACGTCACATTTCAAAGTGTTCATAGGAATGGGGCGGTGACATCAACCACTCGTAAAGATGGAGACAACCTCCACTCTGGGACCTGGTTTCATTATATACTGAGTGGAATACTGAAATGCTCCTTGTGGGTGAAACACTTTTCAATTAAGACCCTATTTACACAGAGATGAAACGGTTATAGTTTCAAAGACTGACTCAAAAGACACTCTGTCCATACAGCTGCTGACATCGCTGTTTTTCCTTTGCCGGGCACATTAGCAGTACGACAATGCCAGAATAACAAAGAAAAGAAAACTGAGCATGTGCAGTCCAAAGCATTGCAAATCAGACAACAAGCTTGAAATGAGAGCTTTGTTCAGAAGCATATGGTGTCTGTGCCTCTCCAGATCCATTTTTTGCTGCTGATGAAGGGACAGTAAATAGTATTCTAGGATCCATAATGAGGTCAGTATTTTCTTTATTAGAACTGCAACACTATATGTCACCATGCTATGTTTTTTTTACTCTTTCACAGAGTTGTGCATTAAATATAGGAATGGTGTGGTGACATATCAACTCATAAACATGGATATGATTGAGTCGGCCTCGTGAGATTTCTTTACTTTGGGTCTCGGTTTCAAACATGATCGTTAAGTATCATGAGACACTGGCTCCTTGTGGATAAAACACCTATTTGAAAAAAAATCTTCGCTGGTATACCTGGTTTAGGTTTTGTGTAGACGGGGACTTAATCCTAATTTTTATGCTCCAAGACACCATGTGTTGGTATACACAGTTATGCTGATGTCCAGTGGCGGGTGGTGGAATTTTCTCCATGGGGGGCTATCACTATGATGGTCAAATGTTAGCTGCCAAACTATACATATTTTTTACCTAATTAATTACAGGCTAGCTGTGAATTAATCCTGACTAATTAACATTCCAAATATGACTAAAAAACAACAATTTGCAGCGTAAATGGAAAAATCCAATTGCCATAGCTCTTTTTCATTAAATAAAGGAGCGATTAATAGATTGTTTTATCTTTTAGCCAGTTGCTAAGGCAAATTAATTGGCTAACATTTTCTGCATGTAAAGCTGACTGTTTCTTATTTTTTTTGGACAACCCTGATCTTCCTCTTAATAGGACTATCCTACGACAACAGAATGATTTCAGTCAGAGGCTTCAACAGTTTTGCTAGAACAGACTGCTACTGTAGAGGAGGAAACACTGAGCTGTCTATAGAGGTTCTGGTTCAGGATGGGATCACTCTGTCTACACTGAGAGAACCTGCCAGAGTTCCACTTAAAGCCATCCAGAGTATGAGAAAATGTGGTGGAGAAAAGGCTGTTATATTTCTAGTGTTCTTTATTTTTTCCACACAGCTGCTGATACAGCTTTGGGTGATATACATGTGAGGAGGGAGATGATATGTGTGATTTCATATGAAAAATAAGAACAAATGCAAGGTAAGGTAGAAATAACCAAAATATACGAATAAACTTAATATTGGGATATCAGCAGTTGTGTTAAATATTAGATAAATCAAATATAATTTTGACTTAGTAATAAAATGTCACAATTCCCCTTTTTTCAAAATGTAAACACTCAGCAAACAAACTCTCAATCTAATCAATAGGACTACATGCTCTTATTGTGAAGTTGCGCTTGTACACAGCTCCTTCCGCTATGTGCTAATAGTTACTGCTAACTATTAGCAGTAATTTAAGTCCCAAAACATAACTTAAACTGAATAAAGCGCATTTTTAACGCAGCAGTACCTTACTATGAAATGTACTCAAGCTATGCAGTGACCCAACATGCATAATTCCACATTAATACAGAGCTTTTTATTAACGTTTTACTGCTTATTGGTATCTATATTTAGTTGATGATCAGGTCTGAGCTATTTTACCTCAAGCTTCTCCTGCTATGTTTTTCTCTCAAAAGGTATTGTTTTGAGTGATATAAAAAATATATTTTTTTTATTTCTGCATTTTGTGTCCCTTTTTTTCTCCAACTCCCGTGGTTTGTCGCTACCCATGTTCGTGCTATACCCATAGACAAGTCGGCTGTACGTCTCTGAGCACGCATCAGATCGTATTACGAAATCACGTTGGGGCAAGCTCTCCTGTGCCCATTGAAATACATTACAATGGTCCAAACTTTGAAAAAAAGAATCTCACAATGTAACTATGAGAGCGCCTGGGGCGATTTTCAATCTGACTGAGATCGCCCCAAAGGGGCGGGGTTTTAGGTTGGAAAGTGATATTCAGGCTGTTAATTGGACAATAATATACAGACTTGGACCTGCAATATTAGACTCTTTCTCTCCTCTCTTTTTTTCTCCGTGTGAGTCAAGAAGGGCGATGCACTATCGCCCATCATGGACCAGCCACCCCTGCTGATGTCGATCAGTTAATCAAGTATTTTGATTAGCATTACCCGGATTCTATTTAACTAATAGAACTATATAGAAGCAGTAAAGGTGGATTCTATTTTGGGATGAATATGGTTAGTAAAAAATACATTTGTTGAACTAACATTTGTAGAGACTAGATATTTTTTTCATTTTATCCTGATGTGTAGAAACCTTAGGGGGTACTCATTTTGCAACTTTTGATCCTTGGAATGCAAAAAACAACAACATTTTTTGTACTATTTCCAATGACTGTAATAATTTAGGAAAATGCTGTTGAAATTAATGTGTGACTGAATTCTCCCGATTTGATTCAGTTTCTGTTGTCTGAATTCCAGAGTTGTTCTTGTGTTGCAGATGGTAGGTTTCCTGCTGTGGGTAATCTGCTGGTCAAATGTGTTCTACTCTTTTTGGGAAAGGAATCACAGCAGCATCCCCACAGCACCCGTCCACCTCGTCAGTCCCACCTTATTGGGACTCACAATGGTGAGAGATCATCTTGCCTTTTTCAGGGGTGCCTTCCTGTAGATCAGAAAAAACCTTCTGTGAAATTTTTCTTTAATAGATTTTTTTTATCGTGTAGTTTTGCTTGGGTAGGGTTGCTATATATGTGTTAACATTTCAGGAAAACCATTACCTTTTAAGATGTACAGTAGGGCTGGGCAATATGCCCTAAAATCAATATCATGATATTATGCAGGATTATTTGTTTGGTTAACCACATAGTCAATTATTAGGTTATAGAGTCCTGTATGCCTTTGCTGAAATAAAATTGTGAATATTTTGCTAATGTGCTTAACTTGTCTATTTTCCAGCTGCTTGCCACCTACATCATTCAGTATGAACGAATAAAAGGGGTGCAGTCCTCTGGAGTCCTGCTGATCTTCTGGCTGTTGGCACTACTTTGTGCCACGGTCTCCTTCAGGTCGAAAATCCTCCAGGCACTGGATGAGGTCAGTCTAAAGATTATTCCTACCCCTGGTACAAATTATTTTCAGTCAAGCTAGAGGGTTTGTTTCTGGCAAGAAATTAGTCAGTTTTGAGAAGATATTTTTTTTTATGCACATATTGATCAAAAAAAAAAAAAAGTTGATTAAAAAAAGACTATTTGGCCTTACAGCAACTAGATCCTTCTTTGACTGAGGAACTTTTTAGCTGTTTTATCGGCCACAATTTCAAACAAATAATTAACTTGACTTACTTCCATGGCTATATTTGAAGACAAATTCCAACTATTTCTACCTCTGCTCCTCTTACTTAAGTAAAAAGTGCAGCACTGATGTGCTTTGTCAACAAATAAATCATGCCTGAACCAGTCCTGCTATGCTGTGGAGTTGCTAACAGTTAGCTTTGTTGCTAAAAGTAAGCCTTGGCTTCTAGCTTCTACTATCGGAGACATGCTCTACTCTCTTCAAGCTGAAAAATCAGCCTTCCCATGTGTGGTCGTAATTCAAGGTATACAAGACCATGAATACTTAAGCCTAGTTTATGCTTGTCCGTTTTGACGGAGACGAATTGACGCAACGCCATTATCCGTCAAAGCAGGGGCTCTCCATCACCTACGCAAGGACGCACGGAGTAGAGGCAAATTTTTTAACTATCCGTCTCCGTTGATGGATAGCGTATGCATCTGATTGGTCAGTTTCAGCAACAGCCAGAGATCGCTTCACCAGAACGGGGCTCTATAGTCGCTGTAATGAGTAGTAAATGCAGTGTTTCGCCACTGTATGCTTTATATTGAAAGGATAATTTATCTGTTCTTTTGGCGATTTTGAACACGAGAAGTTGTAGGAAAACGACAACAAGGGCCGCTGTGTTTGTTTCCTCGCATTTCTAGGGGATTCAATGAGCTACACCTCTAGTAAAAAGCTTTACAGCTTAATCAAAACCGTTCATTGCTCCTTGAGGAAAAAATGCGTTCACAAGCCTAGAAAAAACGGAAACGGCACTGTGTGATAGTGGGCAGAGACGCC
The DNA here is from genome assembly GCA_028564705.1 of Apricaphanius iberus. Classification (NCBI taxonomy): domain Eukaryota; kingdom Metazoa; phylum Chordata; class Actinopteri; order Cyprinodontiformes; family Aphaniidae; genus Apricaphanius; species Apricaphanius iberus. Next base: position 634,026 of record JAPXFQ010002260.1, read on the forward strand.
ATGAAAACTTAGCACCCCCTGCTGTCCTGGTCAATCAATGCTGAAAAAAACAATAGAGAATAGAGTGGAAGAGCGGAGTACTATAAACGGAAAATGTCTCCGTCAATAGGTCTGCGTCTGAATACAAATTTGCGGTCGAAGAAGCTTAAACTAGGGATTAAAACAAGTTATTATGTCCATCTTTTTTCTCTATTTACAACAGACTCTTTTATACCAGGCTGTGCCTCATTTTTTACAGATTAGTATTTCATACCTCTGACCACTCAGTGCAAACACGCAGATGTTTTCAACTTTTTGCAGGGTCCAGATAGATAAATAAAGATTTCCAGATACTGTATTCAATACATCTCACTGACCAGGAGCTGACTGCAGTTTGAAAAGTGACAGAGGCTTTGGAAGGTGACTGTGTGCGTAGCGGCTGCATAAACACGCTACGATGTGTGCCAAACACCTGTGCCTGCTGCTGCTTTCCTCCTGCGGGCTTTTCTGTTACTGAGCGTAGTTTGCAGATCAGGAACCTGATAGTTCAAAAAGTCTTTTACACTTCTGGTTGGTTTAATTGGAGAAATGTTTCCCCAGTTTAAAACATTGGCTATGTGACGCTTAATTCCAGTGTGGCAGCATAGCGTGATTCAGCATTTAGAACAATATCTAAACACGCATGAAAAGTCATATGTCCGAAGCAAAAATCCAAAACCTCATGACAATAACCTCTTCAGCAATCCCACTATTTAATTAAGAGCAAATGGGTGATCAGTCCTGCAGCAGGTATTTCTATTTTAAGAGCAATATTTTAATTTCACTTTTACATGTAGTTCTTTGTTCAGCTGATTCGGATTTAGTACTATAAAGTAAAACCTTGTTTTATAGTGACCACTCTCACACACGGTGTGAATTCACCTCTGGTTAACGTATAACTATTTGATGACCTTTAAAAGCAGGAAAATGGGGAAAAATTGCAAAGGCTTTAGATTGCTCCTCTTTTAAAAAATATTTTAACGGAGACATATTATGCAAATGGAACCTTATTTCACCCATGTGTGTGTGACATTTGGGTCTCTGCCACCTCTAGACACACCCCAAACATGAATAAAAGGCAACTCATTTTGCTGTGAATTTTTGCTGTCAGAAATCCTTTGCGTTTGAAACAGTGTCTTTTTGTGACGTCACAATTTGAACAGAATTTGCACATAACTACCCCTTACCTGTCTAATCCCACCCACCAGTGAAAAGTCACCCACCAATTCCATTTCCATGCCATTCTTATTTCTGACAAAACTACAGCCTTGTGGAAAGATAAGGGGGTGTAATCTGCAACCACTAATTTGCATAAAGGGGACAGAGCCCTCTAAACAGCTAATTCTGAAAAGGACTCAAATGGTCAAGAATTGAACTGATGAGATAGCTTTATGTAATAGTGATTTTGGTGGTTTTGTACAGTTCATAGACCTGCTATATTACGTGCCCTTTAAAGAAATCTGAATCATTTAAAACAATATTGGCTGATCAAAGCTTAAAAGTTTGGAGCCAAGAAATTTGCTTCAAAATTCTTGTTATTGAATCTCTAATTCTACTAAATTAACCACAAATAAAGCAGTATCTTACTCTGTCACACTGAATTGTTTAAGAACTGTTGCTCCCTTTTTTTCTTTCTTATAGCCAGAGACTGTGTGCATATGGAGGCACACCACTTTCTACGTATACTACGCTCTTCTCCTGGTTGCCCTTGTTCTGTCCTGCCTGACTGACCAACCACCTCTCTTCTCTTCTCAGGCTATGAAGGACTCGGTGAGACTTTATGCAAACAAATTCACATAGAGACTCCTGATTGGTATAAACACTTTCCAGCGTATGTAGTTCTCTCCGACATGCTGGATATTAACTTCTGAAGAAAATCTGAACTGAGTATTGTCTTGGAGCTTAAAAGTAATCAAAGTTTGGTTGCTGCTGTTTCTCCACCTTCCTTCTAAGAACTGGCCACAGCTTCCAAGTGCGGTTACAATCTGAGGATTTCCTGAGCAAAGGTTTAGAAGTACACATTCATATCATTGTACTACCTTATTTAACTGAGATATACCTTCTGAAATGAATGCATCACACTAGAAAACCCAAAGATTTTAAAGGGACTATATCATGCTATTTTACAGATTTCCACTTCTGGGATAGAAATATATATGATAAAATGTTACTGTTGGTCGTATATAGTATTAATTTGTCCTGAAATTTAACTTGTATCCTGCAGTTAATGTTGGACCACGAAGTAAAATGGCTAGTTTGTCTGTAATCCAGTCTCCTGCCATGCTCCGCCCCCGCCCTCTCTCTTCCTCTCCCCACCTCCACTCCCATGCAGAGCTGCTCTGACTGAGAAAAACAGCTGAGCCTTATCTCAAATAGGAGTCCACCAGTGAATTTGAAGTACAGCAAGTACCACAATGAAACTGTATTATATTAAGGGGTCGGATGTTTGGTTTATTGATTTTTTTGTAAAAACCAGAGTCAATAAAGCTTAGTTCAGTGGCTAAATCTGGTAGGCTACAGACGAGCTACAGATAAAGCAACATTCCAACAAAAAAGATGGTTCAGGAGGTAAAACCGGAGCAGCTATCAGCTTTGAGAAGGGGGGAGGGTGTGTTTGCAATTCTACCATCGTTAGGCTGCTCTGTCTGATACCAGATGCCTCTTTTTTTTCTTTTTTCTTTTTTTTTTTGTGCATACACCTCTAGAACTTCCTAGTGGTAGCATAGTGACGTAAAATACGTCACTATGTTACTATGAGGATTACTCAGATATGCGTGAATTAAGCCAAAAACCTCTCTGGCTGGGTTTTTATGAGAAAATTGAATTACCAGATGATTGAAAACTCCAAAAACTTGATTTTGCATGATCTAGGCCCTTTAAGAATTAAAGAAAGTGTGCATATCACGATTGTGTCACTGCCAAGCTTTTCTGCCATTACTGAAATCATATACCTAACCAAAAAGATTACGAGTCTGGGTTCCTGAATCCAAATCCAAAGATTTGTCACATTACCTTGTTGTTCTAAAGTGTTCAGTTTCCCCCCACAGAATCCCTGTCCTGAGCCTGGAGCTTCATTCTTATCCAGGATAACCTTCTGGTGGGTCACAGGGTAAGCACACAGAAAGAGAACCACTGCTCTGAATGTAGTGTTAACTCTTAGATTATCACTTCCACTCCATCCAACTGCCACAATGTAGCAAATGTGTAAAGAAGTTATTGATTCAATAATTATTTTCATTACGGTTCCTGGAAGTTAGAAGTAGGGCTGAACGATTTTGGAAAATAATCTAATTGCGATTTTTTTTTTTTCTTCAATATTGCGATTTAATTTGCAATTATTTTAATGGGGTTTTTCTCATGCATTTTTTAATTAATGCAAACAAAAATATTGTGTATTATAAACAGATTTCTTTATACATAATTTATTTCCATTCCATAAGATAGACTCATTTTAAGACAAAGACAATATAAACAACTTTATCTACTTTTAATCATCACACTTGATGGTCATCGGCGTCGTTCTGCAATCAAGGTTTTCTTCCTTTTGATCCCCCCGTGGGGTTAACTGGGAAGTAGGATGCTTGAAGCAACAAGCTCTGATTTTTAATTCTCCATCGATCTAATGCACTTTCAGACTCTGGTATGGCTCCGTAGAGAGATTTGATCTCAGGTCAGTTGTTGCAAAATACCCCGCTGTTTTCCGTGCGGCTTTTTTTTATTATTATTTTTTTTATTATTATTTTTTATTATTACGTGTCCTATCTAGCAGTTTGCCACTCAGAATTGGTGTCTGAGTACCAAGTACAAGCCCAACAGATTTACTTTCCCAAGCAGAGTATTACAGCTTTGCTGTAATACTCCACTTGATGTATATGTATTACAAAATCGTTATTAGTGATTACTGAGGGTTCAATTTCCTGAAGTCATGGACACGAAACCGAGACAAGAAGGAAGAAAGGAAGAAGGTGAAGAAAAGAAACAGCACCAGCAGAGGCGCGAACTGACGACACAAGACAGGGAGGCAAATAAAGAACACAAGAAAACATCACAGTCCTCCGCCTCTGCCAGATGGCAGAGAACCAGTAAAACAAAACAAACAAAAACAACGAACTGAACAGAACCACACCAATAGTTCAGATCCAGTAATAAAAATTAAGAATTACACATTCACTACACACAAGCACGGATTAATAAACACAATACTAATGTTTCTGTTAAGCTCCTGGTAAAAGCTAACTAATGACAATAACCTCAGCTCAAGATATGTCCGTCCACACCAATGTCCCCACACCTATGAGTGTGTGCGAGCATTCAGGTCTGAATAAGGTTTCCCCATGCAAGTGATTGATAGCTGGTGTAAGGAACCGTTAATCCGTCCTACAGGAATCGACACAGACATGAAGGAGGCTGGAGACGCATGCATCCAGAGTCCCACAGAGCGCAGGAGCCGCAGGCGGACCAGCGCAGGGCCGATCACCCACCAAGAGAGGAACAGATGGAAGCCCCAGGGGAACACCAAGCAGCCGTAATGCCGGGGCCCCGAGACATCGCAGGGACGAGCCCACGGGCTCCGCCGGAAACCGGCTACGCCAGGGCGGGCCCGGAACAGGACCTGGAGGCCACAGGGATCAGGGGCACCCCGCTCCCCAGCAGGGCCCGACCAGGGACCCGCCGAGAGGGGTCCCCCGCCGCAGCCGCCGGGCAGGAGGCGCCTGCAGCCAATCGACGGAAAATACACGCCGCCGCCACCCCGGACCAATACCCACCGCCAACAACCCACCCCCCCCACACACTCACACGCCAGGGAGCCACAGTAAAAGCCACAGCGGATGTACGCCCTCCCCAGGCCGCGCCCAGCCAGCACCTGGACATCCAGATCTACCAGCTCCCGGGGACAGATCCCGCCCCATGTAGAGCCCCAAGATCTGGGGCCCAGCCAATACCGGACAGCCCCCCCAGATGAACCCGACCAGGCAGTAGAACTCATGGAACTGGCAGGAGCTTGGGCGCCAGGCACGGTCCCCACAGATCCACCGGACGGCACCAACCTACTTTACAACCCCGGCACCCCCATAAGAGGTGCCCCAGTCAATCCGAGGAGGATGTCGGCCCGAAACAGCGGCCCACCCAGGACCAGCCAGGCATGCACCAGGACTGAGCCGGGCCGCAACCGGGACCCCCGGCCCCAGGCATTGAGAGCCATCATCGACCAGCGGGCAGGACCATCCATCACCGACGGGGAGTGACGGAGGGGAAGAAGATGCACCAGGCCAGAGGGCAGCCAAACACCCAACCTGACAAGTAGACATAGACAGACAGAGACACTCATACGTACCCTCCCTCTCATGCGCACACATTCTTACATATACAGGACACACGAAAAAAGGACGCTGTACACTCATTCATACACCCCATACATACTCTATACTCCCAGGCCCAGGGACAGACGCCCCGATAGAGCACCCTGCGCCTGCACCCGGGAGACGGACCCCTTGCCCACCAGGACGGGGACAAGCAGACCGCCAAGGCCCCCACCCCGGCAAGAGTAGCCCACTAGCCTAGATCCCCGACCGGACGACCTGATAATCTACCCGGTGCGGCTTTAACTTTCTGTCGGTATTTTTTTTTATACAGCGCAGGTAAAATGTGGCTAAAATGTGTTCGTGAGATTGAATCCTAGCTTATTCATCTTTCTTATCAAAGCAAACCCGTGGCGATAAAACCCGTTATAGCACGAATTATTTCCATGTGCCGTTTTTTATTTTCGTAAGGATTGATTCTGTCAAACAGCTTGGTCAGCGATCCCCGTCGTCTGGAAGTTTGTTTACTGGAAATTGAAACACTGGTGGCGGTCAGTTTAGCCAACTATCATATGGGCTATGGTGGTGTGATGTTCTTAGTTGGTGATGTTTTGTAGTGTACCTCGTGAGGCAGCAACAATACCAAGGCAGGTTCTGCATTACCTGGCGTTGCGCAACATCAACGTTTTCATAGCTGATATAATTTGTCACAACTAATGTACTGTTCCTCTTTGGTACCAACTATTGTGCAGCGTTGGATTCTGTTAAGCTTTAGGTCATTTTATAACAGGTTAAAGGTGCAACGTTTCCTTCTCTCTCTGCATTGTTTGAGCTGTTTGCAAGTTACGTGATTTTACCAGATATGTTTACATCAAGTCAAATCGCAGCCTTGGCGATTAGGAAATCGCATTTTATCAAATTGCGATTTAATTGCAAATGCAATTAATCGTTCAGCCCTAGTTAGAAGGTAGAAAAAGATGAGTATAGTGGCTCATTAGGATTCCTTATAGAGCCTCTCCCTTCTCAGACTGCTCACAATCACAGAATGCAAGGCAACCAGTCTGCACCGCAAGCTGGTCCAGCTGTATGGCAAGCCATTTTTATAAGAAAAAATAAGGTGTATTTTACATGTTGTTTTTATAAAGCTGGACTCAGAGCAGATATTTACCCCACTGAGTCCAGAAGGCTAATAAATTGGGCATGCTCGAAGCAGAAGGTTGCCGTCGCCACTTTGGACTAGTCACAAAAACAGAATGTAAATGGTGGGACTAAATCTCTTCAAGTCTGTTAAATACAATAAATTATTTCATAAAGCCACTCTTTAAAACCAGTAATAATTAATTAATTACAGATCTTAATTAATCTATAAAAAAATGTATCTCATGACAGCACTAGGCTGTGATACTGAAGGACTGAGCAAGAAAAGACTTTCAGAACATTTTTCAAAGCTAGAATGAAGCAGTAAAGAGAAGGTTGAAAAATGTTTTCCTTTAAATCTTTATTAATCTTGGACTCTCATTTTCTCATGCAGGATAATGATGGTTGGGTACAGACGTCCTCTGGAGGAAAAAGATCTTTGGTCTTTAAACCCTGATGACCGCTCTCACAGAGTGGTACCACAGCTGGTACATCGCTGGAACTCTGAGTGCAAAAAATTAAAGAGGTTAGCAAGAAGTGATGTTGCAAATCATGATTTGCAACAAGAAGTGATGTTCAAAACTATTCATGTTCAATACTGTTGTTCTGGATTCTGTCTTAACCAGGAAACAGCAACAATTGGTATACTCTCCTAAGCGGGTCTCCCGTGGTGAGAGCATAGAGGGCCAACCTGTGGAGGAGTCCGAAATACTGCTCATAAGATCTTCTAGGGAAACAAAAGAGCCATCGCTTCTCTGGGCACTTTGCCTAACCTTCGGACCCTATTTTCTCATCTCCTGCCTCTATAAAATCATCCAGGACATTCTCATGTTTGTTGGGCCTGAGATCCTAGGGTGAGAGGGCTTGTTTTTGCCTTGATAGGTACTCTGTTTGACGATGACATTGTGTAGCAATTCACCACATTCATATGCATAATTATTCAAATTGCACCTATTCACAACACGTTTGTATTGCAAAATGAAGAAAAGGCATGCTGTTTCCTTGACTGTTGTAGTAGAAGTACTTCTGAACAATATCGGAAATTTGCTACAGAAATGAACTTCATTTTAGGTACAATGCCTTTGTTAGTTTTGGCTCAGAACAAACCATATAATTTTGTGTCTTTTCAATTGATTCCAACAGACTGCTTATACGCTTTGTGAAAGACTCCAGTGCCCCCTCTTGGCAGGGCTTTTTTTACACCGCTCTGCTCTTCATATGCACCTGTGTGCAGTCGCTGATTCTTCAAAGGTACTTTCATGTCTGCTTCATCTCAGGCATGCGTCTGCGGACTGCTATCGTCGGAGCTGTCTACAGAAAGGTACTGGTAGCAGCGACACTTGCTTAAGATGATTTTAGAATCTTCTCTGCATATGATTAAGTTATGGAAATGAAGACCATTATAATGTAGAAATAAAAACAGAAGTGGAATTAACCTTAAAGGTTGGATATGGAACACAAACAAGATAGTGTCTAGGTTGTAGCTGCAACAATAGAAAAATCATTCCAGCTCTTGGGTTGCCTGGTTCGCTGCCGAAATGTCCAGTGACCAGCCTGAACCGTTTCCAGTGAGGAATGTATTTTAAGAGGAGTTTAACTGACAGCTAACGTTAGCAGGTGAGTTTGGTTACCGATCCAGGAGGAAAGTCAGTTTCCACACGTATTTGATGCCGTGGAAATGTTTTTATGTGGATCCATCTAGTGTAGGTTTCACCTAAATTTACTCTAGTTTGTGCTCTTCTCCTTTCACTCCTTTTAGAGAGATAAAGATCTGTACAGGGCTCTGAAGCAGCAGCTAGACTTGCAGACAGCCAAGCCGCGCCAACCATATTTTTGTATCTGGCAATCCGCAAAAGTGGCTGCTATTGGCTGGTAGATTTAAACATAATGGCATTTTTGTGCCAGTTTAAAAAAAAGTATTTTAATTCAAATAAAAAGGAAATATTACACTTTAATTCTGCACCCCTCCAAATGCCCTGTGGAGGTTTTTTGAAATTAAAGCTTTTTATTAAATTGTTTTATATTCAACCTTTAAGTGTGGAAGAATAGTTCAAGTACTTATCTTATGGTGCCTTGCAAAATAATTCATACTATGATATAGCCTGGCCAAAGTGATTGAAGAAAGACATGCAGATGTTGTCTAGTGTAACAGGTTATTTATTTACAAAAAAGTTTGACCAAAAATATTTTAAAAAATTCCAAAAATTTATAACTTGGTACAAATTAACATAGCTGAATTTATATTAACTAAAATTGATGTCATTACACTCCGGTACACTGACCTGCTCCTTTCCTCCTGAGCAAATGAGTTGTCTAAGCTGTACTCCGGAAGCTAATCTTTACAAATTTCCTTACTTCTGCTCAATCAGCGCCAAAGAAAAAATTGTGGATTGGCTGCTTTTCAAACTCCAGCCAACAGTGAGTCAAATAGCATTGAACCTAAATATTCCAGCGAAATATTCCAAGATATCAAAAAGAAACTACAGTTTGGGAACAAGTTGTATTTTCTCCAAACCCCAGACGGTCTCGGCAGATGACCGCTTATGCTGAGCCTGGTTCTGCTGGAGGTTTCTTCCTGTTAAAAGGGAGTTTTTCCTCTCCACTGTCGCTTCATGCTTGCTCAGTGTGAGGGATTGCTGAGAAGTCAGGACGCAATCTTCTGTGGTTCTCTAATTCCTAAATTAAACATTCTATTGTAATAAATCTTCTTGTAAAGTGCCTTGAGATGACATCTGTTGTGAAATGGCGCTATATAAATAAACTGAATTCAATTGAATTTTGTTTTAAAGATTTACACGTACTATAAAAAATTAGCAAATACTTAATTATTAACTCTGTAAGTTAGAAGGTAGAAACAATTGAGTATAGTGGCTCAGTAGGATTCATTATAGAGGCTCTCCCTTCTCAGACTGCTCACAATCTCAGAAGGCAAGGCAACCAGTCAGCACCGCTTGACTGCAGATTAAAAGATTACCAGAGTCTGGGTTCCTGAATCCAAATCCAAAAATTAGGATTAAGTTACAAGACACAGCTGACCAGGGGCCTCATTTATCAAGCGTACTTACGCACAGATCCGTGCGTATGTCGTGCGTAGGAACAATTCTATGCATTGTGTGGTATTTATCAATTTCTACTTGTGCGTATAAATCTTTTTAAATATAAGTACAGTTCTGATTGTTCGTACGCACAGCATCTACTGTTAGAACAGAGGAACTGCAACTCTGAAATAGTTTTACTTTGACAGAATATTTCTCTCAGCTGTTTATCGCCTCCGCCAAAAAGCTCATGTTGGCGTCTGTCTGTTTTATAACAGAATAATGTAAAAGTTATGCACGGATTAGCAATAAACTTTCAGGAAATTTTTGAAATTGGCCAAGAAATAAGTAATTTAATGTTGCGGGTGATCATGCATGGCGATCCTGTCACTCGCAATCTGCGCTCTGTGCCGCAGCGCCCCCTCCCGTTTATCGGTTTATTTATTACACCAAGCTTCCGCTTAATGAGATTTTGTCACACATTTAATTAAAAGGTTTGCAAACTGCAACGTGACACTAAATGTTCCTGCCTATCAGTGAAGCAGATTGTCCTTATTTCCTCGCGTACTGATGGCAGCACAAGCCGTGCCTCCAATTACGCACGGCCACAAAAGAGTCAAACATGATGATCTGGATGATCTGTATTAGATCTGGTCCAGCTGTGTACTGAGAGATGTTTTACTGTATTTAGTTTAATACTGAACAATTTTTTTCCTAATTTCCAACAGGTACATCTCCACTATCCCGTCCGCATTTACTTTGTCCCAGGCGGAGTTATCTTTTATTATTAGTTCCCCCTATGCTGATAGAATCAAACAGTAATGTTCATTATTAAATTATTTAATATGTTCAAAGACGTTAACGATTTCCATAAAAGTTAATATTAGCTAATTAAATTATTCACCGCATTTTCTATGTCTGCTCTGCAGCAGAAATATAACGGCTGCATGCGGGTTGGAATGAAGCAGAGAAACCAATGATAACAGAAAGTATCGGTGGTGAAATGATTTTCTATTAACTGACATTTTTTTAGGCCTGTTAATCATGAATACATTTTTATTGCCCTACCCATGTTTCATCTCGGTCTCTGTGTCACTGAAGTTTCTTTTTTCGCTCTCTTGGAAATTATTTTAAGGAAGAACGTGAGGACTCAATGCATGTGACGGATGATGTGGTGTTACCAAATATGGTTAATTCAGGGCGTTTCTGTATGCAAATGACTGTGAACGGGCACGAGCACCTGAGTACGCACAAGTGGTATTTATCAACACCTGATTGCGGAGGAGCGTGCGTACGAGAGGCCACCGCATGTTTCATAAATCACACTTTGACGTGTACTTACGTACATCCTAAATTTCCTTCGTAGGATAAAATATAGGAACATTTCGGCGAACGTTTGATAAATGAGGGCCCAGGAGTAGGTGATTCTTGTAGAGGTTGTTTACATCAACAGCTGCCACTTTTGTCTATAACCCTGAAGTAGAAGTAGAATAAGACATGTTTTTTTTTATTAATTTTATAAATGGATTTGTCCATTTGTATTAAACAGGACATATTATGTAAAACACGTTTTCTTTGCTTTAGTATGTATATTTGGGTATTTGGGATGCCTCCCTACCCCTTAAGTGTAAGTTTCAACAATTAAGTAATTGTTTTGTAAATTAACAGTCAAGAAATTGGTCAAAAAATGAGCTATTTTGTACTTCCTCAAGCCTGTGACGTATTGGGCAGTGTATTTTTCATAATCCCAACCCTACTCTGTTGGTGTCAGCAACTTGACGTATAACTCCCTTGGCTTCACCTCTACGCAACAGCCAGAGTGCTACCCTTTGATGGTGATAAAACAATTATTCTTTTACTTTTAAAAGAAAAGAAATATATACTCAGGTCAAAATACCTAAATAATACTTTTTCTTACATCAGATTGTTTTAGACAAACCACAATAACAGATAGCAGCGATCAACAACAAGAAATATATTTTATGTGTCCATAATGTATTATATTTAACATTAGAACGGGATTTACTTGAATAATAATCCTATATTAATCTTTTAAGGAAGCCTAGTTATTGTATCCACCACAGTGAACTTCCCCCCTTTAATATTGGAGATAAAAATATAAAAATATAATGTGAAGGAAAACGGTAGGCTATGGTGTCTGAAGCCTGTCAGGTTTCTTTATTGCTCCTCAAAGTGAATCATGATCATAGTGATCACGATGAAACATTTACATATTGAAATATATGTCCAAAATGTTACATTTTCTATTCAACCTTAACATGTGCTAGTTTTTATGATTGAAATCTTGCTCTGAACTACAAGACGTAACTTGTCGCATTACCAACTTCTGTTGGTCATAAATTAATCTGGCTGTCAAACTGTGCTCCAAAAACCTCCCATCATACATTATTCTTGAAAACCGGGAGACGACAGTGCACTGCAGCGGTGGTAGATGCAGTGGTGTTGAGGTTAAGTCACACAGCCTATGTGCTCAGTTTTGTTTTTGCAGAGCTATGAGTTCGACTCTCATTTTCATAAATTTTTAGGTATTTATTTAAAAAAGGGTTTTGGTAAGATTTTAATATCTCGGAGATGTGTTAACTGGGAATCAAGTGAGACAGTTTGGAAAGATTTATTTCAGTAATAAAAGGGACCTTGATGTTGGGCAGGGCTTCTTCTGCTCAGCTTTTAGTAGATACGGCTGAACTGGAAAAAAGGAAAAATCGCTGTCCCATTTTTGGAAACAACAATTTGAAAACTAAAGTTTGCCGTCTGACCTGACAGTCGGATTATTTGTTTTCATTCTGTGTAAATAAAACGGCATCAGCGAGACATGTTGATCTGCAACACCTGGAGCCTATTCTCTCCCAAATTCAATCTTTGCCCCTGTTATGTCTTCACCTTCTCTGCCCGGCAGGAAAAGGTGGGCGGTGCAAAGGCCGTCTTTTGGCTGTGTGCGCTGTAACTCATTAACATAGAATCAAAGCGAACCGTTCTGAGCAGGGCTGTAAAACTACTGTATGCAGAACTCGGCCCTGGTCAATTCTTCGGCTTTTTAGAGCAAAGCCTGTTATCAACATTACATATACAGACGTGGACAAAATTGTTGGTACCCATCATTAAATCAAAGAAAAACTCATAATGGTCACAGAAATAACTTTAATCTGACAAAAGTAATAATAAATAAAAATTATATAAATGTTGACCAATGAAAGTCAGACATTGCTTTTCATCCATGCTTCAACAGAATTATTTAAAAAATAAATGCATGAAACAGGCCTGGACAAAAATGATGGTACCCACAACTTAATATTTGGTTGCACAACCTTTTGAGGCAATCACTGCAATCAAATGATTCCTGTAACTGTCAATGAGACTTCTGCACCTCTCAGCAGGTATTTTGGCCCACTCCTCATGAGCAAACTGTTCTAGTTGTTTCCGGTTTGAAGGGCGCCTTTTCCAGACAGCACGTTTCAGCTCCTTCCAAAGATGCTCAATAGGATTGAGATCAGGGCTCATAGAAGGCCAGTGTTTTCCTCTTAGCCCTTCTTGGGTGTTTTTAGCTGTGTGTTTTGGGTCATTTTCCTGTTGTAAGACCCGTGACCTGCGACTGAGACCATGCTTTCTGACACTGGCCAGCACATTTCTCTCTAGAATCCCCTGATAGTCTTGAGATTTCATTGTACCCTGCACAGATTCAAGACACCCTGTGTCAGATGCAGCAAATCAGCCCCAGAACATAACCGAGCCTCCCCCATGTTTCACAGTAGGGACCGTGTTCTTTTCTAGATATGCTTCATTTTTCCGTCTGTGAACATAGAGCTGATGTGCCTTGGCAAAAAGTTACATTTTTGTCTCATCTGTCCACAGGACATTCTCCCAGAAGCTTTGTGGCTCGTCAGCATGTAGTTTGGCATACTCCAGTCTGTTTTTTTTTATGATTTGTCCTCTGGCTCAAACAGCGAAGGATGTTCCGATCTGACACTGATGTTCCTTGAGCATAAAGTTCAGCTTGGATCTATTTTGAAGTCTTTCTAGGCTCTTTTGTTACCATTTGGATTATCCGTCTCTTTGATCTGTCATCAATTTTCCTCCTGCAGCCACGTCCAGGGAGGTTGGCTACAGTCCCATGGATCGTACATTACTGAATGACATGTGCAGCTGTAGTCACAGAAACATCTAGCTGCTTGGAGATGGTCTTATAGCCTTTACAGTTAACATGCTTGTCTATGATTTTCTTTCTCATCTCCTGAGACAACTCTTTCCTTTGCTTCCTCTGGTTTATATTGAGTGTGGTACACACCACGTCACCAAACAACACAGTGACTACCTGGAGTCCTATATATAGGCCCACTGAGTGATTACAGGATTGTAGACACCTAGGATGCTGATTAGTGGACATACCTTGGATTAACATGTCCCTTTGGTCACATTATTTTCATTCTTTTCTAGGGGTACCATCATTTTTGTCCAGGCCTGTTTCATGCATTTATTTTTTAAATAATTCTGTTGAAGCATGGATGAAAAGCAATGTCTGACTTTCATTGGTCAACATTTATATAATTTTTATTTATTATTACTTTTGTCAGATTAAAGTTATTTCTGTGACCATTATGAGTTTTCTTTTATTTAATTAAGGGTACCAACAATTTTGTCCACGTCTGTAGGCATCATAAAACCATGTCAACAAGCAGACATGAGTACATGTCCCTTTTAAGCTTCCCATACCCAGTTACCCCTTTTTAAAAAAAGCAGACTTCAGATTAGGTTAAGGGCTCATCTGTGTCTAATTTAATCTGAGTATAATTCAGCTGTTCGGTTTCTGGCCTCAGAGATTTGTTATAGAAAGAAACAACCCCATGAAGACCAGGGAACACAGTAGACAAGTCCGGGGGAAAGTTGTGGAGAAGTTTAAAGCAGCGCCATGTTAAAAAATATCCCAAACTTTGAACATCTCATAAAGCCCAAAATGTGGAGGTGACTATTTTGTACATGCGTGACACTGTACGTGGAGGAAAAATAACAGTGATCATCTTTAACTCACCATCCTTCCAGGCGCCAACCTTTTTGTAAATTCTCAGTCATCTAGGAGATAATGGCCGGAAATGCTTAGTAAAAGTTAGCTGTACAGTCATGGCCAAACGTTTTGAGAATGACACAAATATTAGTTTTCACAAAGGTCGCTGCTAAACTGCTTTTAGATCTTTGTTTCAGTTGTTTCTGTGATGTACTGAAATATAATTACAAGCACTTCATACGTTTCAAAGGCTTTTATTGACAATTACATGACATTTATGTAAAGAGTAGTAGTATTTGCAGTGTTGGCCTTTCTTTTTCATGACCTCTGCAATTCGACTGGGCATATTCTCAATCAACTTCTGGGCCAAATCCTGACTGATAGCAACCCATTCTTTCATAATCACTTCTTGGAGTTTGTTCGAATTAGTGGGTTTTTGTTTGTCCACCCGCCCTTGAGGATTTACCACAAGTTCTCAATTGGATTAAGATCTGGGGAGTTTCCAGGCCATGGACCCAAAATTTCAACGTTTTAGTCCCCGAGCCACTTAGTTATCACTTTTGCCTTATGGCAAGGTGCTCCATGGTGCTGGAAAATGCATTGTTCTTCAACAAACTGTTGTTGGATTGTTGTAAGAAGTTGCCTTTGGAATGTGTTTTGGTACCAGTCTTTATTCATGGCTGTGTTTTTGTGCAAAATTGTAAGTGAGCATACTCACTTGGATGAGAAGCAACCCCAGAAATGAATGGTCTCAGGATGCTTTACTGTTAGCATGGCACAGGACTGATGGTTGCGGTCACCTTTTCTTCTCCAGAAAAGCCTTTTTCCAGATGCCCCAAACAATCAGAAAGAGGCTTCATAGGAGAATATGACTTTGCTCTAGTCCTCATCAGTCCATTCACCATACTTTCTGCAGAAGATCTATCTGTCCCTGATGTTTTTTTTTGAAGAGAAGTGGCTTCTTTGTCACCCTTCTTGACCCCAGGCCATCTTCCAAAAGTCTTCTCCTCACTGAGTGTGCAGATGCGCTCACACCTGCCTACTGCCATTCCTGAGCAAGCTCTGCACTGGTTGCACTCAGATCCCGCAGCTGAATCCTCTTTAGGAGACGATCCTGGCGCTTGCTGGACTTTCTTGGACGCCCTGAAGCCTTCTTAACAAGAATTGAACCTCTTTCCTTGAAGTTCTTGATAATCCTATAAATTGTTGATTTAGATGCAATCTTAGTAGCCACAATATCCTTGCCTGTGAAGCCATTTTATGCAAAGCAATGATGGCTGCACGCGTTTCTCTGCAGGTCACCATGGTTAACAATGGAATAACAAGGATTTCAAGCATCACCCTCCTTTTAACATGTCAAGTCTGCCATTCTAACCCAATCAGCCTGACATAATGATCATAATGATTTCCAGCCTTGTGCTCGTCAACATTCTCACCTGAGTTAACAAGACGATAACTGAAATGATCTCAGCAGGTCCTTTATTGACAGCAATGAAATACAGTGGAATTTTCATGGCAAAGAAGGACTATGCAATTCATCTGATCACTGTTCACAACATTCTGGAGTATATGCAAATTGCTATTATAATAACTTAAGCAGCAACTTTTCCCATGTCCATTATTTATGTAATTCTCCAAACTTTTGGCCCCGACTGTACTTCTCTGGTTTCTTGAAATCATTTTGCCTCTCATCTCAAAGGCTTCTTTAGTTCAAATTGTAGTTGATGTTACAGGCCTAAATTTTTTAGCAACATTCATACTAGTCATTAATAGAGGTGTAACAAGATCTCATCATACAAGATCTTGCGAGATGAAGACATCAGTTCAGTTTTTTTATATAACTCAAGGCCGTTTACAAGAAAAGTCATTTCTATACAATTATACAAGCACTCCAATCCGTTAAAAGTTTTCAATGTAAGGAATTCCAGCAGATTACATTGAGTCTCTGAAGTGAGGTTGTGCCCGGAACACGCAGACTCCAACCACAGCAATCTGTCGGCAATCCCTGATACTGAGCAAGCAGGTAGTGACAGTGGAAAGAAAAAAGTCCCCTTTAACAGGAAGAAACCTCCAACAGAAGTACAAGTGGTAATCTGCCACGACCGTCTAGGAGTTTGCGAAGACAGAGAAGAGATGCAAAAAGGAACTCATGTAAGAGAACTTTCTATATTAAAGAAAGTAAAAAGTTAACAGCAGGACATGGAGGATGTTTATTCACTGGGAGAATCATCTGAATTGATGCTTCCATGTCACCCACTGTAGCTGAGATTAGGGATGTCCCGATCCGATCATGTGATCTGAAATTGGGTGCGATCAGGTGGTTTCAGACTCTATCGGAATCGGACTTTGATCCTGACCAGGACTCGGATATATATGTACCTTTCAGTTTTTAAATTCTATGTTGGTGGGGGCTAGTGCCTATATCTGGTCCCACAGATTAATACCTATTCAATAGTATTTATTTTTTATTAAGGTGAAGTAAAAAAATTTGCACTTAGAATACACCTGCTGCCATGTATAATTAAATTGTGGCATTACTACAGAAGTTTTAGTCATGAGATTTAGGATTTTTGCCTTGGACAGATGACTTCTCATTGAGGTTTAAATAATGTTCTGGATGCTGTATCCACACGCTGCCACACTGGAGACCAAAATTAAGCGCTGCTTTAGCCAAAGTTTTAAAATGAGGAAACATTTCTCCAATTAAACCAATCAGAAGTCTAAAAGACAAGACAAAACGTTTCCTGATCCATAAACTATGCTTCAATGGCAGAAAGGCCCATGAGTGGAAAGCAGCAGCAGGCGTCATTTTTGGCACTGCTGCTTTTGGCACACATCTTAGCAGGGCTTTTGCCAGAAATCATGTTTGAAGTTTGTTTGTTTCTTAATATTAAAATTTGAATATTTGTTAGTTATATTTTGACCATTAAATGTCTTCAGTAAAAACGAAATTGGTATCAAACTTAAGTTGTATGTGTTCTGTCCACCAGAGGGCAGTGTATCAGTCAATGTTAATAGACCACATGCACGAAAGGCTAACTAAATCCGAATACCCCTCCTACGATTACTACGTAGTAGGCAAAAAGGAGTGATGTAGTAGATCCGAATCTCCAATATGGATTGGAGTAGTAGGAATAAGGTTCCCGGATGTGTACTACCACCACAGTAAGGAGCTATCCTTACTGGCTTACATTGAGGCAGTGTAAGCCTAAAAATCCTAGAAGAAGAGTGACCTCGCCTACCAAGGAACTGTCAACCATTGACCTGGCCGCAATTTCTCAGTATAAATGTAAAAGCTTACTTTAATTGTTTTTTGAAAACCAATCAAACATTTAAGTTGACAAGTTAAAGTTTAACGGGACCACAGGCGACCATATGTAACTTAAACATCCGGCAAAATGGTGGAGCAGTACATCCGATTTCATGCCTACTACTCGCTCGTTTGCTCGGAATCTGAATTGAAAACGTTTACAAGCAGACACATTTACAGAAAAAAAATCCCATACAGGTTTGAATATTAAGAGATCCCTAAAATTCTTTCTATCTTTAAGTTTTAAAACAATCGAATTATATTTGAATAAAGAAGTTCGGAGTCAAAGCCCTACGTCTTAGCACGTCTAACCAGCCGCAATGGCAGTCACGCTCCGAAGTCTCTGAAACTTTTCAACGTGCAGTCAGTTCCCAGTCACCAAAATGCCATGATCAAAGTGTCTGGGAATATTTTCTATAATTGATTTATTTACCTGAAATCCATGCTCTGCCTGAAATCCATGCGGCATGAGCCCGAGAGATTTCAGCCCGAGCCCAAAATATATTTCGATTGACATCTTATTAAAGCCCGAACCCGATTACAGCCAGTCATATTCAAAAGTCACACACCATGGCTTCCACTATAAAATCAGCAGGTTTTCAATTTACTGGAAAAATGTTTGAGATTCTGGTAAAATAGGCCTATAATCTGAAGTTTAAAATGATAAACAAGGCCCTATAAGAATAATATCAAGGCATGTCGAATAATAGTTTTTAAGTCTGCAGCTATCTGAAATAAAATGAGTGCTGTCAATAGTCACATGCAGGACTTCTAAAATAAAGGCAATTGCACAAGTCTGCCCTCTTTAAACATGAACATAAAGAAACTGAATGCCTACCTATTATCAGATAGATTATTTGCAAACAAAAACAAATCTGGACTCTGTTGTACCATTTTGATAATACAGCGTGCTGCCAAATGGAAATCAAATAATGTCTGTTTGAAAGATGGAATAAAAACAATGAATTAATTTTTCTGTTCCTTTATTTCATAATCGTTTATAAAAAAATAAAATGTGGAAATGCAGTTTTAGATGATACATGACAGTAACACCACCCAGACTCATTATGTAGTGATCTCCTTCCATCTGTGGGAGCAATGGATATCAGTGATCTTTTAGGAGAGTGGCTCAGCTCTACACTCTGCCTGTGAATTAAATATATTATCTGAAAAGCATCAACATTTTGACACTATAATGCTGTCATTCATTTTCTTATTTTTACAGCATGTACAGCATGTTTTGGCAGTAGCGTTTTTTTTCTCTCTCCTCTTGCACCTTCTCGTTTTTATTTGTTTCACTCTCACTATCTGCGTGTCTCCTATGTATAAGAGGGGTGTTATGTCCATATGTTTTCCCCCCTTGAGATGTGTTCCAACTCCACCCACACGTGAGGCAGCTGCTGCTCGTAAATGTTAAACATATGGATCAGGTTATGTTTAGGCACTGGTTCCCGTATAGTAGGATTAAGAAAATAGTCAAGTTATGGTTATCGATGCCTTTTGGATATAAGAGAACCAACAAAGATAAACTACAGTTGTTTGTAAAGTTTGCCAGCTCCCGGTTGGAAAAACTGACTCCAAAACTACACATTTAGTGTATCAGCTGTTGAGGAACCACGACAACGAATACAGAGAAAGTCAATGAGCAAAAGCTGTAAAAGCAGCGTTGTCGTGGTGTAAGCTCTGATGAACTCCAGACACAGAAGCTGTAGGACACCACCGATGTATTGCTAGTGAACAAAACAGCTTTTAGACTCGTGTAGTTCTGTCTGAGAAGTACTTTTTTTCTTTTCCAGCTGTGCGACGGGAGGGAAGGGGAGGCACGCGGGGAGACTTTGGGTTGCCTCATCATCTTGTTTAGATCCCTGGTCTGAAACGTGTGGGCTACCATTTTTCTCCCTGTTTGTTCATGTACTGCAGCATGCACAGGAATGCAATAAGGTGTATTTTGACGTAATTTAGTACCGCAAAACCCTAACCATGGCTTAAACAATAGAGATTAATATAAAACGTCCTGAAGATATATTTCGTCATATCACCCAGCCCTACCCTGATATGTATATCCATTCTCATTAGTAAGTTTATTCAGGTTGAGGTGCTATTTGTTTTTATTTAATATACTTGTTTATATTTACTTTTAGACCAAACTCCAGAAGTAGATAATTGTTTTTTTATTCAATGTTTCTTCATTCTTCTTCATTATTTTATGTATTAGAAGTATTGGATGCGGACTTGGTATCGGCAGATACTCAAAATCAGATGACTCAAACTCGAGGGCAAAAAAACCTTTGTTGTTAGATTTATCGTTATTTTTTTTTTATTTTTTTCAGACCCAGAAATACATCCAAGTAAGGATGTATTTCTCCAAAGAGGGACCGAAACTTGCGACTTTCACTTCAAGAGGGTTACTGTATTGCAGTATATCAAGTGAGAGTCTTTTTTTCCCTCTCCCTGAGTGACAGAGGGGCGTTGAAGAGCTGTGGGCGTGCCATCACTCATGCTTTTGCGCAAAATACATTTTTGGTTTTAGTGGAGCCGTAAAACAGCTTTGAGATAGCATGGCTAACAAGTAGTGTTACCGGGCCAAGTTCCACTCAGTATTTCGTACTTGTTCTATTGTCCGACAGCAGAAACAAAAAACATGTTAATGATGAAAAATGACGAAGAGACAGTAAGAACTGATGAATTTCATGTTCATTTCAACAAAGTTGTTAACATGGTTAATTAAATTCAACATGGCTAAATTAATAAATAGAATACATTTAATTGGTAACCATACATTTATCATAGTAATAATACATAAAAGCCTAACTTAAAAGGTAGCTAGCAAACAATAAGTACTACTTATATCTGAGAGTTAGAGACAAATATTTTTCAAGTTCAATATGATTGTGGTGCTAGAAAAAGATTTTAGCCTGGTCATCTAAACTGAGTCTTGTTTCCACATGCCTGGACAAACCTAAAATCACCAATAGTGGAACAACAGAATGCAGTTTAGCATCGAATTATGTGAAATAAACAGAAAAATCTAATGTGGTGTGTACAGCAAGTATAATACATAGAATATTAAAGGAGAGGTCGGCCACCTCAGTGAAGCTGTCCCCCCACTAAGTTGAAAAGTAAAGGCAAATAGGTGGAGTGGTTAGTGCTCCGTTTGTGCAGATTTGTGCAGGTAAAATTATCGTTTGTGCTGCTTTGGTTTCTGAGATATTAAACTTTATTTTATAGGTCATTCAAAGGTCACCGTCCCCCCAGACAGCACTAAAACGGACCAAAATGGTCTACTTTTTTAGTGCTTCGTTTGTGCTGATTTGTGCAGGTAAAATTATTGACCTGATAGAAGAAATTAAACTCGCGACTGCCGTGGCCGGTGCTGCAAGTAACTGCAGCCACCGCGGGAGCGAGCGCAAACAGTAAATAAATCAGTGACGTGGCTTACTTTCAGGCCATCGCACATTTTGCGCATCGCCAGCTGTACAACAACAAGCAACAAAGTATTTTTTTTTTTTATTGAAGTCATTTTTGTTTTTGTCAGGTAATATGACATGGTGTAACAGTATATGTACAAAGAGGTACAAGTGGCAGAAAGTAATTAAAAGGTAACAAAAAGGAAAGAAGGAATACAATAAATAAGGGATAGACTAACAATAAAATAAATGCACTTGTGATGTCCGTACAGTTTCATGTTTGCATACAGCTAGAGGTTTTCCATGAGTTTGAGTTCCTCTACCAAGTTGAAGAGTTTCACAGCAGTTTTAGTTCCCATATATTTCAGTGATGAAAGGTAAAGTCCCAGTTCTTTGTAAAAAGAAACAAACTTTGGTCTAGTTTTTATGAATCTGTTTTTATGTATAAAAAATTTCCTAAAATAACAATGGAGTTGAATAACAAATCATGCTGAGAGTTGTTTACAATATAACCATACATAACATTTTCAATTTTCAGGTCTGGGATCGGTATATATTTTGATAACCAGTGATGTAGATCGTCCCAAAAGGCATTAGTGTATATACATTCAAAGAAAATGTGGTGTGTAGATTCAACATGTTTGTTACAGTTATTGTATTCAAAACCAAATCGATTATGTAAGAATTCAGCAGAAGGGTATATTCTGTTAATAACTTTAAAATTGGTCTCTTTTGCATTTGGTGGAATAGGAAGTTTGTAGAATTTTGATCTAAAGTCTTCGACATTGTTTCTGGAGAAAAAGCTTAGAATTGAGTTTCGAGAAGATGAAAAAGGATCAAGTTCTTTGTTAAATATGTGCCGAATAGAAGAGTTAGTCAATTTAGGGTTCGATAAATCTAGACTATTTATTAAGAATGAGGGGAAATTTGGGTATACACCATTTTTTAGTTAAGTTAGATGTCATTGATATGATTTCTTGAGGTTTTGCATTCAATACTGTTATGTTAAATTTTGAACTAAAATGTTCAAATGATATATTTCCTGCATCATCAAGGAAGTGCATTACAGACCAAATGCCTTTGTCTAGCCAGTTTGGTAAAATTATTGATTTGTGGTTATATAAAACATATTTCCTGAAGAAGATAGTACTGTGCTTTTTCTTTTTTTAAGAACAAAAATGTTGCTTTACGTTTCACTGAATCTCTCAGACCTCTAGTATTGAGTGATACGGCAGAGAAATTGCTGTTAAATGAACACATGAAAAAATAAATAAAACAAAATAATGAAAGTATATATAGGTTTTAGACTGCTTAGTTAGTTGTAAACTAGGTGTACTGAACCCCTGATTAATGTATTTAAGATTTAATCAACATGAGAACTGATTTTTTATATTGTTTTATAATAACAATCAAATAAATTAGGAAAAGATGTAGTTGCAAATATCAAATTGTAAACAAGGCTACTTGTGAACTACCTGCTCACCTTTAAACTGACAGAATACGTCAGAAAACCAAAGGGACTTAAGCTATACATTGGAACATATTTAGATGACCTTATAACAAATTGCCTTTTTTAATAAGCATTTTTGCCATGTCCCTTTTCTTTCCAACATTGAGGATAAACTGTGTTTAATTGTAAGGCTTCATTTGAAATATCACCAGAGTAATGAATAGGATCCCCAGGTGTCTACTGCAACTCTTCTGCCATCGATGTATCCCACAGGGAACCTTGTAGTATACGTTTTTCCCAGCTGCTCGTGCTTCCTCCATCTTCGGCCATGCTGCTGCCCAAGCATCCCTGTCGGTTTTGCAAAAGTTTTCTTTGAAGCGGATCCTAGCTTGCTTGCAGAATTTTGAGTTTTTTGTAAGTTTCCAGATCTGATCACGGTGAAACCTCATAACAAATTGGATGATGACTTCTCGTTTTTTTCTTTGCTCTCGTTTGCCGAGACGATTGATAGTGTCAACAAGTACCCATAGTTGGAGCCCATTTTGGTGCGATTTCTGACAGGATGCTGATGATTTCTTCTTTGATCTCTTCCTTGTCTTTTTCTTTTATGCCTTGTATTTTAAGGTTCCAGCGCAGCTTGTACCTCTCCAGCTCCATCAGTCTTTCACTTTGGTTTTTATTTCTTTGAAAAGTTGAGGTAAGATTTTCTTACTGTTGTTTACTTTTGCTTTGCACTCCTTGATATCAGCGGCATTCACTTCCACCAGCTTAGCAACACTTGCTACCATTGTGGAGGTTTTAGTCACATGTTCTCCAAAAGTGTCAATTCTAGCGTTTAGTTTTTCAATCGCTTCGACCAGGTTGTCGTTTGGTTGGCTCTGGGCTGCTTTAATCTTATTAGGTGCAGGTGGAGATTTGGTTGAAGTAGCAGGGGGATTTTTTCTCTTACCAGGGCCGCTAGCAGAAGTTTCCATTGGTGTAAAGTCGTGTTCAGCTAGGCTTGAGGCTAGCGCTAGCTTAGAGCCTGATTTTCCGCTTGCCATGTCTTGCCTCGTTCGTTCTTGTAGTTGAGATGATTTTGGATTTTTTTATAATAAGGTATTTTCAACAAAATATATGCACTTCTCGTCTGTTTGACACTCTGGTGGGTTTTTTTTAAATATATAAATCTCGGGGTAGTTGGGAACACGCTTAGAAGAGCGAACTTGCCTGGAACGCCATCTTTCCGGAAGTCAGCAACGAAGTAAGTAATGGGCCCTGTCCCAAAACCCGCACTTGCACCCTTGTGTACTTCAACTGCGCGTTCCCATTGAGGGGCGCAAGTGCGTAGGGTGTCCCAATTCTCCAGAGCGGAGAATCCGGTCCCGCCTCTTTTGCGCCCTCGCTCCGCACTTCGCTGAAGTCAGCATTGGAGAGGACTTTAGTGAAGGGTATTACCCACAATCCATTGCTAAGTGTGAAATTCTGTGACAAAACGGCAACAAACTGTTCCAGCTGCTTCTCCTACAAATGTATTTTCAAGTTTAAGGGCTTCAGTTAGTTCTTAAAATTGCCTGGGACAATATCAATAACCCGGAGTCTGGTTTGAAGATTGCTGTAGATGAAATAATAATTAATTTATTAGCTATGTTTTCATCTGATTGATGTTTCATTATGACATCCACTGCAGTGTGTTAACAGATTTCATATCTTCTTTCAAATAGTAAAAGTTAAAAGCCGTAAGCTGCATGTTTTGCACTGTTTTTCAAATAACTCTTAAACCCATCATCAAGCTGCTGGCATGGAAGAATCATTAAAACCAAAATCGTCACACAAACAATAATGGACTCTCGATCCGTCCAGGCGGTACCCCTCCTGTTGACAGATGCAGATAGGAACCAGCCCTCCCCCGTGACCCGTTGAAGCTAAGCGGTATAGAAGATGGATGGATGGATGGATGGATAATGATCCTGAAACGCTGTGGATCAGCTGCATGCTAGAAAAAAAATGCACAAATTAAATTTAAAAGGCTCAACCTGAAGTGTCATTAACGTGGTCGGGTTGTGGGTGAAAAGATTCATCCTGAATTTAAATGTATTATTTAAATATGTACCTATAGCGGAGCTTCATGCGTTTCAAAACTATCATCACTAAATACTGATGGGGAAATGTCCACAACACCACTATTGATGCCTATTGAATAATTTATTGTGTACATGAGCAATTAATGAGCTGCTGGACATATCTGTTGAAAAATATTATTTACTAATAACGTGTGTATTTTCGGACATGATAGGCCAAATATAATATTCCCTGTGTGTTTTTAGCAAGTCATAAAACAACGTAAAATTCTAAATAATGAAACAATCTATTTCTCTGCATTTTAAATAAAAATGCGTTTGGGTACTTATTTCTGGTGAAAAGATCATCTCCTGGCATTCCAGTGTCTGTTCATTTAACACAGCAGATATGAAAAATATACATAATTCAATAAACACATTCTATAATCAAAACAATTTCTTTATAGGTGGAATTGTGAAAGACAATATCTGTACAACTATAATACTAATACAACAATATCATATCCGTTTCAAAATATATCCCAACATGATAATATATCCGTTGTCAAGCCCCAGTTGTGATATCTTCAATCGTGCTGTAGCAGCTGAAAGAGTTTGAAAAATGTCCTGGAAAATCCTGGAAAATTATTTTAAGAAAAGAGTGGGGACCCTCTGAAAATTCACTGAGTCTCTGAGCCCACCTTTCCATGTTCGTTCCTCTCAAACTACCTGTCCTCTATGTCCAAAATGTTTCCACTATAACCACTTTGTATTCCCAAATGATGGAGTACGTTATGTTTTTTTATTATTAAAACAATTGTAAGACAGTAAATACACAACACCCACATTTGAAAGGAAATTGGAAGAAAGTAACATGTAATAAGCCTGCATATTTTACTATTGAAAATATGTTAGTTCAGTCAAGTTTGTTTCCAATACCAAATGTGCTAAAAGTTTATAGATTAGTTTTTATTGTGATATCGGTGGAGGCCAGTCTAGGGGAACTGCAAGTGTGAAAGGAAGAACAGAGTCTAATGTTGCTATATAATTTCATTAATACTTTTTTTTCAATTCACTTTGATATATATATATATATATATATATATATATATATATATATATACACAACGAATGTCATCGCAAGGCACTTTACAACAAAAGCAATTTCAATACAATTATGCAAACATTCCAATCAGTTAAGTTTTCTATGTAAGGAATCCCAGCAGATTGTGATGAGTCATCTGGATTACAAGGCTATACAAAATGGTGAGGTATTTTATACTGGCGCAGTGGTTAGCACTGTTGCCTTGCAGCAAGAAGGTTGTGGGTTCGTATCCCGGCATGGAGTTTGCATGCTCTCCCCGTGCATGCGTGGGTTCCCTCCGGGTACTCCGGCTTCGTCCCACAGTCGAAAAACATGGCTGTCAGGTTAATTGATCACCCTAAATTGTCATAAGGTGTGGGTGTGTGCGTGCATGGTTGTTTGTCCTGTCTGTCTCTATGTGGCCCTGTGATGGACTGGCGACCTGTCCAGGGTGTACCCTTCCTCTCACCCGTTGACAGCTGGAGATAGGCACCAGCACCGTCCGTCCCGTCGTCCCCCCCCCCCCCCCCCCCCCCCCCCCCGCGACCCCTTGAGGACAAAGCCGTTCAGAAAGGGCCGTTAAGGGCACATAAAACTCCATGGCTAAAAAAAGAGTCCAGTTGTCCAGTCCAGTGAAACTTTATATAGCACACTACAACTGTACTAATTTGTCTTTTCTCGTCGTTGTGTATGCTACAGCTGATCAGTAACTGTCAACTCTCCATAAATTCACGAAGGGGAGGGGTTGAGTGACTGAGAGCTGACTGTTGTTTTTCTTAATGGAATTCAGTACTCCAATTTGACGACAAAATGACAATATTATATATTGTACCTTTTAACAAACAGAATAAAAACGACACGCTACAAATTGAAACAAAAACAGATTTAAAAAGATACATTTTTAAATCGTCCTTAAAAGAAACAATTACTGATCCATATATGTTGGTCTTCTATAGACTTAAGTGTGAAGGGGTCCATGTCTCAGTAGTCAAAAACAGGAAACTTGTTGTCTTTCATGCCCTCCCTCCCTTGAACTCAGCCAAGCTTCCACTTGGCTGAGTGGGTTGGATCAACTTACCTAATATGACCACTTATGCAAGGCACTATACATACAAAAAAGTTATGAGAATAATACACAATTAAAACTTTATTCCTTTGTAGACATGGTCTTTTTTTAGCATATTTTTAAATGTCAATCTAGAGTTGAACTTTAACCTTTGTATGAATATTTCACTTCCTGAACATGCTCTTTCAGGCCTTGGTCATAAGCAATGCAGCAAGACGCACATCAACTGTGGGAGAAATTGTCAATCTGATGTCAGTAGATGCACAGCGCTTCATGGACCTTGTCACATATATCAATATGGTTTGGTCTGCGCCTTTGCAGGTTGTACTAGCCCTCTACTTTCTCTGGCAGGTAAAATTACTGACACTATAAAGATGCTCTGTAAATTATTGATTGCTGATGTTTTTCTATCTGCTTGTAGCCAAATCTATTTTTGTGCTTTTGTTTGTTGCTATGCAGAACTTGGGTCCCTCTGTACTGGCAGGAGTGGCTGTGATGGTTCTTATGGTTCCGATTAATGCTGTGATTGCCATGAAAACTAAAACCTACCAGGTACACCATCACACAACTCCTCACCTCTGGTGGTTTTCCTTCTGATGGCACAATAAATGCATGGCTTTGTTAAGCTTGTGTTTTTCTGTTGTCACACATGTTGTTCATGTGTTGAACAGGTAGCTCAGATGAAGAACAAGGACAGTCGCATTAAGCTGATGAATGAGATGCTGAATGGCATTAAGGTGCTGAAGCTCTATGCCTGGGAACTAGCCTTCAAGGATAAGGTGTCAGAAATACGGGAGAGTGAGCTGCGCGTGCTAAAGAAGGCAGCTTATCTGGGTGCCATGTCCACCTTCACCTGGGTCTGTGCTCCCTTCCTGGTGAGTCCTGCTCTGTAGGAATTATCTTCATAGCTCAACTTCTTTTGTCAGTAAAAACGTTTCAAAATTAAAATGAAACAAAAATCGGAGTGCTTTGTCTGTCCCAATCTACAGGTTGCCCTGTCCACTTTCGCTGTGTATGTGCTGATTGATGATCAGAACGTGCTCGATGCACAGAAGGCATTTGTATCACTGGCACTTTTCAATATCCTGCGCTTTCCTCTCAACATGCTGCCCATGGTCATCAGTAGCATTGTACAGGTTTGTACGGCTGGAAGATATGGCCTATTTTATGGCCTCGATTTATGATTTTTTTCCGACCTCCCCCACTTATTAAAAAAAAGCAGCAAGTACAAACGACAGACAACTTGTTCAAAGGATTCAGCCACAATAGTTGCTTTTTAGCTAAGCTTTGTTGGTCACTGTGGTTTTGATCTTCTTGGAGAGACTGGCATTTGTCATTCGGTTGGATGTGTCACATGTGTTGTAATGGGTTTGTCGTGCCGCTGCCTTTGACTGCGAAGGCCTTTAGGCAAATGTAAGCAGACCCCGCTACAGAAGCTCTGGGGAACCAAAAATGTGCCATTACACAAAAGCTTGATTAACATTTTTTTAAACCCCGCAACAAAAATTTGTAATCACTTCACCTCCCATTCCTAATGCCTGACCTGATTAACTCCATCTAGCGCTGAACAGGTTTATTTGCCTTACCATGTATTTGAGAGACCCCAACTTGTTAAGTTTAATATAAGACTAACCACTTAAAAACTTTTAAAGACGCTCATTGTGTAAAGAATTTGTTCACCTAAGTGTCTCCATGGCACCATCTTCCATGTTCAAGCAGTTGTTTAGAAAAGCAAACTGCATCTTTCTTTAGCTCTAAATATTATACAAATTTAAATACCTCAAATGCAATATTATTTTACACTTTTTAATATAAAAATTGGGAATGCATCAGCAAATGTAGTTAAAATACCACAGTTATGAACAACAATAAAAAAAATAAGAACAAATTTTTCTGTTTGATCTTCTTGAGATGAAGACATTAGCTATTATGAGACTGCTAAACTAAATCAAAAACACTAAAACGTAGTATTTACAATAAGATTGAAAACTCAAATAACACTTTTTTCCATAACATGTTAATTTAAATTTTGATATATAGACCAAATCAAAAATATATAACAAATACCTACTAAATTAATTGGTACTTGTTTATGTTTGTGGCGAGCCACAGCCTTCTACATCTAGTCCTTAGGTCCCCTACTGTCAAAAAAAATAAAATAATATGGAGCATTAAGTCATTTTCTGATCCCGTTTGAAGTCTGCCATGGATTAAACATATGCTGTGTGTGAATTATAAAGACATTTTGATGTAGAAAAAAACTGTAATTTGTGGCCGGCAACAAAAGTTATTTCAGGTTTGGTGTGAAAACCTTTAGTGGATTACAACTGAAGAAGACAAAAATGGCTGTAAGATTAGCAAGCCTTGTCTCCTTCTTCAATGACGCAGGAAGGAGCATTAAATGTGGAAAAAAAACACTGTAAAGCTGGCCATGTGAAAAGTGGAAGCTATGCTGGGGAATAAAATAGTCGGTGGAGTGAGAGCCAGCATGTGGCAAAAGCTCGACAAGGTCTCGGAGTATTTGTTTTTATTTATTTTTTTGTCTTTTATCTAGCAGTGTGGTACCTTGGTATCCGAGTACCAAGTACAAGCCCAACAGATTTACTTCTCAAGCAGAGCATTACAGCTTTTTATATAGTACTCCACTTGATACATATGTGTGAAAAATCTTTATTAAAGATTGCTGTGGGTTTAATTTCTTGAAGTTATGAACAAAAAAAAGGGGAAAACAAAAGAGAGAAAAAGAAAGATGAAGAGAGAAAGGAGAGGTAGGAGTGTTAATTGATTAAATTAACAGGGGGCTCAGTCGGCCGATGGACCACACACACCCCCACGCTGGGACATCGCAGAAACAGCTACAGCTGACGGATGTCCCCCACCCCAGGCCACACCCAGCCAGCACCTCTCTGAGTATTTCAAGTGTTACCTAGTGCAAGCTCCATGACATCATATATTTGACTGCTGATTTGTTGTCATTTTTATTATACATTTTTACAAGCAAAAAAAATCCCAAATTACTTAGAAAAACACATTTCATTATTTATTCTTTAAATTAAAGTACAACATATGTTTAATTCGGGGTTTAAGGCAAAGTGCACCAGAAAATAAGTTTTATCGCTCAATTGGTTGTCTTTTTTCTCCGGCTAGGGGACCCACGGGCCAACCGAAAGGGGAGGAGAGTTGGGCTGTAATAGACTATATACACTATAGTGTAGAAAATCTTTTCTTTATTTTTTTTAATTCCTGGTCTTAGATGGTAATAGTATGAGATAAAGGATTTTTTATCATTTCTTGAACAAAGAAACGCATATATTTAATATGGGGAAACTTTTCAAAAACTATATAATCTTTCAAATAATCATATTTAAATCTATAAAAGAATAGAATAATCCTTTAATGTCCCATAAATGGGTAGTTCAGATGTAACAGCATCAAAGCGACTGGTAAAAAAAACGTTGGCTTCACATAAGTATCGCGATGCACCTAGTAATGGGAAATATAAATTATGTAAAAAGTTAGTGATGCCAAAGTTAGAGATTTTGACAATATACCGCCATACCGCGGTTATGCATTTTTAAGATGTCATCAAGCTGTGCCGCATTTCCTTCTACCAGGTACACAAGGATGGTGATGTTCAGTGTTTGTCTTTACACTAGATATTGGAAATTTAAAGTTTGTTGTTTTTCATTTTAATGGAAAAAAAACTTTTGGCCTTTGAAGCATTTTTAATTCAAATATGTGCAGGTTTCTTTTTGTGTGATATTAAATGACTAAATAAGTAAACAGGAAATCAGAGAATTATGAATTTTGAATTTTGAACTGAATTCTGAGAATCTTGCTCTCATTGTCGCCATGATCTTATCTTTTAGGTCAGCCACTTCCTTCCTCAGCGCTATTGTTTCACTTATTGGGGGTCCGTTTCCCGTCCCTGGGTAGGGGTTAGTGCTAGGGTGTGGTTTTCCCCCCAAAGACGCATCATTACTCACTGCGCTCTCTTAATATTTCCAACTGGTGAAAATGCGCTGAGCGCACAGTGAGTTGTTGAGCCTCATTAGTTTCTCCTGTAGTGGTTAACCTTCCTGGAGTCCAATTAATAAAATGTATTAATCATATACGATACCACAATGGTAATTGACATTATGTATGACATTTTAAAAACAAAACTAAGACATTTCAAAATACATATTTTTTTCTAACTTAACGTTCAATGGCAGGCATGATAAAGTGCGGTGCATTTCAACAACATTAGTAGAATAAAGACATTTTAGTACCCTAGTTCTGGACATGCTGCAGTTTTTATCAGTCTGACCCTGTAATACGATGTGTGCATGAAGCAGAGAGCAGCGCATGTAAACCACATGAATTATATTTATTACTGAAAAACGAAAAACAGAATTCACAACATTCTAGCCTAGTAGTAATGTACCACCTTTTTAATGATGGTGAAATTTTTGAAGATGGTCATGTATGAGCCTGCAGAAAGTTCTATAATGAAAACTCAGAAGTTTTCATTAGTCAACCAATGGCCCTTTGATGGCCATTGACGGAGTGTAAAAAGTGGATTTGTCTGGGGAAAAGACGACATTTGGTCAAATTATAAAATCAATATAATTAGTCTTTAATGATGGTCTTCATTTTTTTCTGTTTTCAGGTCAGTGTTTCTCTGAAGAGGCTGAGAATATTTTTGTCCCACGAGGAGCTTCAAGAAGACAGTGTGGATCACAAAACACTGGCTCGCTGTAAGTTTCCTCTGATATGTTATCCTCTAAATGTCATGCTATGTGCAAACCATTAAGATTTTAGACTTCGGCCGAATGTCCATGGCTCAGGTGGTAGGGATACATGCTTAATGTTGCTGGTTCGAATCCCCACTCAGTCTGTCTCAGTTGTTGTCTTTGGACCAGACACTTTACCCCCTTGTCTGATGGTTGGGGGTCCAACTCACTAGGGAGCTGTGGCAGGACTGCTGTCATCAGAGATACATATATATTTTTTTTTTCGCAGCCCCAAACAGCATCTCTGTAGTGGATGGAGTCTTCGGCTGGTCCAGATCTGAAAAACCAACACTCAAGAGGTAGGCTTTATCCTTTGCCATGGAGCTGGAATCCTACAAACCTTTGAATTATTAAAGTAATATACAAATAAGCATGATAATTTACTATTTTAGAGTGAACTGACCAATCACCTTTTTCTATGTGTGTCTGTTCAGGTTGAATGTTTGTATCCCAGATGGCTCATTGGTAGCAGTGGTGGGGCACGTTGGCTCAGGAAAGTCCTCACTGCTCTCTGCCCTCATGGGGGAGATGGAAAAACTTGAAGGAACTGTGGCTGTGAAGGTGACTGCTCTTACTCTTTCACAATGGTACAAAACAAAGACATGCACACACTGGAAAGAAACTTAGGAACAAAATCTGGCATTATGCTAATGGTTTCACCTTGCCAAAGCTGGTCACAATTTATATTCCTAAAATACTTGTGCCCACAATAACCCTAGTATTCTTGAGGTCCTCTTCTCTGAATCCAGTGTCTGTACTGATTAGTTATCTAGTGTTGTGCAAAAGTATTCACACTCCTTGCCTTTTGTCTGGCCATTTTTAGTTTTTTGTCATAGTGATTAGGGGTTGTAACTTTTCAATGGGGCACAGAACAAAAGAATGAAACAAAAAAGACAGGCAATATTTCAATATTTCTTGTTGCCAATGAGCCAGGCCTGGAGGTGGTGAACATTGGCGAGTGCCTGGTGGCCGAGGCTTTACCCATGGGGCTTGGCCGGGCCTAGGCCGAAGAGGCAACATGGGACCCCCTTCTCATGAGCTCACCACCTGTGGGAGGGGCCATAGGGTTCAGGTGCAGTGCAAGATGTCATAGATTACCCAAACTTTCTTGGAGTCCTTGGAGGAGGTGCTGGAGAGTGCTCCTTCTGGGGACTCCCTCAGTCTGCTGGGGGACTTCAACGCTCATGTGGGCAATGACAGTGAGACCTGGAGAGGCGTGGTTGGGCAGAATGGCCCCACCGATCTGAATCCGAGCTGTGTTTTGTTATCGGACTTCTGTGCTCGTCATGGATTGTCCATAAGAACACAATGTTCAAGCATAAGGGTGTTCGTGTGTGCACTTGGCACCAGAACACCCTAGGTCGCAGCTCGGTGATCGACTTGGTTGTTGTTACATCTAGCCGCATGTTTTGGACACTGGGGCGAAGAAAGGGGCGGAGATATCCACTGACCCCGACCTGGTGGTGATTCGG
This sequence comes from Apricaphanius iberus, assembly GCA_028564705.1. Lineage (NCBI taxonomy): Eukaryota > Metazoa > Chordata > Actinopteri > Cyprinodontiformes > Aphaniidae > Apricaphanius > Apricaphanius iberus. The sequence continues at coordinate 667,136 of JAPXFQ010002260.1, forward strand.
CTCCTGTGGTGGGGGAGGACGCCGGACAGACCTGCCAGACCCAAACGAGTTTTGAGGGTCTGCTGGGAACATCTGGCACAGTCCCCTGTCAGAAGGAGTTTCAACTTCCACCTCCGGCAGAACTTCGAACAAGTCCCGGGGGAGGCGGGGGACATTGAGTCCGAGTGGGCCATGTTCCGTGCCTCCATTGTCAAGGCGGCTGACCGTAGTTGTGGCCGCAAAGTGGTCGGTGCCTGTCACGGCGACAACCCTCGAAGCCGCTGGTGGACACCAGTGGTGAGGGATGCTTTCAAGATGAAAAAGGAGTCCTATCAAACCTTTTTGGCCTCTGGGACCCCGGAAGCAGCTGATAGGTACCTGCAGGCCAAGCGGATTGCAGCTCGGATGCTCGCTGAAGCAAAAACTCGGGCGTGGGAAGAGTTTGGAGAGACCATGGAGAATGACTTTCGTATGGCTTCGAAGCAAGTCTGGTCCACCATCCGGCGTCTCAGGGAGGGGAAGCGGTCCGCAGCCAACACTGTTTACAGCCTTCCTGTTTGGAAGCGGGGTCTGGGGACTTTGGAACGGGGTCTCCAATCTCTGGTGCTGAGGTCACCGAGGTTGTTAAAAAGCTCCTTGGTGGCAGGGCTACGGGGGTGGATGAGATTCGCCTGCAGTTCCTCAAGGCTCTGGATGTTGTAGGGCTGTGTTGGTTAATGTGGCTCTGCAATATTGCGTGGACATCGGGGGCAGTTCCTCTGGATTGGCAGACCGGGGTGGTGGTCCCCCTCTTTTAAAAAGGGAGACCACAGGGTGTGTTCCAACTACCGGGGGATCACACTCCTGAGCCTCCCTGGTAACGTCTATTCAGGAGTTCTGGAGAGGAGGGTCCGAAGGATGGTCGAACCTCGGATTCAGGAGGAACAATGCGGTTTTCGTCCTGGCCGTGGAACACTGCGCCAGCTGTACACCCTCAGCAGGGTCCTGAAGGGTGCATGGGAGTTCGCCTAACCGGTCTACATGTGTTTTGTGGACTTGGAGAAGGCGTTTGACCGTGTCCCTCTGGGAATCCTTTGGGGGGTACTCCAGGGCCCTCTGATAAGGACTAATGGGTCCCTGTATGACCGGTGTCAGAGTTAGGTTCGCATTACCGGCAGTAAGTCGGATTCATTTCCAGTGAAAGTTGGACTCCGGCAAGGTTGCCACTTGTCACCGATCCTATTCATAGCATTTATGGACAGGATTTCTAGGCGCAGCCAAGGCGTTGAGGGGACCCGTTTTGATGGCCTCAGGATCGGGTCTCTGCTTTTCACAGATGATGTGGTGTGAAACGGCTGGGATGAGGATCAGCACCTCCAAATCTGAGACCCTGGTCTTGAGCCGGAAAAGGGTAGGTTGCCTTCTTTGGGTCGGGGATGTGGTCCTTCCTCCTGTGTAGGAGTTTACGTATCTGTAGGTCTTGTTCAGGGAATGAGAGAAAAAGCTGAGCAAAAAGGCAAAGCTCTTGATTTACCGGTCAATCTACGTTCCTACCCTCATCTATGGCCAGGAACTTTGGGTGGTGACCGAAAGAATGAGAATACGGATACAGTCGGCTGAAATTAGTTTTCCCCGCAAGGTGGGTGGGTTCTCCCTTAGAGATTGCATGAGAAGCTCGGTCATCCGGAGTGGGCTCAGAGTAGAGATGCTGCTCCTCCACATCGAGAGGAACCAGTTTGGGAAAGCAAAGGAAGTGTATTGTAAATAGTTATCCCCCTTTTCGAAATAATGTATATATAATATAGTTAGGTTTAAATTCATAATTGCAGTGTCTCCTTAATAATACTTAAAATTTACTATAAAAAATCAAATGAATACAATAAAGTAAAAATATTATGCTTTTATTCACACTATGCACTACTCACAGAACTTTTTTCATTTGCCGGTGTCTTGGTGTTATCAGTGAGTTGGGCGAAGACTTCCTCCCGCTCATCATCAGTCAAAAACGGCAGTGCCTTGAAGCGTGGGTTCAGGGCAGATGCTAGGTAGAGTTGTTCCTTTAAGCCTGTGTACCTTAAATTTTATATATAATCCATTTCTATTACAGTAATATTGAAACTATAATTAGGAGATTCTTAGAATAAAGTGTCATGATAACACATAACTACCTTTTCCGGAGATCCTGATGCATAGCAGATTTCATATTCTACCTTCAACATCACAGGGCCACTCGGGGCCGGATACATCCCTTCCGTCTTGCTCTCAGAGGGGCGATGACAGAGAGAGTTGGGGTTCTTTCTTGAGACATGACTAACTGTGTGTTCAGACCAAACGTGATAGGAGCGACTTGAGCTTCAGGTTGGGGTCCCGCGACACTACAGAAGCAGATTTGCGTAGAGAAAAAGCTTTTCTACCTGATTTGCGCGAACAAGTCGCGCTACAGATGCGATGGAAAATTTGCGCTGCATTTTATGTGGTGCATTTTGTGCATTTGCGTTCATGGCATCTACCGCTCGAGTTGGAAAAATCTGAACTCCAGCGTCAAATCGCGCCGCAACAACCAATCAGGGGACAGAGTTTCAGTGATTCTGTGACTGTCATGGAGTCACAGCCTCAGCAGTACATGGAGAAAATACTGATAAACATCGTGGCTAATCACCCCAAGCTACATGACACAAGCAGTTTTCAATACAGAGACAGGAATTTTTTTTATTATAAATAGGTTAAACTATTTAGACAGGAATGCTCTTAACCCCTTAAGCCTGAGGTATTATTGTTTTAATAGGTTTGAGACAACACATCCTCTGACAAATAAAATAGAAATAATGCACATCAAATTAACCAGAAGACCACGCGCTACAAGGCTATCTAACCTATTTTTACCCACCACAAACACAACTCATATGCCACATAAATAAATATTTGTAAACAAATCGTATTATCATAGTTTCGTCAACACAGCCGCCACATTTCGGCCTCTACCGCAGCAAGCCTTTGTGCTAAACGCACAATCAACCACTTAAATGAAAGCAGAGACTCTACCGATTCCAAAAATACTTCTGCCAAAACGCTACGTCAAAGCACCGCGGACATATAAGCCAAAGCATAACACAACAAAAAATCGCTTTTCAGAATCACAATTGAAAAAATAGCCTTACCTTTGCGGTTTTGCCGTGTAAAAAATATTTCTTTGGAAAATAAACGCTATTTTCTGATAAGTCCATCGCTTGTGCATCATTTAAAACTGGTGTTTCTATTATGGTTATTTGTTCCTAGGCAAACTTATTTCATCCTCGTAAAAGCCTGTTGTTTCCGCGAGGCTCTGGTCTTGGCTCCCTGGTTGGCTAACTGTATTGTCAATCTTGTTTTGCAAATGTTGGCGTTATTCTATAGGGTTCTACGATTCCAAAGAAGTGTCGCTCATGCAAATTGACCAATCAGCTCCGAGTGAAAGTCTTATGCGTAAAATAAGAGTGTCAGTCGGTAAGACCGTCTTATGACACAAGATGGCGCAAGACGCACGGACATAACTTTGTTTTGCTGCTTTCACTGTTTATATCTGATACATGTCACCAGAAAGATGCCCAAAAGTGTTTATTTTAGGTCTACTGAACACTATGTGATATTAAAAGGAAAAATATAACTTTTACACAACAGAAATAGAAATGGCACTGTTTGTGCCAAAGTGGACACCTCGCCTGATATGCCTGTACTAAAACCTCTCTAAGACCTGCCAACATGTACGCATTTTGCGTACTCAGCACGCATTTTGACCCTTAAATACGCTTGTATGGTTCGCTGCTCTCTTTGTACGCATTTTGTTTCAGCTTGCATTTCGCCGGGTTCAGTTTCTAAACTTTCAATGAAATCTATAACGTTGATTCTGCCACTGACAGAGCCACAGCGTGTAAGTGGAGTGAAAAGCTTTCGGCCAATCAGAGTGCTGCATTTTAATCCTCCACCCGCCTGCCCGTCGTATCCAAATGCTTCGCGCGTTCAATTCAATTCAGCCCCTAAAGCAAGCAAGCCAGGCTGGCCCGACTACTTGCCAGCTGCGTGCTATGGCTGAACCGCCACATAAAAAGCATCAGAAACCACAGCAGTTTCTCGAAAGCTATCGTGAGAGATGGTCTTTTCTCCAGAGGTCGAGACTGCCCAATCATGCTTTCTGCACCGTGTGTAAGACCGACGTGGACATCAGTCACCAAGTAGCAACAGGTAACGAACTCAATACCACACATAAACACGCCCCAACCCCCTGAAACATAATATTAAAAGTAAAAGGATAAGAAAAAAATGGTTCATAGTGTCCAACTAGCTAAATCCAAATATCATTCGTTCTTTCCATTTTCACAGGGCTTTCCACAAGCGCTGGCTGCCGGCTATATAGCCGACTACTCAATGAAGTCCAGCCGGCTACTAATTTATGACTACGATGTAATTCGGCGCAATGCTGTGCACGACGTTAGCACGCCCATCGTATTTTCCCTTTCATACTTCAGCATGAGTCCCGCTGTGACACGGCTATATTCTCCGCTTTCAAACTCCGCTTCTCCGCCCGGTCCTTTAATATACTTTTGGCCGGTCGCACTGAACTATTATCCTTCCGCCCGCTCAAGTTGTACCCAGTGTCATCATGGGGCTCTTGACTCAGGTCTAGCTAAATGGACGATGCGGAAAGGCTATAAAGTCCACAGCGGCGTTGTTGTTAAACCAGGCTTTCGGAGCCGTCATAGACGAGAAGCAGAGCGTCATTTTGGTAATTCAGTCCTCCCTTCAAGCGTTCAATTAGTGAAAAAAAAACGGATTCGTAAGAGTCTATTTTCGTTTGTTTATTAGGGAGAATTATTTGCTGTTTATTTGTGTAGCCACCACTGCACTGTGAACGTGTCATGAACTGAAAATAAGATATTTACAACCACAGAAAGCCTGTTGATGCCATACTATGCCGGCTTGTATTGCCTATTTTTTATTTTTAGCTGTGCAAATCAGTTTTTATTCCTACTTTATATGTTGTATAATGATGATAATAATTTAGTGATAATAGTAGTAGTAAAGTTATATTATATTTGAGCAAATGTCTGAGAAAATAATATAGCCTGCTTATTATTCAATTCAAAGATAGGGCTTCACTGAAGGGCCTGCAGCTGCCAGAGCAGTGCTCCCAGTCATGTAATAGTAGTAGTTGTAATAATAATAATAATAATAAGTTGTAGTAATCTTCTCCTGTTCATGGTTTCTTCCTGCCCAGAGGTGTGAGAAAGATGCCACCAAAAAGAAAATCCAATCAGCAGACTCTAGAAGGCTTCTTAAAGAAGAAAAGTGGTCAGTTTAAGTGCTTCAAAGTAGTATTAAGATGCTGTATTCATCCTAAAAGGGACATTCATTGTTCAAATCAAAAAATTGTCAGATTTTTTTATTTTAATGGTGGCATTTTAATGTACACCTACGTGTTATATTGTTGCTGCTACAATATTTTGAGTTGGGCATAGACTCTGATCCTGAATGGGAAGATAGTGACAACAGTGAAGTTGATTAAATAGCAGAATGGAGATATGAAACCATTAAGTTTATAATTTATGTTTGAAACGTCTTTTACTCAAGAGTATTTTTATTTTATTTGTATATATATTCTGGTGTTTATGACTAAGTTAATAAATACACATGAATATTGTGCTGTAACTTACATTTACACTATATGGTCAGCCCCCCCCCCCCCCTTTAAGCTGGCTACTTTCATATTATTGCTGGCTAGTCTGTGTCTATGTGGAAAGCCCTGTTTTCAATTGTCGAAAATCAAAAAATGAAAAAGTGACAGATTGTTTTGTTTTGAGTTTTTTAATCTAACACAAAAAAATAAATATTGCCTGGTTTTTCATGTTTCAATTTTAGACTCGGATCAATTATAAAAAATGGAAAAACGGGCCACACGGGTCGGGACCGGACTGTGGTCCGTGTACGTTTAAGCAGTTTCAAACAAAGTCAAAACAACAAGATAACAGCTCGGTATTTCGTTTTTCGCTTCGGTTGGAGGAAACAAAAACATAATACCGGGCTGTTATCTCGTCTCTTCGACTTGGTTTAAAACGAAAAAAAGAACAGCCAAACCCGACGGAACCGACCGGTCCGTCGGGTTTGGCTGTGTATTATGAGTATATTATGTGTATATGTAATGAATTATGGTGTTAGGTACAGGGCTTAAAGTGTCCGGGCACTGTGCCTGAATTCAGGCGTGGGCAATGGCGTTTAAGAATAGAAAATAGGCTTCAGAAATGTGTTTTATATGGAATTTTCCTTACTTTACCCTGTAGGTATCTCACAGGGTTCTTACTATTAGGCGGTCAATTGTGGAGCATATAGGATAGGAGGTGGGGGGGTAGTACTCGTAAAATTTCTTCAAGGTTGGCAGGTCTGCTCTCTAGTTTTGTCCTGTTTCACATAATCACTTTCAACTTTTGCAGAGATAATGCTCACATGTTGTATTTACATTTTATTGAGTAATCACTGCCATTCAAGCAATATCCATAGAGTTTTTCAATATAGAACAACTTTTTTTTAGGCAGCGCAAAAAAGAAATACATTTCTGCTGTGTTTCATCTTCAATTTCTCCTAACCAGTAACAGATAACATGCATACTGACACATCTATTCTACTCTGTGTTACCTTTACAATGACACCAAAATGTTTCAAATACTCTTTTTGGGTGCTGAAATACAACAATTTTTTGTTGGGTAAGCAATTTTCGAGAGCTGGTTTTCAGAATAGGCCTAGGGCTTAAGGGGTTAAGAGGTTTGTGGGTGGTTCTTAAAAGAGCTGTTATTGCTGTGAAAGCAGCTCTCGGCCTAGAAGTCAGCCTTGAAACAGCCTCACCTGGTTTCCTGGTAGCAGCTCTCGCACCACTCTAGCCCGAGCTGAAGCCCGGGCCGAGCACGCAGTCCTCTGCTGCTGTGATGTCTGCCTCTGTAAGGGAGCTCAGATGTTTCTCTTTCTTTCTTATTTCATGTGCAAATAGTGCAGCAGAGATAGCAGCTTGCTGTTCTAAAACTCTTTCCACCATGTCCAATGCACTATTCCAATGCGTTGGTACATCAGTCTGTAACTTGTGCTGTGGCAGGTCCATAGGTTTCTTGGTGGTTTTTAGTTTGTGGCTGGCTTTGGCGCTTCAGTGGAAAAGTGCGGAGATCCCTCTCAGTCTGCCTAGAAGCCTTGATACTGCAGGCATCTTGAGAGCAGCCTGTGATGCCAAGTTTAGGACATCTTTGCGAAACAGCCAATGTGCAATGTCTCTGTTAGTCCAACTACTCATAGCATGTTAGCTGCGTTGTCTGTTACTATTGCTTGTACTTTGTCATTTAAGTCCCATTCATTCATTGCCTCGATGAGGAGTTCAGCAATGTTGTTCCCTATGTGGCTGTCATAGAACGCAGGATATTTGATGTTGGTTTCATAGAGCTGCAGGATGTTTGACTCGAGGACCCAATCAGTTGAAGTAAAATGGTGACGTGATCGTTACGTACGGGTCTGTCTCTCTGGAGGTCCAGCCATCGTAGGTAAGCGCCACTTTTTCCACCGACTTTAAGAACTCCAAAACCCCTGTCTTAACCTCCGTGTAAAGTTTTGAAATGGCCACTTCTGTGATGTGTTTACGGGTAGGTATGACGTAGCGTGGCTCCAGTGTGTTGACCATGTATTGAAAGCCCACATTTTCCACAACACTATATGGCCAGGTATATATAGCCAGGTGGTTGTGCAAATTCTTTCTTTAGTTATAATATTTTAGAACGCCGTGGCAATGCTTACAGACCACCTGGTCTTATCCATCTCTTCATTTGTTCCCGGCTTACAGTAGAAACCAAAATGAGGCCAAACATCTGCTTTTAACGTTGGTGGTGCAGGCTGGAATGAAGTGCTGCTGTCCGCCATCTTGATGTTTTGGTAAAGCACGTCAAATTCAACGCTGAACGGTCTCACTAGAGTGTTGCCCACAGCACCCCAACTGGCTGGTGGACTGAATCGATTCATAGGATTTGATTAATCGATATTGAATCGAGAAACAAATAATTGCAATGCATTGATGAATCAATATTATTACCCAGACCTTCTAGAACCCCAATATGCACTTCCTTCTAATCATATACGACTGAATCTATGGTACGTTAAAGGTGCACAAGTGATCAGTTTGTGGCTGACAAACAAGGCTTTAAACTTTGTTTTAAAGTGTTAAAGGGCCTATATCATGCAAAATCAAGTTTTCTTGGACTTTTCAACCATATGGTAATGCAATTTTTTAATAAAAAAACACCACCAGAGTGGTTTTTGGCTTAATTCACACATGTCTGAGTAATCCTTCTGAATTCTGCTCTCTGAGAAGCTGCCCCTCCCTCTCCTGAAATTCGACTGAGTGTTTAACTATTGACATCACTAGTTGAAAACAAGGGGGTTTTGAGGTGTTTGCCCTGCCGCTGCAGGCAGAGCGGCTTACCTATGATGGAGTTCAAACACACCCTCCTCCTTCTCAAACCTCATGGCTGCTTTGGTTTTTGACAGCTTAAAACACTTTTTTTGTTGGAATTTTTACTTCTCTCTGAAAGTACCTGTTTGGCTGCATGGATTACTGGATTTTATTCTACATTCCTAAAGAACAGCAGCTTGATCAAAGAGCAAAGACGCCTGATGGACAGAGAAGTGGCTACATGCTAATGCTAACGTGGGTTAGCCATTTCTCAAGTTGCTTATGTGATCTTATAACAGCATTTTGTGGTTAATTAATTGATCTGTAGTATCTCAGAATGTTCAGTAAACGGGTACAAACAACACCCACTTTTTTATATACTGGGCTGGAAAGATTTGCTTAAGGCATCTCTCCACCGGTACTATTCGACTCAACTCGGATCGACTCAACCTCAGTACCTTTTACTCTCCACTGGCAGAAGTCTGGCTGAGCCGCTCCAAGCCGCGCCGTTACTATTTTTCGTACCACCTCAGCTGTGGTTCCATCCGTGCTGAACTGGTACTGAAAAGCGACGTCACTGATTGGCCTGTGGGCAGTGTCACTAAAGAGTAACTTGACAAAGTCTTTTAACAACCAACCGACCGTCATTTTCAAACGAGTGGATGTGTTCAGTGTTTGCTGAAGAACAATGACGTTAAAAACCAGTGCTGTGATTCAAACGGAGTTTCAGCATTTCTGAAGTTGTTGGCTAAAGAGAAGATTCAGTGTGAGCTGGATGGAGCTGCTCGCTGTGAGAGGGTTATGAAGGAGGAGCTGACCGCTGTCTCGTACTCTCGGTGAGAAGCAAATTTCATGCCGCTTGTATATTTTATTCACAATACTAACCTATTCAGTTGCACATCATATTCAGTATGACTGTTTTTTTTTATTATCAGTTATCCAAATTACTTCTGATGCTACTGTATGTCAGTGTAAATATGAATGACCTAATTAAGTTTTCTGCAGCACACTGAGACATATTTGTTTCTATTCCTTAATTTGAATTCTTAGTGTATGTTTTAAATGCACTGTAAATATAGTACTTTAAAAAAATATCTGCGATCCGTTGCTGATGGCGCAGAAGCAGGAAACCGGCTTGTGGAGGGTGGAGATGACACGATGCCTTCAAACTGCCTTCAATCAAATCTTCCTGGAATGCTGCAGACTAAAACATAACCCACAGACATGTGCAACTGGACTTTTGTTTCTGAACCTTTTCCTATACCTGTCCAATAACAGTGTCTACGCTTGTATTTTCATTTGCAGTTTCATTACATGCTGGTTGGTGGAATCATTTTACCTTACTTTACCTTACCTTTGAAATATTTTCAAACGAAAAAAGCATCCTCATCTCCGCACGTCTTGTCCTATTGATCTGGCGCGTGCACAGAATAATAGGCGCAGGTTCAAGACCAAACAGAAAGGGAGGGGGAGGGAGCTTGGATCGTTTTGGTTTTTTTTATCATGTCCTTCTCTTTCTCTTTTTTCTTACAAAGTCCAGACTATCACTTTAAGAGGAAATTCTTGGCAACGTAAGCAGACACAATCTAACCATTGTTAGAAAAGTTAGCAGTGGTTTATGTCAGACGAAACACAAACATGGACACACACACGCATAGACAAATCAAAGCATTTACAGAAATCTTTCAAAAGCATGGAAGAAAATGTCTTGTTAACTGCAGGTGGACTGGACTTAAAGGTCACAGAGTAAGCTGAAAGTATTTAATTTAGTTTAATTTAGGTTTAGAAATTATGATTATTTCAAAAATGCTGCTTAAGCAGTGAGGAAATAAATGAAGCTTAAACAACAATTTAACCAGGGGTGTTTCTTTTAGCACCACAACATTCAGCTGGACAATTTTGTAAACAAGGAAGCAAAATTGGAAAATCTGTATGATTACTTTAAACGTCAGTTAAGGAAATTAGTTTTACCTTGAAATTAACGATATACTGTTTTAATTAGCACACCTGATAAAGGAACTTTGAAATGATTGATTACAGATAAAAAGGAAAATGAATACATTTTATTATTGATGCTTAATTTCCAAGTCTAAGAAACCCAGATGTTTGAGCACCAAATTTATCAAACTGGGAAACAATGGAATGAGTATTTGGACTTATTATTAATATATTGGGCTTATAATAATCAGTCAGTTTTCATTGTAAATTACTATGGGCTGCTGTTTACAGAAAGCAATTTTAATTGATAATATTGCAGGTTGGATTGGGTTGGATGGTTTGAAAAACAGTAAAATGATGGAAATTAATGCAAGCTAATTAATTCTGATGTAGCTATAGCACAGAGTTAGCTTAGGGCTAAGTGTTATCAAGCCTAGTTTATGCTTCTGCATTTTAACAGAGAAGGATTGACGCAACGCCATTATCCGTCAACACAAGGGCTCTCCATCACCTACGTAAGGACCCACGGAGTAGAGGCCCAAATTTTAACTCTCCGTCGACGGAGAGCGTATGCATCTGATTGGTCAGTTTCAGTAACAGCCAGAGATCGCATCACCAGAACGGGGCTCTATAGTCACTGTAATCAGTAGTTAATGCAGTGTTTGGCCCATATATGCTTTATTTTGAAAGCATAACTTATGTAATCTGTTCCTTTGGCGATTTTGAACACAAGGAGGTGTAGGAAAACAAAAATAAACGGTGGCTGTGTTTTGTTTCCCTGTGTTTCTAGAGTATTCTATAATCCGCATTCTAGTAAAAAGTTTTACAGCTTAATCAAAACTTACTTTCTGTCATTCATTGCTCCTTGAGGAAGAAATGCGTTCACAAGCCTAGAAAAAAACAGAAGCGGTGTGTGATAGTAGACAGAGACGGCATGAAAACTTAGCAGCCCCTGCTGTCCTGGTCGAGCAACGCTGAAAAAAACAATAGAGAATGGAGTGGAAGAGCGGAGTACTATAAACAGAAAACGTCTCCGTCTATACGTCTGTGTCTGAGTCCAAATTTGCGGTCGGATAAGCATAAACTAGGCTTCACAGTGAGCACACCAAAGCAGAAGTTGAACAGCACATAGCATCAGCAGCATTAAACCAGTATTAGTATTAATCCAGTAACAGCAAGCACCTGCAAAGCAGCATTAAATTATGTCCAACACATCAGAAGCAAACAGCAGCAGAGCCTATTAAATATGTCCAACAGCAAGTTCACGTCGGCAGGTACCAATCAACAAGATAATAATTTTTTAATGTGTGTGTACAATATAGGGTGCCTCACATGGATAGCACCAAAATGTTGCGAAAAGTCTGTTATCTGGCTGTAAATCCTGGATTGCTTATGGCACCCCAAGGGAATTAAGTATTTATGAAAATATATAAATTTAAACGGTGCACCAACTTCAAATAATTTGGATTTATATAAAGTAATATTGATTATTTAACCAGAAATCAGTCTATCTGAAAGGTGAGCCCTTTGACCAACGTATTGAAACAAACTCAACAATAGCTCCACAACCTGATTCTCAACTTTGCAACCACTGGATCCTCTCTTTTTATGTAGGAAAAACAAAGAGAATATATTTAGATTTACCAATGTTCTTAACTGGATGATCCCATTGTTGTCATCAATTGTCAGGGACAAAGCAATTAGACACAATGACAAAGGTATGAAAAAAATATTCTGAATTTATTTCTTCCAAAAATTGTTTACGCACATCCACCCAAAAAATATCTCAGAAATCTAGAAATAAGAGCCAAAAAGAAAATGTGAACTAAGGAAAACCTAACTAAGGATAGCAAGCAAAAACTGACCTCTACCAATTAACAACCAAGGAAATGTATGCACAAAGCCTACAAGAAATGACGGAGTGAGGGAAAAGGATATTAAGACGATGAATAAACAAAAAGAACCCATTGAAGCCTATACCTACAACACAAATGTAAAATGGAAACCTAACACAAAAATGTAAATTATCATTAGAGTTTTAGAGACACTATATGACACAGATGCAGTTTTTGTTGCATTTGCCCTCTGTTTTCCTGCGGGAGTAGCTACCAGCGTATTTTGTGACATTTAATAGACTTAAAAGCTGTTTTTAAGGGGAAGTATTCCAAGTATTTAGAATACAGTACCAGGATTCACCAAAGTAACGGAATACGTTACAAAAGACATTTTAAAGCAGGTATTCCGTATTCTGTAACTAAATACACTTACAGATTATTCTCCCCAACACTGTATATAGTTTTCCAGGTAATGAGGGCGAAACCCTAGAGCACTGTATACACGGGGCACACTGCCATCTCTAAACGGCTGGCATATGTACTACATCGTTTTCAACTGTCATGTAAATGTAGTGTCGTTTTCAACTGCAAATGCAACAAAAACTGCATCTGTGTCATATAAAGTGTCTCTAAAACTCTAATGATCATTTACATTTTTGTGTAGGTTAATAAGGTTAAACATTAAGTACTAACTGGGAAAAAATAGAAAATAAAACCGTTTAATTATTTTTGGCACAGCACTGCTACCTCTCAGTGACGAACAAACAAATATATATTTAGTCATTTGAAATGAAGTTTAGTTGTTTATCAGCCACAGCCAATTAGGCTGTTTGCGACTTTCTGTTATAAATATGCAAAGTATTGTAAACTGATATAGGCCCTGTCAAATAATAAACAGTGGTAGAGGATTTTGTTTTGTTTTTGCACATCGTTGCAGTGTCTTTTAATGTTTTTGTGACTTTCACATACCTTGGAAGGCTGGCCAACCAGATGTTTTATGTTTCTCGTCTGCTGTTGACATTGTTGATGTGCAGCGCTGTAGTTTGTTGAGACCCGCCAGCAAAAGTTTACACAAAAATATACGAATTTTCCCACCTGGATCAATCACTAACCTTTGCAAAAATATTTTAGTTGGTAACATGAATATGCCGCTTCATTAATTGATACCGAATTAAAGCTTCTCCACCAATCACTGGAGTTTGCCTGCATACGTCGCAGTTTGACACCAGATGCATAAGCGGTGTGACGCTATGACTAGTGATGCCAGATTTGATCTTTTCCCCCGTTTTAACCACCATGGCTTTAGTTGGGCTTTTGTCAGGAATGCTCAAATGAAATCTAGCATCACTTGAAAAGAATTAACTGCAAGAGAGCACCATTGAATGCATCATTTCCTTCACCGGTGGTAGGTTTATTTGGCTGCGGTTGTGGCTCCAACTCCCCCAGCTCCGGGTCTGAATTCATACCTGGCAACTCCTGTTAATGTTGGTGCTTGTAGGTCGGGAGTGTTTCAGCAATAGGATCTCTATGGTTTCAGCGGCATGTTGTTTAGGGGTACTATGGGATAGTCTACACAACGCGGAGACACACATTTCCCAAACATATATCTTCATCTTTCTGGTGGATAGTGGAAAACATAAAAGTATTCCAATGGTATTACGAAAGTAACTGTATTCCAAATAACAAGTTTAAAAATAGTAACCATAACGGAATACAGTTACTCATAATTAGTATGTTAAATACGTAACGCCAGTACATGTATTCTGTTACTACCCGACACTGATTATATTTATATATATATATATATATATATATATATATATATATATATATATATATATATATAATAAGTGATGCAATTTTTATTATTCTTGTGTAATGTATCACATTAGGCATTAATGGTCAAATAATTTATTTACAATAAGTGTAACTGTATTGTTTAATACTAACCGGGGCTTGCTGCCATCTAGTGACTCTTTATTGCTACTGCATAAAAACAAGTGAGGACGCAATGCCCCAGATGACTCATTAGACCAAGCAAAATGCAGAAAACAGCGGTCCTCTTGGTTACAATTCAAATGGGGACTTAATTTGCCGGGAACTCAAAATTTCCTCACCAGTGATTTGAGAGTATCCAACAGCGGTCGAGCTTTAGCTACTTGTTAGCATCAGCTGTGCGCTCTGATCCCGGGGGATGTGATACAGGCAGTTAAAATGTTACCAGGTGATTTTATCAGTTGTAAGAGAACTGGTGAGATTTACTTCTTAGGAAAAATGCAATATGTGGTTCCTTGTGATGAGATGGTTGTCTGCTAACTGTTGCTACGGAGTATTGAGTGGGACACAGAATTAAAGGCTCACAACAGAGGGTGAATATTTACAGAAACACTTGGAGGTAGGGCTGGGTGATATGGCTTAAAAATTAAATCTCAGATTTTTTTCATACCAAATCCGATTTCAGATTTTAATCAATTCTTTCCTACCTATTTTTTTTTTCATAAAAATAAATTGCAAGTGATAAACAAATATTTTCAAAAAACTGCTTTTATTGCAAACACCCTGTCCTCGAGCTGACATGAATTTAATGTCCAACTAAAAAACATGATTCAAATCAGTTCAATTCACTTTTATTTACATAGCGCCTATTCAAAACAAATGTCATCTTAAGGCACTTTACAACAAAAGTAATTTCAATACAGTTATACAAACATGCCAATCAGTTAAAAGTTTTCTATGTAAGGAATCCCAGCAGATTGCGATGAGTCATCAGTGTGAGGTTGTGCCCGGATCATGCAGACTCCAACCACAGCTATTCCTCAGCAATCCCTCATACTGAGCAAGCATGTAGTGACAGTGGAGAGGAAAAACTCCCCATTTAACAGGAAGATACCTCCAGCAGAAGCTGGCTCAGTATTCCCTACTGAAAGAGAGTTTATCATGTTTCGGAGAATGCCAATGATTTTATTTTTAATAGAAGTCATCACTACTGACAGAAGGGAGAATAGATGGCTCACCAGAGCTATGACTCTGTGTAAGTTTGGCAACTGTACTAAAAAGAAACCTAGTATTGTTTTTATTTACCTCTATCAATGACGAGAAATATGCTGTTCTAACTTGTTGAAGGGCGTTTTTATAAAGTAGTAGACAATTTTTCCAGGTTGGAAAGGAATCATTTAAGTGTGTAGACTGCCATTTTCTATCCAGTTTCCTAGTATTCTGCTTTAAAGTATGCAACTCTGAATTAAACAAGGGAGCCAACCTCCTTTGGCTGATTACCTTCTTTTTTTAAGGGGCAACACTGTCTAGTGCCAAACGCAGTGAGGAAGTAATACTTTGAACCAGACCATCAATTTCTGAAGGCTTAGGGTCGGAATTACTGTCATCCACTGTTGTATTCTGAGACAGATAGGGAAGCAAGAATTCAACAGATTCTTTAAAACTTGTTACAGCACTGTCTAATAAAGTTCTACTGTAATGAAATTTTCTTTCAAATTTTGGAACCTTTGGGTAAAGTAAATTCAAAGGTTATCAAAAAATTGTCAGATAGGACTGGGTGATGTGGGAGGACTATTAAGGCGTATCTCCACTAGTACCTTTTGGCGAGCCGTACTGTACCGTTACTATCGGTAACACGACTCGAAACGGATCGACTCGTTAAGTGTTGCTTCACAGTTGCAACTAACCAGAGCGTCTCAAGAAAGCGGGTCCGTCATATGGTGGGCGGCGCCAGAGTACGTAGCGGGAAGTAAACAAAGGCTCTGAGAGTTTTTTAATAAAGCTTTGTGCTTTGAAAATGTTTTCAGTTTTTTTTAAATCATCACCACTAGAAAGTGTTTTACAGATATCCCATCTTTGAATAGGCTTAGGCTTTTCATCAGCTTTCAAATGTATGCATTTTACTTATTTTGCAGCGCAAGACATTTTTTTTCTTTTAACAGCCAGAGCAATTGTTGCTATCAGACTTTTAAAATGTTGCTGAACCCTGATGCCAGACAGAATTAGGTAAAATGATTCCACCAGCGTGTAATGAAACTGCAAATGATAATACAAGCGTATAGCTTGGACATTTTTATTGGACCGGTATAGAAAAAGTTAAGAAACAAAAGTCCAGTTGCACATGTCTGTGGGTCATGGTTTAGTCTGCAGCATTCTAGGAAGGTTTGATTGAAGGCAGATTGAAAGCATCATGTCATCTCCACCCTCCGCAAGCCGGTTTCCTGCTTCTGCACCATCAGAAGAAGGTGTTGATCCCGCTGCAACGGATTGCAGATATTTTTTTAAAGTACTATGCGTTTAAAACATACACTAAGAATTCAAATTAAGGAATTGAAACAAATGTCTCACTGTGCTGCAGAAAACGTAAGTAGGTCATTCATATTTACAAAAACAAAAAACGGCAACAGAAATAATTTGGATAACTAATAATAAAAAGAACTGTCATACTGAAAGAAATTGCAGCTGAATAGGTTAATATTGTGAATAAAATATACAAGAGAGTTCATGGCTTCGGCGTTCTCCGTTTCTCTGCTTCGACCTGCAGGTGAGAGCGATCTGCTATGAACCACGATCAGCCCCGACTCCTCCTTGATAACCCTCTCACAGCGAGCAGCTCCATACAGCTCACACTGAATCTTCTGTTCAGCCAACAAGCTCAGAAATGCTGAAACTCTGTTTGGATCACAGTACTGGTTTTAACGTCATTGTTCTTCAGCAAACACTAAACACATCCACTCGCTGTAGTGAGGTTTCAGAATGGTGGTCGGTTTGTTGTTAAAAGACGCTGTCAACTTACTCTCCAGTGGCTCCGCCCTCCAGCCAATCGGTGACCGACAGCCGTCTGACGTCGCTTTTCAGTACCAGTTCAGCACGGATGGAACCACAGCTGAGGTGGTACGAAAAATAGTATCAGCGCGGCTTGGAGCGGCTCAGCCAGACTTCTGCTAGTGGAGAGTTAAAGGTACTGAGGTTGAGTCGATCCGAGTCGAATCGTACCGGTGGAGAGACTCTTTTAGTTCATCACACTCAATCCCATATGTTAGTACAATGTCTAAAGCAGTATTTCTCAAACTTTTTACAGTGGATACCACCTGAGAAAATGCCGAGCTCTCCAAGTATCACGATCGTGACCAACCTAAACATACAGTAGAGAAGGCTTACCCTTTTAACTATGTTCCTTTAACAAAGGAGGCTTATTGGTAATTGTTTTAATTAATTTTTAATTTCAAAAAATATTTAGAACTTTCTTCCAAGTAACACTTGGGAGAGCTTGAGTACCACTGGTGGTACATGTACCACAGTTTGAGAACCGTGGGTCTAAAGTGTGTTGACCAGAGTGCGTGGGTCCCTTCACTTTCTGAGTAAAGCCAATTGAGTCTAAGATAATATTAAAGGCTGCAGTTAGGCTGTCACTTTCAATGTCCATGTGAATATTGAAATTACCTATTATAATTACCTGATCAGTGTTTAAAACTAAATCAGATAAAAAATCTGAGATCTGGTCCAAGAATTCAGAGTAAGGGCCTGGTTGACGATACAAAACCACAAACAAAAGTGGTTTTAATTTTTTGCAGTTTGGATTAGGAAAACTAAGGATTAGATGTTCAAAAGAGCTTTAGTTAATAATTGGTCTAGGGCGAATTTGCAAATCTGAATGAAAGATGGTTGCAACTCCTCCTCCTCGCCCAGTACTTCTAGGAATTTGAAAATTTTGATAATTGGAAAGAGTTTACTCATTTATAATTAGAAAATCCTCCTGCTGCAACCAGGTTTCTGATAGGCAAAATAGATCAATTTTATTATCACATATCAATTCATTTACTAATAAAGTCCTTGAGGAGAGGGATCTTATGTTTAGTAAACCACATTTAATTACCCTATTTCTTGTTTGGTCTGAGTCGTATTTAATTTATTGAGATTTTCATAGTTTGCTATGGTCAGGTTAACTTTTAGTGTATTTGCTTTTGATTGTTGTGAAGAAAGTGTCTCAATGGGGTATTGAGTGGGTAACAGTACAGAAGCTGCATAAGATGGGTTAAACTACTTCCTGGTCTTGACCCTGGTTTGTCAGTGTTTTGAAGGACTAATAAATCTGTCCAGATTCCGAAAAGAAGAGCTGCTCCATCAAAAGTTGGATAGATGCCGTCTCTCCGGGTCAGACCAGGTTTTCCCCAAAAAGTTTTCCAATTATCAATGTAGCCCATGTTGTTTGCTGGACACCACTCAGACAACCATCGATGAAATGACAGCATGTGGCTAAACGTGTCGTCAATGGTCCAATCTGGCAGGGGACAAGAAAAGATTACACTGTCCAACATTTTTTTGGAAACTTACACACCGAAGCAACACTAATTTTAGTGACCTCCGATTGGCGTAACTGGGTGTCATTACTGCCAGCGTGAATAACAATCTTACTGTATTTACACCTATCCTTAGCCAGCAGTTTCAGGTGGGATTTTATGTTGCCTGTTCTTGCCCCTGGTACTAACTACTAGCCAACTACTGTTAGCCACCATGAGCCACCAGAGTTAGCCTAGACGGACCTGTCAATCGAAAGAACACGCCCCTAATTATTTATATAAACAGTCATCCCCCTCAGAGTTGTCATAACGGGAAACCTGAACTATCTAATCTAAACATGTCTATTTTTGCTGTAAAGTTGGCCTTTTTAACATGGGAGTCAATGGGAATTTGCTCCTTTTTTGCAGCCAGCCCCCAGTGGATAAGGGAGGGACTGCAATTTTTGCCACTTCCTGGTTGACTTCACATTCTGCAGGCAGAGTTTGCCCCTTGATCTGTACTCACACCATTGTTGCTTTTGTTTACTGTTGCTTTTACGTGTGTGAGTGCATGGGAGATGGGGTGAGGTGGGGGGGTATAGTTGTGAAGATTTTTGGGGCGGGTTGGGAAAGGGGGGGGGGTCATTTTAATCTGTAAAGCACTTTGAGAAGCTATGTAGTTTAAAAAGCGCTTTATAAATAAAGTTTGATTTGATATATATAACAAAAGATAAAAAGACCTTAATATGGCCATTTACAAAAGCAGTTTAGGGACCTGGAAAAGCAACACTAAACTGGCTATATTGCAGAATTAGCAAAAATAAAAATAAAAACAAAAGAACGATACGATTTATGAAACAAGCATTTTTTAAAATCTGGATTAAAGGCACAAAATAAATCAAGAGTTCAGATTAATATTAAAGGAGATTACATTTATACTTTTTTAGTTTCTCTTGATTGGCTCCCTGTTAAATCCGAACAGAGTTTAAGATCCTCCTTCTTACAAATAAACCCCTTAATATTTAAGCTCCATCATACGTCAGAGATCTTATTGTTCCATATCTTCCTAACAGAGCACTTCTCTCTCAGACTGTAGGTTTACTTAGTTCCTGGGATTTATAATTGAGAATGCCAGGCAGATCTTTTAGTTACCAGGCTCCGCTCCTGTGGAATCAGCTCCCAGTTTTAATTTGTGAGGCAGACACCCTGTCTACTTTAAGACCATTCTTAAAACGTTAGTTTTTGATAAAGATCATAGTTAGATTGGCTTAGGTTATCCTGAGCTATCTTTGTAGTTATGGTTTTTCTCTCTGTCTCTGCTTTGCATTGAAAATGGATACTCGTACTGATCCAGGTTATGCTGGAGGTTTCTTCCTGTTAAAAGGGAGTTATTCCTGTCCACTGTCGCTATATGCTTGCTCAGCAATCTGCAAGGATTCCTCAAAACTTTTTTAACTGATCGGAATGTTTGTATAATTGCATTGAAATGACTGTTCTTGTAAATTGAATTGAGATGACATCTGTTGTGAATTGACCCTGTAAAAATAAACATTAATTGATGGAATTAAATATTCCTAACGAGGTACCTCAGAATACAAAGAATTAAACACTTAAAGGTGCAATATGTAATAATTTTACAGTTAATTAATCACACAACTGCCTAATGTCCCAACCACATTGAAAGGAAGGTTACACTGAAACATATTTCGGTCTCTGGATGGTTGTAAGTTTTTGTTATTTTAAAAATGCTGCTATGGGATGTAGTCACTGATTGCAATATCTCCCCTGCGTCCATAATTTTGGGTACCAGAGCAAATCGCATGTGAGCCCGCAAATTGCCAAGTCTTCAACACTAAACAGTGTGCCTCCATTTGTAACAGGACACTGACCAGGCTAAATGCTAACATTTAGCTAACAATGCTCGCAGTAAAGTAGTCGGCGCTAAAAGTATCTAAAACTACATTTCCATTTAGCACCAACCGGCAATTGCGGTGAAATGTATTTATTTATCAACTTACTGTAATAATTTGTGTTACCTTCTTAGCTTCAGGGCTGTGTCTGTCTCCCTAAATGGCAGTTGTCCGGGCAAGTCGCTATTTAGTTTGTTACTGGAAACATATTTATTCATGTCAGTTCCCATTCATGCCAGCGAAGCAAGGACGAGGAGGCGGGCGAACTGTCTTGAGCTTTATTCCTTTTTCTGAACAGCCGCAGAACAGTTAGCCTCCTAACTTAGCTTATCTTCCCCTTTTTGAGCCCCCTCCCCAGCCCCAGGCCTAAACCTATAACACTCATCTTCGCTCGCTATTATGTATGCTCTGGCCGAAATTCAGAGAGGGAAGGGCGTGAGTGACTGAGAGCGGACTAGGTGTTTTTTCTTAATGGACTGCAGTACTCCAATTTGACCACAACTTGTCAATATTATATATTGTACCTTTTAATATATAAAATCAGAGACCCATCTAATAATTAACATTCTACCCACACCTTTGCTCCCCACTTGATAATACGATACCAGAATTCAAAACTACTTATTGAAAATGTACTTCCCAACAATAAACACAAACCTAAGTGAAACATTAACATCTCCAATAACTAAGAAGTAGTTGAACAAAGCTATTAACAAATGGAAGGCTAACAAAAGCCACGGGAGTGACCGCTTCTCAAACATGTGGTAGAATAAAATACATGTTGGTTTGTTGTTATGATGTGAAAATGTTTGAGGGTGAGATCCCCTTTTGCAAAACACTATATTAAGCACTGGGTTTAGAGCAAATGCCGTAGAAAACTAAAAATTATCATACTATTAATAGATTTAATCTGAAAACGTGACGTGTGTGTTTTGCCTTCAGGGTTCTGTGGCCTATGTTCCACAGCAGGCCTGGATCCAGAACTCCACGCTGAAAGAAAACATCATGTTTGGTCAGAATAGGAGGGTGGACTGGTACAACCGTGTAGTGGAGGCCTGTGCCCTCAAGCCAGACCTGGAGATCCTCCCTGCTGGAGATGAGACCGAAATCGGAGAGAAGGTATGTTCTGAGGGTCCCTCGGCCCATTTAGCACTATGATTTAATACTTTTTGATGCTATGCAGATTTTGCTGGTAATGGGTTGGAATCTTTTATTATGTGCTGAACCCAGTTCTTTACCTTCTCTTTTAATTAGGCACGAGCAGCGAAACACAATGCAGGACTATTGTTTTTTGAATGTTTCTTATTGTTCCCTCAAATAAATGAGCCTATGCATTCATGAAAAGGTATCATTTACTCATTGCAGACACATCAGTCGTGTTGCTACAGAAATAGCTCTACATCTGTCAACAAACCCTCCTCATTTAAGTTACTTTATCATAGAGGTATGCAATGTGGTACACATGTAGAACTTCCCAAGACCTACACAAAGATCTATTACACTAAAACTACTATTAACAGTTTGTCTTCAATGTAGGATTGATACATTTTTTAATGTATTTTTTGTATAGAGTTTGACGAGCTTTTGCCATTTTTAGGCTCTGTATCTCATTAAACTCTACGAGTTTTCGATTAGTTGACCTATTAATGTATACGTTTACTCATTAGGCACTGGTGAAATATGTTTCCAAAATCCTGACTTTTTGTGTATGTTTTAAGGGCCATGACCAGGCCTACAACTTACTGTACAGGAAAAATTTTTGGGGAAAAAAGTATTTAGTCAGCAACTAGTTGTGCAAGTTCTCCTGCTTAAAAAGCATGAAAGAGGCCTGTAACTTTTATCATGTGTATACCTAAACTATGAGAGACGATATGAAAAATAAATCAGAAAATCTGGATTTTTCCTGGCTCAAATTGAGGTAGTACCATCCTGACCTTGCACCAACAAATGCATGCATTCTGTGCATTCAACTGACTCACTTTTTTAAAAGGCAACATATTTTTTTTAGTTAAGTGTTCTAGTAAGAATATGACAATTATCATGTTAAATCGTTCATTTATTAAAACATTATACCATGGTTGGGGTGAATACTCGATTCTGATTGGCTGGAGGGTGTACATTAAAAAGTGATAATGTACATCTAGGAAAGGCGTCCCGTCAAATTGCCTGATGACAGTTCTAAATTATTGCGCTGGCTCAAATGGCAACGGAGTCTCACTTCCGATCACACATAAACGGCCACAGTCAGCTCGCGCTGGCCACGTTGCTTGGCAACACCTGTATACGGGAGATATTACATAGTGCTCTCGACTTATATAAAAAAAAACTTGCGATTTTAACTCTAAAACACATTAAAGTATTATTCATTGATTAAATATTTCTTTCTTTCGTAAGATAATGCCCTTCGAGGTGTCCATTATTTTCTGATAATGTACACCTCGTCGGTATATGCAAAAATAAGGAACCAACATTAAACTGAAAGTGCATTAAGTTGTAGGGATTTATCCAGACATCTGGCAGCCAGACATGAACTATTATTATTAACTTTAATTATTCGTAGCCTATTATTAGTCTGTGTCATATTTCATCACAATAAGCACTGAAGGTATACACAGGTGTTGAAAATTGCATCTTTATTCAATTAACAACAGTTGAAAGCCAAAGGATTACACGTTTTGTTTCATAAATGGCATACATTAAAAATCCACATATAGCACAAGGATGGAAAATTTATACGTATCCGCCCCAGAAGAATATGCGCAACAATTCTTGCAAAGTCCTGCAATAGAACAGGTACCTGCAGCTAATCTGCTTTTTCAGGTGGACAAATCAAATGGCTCTCTGGGAGCACTGGATGCTGAGAATAATCTGCATTCAGCGCAAAGGTGGAGAGATTATCTCTCCACACAATGGAAAGTGGGAGTCAACCAAAAATATATAAATATTTGTCACCCATCCATAGTAAAAAAAAAAAACTTCCACCAGACCCATGACATTTAGATTCTGTATTTTTCCATCTTTAAACGGTACCTGCAACATTGCAGAACATTTTTCGGGCAGAAAAGAGTGTAAAAATCTTGAAAGTAGCATCTGCACAAAAAGAAAACATGACAGTGTGCGCAGTAGTAGAGAGGAGTATTTACTGTTGAAATACACATTTGTTTATCTACTCCTCACATTTAATAAATATTTTCTCTTCCTGTTTCCCAGTGAATTAGACTTTGAAAACTCTCTATATTATCTCTATACTCTGTTTAGATCCATAAATATGATCGCATTTGTAATCTGCAGTACTTTATTTAGAAAAGTTATTATTTAGTTTCGCCAATGACTGGATCGCTCTCGCAAAAAGTAGGTCAGACGCACAAAAGATCAGTTCACGGCACTCTGCAGCTGTAATGAACCAGGCGTCATGTTTGGTGGAGACAAACTGGTCACAAAAAGTGTCCTGTCCTGCATTCTGACCATGACTCTGACCCTCCACAATCCCTGCCTGCAATTTTCATATCTTGTCACAACCTGGAACACCTGGATTCCTGACTAAAACAAGACATTTACCAGGTTGAAGAGCCGGGGGAAAATCAGGACACTGATAGCACCAACTAGCGGGACACAGCTACTGATTCCGCCCTCCCATAGTGGCGCAACGCTCCAACTGCATTTAAAAATAACATCCATAGAGATGCCGGCAAAGCGATATCAAGTTGGGGCGGCAAGAAAATTAGCTGGACACGGCCGCCGCGCAAATTTGAACGCAGAAAAAACCCTGAAAATCACACGGTCTAATTTTAAAATAATCTATTTTAAATTATGGTGGAAAATATTTGGTCACCTACCAAGATTTCTGGCTCTCACAGACCTGTAACCTCTTCTGTAAGATGCTTCTCTGTTATCCTTCACTCATTACCTGTTTTAATGGCATCTGCTTGAACTTGTTACCGGGAAAAAATACTCCTATCCACAACCTCAAACAGTCGCACCACCAACCTCCACTATAGCCAATTGAAGGATCTTTGTTGACATCTTTGTGCGCATGCGCGAATGGCTGTGTGGCAGAAAGAAAACAAATGAACGGTAGAGAACATGTCCAAGACACTTAGCAGGCAGATTCCCTGATATATAACCACTTTAATGTCTGAAAACAGGGAGAGCTTTAGAGACGAACTTAAAACCTCTATTGATGGTGAAATAGTTTTTTTAAGCCCAATTTAGATATGTGAAAAACGTTTGTTTGATTCCCTGGTGTCCTGGCCACAAATCCGCTGTGGAGACATTTGTCCATGTTCAGAAAGCCGACCCTTTACTCATGAAAACGTTTCCGGCTTTCAAAAGTCTGAAGCCCTGAAAACATGTTGTTTCAAGTAGAGTTAGGTCGATCTCTATGAAACCGACAGCCATGGTTGTGCTAAAAGTTGGCCAGACAAGCAGAAACACAGCGTGATTCTGCCAAGTAGAACAGCAAAATCCTCAACGCCACTGCAAAGCTGGCAAGTCCTCATTGATCATCGTACTTATTTATTTATGGAAGTTTAGTCGTAAATATTTTCCTGTAACTTTAGTAATTCAGTGGTGTCTGGTCTCTGGCAAAAAACTGAATTTCACCGCTTACACAATTCGTCTTTTCTTTTTTAAATCCGGTCTTGGAGAAACATGCAGTCATGTAGCAACTTTAATAATTAATTTAAATTAGAAGCACCTCATGTACAGCAACGTGAATAATCAAGTGCTGATAGCGGTTTGGGACATCTTAATCTTAACGAGAAAACAAAACAATGGATTTTAAATGTAAACATTCTCTAAATAAGAAAATTGGCCCTCACAAACACTGTCACTTGCTGCGGGAATCCAGAGTTTCTTTTGATCATCCAGGTTGAATCTCCTGATCGGCTACAATCTCTTTCGTTTTTTTGTACAAGCGGGCTGTACAGTCGACCACACAGCAAGAATGAATCGTCTGCTCCTCCAAACGTACAAAACGATCAAATTACAGGCAAAATACGCAGTTTCCTGCCACCCACTACCATGATGCATTGCGAAAAAACAAACACTGACGTCACAAAAGATTCTACTGTACCAAAGAGTTGTCAAAGCACACGAGAAATAAATGTTAGTCCTGCACCAGACTTGGAAGAATTAATCTGCAATGGATAAGCAACTTGGTGTGAAGAAATAAACAACTGGAGCAATATTTAGAAAATTGAACACATACAAGACCACTGATAATCTCCCTCAATCTCGGACCCCACACAAGATCTCACTCTGTGGAGTCAAAATTATCACAAGAATGGTGAGCAAAAATACAAGAACCACAAATGATCACAAGAATGGCGAGCAAAATCCTAGAACCACATGGTGGGACCTAGTGAATGACCTGCAGAGAGCTTTGACCAAAGTAACAAGTGCTACCAACAATAAAACAATATGCCGCCAGGGACTCAAATGCTATAGTGCCAGACATGCCCCCCTACTTAAGCCAGTCCATGTCCAGACCTGTCTGAAGTTTGCTAAAGAGCATTTGGATGATCCAGGAGAGGATTGGGAGAATCTCATACAGTCAAATGAAACCAAAATAGAACTTTTTGGTAAAGACTTCACTGGTCGTGTTTGGAGGAGAAATAATGCTGAGTTCCATCCAAAGAACACTAGACTTACTGTGAAGCATGGGGATATAACATGAAGCTTTGGGGCTGTTTTTCTGCAAAGGGACCAGGACAACAAATCTGTGTAAAGTAAATAATGAATGGGGACATGTATCATGAAATTGTTAATGAAAAACCTCCTTCCATTGGGAAGGGCATTGAAAATGAAACGTTGCTGTGTCTTTCAGCATGACAATGATCCCAAACAAACCACCCACGTTACAAAGTTGTGGCTTCCTTAGAAGCATGTCAAGGTCCTGGAGTGGCGTAGCCAGTCTTCAGATCTCAACTCCATCGAAAATCTTTGGAAGGAGTTCAAAGTCTGTGTTGCCTAGCGACAGCCCCAAAAGATCACTCTAGAGGAGATTCACATGGAGGAATGGGTCAAAATACCAGCAATTGTGTGTGTGAAAACCTTGTGATGACTTACAGAAAACATGACCTCTGTCATTGCGAACAAAGGGTATATGACAATATATTTATATTAACTTTTGTTATTGACCAAATACTTAATTCCCACCATAATTTGCAAATAAATTCTTTAAAAAGGCCATGTGATTTTCTGGATTTTTTTTTTCTCATTTTGTCTCTCATATTTGAGGTATACCTATGATGAAAATTACAGGCCTGTCATCTTTTTAAGTGGGAAAACGTACTGACTGACTAAATGCTCTTTTGCTCCACTCAAGACAAACCATTAAAATTCCTACATAGAAATTAGCATAAATATGAAACTTTTTGTGACTGTTCCTTGTCAGATTCCTTAGCAAAACTCAATGGTCAAATGTTGACATCATCCAAGCCCTGCACTCTGAAAACTGGATGTGTAATGTTTTACTTTGAAAATGTTGATATTTGACCCCCTTGACCTAATCAACAGTTTTGTGTTGTTCCTTATGGACAGCTGTTCAACACATTAGTAAAATAAATTGAAGTCTTCACTTTAGCCCCACCCACTGAGATTAAAGTCACATGACTCTACATGACCATACAGAACTTTCAAACTTTGTCTAATACATGGCCAACAGGGCTGCTTGCAGAGCCGTTTTAGGATCCAATGGAGTACCAGTATGGGGTTATGTACTCGGAAAGCCTGATTAAGTTGCTCAATGGGAGCTGTGGTTAAAGCTGCAGTCCAGAGAATTTATTTGAGTATCAAAGTTTTATAGATTTTAAAATGATAGTGGGGTTCAGTACTATGATAAAAGGCCTGTGCTCTACATTTGTTGTTTTTCCTAAATTCCGGCTTTGCCCCCATAGACCGGTATTCATTTCACACTGATAACTTACATATGCATCTTACAAACCTGTTTGCCAAACATCAGTAATAATGTATAGCCTCTGAGGTGTTTTTCTTTTAGTTCCTTACCTGTTCTGTGTTTAGGGAGTGAATCTGTCTGGTGGCCAGAAGCAACGTCTGAGCCTGGCCAGGGCAGTGTATTGTGACCGTGCTGTCTACCTGTTGGATGACCCGCTGTCGGCTGTTGATGCTAATGTTGGAAAGCACATCTTTGATCATGTTATCGGCCCTCAGGGCATACTGAAGGACAAGGTGGGTGAACCGACCTCCATCAAAACAAACAAAACTTTTTCAAACTTATGGGGGAAATAAATACAGAGATCGATTCTAGTCTAGAATCCTGCATCTCTGCCTGGCAGCTTATTGGCCCGAGCGTTGAAAGCACCTTGATGCACTGTGTTGTATCTGCACCATTTATTCTTCTTCTAGGAAATGAATTGGCTATTTAAAGGGCTAGACATATACGAAAACTCAACAAACTTTGCATACGCATCAGGCTTCTGTGAAATGTAAGGATTTTAGGGTTACGAAAAAGTTGCAATTGAAATAACGGTGTCGCCCAGGAACTATCAAAAGATTCAACTTATTTAGATTACTTTATGATAGCCGTATGACTTTTGGTAGACTTGTAGAACTTCATATAGCATACTCAAAAGCACCTTGCAGCCATGTTCCACAACAAACGGGAAGTTGAGCATTTTGGATTTGATTTGGAATTTTTACCCATTTTGACTATTTTGGCTGCAAAAATACAATAATAACAATAATAATAATAATAATATCATTATTATTATTATTACTAGAAAGATAGTCACAGAGACATGAAACCCAGTCCTGCAGTTTTGTTTAATTTTTCTTCATTTATTATTTATTATGCGTGATTGGCTATGCGCTCATTGTTTGCACTAGGAATCAATTGCTACCCCTTGGTAGCACCACTGTACTTCCTTCCACTTATCGAGTCAATATTACCTGAAAGTTGAGAAGGAAGAGACCAGATATTCATGCCAGCATTGGGCATCCCAAATGGAGAAGGTACAGCACTGCAGAGGGATTTTTGGTGCAACAGTATTTGTAGGGTTCAACATATGTATCAATTCTTTGGCTGTTAAAGAATTAATTACGCAGAGGCAATTCATGAGGTGTACACAATGGCCGCTGGCCGCTCTGCTTTGTGACCGCATACCATGGAGGACGCCATTGCTCCTCCATTGCTGTAGTACCTCCATTTGGCCGCTAGGCCCCCATTGAAAAGCACTGGACTTTAGACACGTTAAAAACAACTTTAATGCCTGGTGCCCATTTAAAAAAAAAACTTTATATGGCTACATATTCTTCCTGAGATAACACTGGGCTCGTCAAAAACATAGGCACCAGCCTGGTTTTCGTAAGATAATTTTTTGAAATCTTGCTTAATTAATAAGGGGGTTAGACTTTGATTGACTGGCTGTTTCGTTGAACTTTAATTATAGTAACACTACATTTTAATAATTATTTCAAGTTACTAGCTCTTACCTTTTGAGGTTTGAGAAATCGGAGAACCGTCGGAGGAGCGTAGATACAGCAGCAGTCAGGCATGGGGCTATTATCCTTTAGCTTAGCTCGCCAAGTTTAGCATCAGAGCTAAAGATGCGGGAGCAGAATGGGCGCGATTACGACCGAACTACACAGCCATACACGCCCCGCGATGGCAGAGTCTACAGTGAAGACCCCCCCATGCCCTTTTTAGGAACATGCTTCGTCAGAGCTGGGGAGGAGGAGTCTGTGAATCCGCCATGAATTCCCCCATGAAAGTGTGTCATTCTGGTAAACGGGGAGGAGTGAGGAGGCGCTGTCTATTCTTTTTTACAGTCTATGGGTGTACATATGCTGCTCTCTGCTGCATTCACACATCGTATTGCAGGGTTACACTGATTAAAACTGCAGCATGTCTAAATTTTGTTTTTAAAATTTCATAATGCCATTTATCATTGTGGTATTTTATATGATTACTACATTTTATCTATTGGACTCCAGAAAGGTTGACCACTACTGGGAAACTGAGGATCAACTATGATTATAACTCACTGTGCGCTCAGCGTGTCTTCACCAGGTGGAGACGTGATGAGAACGCAGTGAGTTACGATGCGTCTTTAGGGGGAAAACGGGTAAATATTTACATAAATGTCAGGTTTAAAGCCTTTACAGTGTTAATTCCTCTTAGGTGTGTGTTAATGATATTTTGTTTTGTTTGTATTTTCGTTTGTCAATAATAAAAAATTTAAGACATGCCTTTCAGAAGTGCTAAAAATAGATGCTGAAATAACCGGCGCAAACATTATTATGCTTAGTAAATCACACTGCGCCTGGAATGGCTACTTATTTGCCTGTTCTCCTCCCAATATTTAGCCTCTTCTTAGAGAAAAGCCCAGATTGCATATTTATCTGAGGCAAAAGTGCTAAATGGATTGTGTGCATCTTTTTTTGAAAAACGAAAGAGATTGCAGGCGATCAGGAGATTAAACCTGCTCAAAAGAAAGCCTGGATTCCTATAGCAACTGACAGAGTTCGTGAGGCTCATATGTTCATGGTAAGTCATTGTGATCATATATTTGTGCTTTAGAAAATGTTTGTGGAAAAAGTGAGGTTTTTATGTTTTAAAATCCTCAGAATTCTCAATTCAAATGTCCCAAACCAGGATCAGCACCCTGATTATGGTGAAAGGAAAGGAGGGGGTCTGGCTGTGTCTGTGAGTGATAGTTGGTGTAACTCTGGATATTTAATGCTCTGCAGTTGGGACATTGAGGAATAACTAAACCCCCCTAACAACTTTTTTTGCTTATAAGCTGTATAAATGGCTATTTATCAATACAATCTTTCAGTTTCAGGGCATTTTTAAAAATTTTTGTGTAAAATTGTTAAATTCTACATTTTTTAGTCTAAAAACATCTTAGTGCTCATGGTCGTTGTGTAGTACTGCATTTAAATTTTGTGATTGGCTGAGAGCAGTACATCTTTTCGATTGTCTATGTCACAGGCAGTCTCACAGAGACCGAAAAATGTGGAAGTAGTTGGCGCAAACAAACTGGATTTACAGCAGCCTACGGCTGGAGAGCTATGGGGAGGGGGGTTGAACGTTAGCCTCTCCTAGCGTTACCACTCAGAACCTGGACCGATCCTGTCTCCCTCTGCAGAAGCTCTCGCTTCAGGCAGCGCAAACCAATGACTCGAACAGATATGCCATTTCGCCGCTACATAAAGCCCTCCCTTTACCTCTGGTGGACAGCTGAGAAGAGAACCATGATTTCTCCAGAAAAGAGAGGGTTTATAGATCTCAGTGGCCAAACGGCGTATCCGTTCGAGTCGGTTCAGCCGTGGTGCTCCACACTTGGCCATCCCCCATTCCTGTGCTTCCTGTCCCTGCCTACTTTGCTAGAAATTTTAAAATGTTGCCTGGGGGCAGGATACTGCTATTTCATGGGATTCAGTTAAACTTTAAAAGAGACATATTATGAAAAAGTTTTACTATTTAAAATAGGTCTATGAGTTCCAGAAAACATGCTTCTCTGTTGCTTGCTGGAAATAGCTTGTAGGAAACAATTGTTACCAACCTCTATTTCCCTCTGTTTCAGCCCCTTGCAGATTGTGCTATTTTCTGCTGCTCATTACATATTACATGAGCTGCTGTTAATTTGGCCACGCCCAACGCTTCTAGAATCTTTGTTCAAGTCCACCACTCACATAGTGGCTGTTACCACTATGTGTGAAAAATACGGACATGGCTGCTGCAGTAGTTCGGTTTGATAACAGTAAAAGAAACATACAGAAATACAAAACATATGAAAGAAAACAATAAACCGAAATGGTGTAGGCAGAAGCAAAAGCTTATATAGCGCCTACCCTTTGCCTATATAGAATTAAATGAAAAAATGTAGTATATAGTATATACACATACAAACACATACACACATATATATAAACACATCATATATACACGTATATAAACACATATACACTTATACATATATACAAAAACAAATACACCTAATCGCTCCTTCTGCTCCCCCTAGTGGCAACGCATTTCTTCCTCTATATATTTCAAAAGTTTTTTGTTTGTATTTATATTTGAATAGGTTAATTTTTGGACATTTTTTTAACTCCATATCCAGTTTATTCCACAATTGTACAATATTAACTGTTGGACTAAAACTTTTGGAACTACGGTTTGGAACTCAACAATGTCACAAAACTTCATGATCTATGATTTTAAAAATAATGAGTTAGTGTGGTCCAAAAACCCAACTTTATGAATTAATCAAATCGCTCTTTTTTGCTACAATATTATTGGTTTAACTGTGCTTTTATAAGTACTACCCCATACCACAGTACAATAATATAAATAGGGCAAAATTAGAGAACAATATAAAATAAGTAGAGCTTTGATGTTTAGTATGGTTTTACTTTTGCTATTGCTGAAATGCTTCTTGAAATTTTTGTAGATATATATTTAATTTGAGATTTCCAAATAATTCTTTCATCCATTATAACACCAAGGAATTTTATTTCATGCACCTGTTCTATAACAACACCCTCTATCTGAATTTCTTCCTGAGGATCAGAATTACTGTTGCCGAATATCGTTATTTTGCTTTTACTCAGATTTAGAGATGATTTATTTTGTTTGAACCACTTATTGACACTTTTGAGTTCCAGGTTAACCATCCGACAGTTGTTTTAAGTCGTCTCCTGAAGCAAAAATATTTGTGTCGTCAGCAAACAAGATAAATCTAAGAATTTAAGAAGTTTTACAAATGTCATTAATATACATATTAAACAGTTTTGGGCCCAGAATGGAACCTTGAGGTAAACCACACACAATTTGTCGACAACTCGACTGATAATCACAGATTTTCACACATTGTTTTCTGTTTTTTAAGTAACTGGTAACCCACTGTAGAGATATTCCCCTAATTCCATAATTTTATAGTTTATTAATTAATATATCGTATTTTGTCGTATCAAATGCTTTACTCGGGTCAATAAATAACCCTATTGCATATTTCTTGTTATCTAAAGCATTAGTTATTTCTTCAACTATATCAAAAAGCACGTGTGAAGTTGAGTGATTATTCCTAAATCCAAAATGATTGTCAGAGAATAAATTACACCTTTCGATAAAGCTGTGAAGTCCAGAATTGAAAACCTTTTCTAAGATTTTTGAAAATTGCGATAAAAGGGAAACAGGTCTGTAGTTTGTAAAGAGATGTTTATCTCCTGCTTTTAACAGAGGAATCACTTTTGCTACTTTCATACCATCGGGATATTGTCCATAAGAGATACTTTCAATAAACAAGCAGTTTTTAAGGTTTTAATATCCATGTCATGGTAATCTGTTGAGGTTTTATTTTTACACCCTTTAACAATGTCCAGTATCTCCTTTTCCTCAACAGGATTGAGAGACAAGGACATAGGATATGTGCAGTTCACAATTATAGTTGTCGTTTGCAATTTTTGCACCAAGGTTCGGTCCGACATCTACAAAAAATGTATTAAATGTATCAACTACTTCATTCATATTAACTAAAGTGTTATCCTCATCTTTGAAATATTTTGGATAGTTAGTCGTGCTTGGTTTCTTTCTAATTATACTATTTAAGATATTCCATAAACCTTTAATGTTATTCTTATTGCTATGTAGAATCTTATTATAATAATCCTGTTTACATTTTCTAATGATACTCATCAGTTTATTTTTATATTTCCTATATTTATCCTCACCTTGTTTTTTTCTGTTATTTATAAAGTTTCTGTAAACATTATTTTTTTTATTGAATGCATTTAGCAAACACTTAGACATCCATGGGTTTTCATTACACTTTCTGTTTTTACAATATTTCTTCATTGGACAATTTTTGTCATATACTTTTTGAAATACCCGCATAAACTCATCATATGCCTTATTAGTGTCATTCTCTCTGTATACATTACTCCAGTCTTCTGCTAATCAGAATCAGAATCAGCTTTGATGGCCAAGTATGACACATACAAGGAATTTGACTCCGGCAACTTTTCTCTCCAGTACAGAAATTAAATAAGTAAAATAAAAAAGAAATACAAATAAGTAATAAAGTATAATATATACACCAAACCGGGGTTATTGTACAGTGAGTATATACAGCAGTGCAGAGTTATAGTTTATTGGTATGTGAATGGACTCACACTCTGTGTTTACACAGAGTTCATCAGAGCTATTGTCATTTATCATTAATCCACTGACTGTATCATTTTCTATTTCATTTGAAAAAAAATTATCAATCAAGGTAGCACTATGGGATGTAATTCTACTCGGTTTAGTTATTAGGGGAAACAGACCTATATTAAATAAAGTATTTATAAAAAAGTCTTTAAATGTTTGTATGGGTTTAATAGATCAATGTTAAGGTCTCCCCCCACAAACATGCCTTGCTGGTTTGAACCTGAAAAGTGCTACTCCATCCAATTAGAAAAAACATCTATATCAGAGCCAGGTGTTCAATACAACTTACAATAATATTGTTCTTTTTTTGCCGTGTAATTTCTACAGTAAGGCATTCAACTATATCATCCACTATCATGGTCTTATTTTCCAGTTGTAAACCATACACACAAAAAAGGGAATTCAACCATACAACAAAAGTAGTTCAACCATACATGTTTGAACCAGAATCTTCTCCCATAGGAGGAGAGTATCCTGAGAACCCGATACTCAGAGAATTCAGCAAGATACTTCGAAATGGTTATTAAAGAAATTACCTAAAGTTAGAATATATTTAACTGCTTACCTGGCACTCCGATATCTTCCTGAGACACCGACTACAAAGTCTTCCAGCCTGTGGTATTACTGATTAAAAGTCTCAGCTGAATACAACAATGCTGAGAAAGAATTTGAAAAAAATATAACTATATAAAATAACCTATTTCGAAACGTACTGATTGTGTTTGGTGTGTACAGACTCGTGTGCTGGTGACCCATGGTTTGAGCTACCTTCCACAGACTGATCTAATCCTGGTCATGGTAGAGGGGGAGATCACAGAGGTAGGCTCGTACCAGCAGCTCAGGGACAAGGAGGGTGCCTTTGCTGAGTTTCTGCGAACGTATGCCACTGTTGACCAAGCTGAAGACGGTGGTAAGCAGTATTACATTACTACTTAAATCAGTGGTTTCTTGACACACAAAATAATGCAAATGTTAGATTCTCACTACTCCAACTCTTTGCGCGCATACAAGCCTTTTCACAGTCAGTTAAAATTGGTACATTGGCAACACAATCAGCATCAACAACAAATGTACTGATCAACTTCATTTACTTAAGTCTTGTTTTTTTGTCTTTTATACAGTTTAAAAAATACATATTCTTAGTTATTTTCTCAAGAAGATCTCAATATCTCCAATTTACATATTTGGTACCCAAGTGGGGTCTGAACCCCAACTAGTATTGATTTAAATGTTTTAGTTGTCAGGTGCAGGAGTTGTGTTTCTACACTCCAGGATAAGTTACTAACTTTGCCATTCCTTAAGAATATTTCTGTTCTTAATCACAATGCTTTCCATTGTGGCTGCAGGTAAAAAATCAGATGTAGACCTCTATCATATGGTTTTAATTTGCATTTCTTGCCATAGATTCAAAAGATGCACCAAAGAGTGAAGCCAAAAGTGAGGAAAATGGTGATGTGCCAGCTCTCATTGGGTGAGTGAATCCTGATAATATGAAAATTCATCGACGGTTGTTTCAAATCTACATAGGTACAGAACTACATATACAGGCTACGATATATACACTACCGTTCAAAAGTTTGGGGTCACATTGAAATGTCCTTATTTTTGAAGGAAAAGCACTGTACTTTTCATTGAAGATAACTTTAAACTAGTCTTAACTTTAAAGAAACACACGCTATACATTGCTAATGTGGTAAATGACTATTCTAGCTGCAAATGTCTGGTTTTTGGTGCAATATCTACATAGGTGTATAGAGGCCCATTTCCAGCAACTATCACTCCAGTGTTCTAATGGTACAATGTGTTTGCTCATTGGCTCAGAAGGCTAATTGATGATTAGAAAACCCTTGTGCAATCATGTTCACACATCTGAAAACAGTTTAGCTCGGTACAGAAGCTACAAAACTGACCTTCCTTTGAGCAGATTGAGTTTCTGGAGCATCACATTTGTGGGGTCAATTAAACGCTCAAAATGGCCAGAAAAAGAGAACTTTCATCTGAAACTCGACAGTCTATTCTTGTTCTTAGAAATGAAGGCTATTCCATGCGAGAAATTGCTAAGAAATTGAAGATTTCCTACAACGGTGTGTACTACTCCCTTCAGAGGACAGCACAAACAGGCTCTAACCAGAGTAGAAAAAGAAGTGGGAGGCCGCGTTGCACAACTGAGCAAGAAGATAAGTACATTAGAGTCTCTAGTTTGAGAAACAGACGCCTCACAGGTCCCCAACTGGCATCTTCATTAAATAGTACCCGCAAAACACCAGTGTCAACATCTACAGTGAAGAGGCGGCTGCGGGATTCTGGGCTTCAGGGCAGAGTGGCAAAGAAAAAGCCATATCTGAGACTGGCCAATAAAAGAAAAAGATTAAGATGGGCAAAAGAACACAGACATTGGACAGAGGAAGACTGGAAAAATGTGCTGTGGACGGATGAATCCAAGTTTGAGGTGTTTGGATCACAAAGAAGAACGTTTGTGAGACGCAGAACAACTGAAAAGATGCTGGAAGAATGCCTGACGCCATCTGTTAAGCATGGTGGAGGTAATGTGATGGTCTGGGGTTGCTTTGGTGCTGGTAAGGTGGGAGATTTGTACAGGGTAAAAGGGATTCTGAATAAGGAAGGCTATCACTCCATTTTGCAACGCCATGCCATACCCAGTGGACAGCGCTTGATTGGAGCCAATTTCATCCTACAACAGGACAATGACCCAAAACACACCTCGAAATTGTGCAAGAACTATTTAGAGAAGAAGCAGGCAGCTGGTATTCTATCGGTAATGGAGTGGCCAGCGCAGTCACCAGATTTGAACCCCGTTGAGCTGTTGTGGGAGCAGCTTGACCGTATGGTACGCAAGAAGTGCCCATCCAACCAATCCAAATTGTGGGAGCTGCTTCTAGAAGCGTGGGGTGCAATTTCTCTAGATTACCTCAACAAATTAACAGCTAGAATGCCAAAGGTCTGCAATGCTGTAATTGCTGCAAATGGAGGATTATTTGATGAAAGCAAAGTTTGATGTAAAAACAATCTTATTTCAAATAAAAATCATTATTTCTAACCTTGTCAATGTCTTGACTCTATTTTTTATTCATTTCACAACGTATGGTGGTGAATAAGTGTGACTTTTCATGAAAAACACAAAATTGTTTGGGTGACCCCAAACTTTTGAACGGTAGTGTACATGCAGTTAATATGTAGATAAATGTTTCCGACAAGTTGGTGTCAAGTTGGCCTTTAGCCAATCAACAAGCCTCTGTTATAGTTCTGGCCATATATATGGCCACTCGTACCAGAATCATAAGGATGCGTATCCTGGAATGGACCTAACTTTTATGTGTGGTCAAAAAAAATTTCAGTAGCCTTGAAGTCAAACCCACCTCAGAGGCTTCATTTTAGCTTGCTTTAGATATTCTGAAACCAGTTCAGATATTTGTCTAGGATTATTGTTTTGTTGGAACATCCAACTGAGTAAACTTTAAATCATCTAGCTGTTGATCTGAAGTGTAGTTAAACAATTTAAAATTATGGCTATATTCTATTATTCTATAAAGAAGCACTGCTCTTTTATAGAATTATAAAAGTTGGGGGATGTTCTTCTGATCATAGAAGGCTGAACTTGTGATTGCTTCATGTGACCCTGGAGGTTCAGGTTGGAGTCCATCAGTAGACCCAGATTTCAGGCCTGATCAATAGTTTCCAGCTATTTTGATTGAAGCTGTGCCATGAATAGGCCTAACCAACCTGTTAAAATAGTAATGTTTTTATGTACTAAGATGAGTTAACTACAGAAAGCCAACTAATTTCAATTACTGTTTATCTGCCTTTAAAAAAAAAAATAAAGTCTGTGATATCCCTTCAACTTCTTTAATAGGTAGTGCATCAGACTGGGGTTTGAATCCCGCATAGAGCATATATATCACATGGATATATATAAAGGGCTTGTAACATCCTGTCAATGTTGGTCCTCTGGCAAGACCCTTAACATCAACTGCATACCTCTGAGTTCGGGGCATCACGGAGGTGCTTTGTAATTGTCTTCCGGTTTGTTTTACAGGCATTTATTCAAAACCGATTCCAACTTACAAGAACCGTAAATTTCAATGACATCACTGCTGTGCCCCATTGTAGTCTGCACTAGGCTTTCATATGGTTCACATTTGTGTGTTTTCAAATCGCAAATGGACTAAGTTCTTTGCAGTGTCATAATTGAAGTCGCTGTTTGTTTTAAGTTGGATTCACACCAAACCATCTCCAAGATGCTCCAAACTCACATGGGAATACCACTAGCGATTCATAACAAAACATTGGTGAAACTAATGAGTTTAGTGGCAGATAATGCCTTATTTAGAGGCTGCACTTTGAGTGCTCCAAAAACTGCCATTGTATGGATAAGTGCTTATGACAAATGGATCTAAATATCTGCCAAAGGACTTCAAGTTGCACCAAAATTGCCTGGGTGAGTAAATGGACGTATTGCATTCTACAAATAAGGTCCAGGTTGCAAAAAACAGTACATCCCCATTAACCCTGACACCAACTAGCAAAGTTGGGTGAAGTACCTTGAGAGGGTCTCCTAGATGAAGTGAATGCAGCATGTAGAATCCCTTTAGGGACCATCACAGAAACCAATGAGCTGATATAATAATGAATGAATACTTCATTGGCATTGTAACCAGTTGCACAATAAAATTAACCTTTCAGCACACCTTCCTTGACAAAAACATTAGACATACATAACATGGATCGTCAGGAGGTTGTGGGATTGCCATAGTAGGCGTTTTGTTTTTTTAGCAGGGAAGGAGAGGATTTACAATAGGTCAGTGTGGTTGGGCAAGGGAAAAACACATTCGACTCTGTCCTGCTCCCAATAAGAGGAACATGATATGAGATGGTAAAAAAACACCTCATTACATTAATTATGTGTCTGTGTGTCTCTGTCTACCTGTCAGATGGGTTCCTCGGCTCCCCTCTCGCCTCAGGCCCTACAACTAGTGAGGGCCTATTTCCTCTCCGTCACTCCCTGCCATTGACTAATGTCTCTGTATTCTGGTACCTTGGTGGCTCTCGCTGTCTAGGGCTGGAGGCCCGGGTGCGGTCTGGCTCGGCATGCAAGGGTGGGCTGGTGGGTCGGGCGGCCGGTGGTCCTCCATGAATTGGTTGGAGCACCTCTTTTGGGTGTGTCCGTTTTGAGTTTTGGGGGGAAGGGGGCTGTCCCCCCGATGTTGTTGTTCCGCTGGCGCCCCAGTGTGATTGGGGGGACGGGTTTGACCTTGCCGCGGCGGCAGTATGTGTTGTCCATCGACCGGCTCCGGTCCGCCCAGTCTGTTGCCGGCGGAGCCCGTGTAGCTTCTGGATTTTCCTTGGGGGCTTCCCTCTGTTCCTCCCTTCGGCGGAACGGTCGGCCCTAGGACAGTCCGCCTGGGGTTCCTTGACTCTGGGGCCCTCTGGGTGTCCATGTCCTCCTTTAATATCTACGTCGATTCCTGTCGGATGGATTAGCGGCTCCTCACTCGTGTGGAGAAATCTTGTGTGCGCACCCACACACACGGGGGTGGGGTCGGTGTTTGCAGATGCGTTCTTGGACTCAGGTCGTCTTCAAACATCAGCTGCTAGTAGACAGAACGCTTGAGGCTGCAAAGCCAGACAAACAAACCTCTGCACAGTATACAAGCCACTTGGTTATGCTGTTGCATTCATTCCTTTCCTGGTGGTATCTTATAACTTGCTGTGAGCTGCTGGACAGTTGAGGTAAGCAATTAACATGAATTGTCTTGCCTAAGGACGATGTAATAAGCCTGCTATATATACACGTGATATATATGGCCCATAATGGATTTGACCATGGCTTCTCATAGGGGAGTCTGATACCCTAACATGTAAAATTATAGTTTCACTGTTGATCTACACAAGCTGCCTTACTTGCCGCATACTTCTTAGCAAACGTTTGTTATGACATGTAGATATTTTCTTACAATTGTAAACTTGTGTGTGCCTTTTTTTTTTTACAGTGGGCCAACTGTGAACAGAGAATCCAAAAAGAGTAATGATGTCAGTAAACTGAACACGAAGGCCAAGAACCCTGAAATAGGGAAGCTGACTGAAGCTGACAAGGCTAGCACTGGGCGGGTATGTAGAGTAAAAAAAAAACCCAGCTGTATATATTATACATATAGCGTGATTTTTTTATTCAACTATTTTTTTTTTTTTATGATTAAAAAAATCTTCCAAGTTACCGGGTTATAAAAATGGAATTAGTAGAGCCTCAGATTCAGCAGCATGTGTAATATAACACTGATTGTTTCATAATCTGATGAACAAAAACTAGATCCAAAGTAGAAGCTCTCCTAGAAAATCGGTCCATTGTTGTTGACAAAGTTAGAAAGTTAAATGGCAACCCACTTCCAGTGATAAAAAGCATAGATTCCAGGGGAGATGTGTTCTAGAAAAGTTAGAAGAGCCTGAATCTTTAGTGGTAAAGAAGTAGTCAATATTTTTTCCAACACTACAAATTAAGATCATGCTTGACAGAGAATTCTAGATTAAACTTTAAATTCATTAGGATTGTTTTCCAAACAGAACCATTAAGTGTTTCAATAAACATATTAAAAACATTATGTAAATATGGATGTGTGGCTTCTATGATTAAAACAACATACTTTGCAGACACATTCACACAGTACAATATAACCAAGAAATGTGATGCATATGCAATATGTACAAAGGAAGAATTTAAGACAGATTTTGCCTGGTCCAGAACCAGACAAGCAGGAATCCTCTGGGCTTTCTTACAGGTCAAACTCAAGTGCATGTTTCTTCCTAAATGCTGGAAAAGTTTGCAAAGCCATCAATACATGTGTCATACTTTAAACCACAAAACTTTTGAGGCAACATTAGACTGAAAAAGATACCTGATTCAAATGTGGTAAACTGGGAATTTTTTTCACTATGATCCCCCAAGGATAGCAGTATGTGATGGTCATGGGACTGTCATCTCAGGTGAAAGGGCCCTTCGAAAGGAATGGGATTCTTTTACCTCCATTTGCCCCATACACTAATGCAAAATCCCACACAGAGATCTAGACAGTCGCAACAGTGAGAGGGAGGCAAGGTGGAGCCAAGGCTCCAAATAAAGCTGAGAACCCAAGGCTATGGGATAATGTTTTTTTTTTGTAGTAGTAGTAGTAGTTGCTACCAGATATTGCCTGTCTCACCTGGGGAGAGGAGGAAGCAGTGAGGAACCTAGCCATGTTTGTTTGCAAAGTCTACAACTTCCCCCTTTAGAAATAAGTAGGCTTTGACACAGTGGAATAGACCTCTCTCTTAAGTGTTTAGGTTCCCTTGGATTCCTGTTATGTTCTCTCTCTCATGTTCAAATGGAGTAGATTATGGGGGATGCAACACTGTATCACCTAGCAATTCAGCAGTGTCCTCAAACACTCCACATCATTTGTCAATGTCACTAAACACCCTCATTTTCAAATCGCTATTTAACAGAAAAATAGAAAAAAGAAAACAGGATAATCAAACCTAGACCAGTTGATCAGAAGATGTTGATGTAATTTTAGATCCTGGTAAGGAGATCCATATATTAATCCATTTCAATAAGACACTGCTTTTATATCAATAAAAACTGTTGTTTTTGCAATCGGTGGAAGATTTCAGATGCTCTCCTCTTTCTTAGGTCAAGCTTGCTGTATTTTGGGCCTATCTGAAAGCCATCGGTGTGATTCTGTCCTGCATCAGTCTGCTGCTGTTCCTCGCCCATCATCTGGTCTCTCTGTTCTCCAACTACTGGCTTAGCCTGTGGACTGATGACCCAGTGGTTAATGGCACACAGCCTTACAGACTTATGAGACTTGGGGTGTATGGTGGTTTAGGCTTGACCCAAGGTAAGTCAAAAAATAATGCTTTTTATTTCCATTATGGTTGAGTATGTTCTGTGCTTTGCAAAAGTATCCGTGTTCTCTAAAGAATTTGTGTTATGTTACTTGAATAAATTTAAATGTTTGCCGTTTTTTTTGTGCCAGACCAACAGAATGTAAGGGATACATGCTTAGAATTTTTTTTTCTTCCCCAAATGAAAATCTGAAAAGTGTGACGTGAGTTTGGACCCAGCTTTCCTTCAGATGCCACTTAATTAGTAAATAGAGTCTTCCAGTTTCAGATTTTCTTGGGCCGGAAGGATCTCCTGTAATACTATACAGTGGTTTTGATGTAGCCTCTGAGAGGAAAGGGATAGACCCCACCCACAGCCCATCCCACCTCTGGAAATTTTGTCTGTTGACATATTCCCCAGAGTTAGATGAGTTTTAAAAAAAATGGCATTTTATAACCAGTCCAGTTATTCTCTTGATTTGGTGACAGTTCTTTTGGTTTAGCTTAGCATAAACAATGTAAGTGAATGTTAACAGCTAGTATTTTGTGGCCAAATTATGTAAATATTACTCAATAATGATCCTTATTATTCCTGATGACCTCAATTATTATATCGATTACAAATTAAATGATAAGTAACATGAAGGAATTACAGCAGCCAGTTTAATAGTTTGAGCATGAGTCTAATGCAACAAAATGCTACTAAGATTTGCAGAAAAAAGCCGAAGACAAACAACAACAGGATATTTTACAGGATTCCGTCTAATGTGTAGACGAACAAGACAACGGCTTGCTGCCGTGGGAATTCCTACAATAACAAAAATAACAACCATGGGGCAAATTTATCAATATCTGGTTTACGAAGAGAATTTCACACAAGACGACTACAAAAAAAGTCAGTATTCTATGAGACAGCTGGTACTGCGTCTGAAGAATACGACAGTCCCTTAAATTTTTAGTTCAAATACTAAAAGAAATGCATCGTCAATGGCTGTTAGTAATGTTATATTTACTGTGATTCCTCATTTGTTTGTGAACTATTATTAATTACTATATTTGTTGATATTGCTATCTCTAGGTTTGCTCTAGCACATTTACCACATTTACATCACTACTACTAAATGGTGAGTTTTGTTGATCAAATAACATTGAGCTTGCTTTTGCAACTCCTGTGTCTTGTCTTTGCGCCATGGAGCAACGCCTTTCAGGAACCCATGGACTACCAGTATGGGGGTTTTCCTCTGAATGGGCCAACTGAGTCGCTGAGCAGGAGATGTGGTTAAGTCATGCTGAGGGATTGTGTAATTAAGAAAAACATGAGCATACATCCCAAAACAACTGGCTTTGTAATAATAATAATAATAGGAGTTACTGGCAAAGCAGTTTTTAACAACAGAAAATAGAAACGCATACACAAGTCCTGCTTCTTCCATGCCGATCTCTTATTTCTGCTGCTCTGGGCATGTTTTTGCTCTGATCGGTGACACTACTCGCTGTTGAAATGGTCGTGATATGCAGTCAACTTAGTTGACTCATTAAAGAGACGATTGTATGTACATGGCGGCTGAGGGGAGCGGACCAACAGATTACAGAGTTAGCATAAACTATGGTTAAATTATCCTGAAGTTCTGATAGTAGAAACACGCCTATAGAGTAAAAATGAATGGTGAAAGTACAAACAGGTGATTCTCTAAACTCTGTACACTTTGTGTCCCACAGGTTTAACGCATTTTAAAAGAAGAAATAAAATGTTTTATGTTCATTTGTATTATGACACACAATCTTATTTTTAAAATTATGTTTTTAAAAGTTTTTATGAGTTTCTAATGAGTAGAAGTCAGCCAAGTGAGAATGTGCCACTTTATTTTCAGAGAATATAATCTAAATGTAAGTAGAAATTAACAAATGTTTTCTGGTATTATAATTATTTGCCTGTCTTCTTTAGCCTAAATAAAAAATAAATAAAAATCTGTATAAAATAACACAATTTAAACTGGTTCTCATGAAAAAATCTATACATTTCTTATATGCCACTCCAATCACTAATTGGACTTAATGGCTACTTTAAGCTAAAATCTTCAATCCTGTAACAAAAAAAACGCTTTAAAACAGCCAAAATAGCAAAACCTATTCTTGATCATGTTTGAGGGTTTGTGAATAAACATTTTTCAGAGGTACAAATAATCTTTCATCAGATACTATGTTTAGAAACAATGTATTGTGGGTGGATTTTTCAGTAACCAGAGACTTCAAAGTGCACAGAATTCAGAGAATTACCCAGTCCCATTTGGTGTTCCTGTGCTGTTCACCAATTAATTCAATTCAATTTTCAATTTGCTTTTATTTATA
This sequence comes from Apricaphanius iberus, assembly GCA_028564705.1. Classification (NCBI taxonomy): domain Eukaryota; kingdom Metazoa; phylum Chordata; class Actinopteri; order Cyprinodontiformes; family Aphaniidae; genus Apricaphanius; species Apricaphanius iberus. Next base: position 710,902 of record JAPXFQ010002260.1, read on the forward strand.
TAGCGGCAATTCACAACAAATGTAATCTCAAGGCACTTTACAGCAAAATTCATTTCAATGCAATTATACATTCCAATCAGTTAAAAGTTTTCTATGAAAGGAATCCCAGCAGATTGCAATGAGTCATCGACGTGAGGTTGTGCCCGGATCAGGCAGACTCCAACCACAGCTATTCCTCAGCAATCCCTCATACTAAGAAAGCATGTAGCGACAATGGAGAGGAAAAACTCCTCTTTAACAGTAAGAAACCTCCGGCAGAACCTGGCTCAGTACAAGCGGTCATTTTCCACGACCGTCTACGTGTCTGAGAAGCCAGAGAAGAGACAGCTTGGAGGATGCTCGGTCACTTAGAGCATCATCTGGACCGATGTTCCCCATTCAGCAGGGGTCTTGATAGTTGAGCAGGGTACCAGAGCTTTTATGTGGAAAAAATACTGAGAGAAAACTGGGTTAGCAATCGCAATAACACCAGAAAAAATATATCTGGAGAGTAGAGGAAGAGAAAAGAAATGTGGTCAGTCTGTCCTCCGACAGTCTAAACCTATAGCAGCATAACTACAAAAATAGCTCAGGATAACCTAAGCCACCCTATCTATAAGCCTTATCAAAAAGGAAGGTTTTGAGCCTAGTCTTGAAAATAGACAGAGTATCTGCTTCACGGACTAAAACTGGGAGCTGGTACCACAGGAGAGGAGCCTGGTAACTAAAAGATCTGCCTCCTATTCTACTTTTAGAAATCCTAGGAACCACCAGTAGACATGCATTCTGAGAACAAAGTTAGGAACATATGGACCAATCAGATCTCTGATGTACAATAGAGCTTGATTATTAATGGCTTTATAAGTTAAGAGGATGATCTTAAAATCTATTCTGGATTTAACGGAGCCAATGGAGAGAAGCCAAAACAGGAGAAATGTGATCTCTCTTTTTAATATTCATCTGAACTCTTGCTCCAGCATTTTGGATCAACTGAAGGCTTTTGATTGCATTTTGTGGACTTCCTGATAATAAGGAATTACAGTAGTCCAGCCTCGAAGTCACAAATGCATGGACTAGATTATCTGCATCAATCCTGGACAGCATGTTTCTAATTTTAGCATAATTCCGGAGTTGAAAGAAATCAATCTTAGAAACCTGGTTAATATGGGATTTAAATGTCATGTCTTGGTCAAAAATTATACCAAGGTTATTTATATTATTACCAGAGGCCAAATTAATGCCATCCAGATGAAGTGATTGATTTAGCAGTTTCCTTTTTAAAGGTTCTGGTCCAAAGACAACAACTTCCATCTTGTCTGAATTTAAAGGTAGAAAATTCAGAGTCATCCAGGTTTTTATGTCTTCGAGACAATCTACCAACCTGATTGGTTTCATAAGGTTTTATGGATAAATATAATTGTGTATCATCAGCATAACTGTGGAAATTAATTCCATGTTGTCTAATTATTTTATCAATTCGAAGCATATATATAGTAAAGAGAATCAGTCCAAGCACCGAACCCTTTGGCACTCCACAAGTTACTCTTGAGTGTGAAGAAGATTTGTCATTGACATGAACAAACTGGAATCTGTCAGACGGATATGATTTCAACCAGCCTCGTGCTGTTCCCTTGATCCCTACAACATGTTCAAGCCTTTCTAAGAGAATATTATGATTGATGGTGTCAAATGCAGCACTGAGATCTAACAAGACCAGAACGGTCACAAATCCAATATCTGAGGCCATTAGGATATCACTAGTAACTTTTATCAGTGCTGTTTCAGTGCTATGATGAGCTCTAAAACCTGACAGGTTGTTGCTGTTTAGATTCTAATATACTTGATTAGCAACTATTTTCTCAAGACTTTTGGATAAGAAAGGAAGGTTAGATACATGGCTGTAGTTAGCTAAATCATCTTGATCCAGGGAGGGTTTCTTAAGTAAAGGTTTAATAACAGCAACCTTAAATTCCTGAGGCACATATCCATTTAATAAAGATAGATTCATCATATTTAAAATCGGGCCAGTAACCAGTAGCTTCCTTAAATAATTTGGTTGGTATTGGGTCTAACATACAAGTTGAGGGTTTAGATCAGCGGTGTCAAACTCATTTCCATTTTGGGGCCACATCAAGCTGATGAATATCCTTAAAAGGCCGCTTATGGCAAAAAGTATTGATAAAAGTATAACAAACTGTTAAAATCAGCCTCCGCATTCCAAAACTACGTCCTAAAATTTAATAATACTGAACATCTTTACATAATGATGTGATTTAGGACAGTTTTACTGATAAAATTGTATTGGGGTGCATACAAATATGACTTAATTTTTCTATCTGTAGGGTTCTCTAGAGTTTAGAGGGCAACATAAATGGCTATGGAGGGCCGGATTTAGCCCCCGGGCCTTGAGTTTGACACTTGTGGTTTAGATGAAGCTAATATTTGTGATAATTCCAAAAGCTCAACAGAATCAAAACGGTACAGACATAGACATGTTCCCTCTGATACTGCCTCATTTACTGAATGTTTGGGAGAATGCCAAAGATTTTATTTTTAATAGAATTGATTTTACTTATGAAGAATTCCATAAAGTCATCACTACTGAGAGAAGAGGGAATAGTTGGGTCAACAGAGCTATGACTCTGTGTAAGTTTGGCAACTGTTTTTATTTACCTCTATTAATGTAAAGAAATATGCTGTGCTAGCTTGTCAAAGGGCAGTTTTATTAACTAGTAGACTATTTTTCATGTTAGAATGGAATCATTTAAGTATGTAGAGCAACATTTTCTCTCCAGTTTCCTAGTTTTCTGCTTTAAAGTACGCAACTCTGCACTAAACCAGGGAGCCAACCTCCTTTGGCTGATTACATTCTTTTTTAAGGGGGCTACACTGTCTAGCGCCAAACGCAGTGAGGAAGTAATACTTTGAACCAGAATTTGCTAATCTGAATGAAAGATGGTTGCAACTCCTCCTTGCCCAGTACTTCTAGGAATTTGGAAATTTTGATAATTGGAAAGAGTTTACTCATTTAAAATTACAAAATCCTCCTGCTGCAACCAGGTTTCTGATTGGCAAAATAAATCAATTTTATTATCACATATCAAGTCATTTACTAATAAAGTCTTTGAGTAGAGGGATCTTATGTTCAGTAAACCACATTTAATTGCCCTATTTCCTTGTTTGGTCGGAGTCGTATTTATTTTAATGAGATTTTCATAGTTTACTTTTGTCAGGTTAACTTTTAGACTATTTGCTTTTGGTTGTTGGGAAGAAAGTGTCTCATTGGAGTGTTGAGTTAGTAACAGCACAGAAGCTGCAGAGAGGTGGGTTAAACTACGACTCTGCTTCCTGGTCTGGTCCCTGGTTTGTCAGTGTTTTGAAGGAGTAATAAATCTGTCCAGATTCCTAGAAAGAAGAGCTGCTCCATCAAAAGTGGGATGGATGCCGTCTCTCCGGATCAGACCAAGTTTTCCCCAAAAAGTTTTCCAATTATCACTGTAGCCCACATTGTTTGCTGGTCACCACTCAGACAACTATCGATGAAATGACAGCATGCAGCTAAACATGTCATCACTGGTCCGATCTGGCAGGGGGCCAGAAAAGATTACATAGTCCGATATCTTTTTAGCAAACTTACACACCGAAGCAACACTAATTTTAGTGACCGATTGGCGTAACTGGATGTCAGTACCGTCGGCTTGAATAACAATCTTGCAGTATGCACAAGGCGGCTGTGGCTCAGTGGTAGAGTAGTTGGCTTGCAATCGGAGGGTCGTAGGTTCAATTCCAGTCTCCAGTCACATGCCGATGAACCCCACAAATTCTACATCGTCCTACAGAGTGTGAGTCTGAATGGGTGAATGTGGCTTCAATGTAAAGCGCTTTGAGTGGTCATTATGACTAGAAAAGCGCTATGTAAGTTCAGTGCATTTACCATTTATTTATGCTTATCTTCAGTCAGCAGTTTAAGGTGGGATTTTATGTTGCCATTTGACTATGGTCGATGGTGTCTCTAATGCCACGTTTCAGATTATGGAACTGCCAATTACCAGGGTCTGCCCTCTGTCAGAAAAGATGTAGTCAGGTCTCAGGAAAACCTCTGTCAGAATAAATGTAGTCAGGTGTCAGGAACCTGACACAATTTTTCCTGACACCTGACTACATTTTTTCTGACACCTGAGTGCTAAGATGTCCTAAAATTAACAACTTACTCCAGGGAGTCCTGATATTTGCTCGTTTACTTAGCTGAGCCAGCAGGAGATTGTCCAGAACCTTCATGGTGTGAAATTTCAGGGGGTCTGTAGTTGTTAATGACTGATCGGTAAAGTTTCTTTATAAGTGGAACAAGGTAGGAGGTCTTTCATAAGACTGAAACCTCAACCTGGGTTAGAGTAAGGTTGAAGAAGTACTGCAGAATCCCACAGAGCCGCTCTGCACAGGCCTTCAAGACTTTTGTACTGACACCTCTAGACCTGCAGCCTGGTTCTGGTTCAGTCTCTCTAGCTACCGCTGCAACTTACTTTTATGGAGTGGATTGTAATTGTGTGACAGAAAGTAAAAAGGTTCAAGCGGGATTCAAATGCCTGCAGGGTAATGTATTTAAAGTAATCAATTCAGCACTTAACAACTCATAAATTCCGTTGTTACCTCATAGGTGTAGCAGTCTTTGGTTATTCCCTTTCTGTGTCCATTGGGGGCATCATGGCGTCCCGCTACCTTCACCAGTCCTTACTATATGATGTCCTGCGCTCACCCATGTCCTTCTTTGAAAAAACCCCAAGTGGCAACCTGGTCAATCGCTTTGCCAAGGAGATGGACACCATTGATACTACTATCCCCAGTATTATTAAAATGTTCATGGGATCCATGTTCAACGTGTTGGGTTCCTGTCTCATCATCCTGTTTGCCACACCACTTGTGGCTGTCATCATCCCCTTCCTTGGGTTGCTCTACTTTTTTGTGCAGGTTAGTTAAAAATACATCTTGTATTTCCGATCTGTGTACCATTCTAACTTGTTTATGGATGTGACTCAAATTGTTGTACATTACATTGGTTGTTTGTGTCCAGAGGTTTTATGTGGCAACTTCTCGCCAGCTGAAGCGCCTGGAGTCGGTCAGCCGCTCACCCATCTACACCCACTTTAGCGAAACATTGCTGGGCACCTCTGTCATCCGAGCTTTTGGTGAGCAGGAGCGATTCATCCATGAGAGTGACCATCGAGTAGACCACAACCAGAAGGCCTACTTTCCCAGTATAGTAGCAAACAGGTTAAGAGCACTGCTGTTTTACTCTCCATTTAACAGTGTCTATAAAATGTACTCACACCCTTGGATGTTTCACCTTTTTCATTGGTTTTATAAAATCAATCATGATCAACCAACATTGGCTTTTATGAGAAAAAAGCCACAAACATATTTCTGCAAAATTATGACAATTCCCTTAAAATATTTAACTTAAAATAAGTAATTGAATAAATATTAACCAACTTTGAGTGACTGACCTAATTCAAAAAAGGTCTACCCAATTGGTGACAGTCACAATGGGTGGAATTGAGATCACTTGAGTGCAACTGTATTTAGGTCAGTGGCCCCCAAACCCTATTTTTTTTACATGGACTTGTTTCATATCAGACCATATTTACACAGACCGGCAGATTAATGGAACCACATAAAAAGAAAAGACAGGCATTTAAATTACGGTTATTTTTAAATATAATAAATCCAACATTTGTTCCTAACTTGATTAGCATTGCCCCCCTAACGCCAACAACATAACATAAATAAAATCCTCTCTGCCCCCTAACAATCTCTGACTACCTAAACAAATGTGTTGTGCATAAAAACACAACTCACCACAATGTTGAATCAGTGGCTGTTTCATTGTTTAAAGGCAACCATTTTTAAAGGCTTCATTGCCTAATAGAAAACAGGTTGCCACATATTAAGCAAAGCGGCGGCTCGCTCAGTGGATATCACCTGATGTGATGAATCCATATTTTAATTAGGACTCTTGGGCTCTCATTTATCAAATGTTAGAAAGCAGGGGTGGATTTAAGATTTAATATGATCAGGAGCTTAGCACAGATCATTGATGTGCAAAAAAACAGTTGCTTTAAATGTTATGAGTCCTATATTCTATCCTACAAATGTTCTTCTTTTTCTTTCTCATTCGGCTTTTCCTTTCAGGGTTCGCCACAGCAAATCATCTCTCTCCATTTAGTCTTGTCTTCTGCATCCTCTGCCCTTACATCAAATAACTTAATCTCCTTTTTTACCAAATCCATAAATCAAATTTTTGGTCTTCCTCTCTGCCTCCTGCCTGGTGGCTCCAAGCTCAGCATCCTTCTACCAATATAATTGCTGTCTCTCCTCTGAATATGTCCAAACTATCTCAGTCTGGCCTCTCTGACTCTATCCCCAAAACATCTAACATGAGCTGTCCCTCTGATGTACTCATTCCTTATCCTATCTATCATTGTCACTCCCAAAGAGAATCTCAATGTCTCCAGTTCTGCAACCTCTAGTTCTGCTTCCTTTCTTTTCCTCATTGGTACTGTCTTTAGCCCATACAGCATTGATGATCTTACTACTATTTTGCACACCTTTTGCTTCATTCTTGCTGAAACCCTATTATCACACATCACACCTAAAACTTTTCTCCACTCATTCCAAACAGCTTGCACACGTTTCTTCACCTATTTCCATACTCTCCATTGTTTTGTACCATTGACCCTAAGTACTTAAAGTCCTCCACTTTCGTCACTTCTACTCCCTGTAACTTCACCGTTCCACTGGTGTCTTTCTCATTCACACAAATGTATTTCGTCTTGCTGCGACTAATCTTCAATCCTCTCTTTTCCAGTGCAAACCTTCATTTTTTTTAGCTTTTCCTCTACATCCACACTGCTCTTGCTGCACATTACAATGTCATCTGCAAACATCATAGTCCATGGAGACTCATATCTAACCTCATCTGTCAGCCTGTCCATCACCAAACCAAACAAGACGGGGCTTAGAGCCGATCCTTGGAGTCCCACCTCTACCTTGAACTCCTCTGTCACTCCTACTGCACACCTAACTGCTGTCTCACAGCTTCCGTACATGTCCTGCATTACTCTGACATACTTCACTGCCACTCCAGACTGCTTCATGCAAAACCACAGCTCTTCTCTTGGCACCCTGTCATACGGTTTTGTCTAAATCTACAAAGACACAATGCAGCTCCATCTGGCCCTCTCTGTGCTTCTCCATCAGCATCCTTTAAACAAACTGTACTGCTGCTGACAAATGGTCACTTCTGCCCAAAGCCTAGCTCCCATCACAATTTCCCACTGCTTCATTGTATGACTCATTAACTTTATTCCTCTGTAGTTGCAACAGTTCCGTACATCTCTCTTGTTCTTCAAGATTGGTACTATAACACTTTTCCTCCATTCGTCAGGCATCTTCTGTGTCTTCAAGGTCTTGCTAGCTAAAAACTGTACTGCCTCCTCTCCTAAACACTTCCATTCCTCCTCAGGTATGTCATCCGGACCAACTGCTTTTCCCACATTCATCCTTTTCAAAGCTTTTCTCACCTCATCCTTGCTAATTTCAGCTACTTCCTGATCCAAAACTGTCCCCTCTTCTACTCTACATTCTCTCTTATTTTCCTCATTCATCAGCTCTTCAAAGTACTATTTCCATCTTCCGATCACACTCTTGGCACATGTCAGTATATTTCCATTCCTATCCTTGATCACCCTAGTCTGTTTTACATCCTTTCCATCTCTGTGTTTCTGCCTGGCTAACCTATACAAATCCTTCTCTCCCTCCTTACTATCCAACCTATCAAATACAGGTCATCATATGCCCTCTGTTTGGCCTTTGCTGGCTCCACCTTCACTATACGCTGCATCTCCCTGTCTTCTCTCCTACTTCTTCTAAGCTGACTTCTTCTCTGTATATTTTCCTGGACTTCATTGTTGCACCACCAAGTCTTCTTATCTACTTTCCTACTTCCAGATGACACACCAAGTACCTGTCCTTCCAGTCTCTAATCACATTAACTGTAACTGTCCAGTCATCAGGGAGCACCTCCTGGCCACCAAGAGCCCGTCTCACCTCTATAAACCTCACAACACTTATCTTTTTTCAGTTTCCACCACTTGGTCCTCTGCTCTGCTTTGTTGTCTTCACCTTCCTCACCATCAGTTTAGTCCTACAGAACACCATTCTATGCGGTCTAGCTACACTCTCACCCACCACTACTTTGCAGTCACTAATCTCCTTCAGATCACAACTTCTAAATAAGATGTAGTCCACCTGAGTGCTCCTACCTTCACTCTTATAAGTCACTTTATGTTTCTGCCTCTTCTGTAAGGAATTGTTCTATTAAAGTTTTTAACCAGTCACCACCCTTTCAACTCCTGGGATACCCTAAGGCTGGACTATCTAGAAAAAGAGGATATTGATAAAGTGAATAGTCATATTGATTGATATTGATAATTATCGATAAATATCACAAAATGTAAAAAATATTTTAAGTGCCACCCCTATCATTTTGTTATTCTTCAATGAACTAATTTTAACCAAGAATTAAGTAAATTCATTTTTCAAACACGTCTTTTTATCATAAATTTGTAAGACACAAATGAAGAGACCTGAGTAACATCAGTAAATACAAAGGAAAGTAATGTTATTTACATTGATAGGTACGTGTCCTGGGTCCCTGACTCATTAAAATCTGAAAGTACGCAGTATCCCACCATCAATGCGTCCCGGGGACGCAGCTCATTTTTCAGGCAGCATGGTGAGCTCTTATACACTCCTCCTTCTACTCTTTATCAAATATTTATTTGACATATTTCCTCATCTATTTGCGGGTCTTGTCACTCTGTTGAGTCAAGTTGGTGCGCCCGTGTGTGGGTGGAGGAGTGCCGATTCCGGCAGCTATGGTAACCAAGGAAACTATTGAATTTACGTTTCCCGTTCTGCAGCCAGGGGTTATTATTTTATTTTTGATGGAGAAAGATTCAAGAGGGTTTCATAACAAGAGCACTGAAAGCTCAAATAAGCAACTACAATTAAAAAAACAATTCCGAAAACCCGTGACTCGTGATATTTGCATGCAACTTCTAGGGGTGTGAGGAAAAATCGATTCTCGTCTGAATCTTGATTCCTATTTAACAAGATTCAGAATCGATCCGAAATGTTTAAGAATCGATTCTCAAAAAATATGTTTTCTGAACCTTTTTACATTTTCGCTTCGCGTAGTGTTTATAATGCAACGGCCACCGTCGCAGGTCGTTGACAGGTCTGATTCGCTGTTGGCTAGCTAGCTGTAGCCGCTAGGCTAAAGCTTCAGCATGAAAGAAGAAAGAGAAATCCAGCCCGCCCCATCTTTGCTGAAGGTAAATGTTTGGGCCGTCTAAAAGGTCTTCTCCATGCTAATGACACCCTTGGCTAAAGTTTTTTTTTTTATATATATATATAAATCTGCAAGTATATAAGAGCGATCTTTCTTTGTAAGCTACACATCAACATCCAGCAGCCGCACACCTGTGGCGCTTTCAACGAAGTCCGAAATATATGCTGAGTTCAATAACGTTAGGACTTTTAAAATTTCTAACAAAAACAATGAAAAATGTATTGTATACTTCGTACAAAAGAACAACCAAAATACATATTATTTTTTTCTTCTTAAAATATATCAGCATTTTTTTTTCAAGACTAGAAATTTTGTTTAAAATGTCTTGGATGTCCAGTTCCAATTTCATGTCTTGTTACTTTTGAACCAGTTCCCTTTTCTCAACACAGATTGTAAAATCCATTTTGTGTTGATGCCCTATTACATTCATGGCTCACTGCATCACAGGCACTTGGCAGATCAAGTTGTGTGTATTACAAACACAAATGATGAATGAAAGAGTATTGATTAAAAAAATGTTTTTTTTATTTGAATCGAGAATCGCTTCTGAATCGAGAATCGTTTCTGAATCGAATCGTCACCCCAAGAATCGGAATCGAATTAAATCGTGAGATGTTGTAAGATTCCCATCCCTAGCGACCTCACAGATAAACAAGCCCAACGTCGCTTATAACAAACGGACTTGAAAACACTGGAAACAAATCAAACCAAATGATGTGTCAGATCCCGTCAATTTCTGTCCAAATCACAGATGCCTATTTCCATTGGATTAGGACCTCGGAGTTTACAGGGGATACAGTAATTTACAGGTGAATTATTACTTCACAAATTACCCATGGTCGATTTGCACAGGATTAACATCACAGACAATCTCTGCAATTATTATAAATAATAATTTTAAAAATAGATAAATAATTGCATGTAGTCCCTGGGTAAAACTAATCCCGTCAGAAATAGGCTTCACGTTCAGCAGAGCAGACAAGCGTGTCATGCCACTGCACATATACCGGAAGCAGACGTGATCCCCGACCACAATAAAGCAACATGCTAGTTTAGCCGATAGCATAAAAACGCCAGTCACAGTGGATTTCATCTCAACAATTAAAAATACGAACTTCACTATAAGTAAACTCGCTTTTCAACTCGTCGATGATGAGGTCATTCGTGTTGATGTTATAACTTTTAGGGATGTGCTGTAATGAAATAAAACATATTATAATGGCAGTGATGAAAAATATTTTGAAAGACTGCCGTTATTTTGTTATATGCAGACGCCGCTTCCGATGAAATCCTGTTTTTCTCAAGCAGGAAAAAGAGAACATAAAAATGCCACCAAAGAAAAAGATTAAAATGATTGCTGGTCAGCAGAGTATTGCAGCCTTATTTTCTGCTTCCACTACCTCTGTATACCTCTGTATACCTACTACAGACACCATTTTGTTTTCATTTGTATTGTAGAAATTACATGCTGTTTATGTTGCTAAAACAGTGTTTTATTTTAATTTTGTATGTCATGCCCCTTTGACAGTTGTTTTTTAATAAACTTTTCAAATTTGTAATATCATTTGTTTATTTTCATATAAAAACATGGCAATGACCATTAATTATAACCATGTTGTATCATACACCATCAAAGAAACAGAAAGAAACACATTTAATTGGGGACCCATTGTGACAGACTGGTGACCTGTCCAAGGTGTACCCTGCCTCTTGCCTGCTAATAGCTGGGATAAGCTCCAGCCCCCCGTGACCCTGAATTGCTAAAGCGGTATAGATAATGGATGGATGGGGGACCCAATGAATTTTCCAGGGACCCACTCAAATCGTCACCTGTGGGTCCCGAGGACTCACCAGATTGAAAACCCAACAACATCACTGTATACATACATGTGTGTGTGTGTGTATATATATATATATATATATATATATATATATATATATTAAATTAAAGGCTTATCTTGATGGTTTTTAATCTTTTAAACATTTTATCACACTTTATAATATTAATGGCTGAAACCTTTGGTTTAGTTTGTCAAATAAAGCTTATACTAATTCAGCTGAGCTCTGGTTCAGCTGCTAAAGCAAATGCTAACCAGCTACTCACCAGAGTGTAGACGGAGCCTACAACACTGCAGCCCAGTCGAATCAGAACTGAAGCCATCAGATCTATGCACTTTTAGTTGTGTTTTTAAAGCGTTTTTCACTTCTGAGGACCGGGGTCAAAACTTGGTGGACCTTTTAAAAGCCACAGGTGTTGTTAGCAGCACGACTTGGGTAAGTTACCTGTGTCATTCCTAACAGTGATTGGCAGCGAGCCGAGGGAGAGGTCCTGCTTAAGACAGCTGATCGTAGTATTTTCTTTGGTTTATTATTGCTACGTTTAGTGGGTCGAGGATCAGCGAAAAAAGGGAGGCAGCATTTACCTGAGCCACTGAAACATTTATCTGGAACAACTTCCTCCTCCTCCTTTGCTGTGACATCTGACCAAGGTGAAGTTACGGCTATGGTTTGCTTAGGGACTAGCGAAAAGTTCTGTTTCAGCTCAAGTAATTTGATCCTTTTTGTGGTCCGAATGGAGAGAGGGGTGACTGATGGAGCTGCCTGGGTCAGCGTTAATGATTCGTTTGCAGTAGGTAGTGACTGTTATTGACGGAGACGTTTTTCATTTATAGTACTTTTTCTTTCTCTCCGTTCTATGTTGATTTTTCTATGTTGCAAACCAATTCCTGACCAGAACAGCAGGGGTGCTAACTTTTCATGGTGGGTCTGCCTACCGTTGCAGCATTATTACAGTTTTTTTCTCTTCAGTTTGTGAACACATAGCTCAGTTGCTAAAGCAAACTGGCTAACATTTTCTGTATGCAAAGCTGAGCATGCTCTTAATGGGTCTATCCTGTCTATTGAGGTACTGGTTCAGTGTGGGATCCCTCTGTTAACAATTGGAGTATCTGCCAGAGCTCCACTTAAAGCCATTCAGAGTATGAGTTAGAGAAAGGGCTTTTATATTTCTTCTGTTCTTTATTTTTTCCACACAGCTGCTGATGCAGCTTTTGGTGATATAAATGCAAGGAGGGAGATGATGTGTGATTTCATATAAAAAATAAGAACACATGCAAGGTAAGGCAAGGCGATTATATTCGTATTAGTGGGTGACAATATTTTCGGGATTCCCACGGGTCATGAGATTCCTGCAGGATTCGCGTGGGACGGGAGTCAATTTCACTATTGGCAACGTGATTTGGACAGGACAGGAAATAATCCACGGGATCGGGAGGGAAACTGGAAATCACATACATAAACATAACATTATTTCAATTAAAGAGACAAGGGGATATTTAGGCTAGGCCAATGTGTGTGGTTATTAACTCCGCTGCAAAATGCAATCTGACGGATCGCTCTCTTTAGTTGAATTCCATCGGGTCTATTAGACGGCACCCACCAAAACTGAAACTGCTACGTTGTTGATGCACCACCTAGATAAACTGGTAAGCATATGATATCTGACTGAAAATGTGTGTATCTTGATAGTTTGGTCATCAGACGAATTGAGTCCATTCATGACGTGGTAAGGTGGCCAAACAATGAGAATGCAGGATATGGTTAAAGATGCCGGATAAAGCTAAATAGATGATTTTTGATACTGTGCTAGGCTATGGTTTAAAGGGGGGCGGGGGGAGCGAGCGCAATAGGAGGTAAATTACTAATCTACGGGATTCGGGTCGGGATGGGAGTCTTTCTCTGGATTTTTTCAGGACAAGACTTTTGGGGGGGGGCTGTCATGTGATCGGGATGTGACGGGAGTATTTTTTGGGATCGGGATGGGACGCGAGCGACAATTGATTCCCATGTCACCCTCTAATTTGTATAGCACACTTTCAACACAAGGCAATGTGCTTTACATTATTACAAAATTTATTTTAAATGAAAACATATAATCAGTAAAAGAAAGCTTAAACAAACATTTATTATCAACTGGCAATATTAAAATACAAGAAAGCATAGACAATAAAACAATTCCATTTAGCATTTTAACAAAATAATAGCAATTGAGTTAGAGGAATAATGGGATAAGTTACTCATGAGCATGTCGAAATAGGTAGGTTTTTATTTTGGTTTCAAACAAGTTCAGTGCATCTGCAGTTTTGGAATCATCCCGGCAGTTTGTTTCAGATATGGGGACCATGTTTGGTTGGAGTTCTAGGGATGATCAGTAGATTAGAGCTGGTGGATCTAAGTGATCTGGAGAGTTTGTGTCGTGATAGCAGATCGTTAATATATTCTGGAACTAACCCATTCAATGATTTATAGATTAATAAAAGCATGTCTGTTCTCTGAACTACCAAGAGCCAGTGTAAGGACTTTAGAACTGAGGTGATATGTTCTACATTTCTGGCTTTGGTGAGAACACAAGCAGCAGCATTCTGGATCAGCTGCAACTGTCTGATTGATTTTTTTTTAGGCAGGTAAGATAGAAATAACCAAAATATATGAATACAGTTAATATTTGGATATCAGCAGCTGTGTTAAATATCAAATAAATCAAATGTAATATAGACTTAGTAATCAGATGTCACACATTAGCTTTTTCCAAAATGTAAACACTCAGCAGACAAGCTCTTCAATTCCTCAATCTAAACATTAGGAATACATGCTCTTTATTGTGAAGTAGCGCTCTTTCTTTCTTGCTCTCTCTTTCTTCCTTGCTCTTTTTGTTTCGTGTTCGCTCTCTCTCTCCATCTCTGTTTGAATTTGCCTTTAGCATCTGGGGTTCTTGTGTTTACAATCCGCTGGTCTCCGATCAGGGTCAGTTGAGCATAGTGTAATTGAGCAATAGATACAAACTGCATCCTATTTCCTTCGTTTTCAGTAAAAACTCATTGTTTTTAAACCTGTTTTTTAGATGGCTGGCAATTCGCCTGGAGTTTGTAGGAAACTGCATTGTGTCTTTTGCTGCCCTGTTTGCTGTTCTTGCCAGAGAAAGTCTGAGCCCAGGCATCATGGGGTTGGCCATCTCCTATGCCCTGCAGGTAAAAGCACCACTTTTGCAGTTCCCACAACCAGTGTCAATGGAGATATCTATTCTTGCAAAATGTTTATGAATTCATTTGATATGCATTTTGACCTAACCTTACTTTTTGTCTGCTTCGTATGCAGCTGACTGCCTCACTGACGTGGCTGGTGAGAATGTCCTCTGATGTAGAGACGAATATAGTTGCTGTGGAGAAGGTGAAAGAATACTGCAACACAGGAAAAGAGGTACAAAGCTTATTATTTAAACCAAAACCCTCCTACAATGGTAATTTTTTTTAGATTGACTTTAGTTTTTCATGTTTATGTGGGTTGTACTTTTACTGTTGAGGTTTTGACTTCAAGCAGAGAAAATGGGCAATATTCAAATAAATCTTCTAACCAGGATTTTCTTGATCTTTTTTTCTTTCATTTCATTTAACACACTCATAAACTGAATTTAAACCCCCCAAAAAAAAGTACAACGAGACATTTTAGAAGCTGTAACCTTTTAAAACTGCTGTACAGTGTACCCCTGGTATTCGTGGGGGTTAGGGACAACAGCCTCCCGCGAATAGTTCAAACCCCTGAATACTTGAGTTCTAAAAATATATATGACGGCCTTTTTTAGTAGTTCACACGCTATATATACACCATAAAAGAAAAAGGGTTTTTTGTTTTTTTTTACCTGGACCTCATTTGTGCATATATTAAGTTCATTTATTCACCCAAACAAGTTTGGATCCTCTTGGAGTCCTTCGGAAGAAATTTATATCCAGTCGTAATCAGCGTTTATCCACATAATGGATATATTCTGATTACTAATTTAACATTAGTTAAAGGAAGGAGTTTTGAGGCAGATAATGCCTTATTACAGGGAGCCAATCTTTTGCCACTCCCACTATATAGATATGGAACGTAATATAAACTTCTCCCGAAGGACTCCAAGTGTCTCCAAACTTGTCTGTGTGATGAAATGAAAGTAATAAATGTTAAAAATAAGGTCTAGAGTGACAAAAAAAACTTTCCCTTTAATATTAATTAATAACCTTAGCGAACACAATCTCAGCACTACTGCAGAAGCTGATATAAACAGCCTTTCTCATTTCTACTCTAATGCTGCATTCACACCAACCCCATACGGCAGCATCAGTTGCAGCAAGATTACATGTAACGTCTATGCTCGAGTACGTCACAGGTCCGTCAAAGTCTCTGGGGTGCGTTGTGTACGTTGGCTCCGTCAACTTTACTTGCGTTTCATACGGCAATGTACCAACGCCAGCAACGCAGAAGTTCAGCAAGCTGAACTTTTGACGGACCCAACGCAGTTAACGCAGTACGCCAACCAATCAGAGTGTCTCACTGTAGTGATGTCACTATAAACTTATCTTGAATGAAGCGCAGCTCCAGTGAAAGCAGACTGTACTTTCTGAGGAAGCTGAGGTCCTTCAATGTTTGCTGCAAGATGCTGCAAATCTTCTACAAATCTGTTGTGGAGAATGTCATCTCTTCGTCCTTGAACTTTTGGGGTGGAAGCATCAGAGCCATGGACTTAAAACGGCTAAATAACCTGATAAAGAAGGCTGGTTCCGTTCTGGGGACAACTGTGGAACAACTGGAGATAATGATGCAAAGAAGGATTTTTCATAAAATTAAAAAGCTTATGGACAACCCTGCGCATCCTCTTCATGAGACTGTGATACAGTAACAGAGTATCTTCAGTCAGAGGCCTCTTCAGTTTCGCTGCAACACAGAACGTTACAGGAAATCCTTTCTCCCCACAGCCATCATGGTCTACAACAACTCCTGAAAAATGATTTGTGATACAACAACGCTTAATTTCCCTCTGGGATCAATTAAGTATTTTTGAATTTGAATTTGACTGTGGAACAACTGGAGATAATAATGCAAAGAACGATTCTTCATAAAATTAAAAAGATTATGGACAACCCTGAGCATCCTCTTCATGAGACTGTCCTACAGCAACAGAGTATCTTCAGTCGGAGGCTTCTTCAGTTTCCTGCAACACAGAACATTACAGGAAATCCTTTCTCCCCACAGCCATCATGGTCTACAACAACTCCCTGAAAAATGAATTGAGCTAAAACGACACTTAATTTCCCTCTGGGATCAATAAACTATTTTTGATTTGAATTGAATTGAATCACTAGACGCCTCTGCCCAGACATGAGACACACATATGTAGTGACCTTGCGGTGGGTACACCTTGGCTCTGGGGGCCCTTCCAAGATTCTCGCCTCTTGTGCCGGTGCCCACTACTTAACTGCATCTAGACACTGAGGGCCCAGGGTGGGAGATGGGGGTGCCTGGCAACATTTCCATGTCCCACCTCTCTTTTTTTAAGTGCACATTAGAACAACACGCAACAACACCACATTTGAGTGGGAGGAGAGAGGCTAGGGTTCTTCCCACACCCCTGTTCATTTGACCATCAGGGGTTGGGGTCTGGAAGGTAGATCAGGCGATCCGATCGGGGACCTGGGCTGGTGGGATACTCTTGCCACGGTGGGGACTTTGGCAGTCTGCTTGTCCCCATCCTGGTGGGCAGGGAGTTTGTCTCCCGTATTCAGGGGCAGGTTGCTCTATCGGGGTGTCTGAGCTTGGGAGTATAGAGTATGTATGGGGTGTATGACTGAGTTTTCAGCCTCCCTTTTTTTTGGTGTCCTGATGTGTTGGTGAAAATGTGTGCACGTAAGAGGGAGGGTACGTATGATTTTCTCTGTATGTCTCTGTCTACTTATCAGGCTGGGTCTTCGGCTGTCTTCTTGCCTGGCGCATCTCAGGCCCCACATCCAGTGGGGGCCTTTTTCCCTTCCATCACTCCCTGCCGGTGACTGGTGCCCCTGGCCACTGGTGCATTGATGGCTCTCGATGTCTGGGGCTAGGGGCCCGGATGCGGACGGGTGGCTGATGTTTCTGGCTGAAGTCCTCTTTGGGTTGCTTGGGACACCTCATATGGGGGTGCCAGTTTTGAAAGTGGGTGGGTGTCGTTCGGTGGATCGGTGGGTGTCCGATCTGGCCTGCTGCTGGCTCTGCGGTCGGTCCATGGGGGGGGTCGTCTGGCATTGGTCGGGTCCCTGGTCTCGGTGCTCTGCATGGGGCGGGGTCTGGACCCAGTAGCTGGTAGATCTGGCTTGTCGGGGCCTGGGGAGGGCAAACATCCACTGGGTGTGTGTATGGGGGGGACTGGATTGTTGGCATGTTGGCCCAGGATGGCGGTGGCGTCTGTCGGCCTGCTGCGGTTCCCTCCTGCCTTGTGGCGGGGGCCCTTGTCGGCTGATTCCTGGTTGGGGCCCTGCTGGGGGGAGGGGCGCCCCTGGTCCTCGTCCTTGCAATCTCCCGGGCCCCGGCATTGTAGCTGCTTGGTGTTTCCCCTGGGGCTTCCATCTGATCCTCTCTCTGGGGGCGGTCGGCCCTGCGATGGTCCGCCAGTGGTTCCTGGACTCTGGGCAGCTCTGGACGCATACATCTCCGACCTCCTTCATATCTGCGTCTACTCCTGTAGGACGGATTGATGGCTCTATACACCAGCTATCAATCACATGCATGCAGAAACCTCATTTACACCTGCATACTCACACACACATAGGTGTGGGGACATATTCTTGGGCTTAGGTTATCATGAACAGATAGTTGGTACCAGGAACTTACCAGTGACATTTGTTTTGTATTTGTTAATTAATTTTGGTGTGTTGTGAATGTTTAGTTCATATTACTGGATCTGTTCTGTTAATGTTCTGTTCTGTTGGTTGTTTTTATCTGTTTTGTTTTTGTTTTCCCACTTATCCGCCATCCAACAGAGGTGCAGGACGGATTTTTTCTTGTGTTCTTTGTTTACTCCCTTTCTTGTATTGTCGGTTCATATTCCTACCTGTCCTACTTCTCTTCTTCGTCTTCTTTCTTTCTTCCTTTTGTTTTCTCGTTTTCGTGTCCATAACTTCAAGAAATTAAACCCACAGTAATTATTAATAAAGATTTCTCATACATACAGTACAGACCAAAAGTTTGGGCACACCTTCTCATTCAATGCGTTTTCTTTATTTTCATGACTACATTGTAGATTCTCAATTAAGGGCATCAAAACTATGAACGAACCCATGATGAATGGAATTACTGTATGTACTTAAACAAAAAGGGTGAAATAACTGAGTACACGTGTTATATTTTAGATTCCTCAAAGTAGCCACCCTTTGCTCTGATTACTGCTTTGCATTCTCTTGAGCTTCAAGAGGTAGTCACCCGAAATGGTTTTCCAACAGTCTTAAAGGAGTTTCCAGTGATGCTTAGTACTCATTGGCCCTTTTGGGTTCGGGAAGGGAGGGAGAAACATCCGGTTGAGGCGGGGGCTGGTGGGTCAGTCTGCTACTTTGGGAAGTTTGGTGGTATGCTTGTCTCCATCCTAAAATGAAGGGGACCACCTCGTTGGTCCAGGGTCTGGTTACCCTACTGGGGTATCGGCATCTATACCCGGGCACAGGTTTGGTTGGAGGGTGGGATTATTATCATTATTGGTGAAACCTCTCAAGTGGCTCGGCAGGCATAAGATCCGGCATTTCTGCTTGTTTGCCGGTTTTGTTTGCTTAGTGCTTGGATGGGAATTGGCCCCAGGTGTTGTTTACTGTTTGATGACCTTCCCTGGTATAGCTGCTGCAGCAACCTGGGGCTTCTGATTTGTAGCTGCAGGGTGCTTCCCCCAAGGGTCAGTCCCGCGTTGGTTCGCCTGGGGCTTTGAATCGAATAATACTTTATTGTCGCACGAGGGGAAATTCAGTTTACAGTACAACCTGTCCAAGATCATGACAAACAAACAACAAGTAATACAAACACATCCAGGTCACTGCAGGGCTTGCAGCCAAAAGGATGGTGCTCCCTTTATAAAAAAATAAAAGCAGATGCACGTGGGGGGATGCATTCACATGTGTTTTGATACGAATTCAAGAGACAAAAAACAGGTAATAGAAAAAAACGCACCTAAACATTTAAGCACATGCTCAGACATTAACAATGACACATCAGGCAATCCACTGGTTAAGGCTCAGCCACCGAGGCGCGCCATCATCCAGCTTCTTGGTGCCGGAGAGAGCATTAGGATACATCGAGACGGTGTGTGTGTATGTTAGTGTGTGTCTGAATTCCATGACAGTGTGTGAGTCCTCTAACGGGCATTTGAGTGTGGACCAGTTGAAGGTCTACATGGGAGCCAAAATAATAATGATTTGGATAACAGGGAGAGCAAATTTCCTGTCTGCCCTTCAGTCCGTCAGCGGTTTCTTTTATGAATCTAATTCAACCAAATTAAAGTTCAGATAAAGTTACGGATACATACATTTTCAGTGGCACCAATCCGCACCAACAGTTTCTCCAAGTCTGATGACACTTTGCGAAGTCCCAGAGTGCCGGTCAGATCGCCTCTTGCAGTGTCTTGTCTGCGTCCCAGCTCACCCGGCATCTGGTTCTGAGTCCCGTCAGCGTGAATCTATGATTCCAACTGTTCCTTCAGCTTTCCAATCGCTTCCAGAACGGTCTCCAATCTTGACCATGTCTCACATCTTTGTTGCTCCATTTTGCGGTATATCCAGTAACTGCCCGTTCCAATCAGCAGAAACCCGATCACCGTAAACCCAAATAGCAAGATGTCTTCCACGTCCTCTTGCGAGAGTATTGACAGACACAACGTCTGAAACCTAGACCAAGCGTCCAGCACGTAGCCTGCCGTTTACGTCTCCGCATGACACCCCGGTTGCCCCTTACCAGTGCTTCATAGAGTTGAGTAGATTTTATGAATAGATTTTATCAGCTTATTCAGTTTTGGTTTGGCGAAAAATGCAAAAAGACACTCCAGATAGAGGCACAGGATACAGAGAGCTGTGGGATGGCACAGGAGGAGGAGGGAGAGAAAAAAGCGTGCGCCTCTCTGAGAGCCGGAAGACATTTTTTATTGTGAGTGTTCTTTGTATGTGGCTCTGATCTCCTTCATGTCTGCATTGGATCCTGACAGATCTATAATTCAAACTCATATGGAAAAACAGACACTAACAGACACACACACACACATTACAGTTGCACTGTTGGGCTGATACATCTTGTAATAATTGCAGGCCTGATAGGGCTCCAGCCCCCTGCTGGACATCCGGCAGACCGAAGTCAAAATCAGGTTAACTTGATCTGAGAGGTCTGAGAGACGTTTTCACTCTAAAGCACACCACTGTAGGCCTACTTATCCAATCGGTTATAGGAGGATCTTTGATTACATCTTTCTGCGCATGCGCGGGTGGTTGTTTGGCAGAAGGCAAACAATACAGAGATGCGACAAACACTTCCAAGACAGTTAGCAGGCGAAATCCCCGATATATAACCACTTTAACATATGAAAACTGGAAGAGCTTTGGAGAGAAAATTAAAATCTCTATTGACTGCAAAATAAAAGTTTTTTAAAACCTCAGATATGTCAAAGACATTACTTTGATTCACCGGTGTCCTGGCCCCAATTCCGCTGGGGAGACATTTATCACTATTACTAAAAATGACCCTTCACTCATACAAAGTTTACGCCTTTCACAAGTCTGGAGGCCTGAGATTATGTTGTTTCAAGGAGAGTTGGGCCGATCTCTGCGAAACAGAAAGTCGTCTTTGTGCTAAAAGCGGAGGTCAGATAAGCAAAAACACAGCGTGATTCGCATCACCTGTGGGGGATTGCTAAGGAGAAATCTTCAACGCGATGGGACCTGCAAAGCTGGTCCCATCACCTTATTTATTTATGTATTTTAAATAAATGAGTAAATAAATAAGGATGATAAATAAGTTGTGACTTAAGTAATTAATTGTCGTCTGGTCTCTGGTGAAAAACCGAATATCACCGCTGATTGTTTTTCTTTAATCATTGTCCCTCTCTCTGCTGTCTTGCAGGTGTAGAAGAAATATTTGAGGTGTTTTTTCATGTACTTTTTAATCCCCTTTCCTCTCTACTAGGGCTGGGCGACAT
The DNA here is from genome assembly GCA_028564705.1 of Apricaphanius iberus. NCBI lineage: Eukaryota > Metazoa > Chordata > Actinopteri > Cyprinodontiformes > Aphaniidae > Apricaphanius > Apricaphanius iberus. Next base: position 732,300 of record JAPXFQ010002260.1, read on the forward strand.
GGCCTCAGATCTATATTGGAATATAATCTAAAGCATAGCATAACGATATCTATTGCGATATGTTCTGTATTTTTTCCTAATATATGTCAAAATGACTGCTTGTGAGCATTATCATTTTCCAGATACATTACAACAGAACAACATTGAAGGTGTAGAAAGCAATTGAAAGAAAATTTATTGTGCAAAATGCATTAAAAAAATATTTCAATCTTTTTCCAAAGTAATGAAACAAAAATTCCCACAACATAAGTAAGATGAAGATATTTTAAATTAAATAGAAATGAAAATAGAAAGCTAAATGAAAATAAAGTTAAAACTTTCTTGGTTACTTATTTATAAATGTTATATTGCACAAAAAGAAACCTGCACATATTTGAATAAAAAATGCTTCAAAGTTCAACAGGTTTCTTTTCCGTTAAATGAAACACTACAAATTTAAAGTTTGTAATATCTAGTGTAAAGACAAACACTGAACATCAGTATTTAACTTACTTGCGTATGCAGGAATTAAAAGGCTTTGGGGTAAAGGGGACATCAAAGCTCTTTAAGCCAACTAATCTGTTTGAGTTTGACATTACCTCAGATCTAGATTCACTCCAAAGGGCAATCCTATCCTCAAATTTCTGTTTGAAAAATTAACAAAGCTGGCATCAATAAGCAGACTGTCAACTGTTTAGTCATGACAAAGGACAAAGTTTCTCCTGTGTTTTCATTACTGGCATTGGCTTGCCTTATTGTGATGCAGCATGTGACTAGAGTATCTGTGTTAATGTCTACCATCTGCCCCCAGGCAGAATGGCGACATGAGCCCTCAACCATTCACCCTGGGTGGCCGACTCAGGGCTGCATAGCCATTCGAGGCTTTGGTCTGCGCTATCGCCATGACCTGGACCTGGCCATTCGCAATATCACCATCACTATTAATGGAGGAGAGAAGGTGGGTCCTACTGTAGCTGTGGTAAGCTCAGGACTGCTCACTAACCCAGACAATTTTTTGTGCTCCTCATAACTGTGGATGCATTGCTGGTTCCCATCAGGTAGGAATTGTGGGGAGAACTGGTGCAGGGAAGTCATCCCTAACACTGGGCCTGTTCCGGATCATCGAGGCAGCAGAGGGCCATATCTTCATTGACGGAGTGGACATTGCTAGTCTAGGCCTCCACGAACTGCGCTCCAGAATCACCATCATCCCACAGGTCAGTAAAGGGGACACAGAAAAACAACCACACCTCATCCGGTTACTGTTTGTGCACCTGTAATAAAGCAGCCATTCGTAGATGGCTTTATAGTGCAGGTGAAGACAGAGTATGATGAATGCAGTGTGTTTAGTTGTCCACATATGGCACAACTCTTTGTACAAAATGTTATGTTAGGCCTTCTAGTAGCAAAAATAAAATATATTCGAGTCTAATAACTTATGGCTTCCTTAAATATTGTCAGCTACAAAAGGACTAAAGGTTTAACTGATAAGTATACCACATTCCACCATTCCATAATCTATATATGTATCAGCAAGCTTCCATTTTCTTCACATAAGAAACATCTTAACGGCTAAAGTCGGTATTTTGTGCATCTTTAAAGTATATTGAAAAAGCTATTTTTGCTGAGAAATCGGTTAATACTTTAACTCTTTTATTTAGATACAATAGGTCATGAGAGCATTTTTTCTGTACAAAATGACACATAAGGCCTTCATTTATAACAGAGACCACAGCAAATTTGTTAAAATAAGAACGAATGAAACTTTTGAAATAGACTGTAATTGGAGAACTGTTAAAAGCTTTGGTCATTATTAATGGGCTCAAATTATGTTCATAAATCATTTTCACTTTTAAATTAGACTCTTTAATATTCAGCTCTGAAATATTTTTTAATCTTGTATATGGGTAGATGGGAGTGTGTGTGTGTGCATGGGAAAAAATGTGTAAGAGGTAAGGTGAAAAGCAGTATATATATATATATATATATATATATATATATATATATATATATATATATATAGATGTATTTCATTATCGGAAGTTATATCATGGAAAAGACTTAGTGAGAATTTGATATTGTGTAGATCTTTGCTAAGTTTCAAAAAAACATTGAAAGGCAAAATAATCAAGGATTACGATGTAAAATAATTAATATTTCAAATGTTTTTTTGTGTTTTGGAGTTTGTTTGTCTTCATTTTTTGTATTCCTTATATTCTGGGTTCTGGATTCCTATAAATTGTATAGGATAGGCTAAAATAAGCCTTGGCTTCAGCCTACTCCTTTTATTGGTGACAGAACTTTGCTTTTTTTCTTTGTCAAAGTTTTGTTCTGTTGACTGTAACCAAAAATAAACTATTCATCATCATCATCATCATCATGTTACATCATTTTTGTCTTTTTGCAGATTTTTTTTGTTAAAGCAACACCAAAGAGTTTTTTTACCTTAAAATAATGTTTCCAAACTCATTTCAGTGGTTCATAAACTCATAACAAGGTGAAACGGGTCTTCCGCATTCGCTTTGAGGCCCTCTGTCGGCCATAACCACACTATGTAAGTTTGGGTCGTCAGGTAGCGGTTTTGTAGTTCAAATGAGACTACAAATGCGATTTACGGCATCACAAAATACGGTCGTTGGAGCATCCTGCAAGGCTCTCTGGGTGGAGCAAACTGGGCTGGTACATATAAATGGAAGATACCTAGCAGCAGGTAGCCTGAACAATTCCTATCATGACTGAGCCTGCAAAGAAAAGGAAGAGTATGTCGGAGGAGGCGAAGAAAAGAAAACGGGGGCATGATAGAGAAAGAGCTCGAACTAGAGTGAACATTGGACCGGCTTTCACTCGTTGGCGAGAGTTGAGGGAGGCTACAAGATCCGATACTGATGGTCGCTCGGCTTTGTTGCTGCTGGACTTGTAATAATCTTTTTTTCACCCCAACAATGTGCATAGATCTGTGTAGGATACATTGAGGAAGAGGAGGAATCTTGAAATAAATTATGAACTTATTACAGTAACTGTATGAGGATCATATACTTGTAGGCATGAATCATAATTTAGAACTTTAGTCACACACAAAAAAAAGTAACATGGAACATAACTGTGTAGATTTAGCCAACTATTCCAATAATATTGTAGTATTGTATACTATAATGTTAGGCAATACGTTATTGTTTTTTTTCTTCACCCTTATATAAACCTATCTGGCTAATTCTAGACCGATTCAAAAGTATCTCAGTTTCACACAAAAATAAATGGCAAACAATGTCCTTATGTTTTATTTCGTTTTCATACTTTCATAAAGTCATGTAACATATTCTTTCTTGTCACTGGACATCATTTTTTACAAAGCCGGTCCAGGATAGCCTCTAAACAAATAACGTCCATGTGACGGGACAGTATGCTTAATTATTTACGACAGCGGTAATGGACAATTCCGCTTCCGAGCTAGGGGGACCGGACAGCAAAAAGTCTTTGGTGTTGCTTTAAAAAAAACTGTGTACAACTATAGATTTTCTCACTTAGGTCTGATTTTAAATAAGAATTTTAGTCAGGGTTTTCTTCATTTCATCTGATTGGTCAATGTCATGTCAGTCACAAATTTAGCAATTTAATCAGATTGCAGATTTACCTGTCATGGACTCTATCCTCAAACCGTTTTGATTGGCAAAGTGTTTCACCATTTCTCCAAATGTCCGGTTCTATTTCCACAATCAGTACATTTACATACACATCTAAATCAAGCTTTTTGGAGTAATCGGACTAAGGGCTTGCTCCCTGTTGAGAGTCGAATCCCAGTTTACATGTCAGAGAGAAAATTGAATCATTGAATAAAGTACGTTCGACTCCACAACAAAGGGGAGTGAAGCAGACGGAGTAAAAGCAGGATATGCACAATCACAATGCACCGCCTCTTCATCAGTCCAAAAATGCACAAATCAATTGCTTTGTCTTTGCCGCTATATTCTTATAATGGGCTCGACACATGGGAGACAACAAATGATTGCCATCAGCGAAACTCATTGTAGCTGCTTTGAAAACCAGACACATGGGAGGCAGCATGCGGCAGCGGCCAGCTACACAAGCCAGCAACGCGCTCTGTTCCAGGGCATATAGCGAAGCGAATCTTCTGAGGTTTTGATTGGCTGTCAGATTAGACGGAATTTATGGGTATCAAACCAGTTCAGTGGGGAAAAAGGACAGGTATGAAGTGTCACAAGATTTTTCTAGAGTTAAGTGCAATCTTACTTCTGACTTTGCCATATAAAGCAACAAAAAAGACATGAATTGGTATATACAGTATTCAATTTTCTTCCATGTCTTCCTGGAGATGACTGAGTGAAGCCTCTGCTGATTTGTCCTCGTCTGAGCCACAGCAATGAAAAGCTGAATTTTTCTCAACTTTTGTCACTTAGCAGGAGGGAGACTTGCAATTCTCGCACATGTCCCATTGAGTAGGCAAAATAGAATACACAGTGAAACATTCCTGTAGTGATGTAGAGTACGATTTAGATCTAGAGTATGATTTACTATTTCCAGCTCTCTTTATGAGACTTGATTTGGTGGCGAGAGTTAGTTTTTATAATACAAAAATATGAGATTCTTTGTTTTGCACATACAATAGGATGTTTCATTTCTTTAAAAATGAAAGGGGAAATGCTTGAACCACAGAACTGTCAAATCTGTGAAAGTAGTTGTGAACAACAGTAAATGTGGATCTATTTGGTTATTGATTTGGTAAATTGTTTTTAGTAATTTAGTCACCATAATTACTAGGGGTTTCGCGATTCTCCAAATCCTTAATCCGCTTTGATTTTCAATTTTAGGGTCACGATTCAATTTGAATCTCTTTTTTTTTTTTTTTTACAGCACATAGCCCTATGCCATTCTTAAACTAGTATATGTTACACGTCCCAAATATGAGACTCAATATAACAAAGATAAAATATCCTGAAATACAGGTGAAATAAAGGGAGAGTTTGACACAGCAGTTTTCCTTGTTTTCTCCCAAACTACATCTCTTTTATTCATTTAGAATAAATCATAACATATCTGTGTATTAATTGAATTTTTCATATCCCAGTGTGGTGAAACATAAAAAGTATATAATACAAATTATACCATGGTTGGGGTGAATACTCGATTCTGATTGGCAGTGGAGGGTGTACATTAAAAAGTGATAATGTACACCTAGGAAAGGCGTCCCGTCCCCCAAAATATCATATCTATCAAATGCATACATAAACAATTCATACAAAACATCATATTACCATTTCCTAAAATGACACAAGTAAGGTAAAACAACATATCTTGTGGACACCTATTTGGGTGTGCCACCTATAGTCTACGATCATTGGTTTTATTAATTACATTTTGTACAGTAAATCTTATTTCAAAAGATGGACTACATATAAGTGATGCTATTTCCATTATTGTGTAATGTATCACATGAGGCACTACGAATTTAAGGAAAGAACCACCCTCTCCACCTTTGGGTGGGGGGGGGTGTAGAAACGCTGTCAAAACAACGAATATTCCCATGAAAGTTACCATATAGACATAGATAATTTGTTAAATTGTTTCTCCAAATACCATGCTATACTTACCTCAGTAAAGTTAGTTGAATATTCGACACAGATTTGTTTCATTACAGTGGAGACTCCTTCCAACATCTCACTGGGAGCTGCACGCATGTAGCAGATACAACGCTGCTGAAGGCTCGTTCCTGAAGGTGGTGGTTCCTGTTAGGGACCATCACTAAATTTCCACAAATTACATGAAAGAACTCAATACCTGTGCAAACTCCTGACATAGTAACCCCAAACTTTAGCCTACCTGCCGAATAGAAACTTTGTGTGGCTTCATCTAACGACTCTTTTTAGTTACTGAAGGTTGCTGAAAAATAAAGCAGAAATGACAGCTGAGAGGAGTGAGCAAATGTGCAATAAGCAGTGGTCTTCTTGTTTACAACGGAATGTCAGCTTAATTCACCGGGAACACAAAATATTCCTACACCGGTGATTTGAGAGAAACAGGAGCGGCTTAGCCCTGGTCCTGCTGCTTATTGTTCTTCATCCGCACTTGCCATGCGAGGCCGCAGATAATTACACCTGTGCTGATATTCGGCACAACAGCACGACCTCAAGTGTGATATTGCTTTTATATAACAGTTCTACAAGCACATTTTATTTAACGGTAGCAACAGCAGATTATGATTTGTTTGTTTAATCATTCATTTAGCTCCGCCAAACCAAATAATTCAAACTGGAAGGGGGAAAAGGTTGTTGCCAGGCAACACAAACATTTCCTACATACAAAAATTTCAAATAGAAACATTAGAACTCTCAAAATGTTCCAGTGCTGTTGTACTCCAATATCAGCACTCTTGGAAAGTCTCGTCCAACCAAATTACTTGGTCAGAAGTAACTGTTGTATAATGAGAAACAACACTTGGCGAGACTCTGTGGACTCACTACAAAATGTATTGATTCAATTAGGGACCATCAACCAATTCCAGTCAGCTGAAAGACGACAACCCCACCACTATGGGGAATGAGATGCACCTGAGCCCAAGGTGCTCCTGCTCTTAAAAGGTGGATTCTCCCTCCTCTAGTTCCCACTATTACCTCTTATGTTTGGTTATGACTTGGGTTTTACGCTATATACATTTCCATTTTACACTATATACAAAACCAGCTGACCTCACGCTGGTTAAAAAATCCATAATAAATCAAAACAAATATTACTTTCATGATCTCAAGTAGGTCTGTGTTTAACTACTGTCTAAGATAAACTGATTTATCTGTGAGTGTTTAAGAAACAGGAGAACACTGTAATATGTGTGTTTTTATGTAGGTCAGGGTGTCCTGAGTGATTCGCTGAAGATACCTTAGAGTCGAACTGTCTATGTATCTATAAGAATATAGACAGATATAAGGAGAGTTTTTTGCAATAATTTGTCCGTTATTTTTATTTTGGAGGTTGATTTATCACATGTGAAGTGTTTTTCATGTAGGAAATCCCCTTTGATGGACTGGCGACCTGTCCAGGGTGTACCCCGCCTCTCGCCCGTTGACAGCTGGAGATAGGCACGAGCCCCCCCGCGACCCCTTGAGGAATAAGCGGTTCAGAAAATGGATAGATGGATGGATGTAGGAAATCCCATTTGACAATTCGGATAATAGAGCATACGCTTCCTGATCAAGTTCTTCATTTTAAAATGTAGCTTTCTTTCTATCCATAATAGAAAGAGTATTCTTAGTGGAGGCTCATTTTGATTTTAGCCTGAATCTTCAGGATGGAACTTTTTGGAAAAACTGTTAGCATTTTCAATAAGATCTGTTAGTGAATAAAATAAAGCTTTTTTCTTTTTTTTTAACCTGCTCGTCTTCATATTTTTTATATAATTATTGTCTTGATTATTGTCTTATTGTAATTGCTTTCTTGTATTTTAATCATCAATTTGTTTATGCTGTGCTCCAACTTTAATAATGTTAAGCACCATGAATTGCCTTGTGTTGAAAGTGTGCTGTACAAATAAAATTGCCTTGCCTTGCCTTGTGGAGGGAAGCTGCTGAGAATTTCACAAAACCACAACAAACTCAAATAAAGAACATCCCAGGAGAGTTAAGTTTGAAGGATGATTAAACACCCGATGGTTAACCTTTAGGGCTTGCTCATTAAAACAAACCTACATATCATATCATTATCTGCTAAACCTTTCAGGACCCAGTGCTGTTTTCCGGCTCGTTGAGGATGAATCTGGATCCTTTCGACTCCTATTCTGATGAAGAAATATGGAGGGCTTTGGAGTTCTCCCATCTGAAGAACTTTGTCTCAGGCCTACCTAACAAACTCAGCCATGAGTGTAGTGAAGGAGGAGAAAACCTTAGGTATGGAGCCCTTCTTTTATTTTCTCTAATCATTAGACAGGTTAACCTCATACTGCAGCTAATATCTGTAAGCTCCTGGTAACATTCAACCTTAAACTGATCCCAACTTCACCACCCACAGAACTGGCAACAATTTAAACCTAGTTTGGCTTCTCCCTCTGCAGAAGTGCGGAGGCATGCAGCGCCATTATCTGTCGACACATGGTCTCTACTTCGACCGGTTTTCAACGATGAATGGAGTAGAACCCAATTTTTTAAGTGTCCAATCAAATGCAATAGAGGGGACATGTCTGTGATTGGTCAGCCTGAGATCATTTAACCAAAAGGGTGCTCTAGTCAATCAATACGTTCACATTCACAGCTAAATCAAGCTTTTTGGAGTGATCGGACCAGGGCTTGCCCCCTGTGGTGAGCAGAGTCCCTGTTTACATGTCATTCAGAAAATCGAATTATTAAATGAAGTAGGTTTGACTCCCCAACGATAGATGGTGAAAGGCGCCCCTAAGTGTTAGCCCAATAGCGGTAGCTTCCAGCTACATTCAGGTAGTAAACTGAGGCTGGCGGGAGTGAAGCAGAAAACATAGGTTTACTTCAAAATTAAAATATTTAGTTTCAATAGTAAGAAGAAGGTAAAACGTAATAGCTCTACATGAAGTCAGAACTTACAGGTTTTATATAGTCAAAGCATTTAGACCAGATTCTATACAATGTATCTTTCTGAACCCTGAGAGAAAATGTGATCTTTTCCACTGTATAAATTTCATGCACAATAGCAACCCATTCTTCAGTTGTGGTTAGATCGACTTTCAACCATCTCCTCGTAACAGCTTACTTGAACCATATTTAGACCAAACTGTTTCTTATTGTATCTATTCACCCTTTATGAAAAAACACCTTAGTAAATAGGAATGCAATTAAACGAAAATTTGATTCCAAAAACACTTTTTGCGTAAATACGGATTTGCTTCCAGTATTGTGTAAATATCTCTATTGGGGCGTCTGGGCCTGGGAGTATGGAGTATAGTGTACGTATGGGGGGTATGAATGAATGTCTAGCGTCCTTTTTTCGTATGTCCTGTATTTGTAAGAATGTGTACGCATGAGAGGGAGGGTACGTATGAGTGTCTCTGTCTGTCTATGTCTACCTGTCAGGTTGGGTGTTTGGCTGCTCTCTGGCCTGATGCATCTTCTTCCCTCCCCGTCACTCCCCGTCGGTGATGGTTGCTCCTGCCCGCTGGTTGATGATGGCTCTCGATGCCTGGGGCCGGGGTCCCGGCTCGGTCCTGGTGCATGTCGGGCGGGTCCTGGATTGTCCGGTGTGTCAGGCGGCCGCTGTTTCGGGCCGACGTCCTCCTTGGATTGACTGGGGCACCTCTTATGGGGGTGCCGGGGTTGTAGAATAGGTTGGTGCCGTCCGGTGGATCGGTGGGGACCGTGCCTGGCGCCCAAGCCTCCTGCCGGTTCCAGGACTTCTGCTGGCTGGTCTGTTCACCTGGTGGGGCTGTCCGGCATTGGCCGGGCCCCTGATCTTGGCGCCCTACGTGGGGCGGGATCTGGACCCGGGAGCTGGAAGATCTGGATGTCCAGGTGCCGGCTGGGCGCGGCCTGGGGAGGGCGTACATCCGCTGTGGCTCCCTGGCGTGTGGGTGTGTGGGGGCGGGCCGGGTTGTTGGCGATGGGTATTGGTCCGGGGTGGCGGCGGCGTGTGTTGTCCGTCGGTTCGCTGCGGGTCCCCCTTGCCTGCGGCGGCGGGGGGGGCCCTTGTCGGCTGGTCCCTGGTTGGGGCCCCGCTGGGGGGCGGGATGCCCCTGGTCCCCGTGGCCTCCGGATCCTGATCCGGGGCCGCCCTGGCGTAGCCGGTTTCCGGCGGAGCCCGTGGGCTCGTCACTGCAATCTCTCGGGCCCCAGCATTGCGGCTGGTGGGTGTTCCCCTGGGGCTTCCATCTGTTCCTCTCTTGGTGGGTGATCGACCCTGCGCTGATCCGCCTGTGGCCTCTGTACTCTGTGGGACCCTGGATGCATACATCTCCTGCCTCTTCCATGTCTGTGTCGATTCCTGTAGGACGGATTGACGGTTCCTTACACCAGCTATCAATCACTTGCATGGAGAAACCTTATTCCGACCTGCACACATAGGTGTGGGGACATTGGTGTGGACAGGCATATCTCAAGCTGAGGTTATCATCATTAGTTAGTTGTTCACAGGAGCTTACCAGAAACATTTATATTATGTTCATTAATCCATGCTTGTGTGTAGTGAATTTGTAATTCTTAGTTTATTCTACTAGATCCGTACTATTGGTTTGGTTCTGTACAGTTTGTTGTTTTTGTTTTTTATTACTGTTTCTCTGCGGTCCGGCAGAGGTGGAGGACTGGGATGTTTTCTTGTGTTCTTTGTTTGCCTCCCTGTCTTGTGTCGTCAGTTCGCGCCTCTGTTGGTCCGGTTTCTTTTCTTCACCTTCTTCCTTTCTCCCTTCTTGTCTCGGTTTAGTGTCCATGACGTCAGGAAATTGAACCCACAGTAATCACTAATAAAGATTTTTCATACATATACATCAAGTGGCGTACTACAGCGAAGCTGTAATACTCTGCTTGGGAAAGTAAAACTGTTGGGCTCGTACTGGGTACTCAGACACCAATTCTGAGTAGCATACTGCTAGACAGGACACGTAAAAAAAAAAAAAAAAAAAAAAGAGCAAAAAATCAACAGCAAAAATCCATCCAATTTCAGAGGACAAAAACACACAAAGCACTCCGGTGCAAAAAATGCTTTTCTTCCCTAATAAAAAAGGGGAAGCAATGTCCAAAAAAACAAAAGTCAATATGTACCTAACAGGGCCCCTCCAACTGCTCTGCAGTGTTTTATGAAGGATCGTTTCCTTCATCTTAAAATTCAAAAGGTTCACTATAATGGAGGGGGATGATGCACTTTCTGGAGATTGGAGACCGAAAGAGTGCTAAGCTTGTTCAATATGGAGTTTGGCTAGATATTCAGAGTTTGAGGCCCTCACAGAGGAGGTGCCCCATTAATGCGGCCACTGTAACACGCTCATTTTCTTTCCCCTCTGGGACTCGATAAATACTTATACTTCTGGTTCGATTTTCTAAGTCCATTAGCTTATGTTCTAGCTGTACATGTAGCTTAAGCATATCCATCAGAACCTCCTCTGAGTTCTGTCCTCTAGCCTCCCGATGCACTCTTCTACTTCACTCAGTCTATTATCTACCTTAGTGATTTCTCCTTGTATTGTTCCAGTTGCTCTTTGTTTTCTCTTCTGAATCCTCTCAGCTTGGGTAGAATCAATCCCAAGTCGCCCATTGTTGTGTGTTTGTCACCTATATTGGCTCCTCCACTGCTAGCTCAAGCCTCCTGCATTCTAAGTAGACCTTCTTCTTTTATTGCTCGGCACTGAATTCTGTCAGATATCAAAGCAGAATTCTAAACCCTGTTTGGCACCCTCAAAATACTTCAATTACTCAACTTATTTGGGTTTTTTGAAAGGAATTGCGAAAGTTCCCCCAGGAACTTTCTCAGCTTGCAGATATCACCACACTGTTCCTACCAAAAGTTGAATTAGCTGTACTTCAACAATGTGAAGGAGCAGCTGCTGTACTCTGAGCCCCCTCGGGATGACTGAGTTTCTCAATCTATCTCTAAGGGACAGCCCAGATACCCTATTCATTTCAGCTGCTTGTGTCTGTGATCTCGTTCTTTCTGTCACCACCCAGAGTTCGTGAACATAGATGACTGTAGGAACGTAGATCAAGCAGTAATTATAGAGCTTTGCCTTTCGACTTTCGACAGATCGGTACAGTGCCCGCATAACTGCAGACGTCTTACTTTAACTTCTCAACTTGCTGACCTCATCCCGGACCCGGAGAAGGTACCCTACCCTTTTCCGGCTCAAGACCAGGGTCTCGGATTTGGACGTGCTGATTCTCATCCCAGCCGCTTCACACTCTGCTGTGATCCCCTCAAGCGAAAGTTGTAGATTGCGTTCCGATGAAGCCAAAAAGATTACATCATCTGCAAAAAGCAGATACCCGATCCTGAGGTCACCGAAACGGATCCCCTCATCGCCTTGGCTGCGCCTAGGAATCCATTCCGTAAAAGTTATGAGCAGAATGCGTAAATAGGGCAACCTTGGTGGAGTCCAACTCTAACTGCAAACGAGCCCGCCTTACCAGCGGCAATGCAAATCCAGCTTTGACACCGGTCATACAGGGACCTAACAGCCCGAACCAAAGGGCCTAGTACCGCATATTTCCAGAGTACCCCCCACAGGACTCCCAAGGGACACGCCGAAGGCCTTCTTCAAGTCCACAAAACACGTATAGACCGGTTAGGCAAACTCCCATGCACCCTCTAGGACCTGTAGTTGGAACACACTCTGTGGTTCCCCTTTTTAAATAGGGGGACCACCTACCCTTTCAGCCAATCCAAGGGAACTGTCCCGGATGTCCTTGCAATATTGCAGAGCCGCATTATCCAACACAGGCCTACAACATCCAGAGCCTTGAGGAACTCTGGGCGAATCTCATCCACCCCGGAGCCTTGCCACTGAGGAGCTTTTTTAACAACATTGGTGACCTCAGCACCAGAGATTGGAGAGCCCGACCCAGAGTCCCCAGACTCTGCTTTCAAATTTGAAGGCGTGCTGATGTGATTAAGGAGGTCTTCAAAGTATTCCATCCACCAACCCAAAACGTCCTATGTCGAGGTCTGCATCACACTATCCCCACTATAAACAATGTTGGTGGCGGGCCACTTTCCCCCCTTGAGACGCCGGATGGTGGACCAGAATCACTTCGAATCCAAACGAAAGTTCTCTCCAAACTCCTCCCACTCCCGAATTTTTGCCTCAGTGACAATCCGAGCATGCAGATTTTCACTATACATCATGCACAAGATCAGACGTTAACGCACGGTTTATTCCACCCAACTCCTTGTCCAGGCACTTGTCATCTCTTGGTTTGATCACTGCTATGCGCTTCTTACAGGTCTACCAGGCTGCAAAAAATCAAGGTTCTGGAGTGGTCTAGACAGTCTCTAGATGTTAATCCAATAGAGAATCTAGGGCGGGAGTTAAGTCTGTTTTACCTAGTGAAAGCCCAAAACATTACAGTTCTAGAGAAGGTCTCCTTGGCAAAATGGGCCAAAATACCAGCTACACTGTTTGCAAACCTGGTGAAGACCCACAGGAATATTTGACCTCTGAAAAAGTTACAAAGTATTGTCAGACACCTTGCACAATTGGTGGCTGCCAAATACATTTTTGCCCCACTGTACCTGAAAACTTGGTCCGGTCCACACTCCCACCCAAAACCTGTGCTCTGCCAAGAGTAGACTGGGAGTTCCTCACCACGTGGCAAAAGATCACTATTTAGCTCCCTGATCCCACAGTGGTTGAAAGACCTGCTCACCTCTGTACGCACTGGCCTTCTTTGCCATCTTAAAGAAAACTCTAAAGACAGAACTTCTTTGCAACTTCCTATACACTTATTATAGGATACAGTTTAGATTTTTCTTTCTTCCAGCGCTTACTTTCACTGTGTGACCCTGACCTAGTTTAATAAGTATATTAAAATAAGTATATTTTCCTCATTTGTAAGTCGCTTTGGATAAAAATGTCTGCCAAATCCCTAAATGTACACTACTGTCAAAAGTTTGGGGTCACCCAAACAATTTTGTGTTTTCCATGAAAAGTCACAGTTATTCACCACTATACGTTGTGAAATGAATAAAAAATAGAGTCAAGACATTGACAAGGTTAGAAATAATGATTTTTATTTGAAATAAGATTGTTTTTACATCAAACTTTGCTTTCATCAAAGAATCCTCCATTTGCAGCAATTATAGCATTGCAGACCTTTGGCATTCTAGCTGTTAATTTGTTGAGGTAATCTGGAGAAATTGCACCCCACGCTTTTAGAAGCAGCTCCCACAATTTGGATTGGTTGGATGGGCACTTCTTGCGTACCATACGGTCAAGCTGCTCCCACAACAGCTCAACTGGGTTCAAATCTGGTGACTGCGCTGGCCACTCCATTACCGATAGAACACCAGCTGCCTGCTTCTTCTCTATATAGTTCTTGCACAATTTCGAGGTGTGTTTTGGGTCATTGTCCTGTTGTAGGATGAAATTGGCTCCAATCAAGCGCTGTGGAGTGATAGCCTTCCTTATTCAGAATCCCTTTTACCCTGTACAAATCTCCCACCTTACCAGCACCAAAGCAACCCCAGACCATCACATTACCTCCACCATGCTTAACAGATGGCGTCAGGCATTCTTCCAGCATCTTTTCAGTTGTTCTGCGTCTCACAAACGTTCTTCTTTGTGATCCAAACACCTCAAACTTGGATTCATCCGTCCACAGCACTTTTTTCCAGTCTTCCTCTGTCCAATGTCTGTGTTCTTTTGCCCATCTTAATCTTTTTCTTTTATTGGCCAGTCTCAGATATGGCTTTTTCTTTGCCACTCTGCCCTGAAGCCCAGAATCCCGCAGCCGCCTCTTCACTGTAGATGTTGACACTGGTGTTTTGCGGGTACTATTTAATGAAGATGCCAGTTGGGGACCTGTGAGGCGTCTGTTTCTCAAACTAGAGACTCTAATGTACTTATCTTCTTGCTCAGTTGTGCAACGCGGCCTCCCACTTCTTTTTCTACTCTGGTTAGAGCCTGTTTGTGCTGTCCTCTGAAGGGAGTAGTACACACGTTGTAGGAAATCTTCAATTTCTTAGCAATTTCTCGCATGGAATAGCCTTCATTTCTAAGAACAAGAATAGACTGTCGAGTTTCAGAAGAAAGTTCACTTTTTCTGGCCATTTTGAGCGTTTAATTGACCCCACAAATGTGATGCGCCAGAAACTCAATCTGCTCAAAGGAAGGTCAGTTTTGTTGCTTCTGTACCGAGCTAAACTGTTTTTAGATGTGTGAACATGATTGCACAAGGGTTTTCTAATCATCAATACAGTGCTTTTCCTTCAAAAATAAGGACATGTCAATGTGACCCCAAACTTTTGAACGGTAGTGTAAATGTAAAGGTCATTGCTCACTGACAAATACCGGCCAAGTGTATAGAATATTTTTACCTCACCATTTGAAATACTGTAGTACTTAAGCATATTTTGTTGGGATTTATTTGACAAACCTTCACAAAGTCGTGCACAATGATGACATGGATGGAGCCAGATTTCTTAGTGTGTGGAAAGCATTTTGTATTCATCAACAATTACCGAAAAAATCCAGGACTTTGCCTTGACCACCATAACAAATTAATATGGTTGGATCTAAACCATTTCACTGCATATTTAGGGTCATTGTCCTGCTGGAAGGTTAACCTTCCCTCCCGTTTCAAGTCTTCTGCAACCTCTAAAAAAAAATTTTTCAGAACGATCATAGAATTAGCTCCATCTATCTTTCCATCAATTCTGAGCAGCTTCACACCACATGCTGTAGAAAAGCATCCCGACAACATGATGCTGTCATCACAGTGTTTCACCACATAAATGGTGTGTTCAGGGTGATGTGCAGTGCAAGGTTTTCTCCACACAATTTTTTTAATGATGGTCAAGAAAATTGTGTTGGTCTCATGTGTACAGAGCCCTTTACTTTGGTTGTGTATACTGTAAAACTCATAAAAATAAATAAAAAAATACTACAATAGCTTTCCTGTTACAGTCTGATATTGGCAGGATTTGACATCTACTTTAGAGCACCGTTCTGGTTAAATGATCTCTGGCTAATGTTGGGCTGATCAGTCACAGGCATACACTCTCTGTTGACAAAGACGCATAGTTAGAAAATTGCACTGACGAATAAGTTTGTACAAGTATAAACTAGTCATTACCATAGACCATAAATAAACTGCTTCCCTGACCTGTGTGCTGTGTTTCTTGTTGTTCTGGATTGTCGTTCTCTAATGTTCTTCAACAAACCTCTGGAACCAAAAACAAAATAGCTGCATTTAGACTCTGATTGAAGCACACACGGAACAGAAGAATCCTTAATTGTCCCACTGAAGGAGAATTCAGTTTCCAGTACAATCTGTCCAAGAGCATGCAAACACAACAAAACATAGACACAACAGGATCAGACAGACTGTAACTAGTCTGCCTGGATACAGTCAGCAACTAGAGGTACCCCATATGCAGATGAGGAAGGGTGGCAACAGGTCAGAATGGATGAGGGGAGAAAAGAAGGCATCTCAACCCTATTCCCAACAGGGGATATGGGAGAGGTACAAAAAACATCCTAGTACACAAAAGCACATATCAGGGCTATCAGCCCTATCAGGAAAAATGGCGTGAAAACAGTTGCAGACTAGTTTCTTTTTTCTTTTTTTTCAGATTTTCATTATTTAAAAAACCCACCTCACATTTATGTTCTTTCTGTTAGTCTGCCATAGAAAATCATTGAAGTATAAACTATTGTGTGATGTTGATGTGATAAAATGTGAGAACAGATAAAGGAGTGTGGATTCAAAGTGAAAGTGAGTCCAGGTGTGTTTTGTGCTTGTCTAAGAATGTGCGTATTCCTTTAGCGTGGGTCAACGGCAGCTGCTCTGCCTTGCCAGAGCTCTGCTAAGGAAGACCAAAGTCCTGGTGTTGGATGAGGCCACTGCTGCTGTAGACTTGGAGACAGACAACTTGATCCAGTCTACCATCCGCTCACAGTTTGATGACTGCACAGTTCTGACAATAGCCCATCGGCTTAATACCATCATGGACTACACAAGGTTGGATGTACAACACATACACTGGCACTGATTTGAAAGGCTTCAGTCTGATGTGTGTGTTTTTGTGTTCCATCTTAATCAATATAAATGATTGTTGATCACAGTAATATCAACACTGAAAAGAAATTCTGTTTACTTTTTTCTTTGAGCTGAATTGACCATATGAAAAGGCAAATTTTACTTCAGTCACACATTCTGTTAACCAAATATAAATGTCTGGCTAATTAGTTTTGTCAAAATTGGGGTTTTAAGCAACTTTAATAGAAGGCAGGAGAAGAAAAGATAAGAGCATGGAGAAAGTAGCTGGAGACTAGAATTAGTTGATTTTCAATCGAATTAGGCCTGGCTGGTGACTGCTAGGTGGCAAACCCCATCCCTTTCTGATGTACCAAACATAAGGTTTCTGTAAAAACGCGTATCTATGTTGACACTGTTAAGAGATGCCAGGTCCCTTTCCCACCAAGTCAGTTTAAGGGCTTTTTGTGTTTCCAAAGAAAGAAACTAGCTCTGGGAACTATCTCTGAAATACCGTTTTGTCCCGAATATAGGACGACCCCAATTTTAAGACGACCCCTCCTTTCTAAAGACTAAAGACTCTTTAAATTATTTTTTAAATAAACTATTTTCATTAAAATCATTAATTTCATTAAAAGCAGCTAAAAAACCCGGTTCTTGTCTGTGGCAATGTACCCAACTGAGGCTGGGTTAGCACATACCTCATTGTCCTGACTATAGGACAACATTTTTTGCTGTTGGAAACAATGTTAACACGTAGGGTCATCTTATAATCGGGGTGAAACATGCTGATAGTTGTGTAAAGAAACTATTTTAATTGAAATTTTGAGAAAGCCACAGATGAAAATTACAGATTGCTTTAATATATATATATATATAATTTCCCACGGTTTTTTCCCCCATTTTTTAATCACCTAGTGTTGCTATCCAAGTGCATTGCTCTCCCTCTGCCAACTGCGTGAGGGCCCCACACTGAACTCAGGCCTCTTTCTTGCCTGAGGAGTGAGCAGGCCCTTCTTTTCACCCAATGGAGTGGGGTTTCCCCAGCTGGACGTAGGGCGTGGAAGGATCCGATTATTCTAGCCAGATCCTTCCCACCCCCTCGGGTGCCCCAGACAGCCAGGAGGGGGCAGTGTAAAACCCCTGATGCATGTTTTTGTGGGAGTATCTCTTATTAGCTACCCAAGGGAACACGGGGAGAACATGCAAACTCCACACAGAAAGGCCCTTTCCCCACCCCCACCCAAGGTGTGGGTGCTGATGATGTGGAGGAGAAAACCCACCTTCAGCACCCACAGCGTTCCCGGCGGGAATTGAACCCAGGACCTTTTAGCTGTTAGGTGAGCTGCACTACCAGCTGCACCACCATATCCCCTTGAGACTGCTTTAATATTCACCGGGAAATGCAATCACAAAGATCTGCATTGTGTATTCTAGTAAAGTAAGACAACAAACTTAATAGAAACGGAGCAAAAAAAACCAACAAAAAACGTAAGAAGAATATGACCCCGCAATTTTTGACTTGCAAACACTCAGCACTTTGCTCATTACACGCTAGATAAAAAGTCACCATTACAATTTAAAAGTCTTCATGAGGCATTTACTCACAGTTGTCCTCTGCCTCGCTGTTCTCACTCTCATACTGCAAACCTGTCTCCTCCCACAGAACGTCGTCCTTACTGGCATCCAGCACCTTAGATATGACTGCCTGAAGGTTCATTGACAACCATTGTCTTAAAGTTAGCAGGTTAGGTTGTTAATTTGCCCCACTTTTGATCCACTCTGATCCGGGCTGCCGCTCTCCATTTTTCTTTTCCCCTTGATGACGCCAGCCATAATGAGGTCACTGGCTTTACAGTAAGCTGGGGCCCTCTGCTGTTGCAGTCGTGTAATGACCCCAGACAACTATCAGCATATTTCAATGGTTAGACCCCAATTATAAGACGACCCTACGTTTTTACATTGTTTTCAACAGCAAAAAACTTCGTCCTATATTCGGGACAATGAGGTATGTGCTAACCCAGCCTAAGTTGGGTACATTGCCACAGACAAGAACTGTGTTTATTAGCTGCTAGGGATGGGCTTATGTGAAGCAGGGGCCAATTGAAAGGTTTTAGTCATCATGTCTAATCTAGATTTTAATGAAACATAAAAATAAATACCCCGGAAAACAACAAAGAAGCACTTCTGAAACCCCCCGCACTCCAAGGGGATTCATAACAAACATTGGTGAAACAAAGGAGTTTTGTGTTAGATAAGGGCTTACTTGGAGGTAAGCCCTTATCTAACACAAAACTTGCCGTGCCCAACGACTCCCATTATATGGATTTACGCTGATTGTGACTTCCCCTTTTAAAGTACAGTAGCTTGCAAAAGTATTTGGTCCCCTTGAACTTTTCCCACATTTTGTCACATTACAGTTACAAACATGAATCAATTTTATTAGAATTTGACGTGAAAGACCAATACAAAGTGGTGTACACGTGAGATGTGGAACAAAAATTATACATGATTCCAAACATTTTTTACAAATAAATAACTGAAAAGTGGGGTGTGCATAATTATTCAGCCCCCTGAGTCAATACTTTGCAGAACCACCTTTTGCTGCACTTACAGCTGCCGTTCTTATAGGGTATGTCTCTTTGATGTCCAGCTTTGCACATCTAGAAACTGAAATTCTTGCCCATTCTTCTTTGCAAAACAGCTCCAGCTCAGTCACATAAGATGGACAGTTTTTGTGAACAGCAGTTTTCACATCTTTCCACAGATTCTCGATTGGATTTAGATCTGGACTTTGACTGGGCCATTCTAACACATGGATATATTTTGTTTTAAACCATTCCATTGTTGCCCTGGCTTTATGTTTAGGGTTGTTGTCCTGCTGGAAGAACCTCCGCCCCAGTCTCAAGTCTTTTGCAGACTCCCAAGAGGTTTTCTTCCAAGATTGCCCTGTATTTGGCTCCTTCCATCTTCCCGTCAACTCTGACCAGCTTCCCTGTCCCTGCTGAAGAGAAGTACCCCCAGAGCATGATGCTGCCACCACCATATTTGACAGTGGGGATGGTGTGTTCAGAGTAATGTGCAATGTTAGTTTTCCGCCACACATAGCGTTTTGCATTTTGGCCAAAAAGTTCTATTTTTGTCTCATCTGACCAGAGCACCTTCTTTCACATGTTTGCTGTGTCCCCCACATGGCATGTGGCAAAGTGCAAACTGGACTTCTTATGGTTTTCTTTTAACAATGGCTTTCTTCTTGCCACTCTTCCATAAAGGCTAACTTTGTGCAGTGCACGACTAATAGTTGTCCTATGGACAGATTCTCCCACCTGAGCTGTAGATCTGTGCAGCTCTTCCAGAGTCACCATGGGCTTCTTGGCTGCACTTCTGATCAGCGCTCTCCTTGTTCGGCCTGTGAGTTTATGTGGACCGCCTTGTCTTGGTAGGTTTACCGTTTTGCCATACTTATTCCATTTCTGAATGAACGCTTGAACAGTGCTCCGTGGGATATTCAAGGCTTGGGAAATCTTTTTGTAGCCTAAGCCTAATTTAAATTTCTCACTAACTTTATCCCTGACCTGTCTGGTGTGTTCTTTGGACTTCATGGTGTTGTTTCTCCCAACATTCTCTTAGACAACCTCTGAGGCCATCAAAGTGCAGCTGTATTTGTACTGACATTAGATTACACACAGGTGCACTCTATTTAGTAATTTATGCTCATCATGCAATATCTATGGGCAACTGACTGCACTCAGACCAAAGGGGGCTGAATAATTACGCAGACCCCACTTTTCAGTTATTTATATATTATTGGAATCATGTATGATTTTCGTTCCACTTCTCACGTGTACACCACTTTTTATTGGTCTTTCACGTGGAATTCCAGTAAAATTGATTCATGTTTGTGGCTGTAGGGTTCGGCCCCCTTGAAAAGTTCAAGGGGGCCGAACCCTTTTGCAAGCCACTATATCAGTAGCAAATGTAGAGGTAGTCAAGAAAAGCCAAAGTTCTGAGGCCATGGACACAAGTTTGAGCAGTGGCACAATTGTTGTTTTACTACTTAAACTGATAACTACTACAGAAATTGTTTTCGTAAGGAGAAAATTGTTTCAAAAAGCCCCTTTAACAAAATTGCAACTTATGATTAGGCCCAAAAGGTCCTTTTGAATACACAATAGAAGCATGTCTAACCAGCTTGACGCTACCGAACACTTCTGGCTGTGTTTGTATTTCTGGTTTGAAGTCTAAACTCTCACGGTTCTTTGTCATGTAGGATCCTGGTGTTGGAGAAAGGAGAGATGGCAGAGTTCGACTCCCCCCCCAATCTCATCGCTAACAGGGGAGTATTTTACAAAATAGCCAAAGATGCTGGAATGGTCTAAAGTCTTCACACCTTCTTCAAGCATGTCAACTCCCCGGATTCTGACTGGAGGGATTATTTTCTTTAAGAGTGGCAGGCAAACCAAGTAGATTTGTTAGAATTTTGGGTGGGATTTTTTTGACAGTAAGGATTTTGCTTAACATACACCACCCTAATGTTTCATCCTGTTATCTGGTTTGGTTCCTGCCTTTCCTCAGCTCCACTGTTTCCTCCATTACGTGTTCTTCCTGTTAGTTTCTGGTCAACTTAAAATTCTTTCTCTGTCGTTTGCCATGTGGAGGTGAGTATCACCAATAGACCATTCACTTTGAGATTAGCACTGCTAAGGTGAGAAGGAGGTGGATGTGCCAAATGCTGTCTTTTTATAATTTAAAATCTAGTTTTTACGAAGCTTCAGCCGTTAGAAAATTATATGGACCTCTGTGTTGCGTTTACAGTCACGCACCTTAAAAAATCAATCATTATTCAGGTTTTCCGCCAAACAACGCAACCTTCGCTGGGCACCATAAATCAGTCAATCATCCTGGGTACTCTGAAACAATCATACTGTTTTTCCAACTTTCCTGGAAAAGCTCAGACCAGAGATGGGGATTCAAATCTCAAACTTAGACCCAAGTCACACTTAAGTCTCTGGGGGGAAATACTTAAGACTTAACTTTGACTTAAGGTGGGGGTCTTTTAACTCTGATTGCATGAAAGTAATTTTAAAAGTAAAGTTGTATGTAAGAGTGCTGCTCTGACGGGGTCTGCATAGTCTACAAGAGTGTGTTTGATTAATTAGCCTGTGAATTCCTTCGAGGGTAAGCTCTTAATTGGTAATAAAAATCTATTCATATAAGATCTAGCTTTCCAATAATAACAAAGCAAATTGGTTTCAGAGTTTGTGAAATCGTTTTTGCTATTAACAGGTGGTCTGCATACTTATTCTAATAGGGTAAATAATACCAAGTTCTCATTTATCAAAGTAACATACAGCAGTTCAAAAGAGCTTTATGCGTGCAAAATTATATTTTTAAAATATAATTGCTAAATATCTGTGTTAAACTAAGTCACAGACAACACTTGACATGAACTAATAACCTGCTGTGATCCTATGATATTGGCAGACAGATGAGCAAAAATTACTATGAGACTTGTCACTTAACTTGAACTTTACGAAAACAGTTTTTTTGACATCTCTGGTTCAGAATAAGAACAGAATAAGACAGAATAAGAACTCTGTTCTACCATTAAACTACTTGATCATTATCACATAACATTTTTCACAGTCTAAACATAATTGACACTATCTGTTGTCCCAAATCAGCTGAATCATTAACCTTTGTTCTTTAGTTCAAGAGTGATCACTTCTGGTTGGTTTTATTAAGCCAGCTAAATTAGCAGCTGATTTCCTCTCAAATCAGGAAAGACTTGTTTTATTTATTTATTTTTTTTATGTAAAAAAAGGACTCTGGTGCACTCTGTCTATCTATGGCATTTCAGTCCTAAGTTCTCAAGCAGGAAACAACTGGACTTTTCGTGTTTCTTTAAGACATAATTTCTCATATCAATAGGCTTTATAGTGACCCAAGTGAAATGTCTGTTTAAGCACCTAGGTTGAGATGCATCTCTAAACAGCTCAGGGATAAGAATTTCAAGGTTCAAGATAATATGAGAATACAGCAATATGGTGATAATCATACATTCCACAAATGAGCAATACTATGGTATTTACAGTACTGAGGACTTAGACTTTCACACCACTTGAACATTTTAACATGAAAGCCAGAAACTTCAAAGTATTTAAAGGTTTTTTTTAGAGCAGAATGCATTTGTACTCTGCTCTCCTGAGTCACCACTACGTAGAACCCCTTTTGGCTACAGGTCTTTTTCATGTCTCTACTACCTTTTAACATTTACTGACTGGACTTTGACTAAGCCATTCTATCATACATTGTAGCTTTTTCTGTATGTCTATGCTGATTATCCTGTTGGAATCTGAATTTACACCCCAGTTTCACATCTTCTGTAGCTTGTTTGTTAGGTTTTAATCATGCATACCATTTTGCATGTAGGCTAATATGAATTTTGGTCCCTGTTGAGCAAATTTTTTCATGTTTGCTGTGTCTCCTGTGGTTTCTTGTCATGAACTGCAAACAGGACTTTTCATTTTTGTCACCAATGCCCTTGCTACTGTTGCATAAAGATTTATGGAGTGCAAACTAATTGACTTGTAATGTTTACATGTTCTCCCACCTCAGCTGTGGCTCTCTGTAGCTCCTCCAGTGATACTATAGTCCGATTGTCTGCTTCTGTTCATTACTGTTCATTAATATGTGACAGATCAGGGAAATGCCTTCACAGTGCTGCATCACTTTATCTGTCAGATAAAAAGTAATTTAAAATACCTTTAAGTTTGTAGTTGAAAAATGTCAGAGTACAACATTTTCAAAGGGGTGTGGATGGTTTTGTCACACAAAGGTGGATTAAAACTGTCTCCTATCAGTTATTTGGACTCAACCATTCTCTGAGAAAAATGTTCAGTCTTGGTTTACCAGGAGGAAGGAGAAGTGAGAGCAGTCAATAAATCAGACATCTCTTATCTTTGCGCTTTGTTCTACCAAATGCTCTCATTTGTTGCAGCAAATCGAGAAATATAAATCTTTATTGAAAACTGCTTTACCTGAGTAGGACTACTTATATGTTGTATTTATCTCCTTATTGTACATCTGATGTGTTCATGTAAGGTTCTGAATGGGTTACAGGCTTTAACTGCAGGATATATTATAGAAAACCACGTTTTATTCCAAGATTTCTTTTTCAGGAAGCTGATTTGGAGATCCAAGACACTTTATTTGTTTAATTAAAAAGTGACATTTGTTGGAGGCTATACAGTTTTTATTGTAATGTAGCTGTGGGTGTAGGGAGCAGAAAACAGACATTTAGATCAGTTCTGGTCAGATTAGCTACTGATGTTCATAAAGGAGGACATCAATACAGTTGAGTTGTTTACAGCTTTTGTGGCATGTCTTATTAATAATAGAAAGGTAAGAACAAGTAAAGAACCCTTTTTCAGAGTTTTCTAGTTGTTTGACACAAATGTTAGCAACGTTAAATTAAAGAGCTTTTGAAACAAGAAGCAAAAAAAAAGCAGTTTTCTAATTCATACCAGGTTACTTTTTCTTCTCCCAGGACTTTCAGTTTAGATCGTATCATAATTTTAAAGTTATCTTAAAGCCTGCCAATAAGCCTCTAGTACACCTCGTAGCAGTAATGATTTTTAAGGATATTTTTCTATCTGCAAACTCATCATTTCCATGCAACTGTGCATTATAAGAATTAATGAGTTTATAGGCTTATCTCAATTTCAAGGCATATTTTACAAGCTCAATCATCTGGTCTATCGGTGAACTGGGTCAAAATTATGGCAACAGAGAAAGCAAAGGTTCAATGCTCTATGGTTGGATGGGAGGATATGGGATGTTGGAACATCTGTAACCGCCGTGTGAAACATTCAGACCAATGAGAGCTCAATTATGTTATTTATGTTCAAAGGTTTTCTGTTGCATTTTTTCTTTGTTTTGCAAAGTAAGTTTTATGCTCCAAAGCTTTTGTAGATTAGCGTATTGTGAAGTGACTTAATGACTTATTAGTCCTGTGCAATTATGATTAAAAAGCTTTATGTATGGAGAACTTTATTGAGGTAAACTTTTAGCAGGAAATAAAATGTCTGTTTTTAAACTTGTTTTGTGTTTCACTTACTGGGCTTTGAGTCATTTCCTATGATAAAAAAAAAAGATTCATAGTCATGTATACTCTGGTGCAGAGCAGCAAAATTCATATACATAAAAAAGTGCAATTAAGTCTGGTAATTTTAAAAGCACAAGCATGTATGCATACAGTAGGCCTACATATTTGTGAGGAAAAAAAGCCTTTGGATTCTTAACAAGTGAAAATTGTGCAAGTAAAAGCAGGGGGTAAACACTTATTGAGTTTGTTGGTATGACTGATGGTCATAAAATCTAACATCTGTTGGAAGGAAGGTTCTGTGGTCACATTCTATTTTCCACCAAGGCTGCAGCAGTCTTTCACTGAAATAACTCTCTGGTTTTACACCCGGGATGGGAGTGAGGGGCAAACGGCAAAAATTATAGTTGCACAATTATCATGCACAAAAGAAATTGTGTTAATTAAAATTCACACACACTGTATGTTCTAAAAACTAATTTAGGGGACTTTAAGTGTTGAATATATACAGATGTGGACAAAATTGTTGGTACCCTTCAGTTAATAAAAGAAAAACTCATAATGGTCACAGAAATAACTTTAATCTGACAAAAGTAATAATAAATAAAAATTCTATAAATGTTAACCAATGAAAGTCAGACATTGCTTTTCAACCATGCTTCAATGGAATTATTTAAAAAATAAATGCATGAAACAGGCCTGGACAAAAATGGTGGTACCCCTAGAAAAGAATGAAAATATGTGACCAAAGGGACATGTTAATCCAAGGTGTGTCCACTAATCAGCATCACAGGTATCTACAATCCTATAATCACTCAGTGGGCCTATATATAGGACTCCAGGTAGTCACTGCGTTGTTTGGTGATATGGTGTGTACCACACTCAACATGGACCAGAGGAAGCGAAGGAAAGAGTTGTCTCGGGAGATGAGAAAGAAAATCATAGACAAGCATGTTAAGTGTAAAGGCTATAAGAACATCTCCAAACAGCGAGATGTTCCTGCATATGCCATTCAGAAATTTAAGATCCATGGGACTATAGCCAACCTATCAAATGTTAACAAAAGAGCCCAGAAACTTCTAAAGAGGGCTACATGGGAGACGACAAAGGAGGACACATTGTTGACAAATCATAAAAAAGCCAGACTGGAGTATGCCAAACTACATATTGACAAGCCACAAAGCTTCTGGGAGAATGTCCTGTGGACAAATGAGACAAAAATTAAACTTTTTGCCAAGGCACATCAGTTCCGTGTTCACAGACGGAAAAATTAAGCATATCTAGAAAAGAACATGGTCTCTACTGTGAAACATATGGGAGGCTCGGTTATGTTCTGGGGCTGCTTTTCTGCATATGGCACAGGGTTTCTTGAATCTGTGCAGTGTACAATGAAATATCAAGACTATCAGGGGATTCTAGAGAGAAATGTGCTGGCCAGTGTCAGAAAGCTTGGTCTCAGTCGCAGGTCATGGGTCTTACAACAGCATAATGACCTAAAACACACAGCTAAAAACACCCAAGAAGGGCTAAGAGGAAAACACTGGACTATTCTAAAGTGGCCTTCTATGAGCCCTGATCTCAATCCTATTGAGCATCTTTGGAAGGAGCTGAAACATGCAGTCTGGAAAAAGCGCCCTTCAAACCAGAAACAACTAGAGCAGTTTGCTCATGAGGAGTGGGCCAAAATACCTGCTGAGAGATGCAGAAGTCTCATTGACAGTTATAGGAATCGTTTGATTGCAGTGATTGCCTCAAAAGGTTGTGCAACAAAATATTAAGTTGTGGGTACCATCATTTTTGTCCAGGCCTGTTTCATGCATTTATTTTTTTAATAATTCCGTTGAAGCGTGATTGAAAAGTAACGTCCGTCTTTCATTGGTTAATATTTATATAATTTTTATTTATTATTACTTTTTTCAGATTAAAGTTATTTCTGTGACCATTGAGTTTTCTTTTATTGACTGACCAACAATTTTGTCCACGTCTGTAAATTGTTCTGAAAATCAAAATCAAGTAATTTCATGCTTAATTACCATAGACTATATATATTAAACATATTTGCATTCGCTCTCGATTTTGTTAGTAAAAAATAGTAGTATATATAATATTAGTCTTTCAATTAATATGTAATGTGAAAGTCATTGAAAGGAGACCAAAATAAAGGCCTATGTGGCCACAAAACCTTCAAAAAAGAAAGAAACGGGGCACGGTTGTACGCCGCAAAGACTTAAGTATAATGTGTCAGTGTTAATTGTAGAAGTTTTCCATTGTACATTATACTTTTTGTTCAAAGTGTAGCTGTGTTCCTTAGTTATCCTTTGAGTTATGTTGTCAGTGTTTGGTGCTTGTTGTCCGCACACCATCATAGAGATGGCTTTGCATCGGAGTAAAGTTTCTGCTTTGTAATGGTGCATTCAGACTGCAGGCTTTATCAGGGTCAGCAGCGTCAAGATTACATGTTAAGTCTATGGTTGAGACAGTCGGTGGAGCGCAGTCTCTGCAGCGCTTTGGGAGTGTTGGCTCTGTCAACTTTTCAAGCTTTTCCTGTGTTTCAAGCTTCAAAGCGCATAATACTAGTAACAGAAGTTCATCTAGTTTAACTTTTGACTTTCTTAATGCTCCTGACGCAGCACGACAACCTGTCAGAGCGTCTCACTGTAGTGATGTTGCCCGATGTCGACGCTGCCTAGTCAACCATGATCCATGTTTAAAACATCCAGCAGAGAAAGGCTCGCCTATAAGCTTTGCAAGCTTCAGCTTAAAAATGTATCTTCTGTGTATATATATGCATCTAACTAGTCGCTTTGTGAGCGTTGCTTGACGCTGACAAAGCTTGCGGTCTGAAGACTGAAAGAGTGCAAGTGATTTATTCTCTGCAGCTACTCTTCTCCTGGTGGTGTCATACTAGAAATTTTCCTCAAGCTAAAATGACCAATATTTCAAAATATTTGATTGAGATGTATTTGGTTCTACCCCTACTCTGACTTCCGTCTCTCAGTTACAAGACACAAATACTTTTGCCTCGAATGTACTTTAATAAAAAAAGCTACTTTACCATATTCAAAACATGCTGGCATAGGCGTCATTTTAACCGGGGAAAATTTGTGATTGGCAGCTGTGTCCCCCCCTACTTTCAAAAAAGCCTGCAGATGAGGATTTTTTTTATATATAAACCAGCGCAGATCTACGGAGCCCGGCAAGGGTCAGGGGTAAAAAAAAAAAGGCCGTTGGAAATCCTTGCGCACGGATTGTTAAACTGTGAGCACGGATTGTTAAACTGAGCACGGATTGTTAAACTGTGAGCACGGATTGTTAAACTGTGAGCACGGATTGTTAAACTGAGCACGAATTGTTAAACTGTGAGCACGGATTGTTATACCATGCCCACACGTGCGCCCACACATTGCTAAAGTCAATATTTTACTTCTACAGACATGTACACAGTGATGCTATTCATTATTTTTTATATTATTGGACCTTTATTGAGGGCTCCGCGTGTGGGCGAATTCAAAGTGTGTCGTAACTCTCTCTACTCAATAGCCTCTGGATTCAACTATGTATCGTTGTCATGGTAACTGGTGATTTATTCCTTTAGGAAGTGTCATGGGAATAAATCTAGGCACATGAATCGTATATCAGCAAATTAGCCACTTTACTGGAATTAGTAACTCATCCAATACACTGTCACTCACTGAAAAGTATGTGAATATAGTATCAAATCTAATACACTGTTAATATGAAGTTTGCCTCAGTGATCAAACAGGACAAGAAAATGATACAGCTAGATTTTTTTATAGAATTTTATAATATATAACTATGGATACATATTTTCTTTTGAACGGATGAAGATGGATAAATAAAATAATAGATGGATAAATAAAATAAAAAGTCCAGTCAGCGCTGCTTGAAGTAGATGTTTACTTCTTGGCCTTCTTAGCTGAGGGCTTTTTAGCAGCGGGTTTCTTGGCTGCAGGATTCTTAGCTGCCTTTGGCTTCTTAGCGGCAACCTTGTTGGGGCTCTTCTTGACCACCTTCTTGGCCGCTGCCTTCTTAGTGGACTTCTTGACCGCTGCTTTCTTAGCTGCGGGCTTTTTCGGAGTGGTGGCCTTCTTGGCGGCAGGCTTCTTTGCCTTGGCGGGAGCCTTCTTCTTCACCACCTTCTTGGCTGGTTTAGTTGCTTTGGGCTCATTGCCAGCTTGAAAGAGCCAGATGCTTCGGTCCCTTTGGTCTGGCTCAGGGTCCCCTTGGTTACACGTTTGGTAACGGCGGTGTTAGCCTTGGTCACAACGGCGCCTTTTCCAGCCAGGACCTTTTTGAGCGCAGAAACAGACACCCCCTTGCGCTCCTTGGACTCGGTCACGGCGGCCACGATGAGCTTAGTGAGGTTGGGTCCATCCTTCTTTGCCTTGGGAGCGGACTTCTTCTTGGTGGCCTTTGCTGGGGCTTTCGCCGGTGCTGCTGCTGGAGCTTCTCCGGCCATGTTTCTCAGTGAATGTTCCTCTGAATGTAAATGTTGCATCTAATTATAATTTAGCTTTAATTAAAATTAAAACCGTTATCAATTTAGATTAATTTGTAACATTTCTTAAAAAACACACTCGCGGCATGCTGGGAAATCGGTTTTACAGCCACCGCTTCATACTGAATCATACTGAAGCAGCTGTCAGCAATTACAATAAACAGGAGAAAACGTGAGGGAAACTGAGAGGGAATCATTAATACAACCCTGTGAGCATCAGAAATTAATCATAATCAAAAAGGGGAACATCAGGTGCAGATATGTTTTTCATGTTAATTGGTAGACCTCACTTATGGTGCAATGTTAGCTGTTTTCCATTTATTTTGTGTGGATGACTTGAGGATTGTTTTTAAGCTTAAAATTATATTGTTAGAAAGGGCTCATATCTTATAGTATTGTTTTTCATTGTTTTCACTACAAGCTGATATATCGTTATGTTCATGAATGTAACAGATTTCTACGCTGTTTAAATGCGTCACAGGTGCGATGCAGCGCAGCTTAGAACAGTTGTCTGCCTTTTTTACCCTTCCTTCGCTGCAGGAGTTTAGAGAGTTTATTTTTTAACTTTTCATATCGGTTTGTTGTTGTTTAAATGCCAGCAGCTGAGTTTTTAAGTGTGTTTTGTATAGTTTTTAAGTATGGTTAATCATATTTGTAGAAGTTTAACCGTGTTGCAACTCTGTTTAATCTGTTACTCTGAAAATTAACCTTTTTTTAAGAACAATCCAACCCTCTCCTTTTTAAATTTGAAGGATTCTTTAACCAAAGATGGGTCAGTTAAGTGTTTTATTAACAGAACAAAAATGAAAAGGGAAATGACCAATAAATTTAAATGCACAAGTTGAGATTCTGAACAAACTGAGATCTGTAGAACAATTAAATGTAGCTAAAAAGCCAATTGCTGAACCAAAATTAAATGCATATTAAACTTGATGTCAGAACTTTAACTTTAATAACCAATGTTGTGTGAGTTTGTTTGAGATGGTAAACAAGTGGATTGTGTGTGTTCTATGCATTTTCTCAGTCAGGTAGACAGTTAATAGTGGCCAGAGATGGACACCCATCTGTCAGATGTACCAATAAAAGGTGTGGCTATTTCTCTTTTGTTTAGCCTCTTCAGTGCATCCCTGTGGACATGGCAGACTGCAGTGCTTTTAAGCCTCAGCTGTGTCATCGCTGACCTCAGCCAGGTCTTCAACCGTGTTGAAACTCCTTTCAGGCTCACAGGATGACGCTGGCACCACAATTGGCAGTCTCACCAGAGTTTCAATTTGTGAGAAGAGCCCTCTGACCTCTGGTTGCATCCCTCTAAAAATTTGGGCTGCTTCTTTGCAGGAAGTGTAGGCATGATTTGCTTTAAACATTGCCAACTGAATTTGCAGTTTGTGCAGGTCCAGTTCTGAGTACTGGCTGTCTATATCGTTGGTCTTTCCAGTAAGCAGCAGCTCCTACAGCTTGTCCAGATTTTCCAGGCTCGGCTGGTCAAAGCGATCATGTAGATGGGTGATAACCGTGTCAATGGCACTGAAAAAATGTATCCGGAAATACTCCTCTGGTGTCGCAGGAGTATGATGCTTGGCTGCACCACCATATCGTTTGGATGGCATTCGGACATGAGGTGGTTGTATTGGCTGGAGGTCCAAGTCTGCAACAAGGTTCACAGCTTTTTCATAGATTCCCATGAAACTATCATCAGTCCTCAAAGAGAGAAAGCCCTTTCTGGTGTAATCAACTGCTTTCAGCATTCCACTGATGGTTTTTCCTCTTGCCTGCAGACTCAAGTTCAGGTCCTCCAAGATCATGAAGAGCTCTTGTCCCAGGAGAAGGCCAAGAATGGTGTTGCCCTTTTCCAGTCTGTCAAGTAGACCATTAGCTTTAGAAGCAGTGCTGTCAGTGAGATTTGTAGATGCCATCTCTTCCAGGGCAGCCAAGAAGGACTCATATTGAGTTAGGACTGCTCTAATGGCTGGTGTGCGCACAGTCGATCTGGTGGCACACAGAGGCTTGATGGAGATGGAGCCTTTTTTTGATATGCAAATGTTTTTGAATATCGTTTTGCATTTTCCAGACTGAGCAAACAAGCAGCGCAGCTCATGTACCCACTGCAGAGCATCCCTGATCACAGGTGTGGAGGTACATGCAGCCTGTGTGACAAGGTTCACACAGTGTGGGCCACAGTGGAAAAAGGTAGCCAATGGTTGCTCTCTTCTAATCTGAGCTTGTATCCCTGACAGATGCCCTGACATGTTGGCTGCTCCATCATAGGTTTGTCCACGAAGACCCAAGAAAAGCAGGTTTAGACGGAGCAGCACATCAGAGGCAATTTTAAAAAGGTGTTCACCAGTTGTTGAAGAGGCCTCATACAGCCCAACAAAATCCTCCTTAGGCTCCAGGCCCTCATCAACATACCGGAGGCATATCGAGACCTGTTCTGTGTCAGATATGTCCTGGGTCCCATCCATTATCAGAGAGTACTGCAATACAGGTAATGAATGTATTTCAGTTGCTATTTTTCTGATAACTTTGTTGCTCATCAACTTCAGCAGCTCATTTTGACACTCAGGATGTGTCAAAATATGGATGTGTATGAATGATTCTGCTGCAGCCAGCTTGCCAGATTGGGGTCATTCTCAGCCTTCTTATCCAGATGCTGCTCTGAGAGCTAGGCCCTGTTTTGCAAGGTACCTCACCGTACTAACATTCTCTATCAGTGCTGACCAAGCCTTCTCCTGTGCACTTCTGAGATGCTGCATAGTTGCATTCTGACTGACCTATGTGTATGCGTGTGTGTGTTGACAGCTATTATGTGTGTCCTACTACAAGTGTGCCTTTCAAATGACTTCCTAGCCTTCTTGCAGTTTCTGAACCCCTGAGAAATAAAGGTTTGTTCAGGGTTTTTTTGCAGTTGTTGAGATGTTGCTTTTGAAGCAGTTGTGCAGAAGAAGCACAAATCTCCTTTTTATTTCAGGACTGTAATGGAGCCAGGGGAAGATTTTGAACCAGCTCTCCTGGAAGTGAAGAGTGCGGTTGGGCAGAGTTTGTGGCTCAACTAGCTGTGCAGGTGGTTGGTATGGGGAACTCGGACCCTCATCTGAATGTGCAGGGTTATCCTGCTGCTCCACATCAGTAGCTGATGGCTCGATCTGTAATGTAATTAATCAATTGACATTAATTTCTCTACATAGTTCTTACAAATGTTTTAATTGCACACAGTCTTCTCTAATTAGTCTACTATTGCCATTATTTATTTTTATATAGACAAATTTCTTTCCTGTTTGTATTTGTATAGTAGTAATTGTGTTGTAGTTCCATCTGTTGGTGCAATCAAATGGTTTCATTCCATATTTTCTTCACAAGTTTAACCAATCCAAAGCCCCTGCAGATGGATAAAACTTATATACCGTAAATACCCTAATACAGGCCCGGGCCTTTATTTTACTGCAGCGCATGGTGGTCCAGGCCATTATTGGAAGGAGGCCAGAATTAGAGACAGTCCTTAATTTCTATTTGAGGAAAAAGAACTACCAGTAGAATAAAAAAAAACAAGATTTTGTGTCTATTTGAACCTATGAAATACTAGGTTCATTTATTGAAAACGTACAGTTACCATTACATGGTATGCATAAAGAACATTAATAACAAATACCGGAATTTCAAGCTAATTTCCAGTATAGTGGGGTTTCACAGACTATCCACACACTTTCAAAGACTTGATGATCAGGTCCTTGTCCAGCTTGTCCCAAGCAGCGAGAACCTAGTCCACAAGCAGACGGCGAGATGGTGCTTTTAGGTTCCCTCCACTTGTGTATTGCTTGTCTGCGTCCCCAGCCATCCACTCTTCATAAGAAGCATGTAGGCTCGCTTTGAAGGGCGGGTTCCACATGACACACGGCTTGTACATACTTAAAGCAGCCTCCTGGGATCACCACGGATGTGATGTTATAAGGCCTCAACTCCTGCTTGGTAGAGGTGCTGATGTGACAACGGTAGGCATCCCACACAAGCAGGCACGGGCGAAAGCTGAATTTGCCTACCAGCGATCTGAGACATGATGTGGTCAAGTCGTCATTCATCCAGCCATTGGCAGATGTGGCGAAGACTGCTCTTGAGATCTCTTGCTGCATTGCCTTCACTTCACGAATGGCCCCCCGGAAGACGATAAAAGGCTTGAGTTTAGTGCCATCAGCCTTGGCAGCAAGGACAACAGTGAGATGGCTTTTCTCGTGGCCGCTATTAGAGACCGGCCTTTATTTACCTCCACTAACAGCGAGACCGGGCAATATTGGAGACCCGGCCGCTATTGGAATACAGGCCAATATTAGAGGATTTACCGTATTCTTTTCTTTACCTGAACCCTCACCTGCTGATCTGATCTTGTTTCAATACACTCCACTTCTTCAACCAGTGATTGTGCTTGCTGTAAGATTATGCCAAAGTTGGTTTTATATTTAGTGCAAGCTTATCAGTTTTTCTGTTGTGAATCTCACCTCTGCATTCTCAGCTGCCTGTTGCTGCATATCTTTGTTTTTCTCTGTCACCATGCTCTTCCTGATAGAAAATGGGTAATAAAATAAACAACATTTTGTGATTTGATGTTTTTTTTTTCTCCCTTTTTTGCTAATGCACCATAGAGTTTGACTTACTTATCTTTTTGTTTTTTTGTTTTTTGGGAAATGTATAGATTCTTAAGGTGTCCATTTGTTGACTTCCAAAAAAGGACACATTCCTGAAACACTCAAGTTATGTTGTTTATTTGAAAAACACTTGACTTTAACGTATTTAAAGTGTGCCTGCTCTGTGATTAAAAAAAAATGTAAACAACCTCATAGGCTAACGCTGTGTCCACACTGAACGCGATAGGAGCGACTAAAAAGCGCGACATACGCCTAGCTGTTCGCGTGCACATTCGTACCTTGAAGCGTGTAAAAAGCGAACTGGTCGTGCTTAAAATATGGTATTTTCACGCGTGACCTGGCCTTCAGCGGAGCTGGGGCTAGAGTGCAGCTTTGTAACTGTTATTGCTGCTAGGTAACTGTTACCAGTCGAGAAGAGAACAAGTCATTGTCCTCTTTTATCTACGTCGGTTTCAAAAATTTTAACACTGGATATCTTAATTTTCTTTTTTTTTTGTAAGGGCTGCACTTGCAGCACATTTTTTGTTGCCGAAAAACCATCGGATATCGGTTACGTTTTTTCTTTTCGACATGGTGGGACACCAACTTCAGCTTAACTTTTTTTTTTAAATCAATTAATCCGGTAGTTCACGGACAGCTTGGCTGTGGGATTGTGGAGTTGACCAGAGAGTGAAACCTGATAGAAGCAGTAAGATGAATATATTTCTCTGAAAATCTGATCGCATATTTGACTATATCCGCCACAAATAACAGGCATCTTTTGTGTTAGGTTTGCTATCATATGGTTATTGATTCTTCGTAGCCTACAACCTAATGGTGGGTTTGAATGTCAGTAAAAAAAAAAAAAAAAACTGGCTTTCAGCTTTATTGAATAATTGATTTTTAACAACTGTCAATATACTATGGTGCATACTGTAGTGAAACGTCAAACTGAAGAATACTCAATAATGCATAGCATAGGCTATTTAAAATTGTCCCCGGCAATATTTAAACTCCACTCAAGTGTAATTATATTGTCCCCACCAATTCTAAAAACAGACGCCCTTGCATGCTGGACCAACTTAAGTTGCTTTCTTATTGACAATTATTAAGTTCATTTTACTTAGAAATGTGTTCTATTGTGACCTAAAAAGTACTTCACCATATTTGAAATGTCATGTTGTATCAACTTAAATACTTGCATTCATGTTGACAATTATTAAGTTCACGCTACTCAGAAAAATGTGTCATTATGCCCCTTAACCATACTCAAAATATTGCTTTGAATTAACGTACTATAATTCTGCCACCAGTTGGCTTAACTTAAAATTTCTAGTGGAAAACATTAACATAGTTGTGGGGGGTTTTTGTTGCCCCAATGTTTTTTTATTTTTTAGAGTGAAAATTCTAACACGTTAAGTTTACTTGAAAATATTTAGGAAACTGATTATCTTGGAAAAAGTAAGTAAAACATAATTGTTGAAAGTATTGTGAAATGATATTTGAATGAGCTGTACTTTTTTTGAAGTTGAGACTACGTAATATATCTCTGTATAGTTAAATTCAAATCAAGCTGTTGCAACTTAAATGCTTTACGTCAAAAGAACTTAATGTATTTTGCCAAAATAAGTGGTCATTACTTGAAATTTGGTTATCTTAGTAGCATACACTTCAATTAAGGGCACTTTTACATTGGACTCGATTTCATATTCGGGTACTGTATTTGCTCAAAATCAGCTTATTTCATACCATTCGAACACAACCTGGACCGTGCCAGGATACGGTCTGAGAAACCTTCCTTGGAGGTCGTATTGGAGTCCAAATATGAGTATATACTGTTGGGTCACACACAGCCATCAGGTGGCGCTAATATGCACTCCAGCTCCACAGAAGAAACCTCATTCTCTCAGAGGGAGTATGGGCTGAGGGTGTTTCTCAATGTCAAGGCGCCTCACCTACCAAGGCACTGCCTCGGTAGGCGAGGCGCCTTGCTTATGACAACACTGTTCTTCCTTGGTCAAAAAAACGGTTTGGAACAGACTTGCCTTACGTTACCGCGGCTGTCGGCTTAGGTGCTCTGTTTACGTCCCGCCCATCGTAGTAGCATTGTAGCATAGTAGTATTTCTTCAACCATTGAACTGGAAATGTAAACGAGAGTTAACTTTGTTTTTATTTGTCAGTTAAATCAAATGTGCAAACGAATTAGTACCTGGTAGCCACGGAAGCTGCAACTACTAAGCTACTAACGAATAATATATAACTTATTTGGATCTAAAAAATAATAATAAAAAATAAAACAAACATTAGATATAAGCCCGATGGTTAAAATTAGTTAATTAATAAAATTTACCCCCGAAGTAGGTGCTGTCAGCTCCTACCGCGCTGTATTCTGGGAATTTTTTGACCGAAAGAAGCCATCAAGGCACGTCTTGGTTAGTTAGCTAAACGGCTAACAAACGGAGGACAGATTCCTCCGTAGCACATGAACATTGGAACATGCCTTGGCGGTCCCTGATGACCTATCTCCTAGGCAACCGGGGCGGGATCAAGGCAAGGTTCCTAGGCATTGAGAAACACCCTGAAAGTCCATGGCTCCAGCCGAAACCACTAAATTGGTAAGAGGTCTTGCGCCAAACCGGATGTGCGTCAGCGTCCGCCATGATAAGATGCATCCGATTTGGGCTTCCAGTTGGAAGGAGTTGGGGAAAGTGGCCTCTATGCTAACTATCATAGCCACTTTAGCATAGGGACCTCTGATGCTAACTAACAGTCGATTAGGAGCTATGTGCCATCCCACAATCCCTTGCACCACAAGACGCCATCAATACAAGTTGCCCGGCCCACTTCACGTAAAATAACGAAAATGGCTTTTTTTTTTTTTTTTTAAGGGAAAAGACACGCGCATGTGAATCATAGACTGTAAAAAGTACAACAACCTCTTCCGAAGGTTTATTTCGATATGCGTCATTCATGTGCGTGTACGTCACGTAATGACGTCGGATAGAAAGGCTGTTCGAAATGGGCACATTCGCGAACGGCTCCCTAGACTACTAGCCATAGTGTTCTCACTGTTGACCCCATGAAAGGTTAAGGATTAGTTGCTAGTGTTCGTGCTTAGAGGCTAACATTCAGTGGTTTCGGATGCAGGGCATAAATACAACCTGCCGCCAACCGTTCGCTCTTCTTCAAGCAACCTTTGGCTAGGCTTAATAAGCGGAGACAAAAGCAACTACCTTCCTTCACAGGCGGAGGAAGGCACAAGTTTCTGGGAGGAACTCTCTCCAACCAGGACCCAAAGTTTGCCGATCGTTGATTTAACAGAGCCCAAGCTGGAGAGTTCCAGAAAAGGGTACTGTCCAGTGAGTGCCGGAGACTATCGCTACCTAGCCAGCCAGAGGGAGCCGAAGTCAGGAGCTCCTAGCGCTACTAGCCCGCTAACCAGATTAGCAATCCTATGTTAGCCTGCTGGCTAACACCCTTTGGAGGCCCCCTCATCGACATGCAGCAACTTGGAGAACTTGAATCATTCATAAGGTCTGTTTGGGCACAGCAAAATTAGTGAGGATAACTAATCTTAAGGTTTTTTTTTTTATTGTTGTATAAGTTTTGTATCTGTTTGGGTAATACATGCCGTTCAGCCTGAAGTTTTAACCAGTGTTCAGCCTGCAATTTTAACCAATGTTTTAAAAGACTTTCCTGACGAGTTGTTTTAAATCCTCTAATTTGAGTTACTTAATCCAAAAAGAGCTTCACTTTTCTTTGTTTAATGTTTAATAAATGCATTTGAGGTGCTCCAACCGCCCCACCTGTGCTAGATGCTAAAGATTAGTCCATGTGCTTGTCCCAGGCCTGCACTCAAATAAACAATCGGAGGTGTTAAAATAGAGATCAGTTAAAAATGGATTAAGAACGTATGTACGTACGTACATATAAAAATGTATTATTGTTTCACAAATAAATCAATGGTGCTAATTAGTTAAAACTAATTACAATTGGTAAACTAATTGAGCTTTCATATTCCAGCATTTGCAAATCAAGCTTTGGTTCTTAATGCATCCAGATTCCTCGAGAACCAGAACATTAGAATTCATGGTTTCTATTTTTATTGCATTTTTATCCATTTGTGTTCTTTTATTTTTACTTCATTTATACGATCAGTAGTGTGTTAGTTACGAGCTTGAGTGATTAAATGTTTGTATTTTCCTTCTTTTGTAAATGAACTTTTATATTTTGAAAAATCACTGTCATTTTTATCCTGCACACATATGGCAAAGTTCCATGTTCAATACATGCTAAGAATTAATTCCTTCATGCTTGTCATCTCAGCCTTATCTAGGCAGTTGCTAAACTATTAGAGACTGATATAGATATATTTGGCTATTAAAATAATTCCTGGTAGACCAGGATGGTGCCCCGTAAATAATTTTCCAAAAAGTATTACTCTTATTGACTGCCATAAGCAGTCCTTTAAATATTATTAGCCAAATAGCTGCATTGCCTTTAAAAAACAACAACAATGGGGATCATGTGAACACAAACCATACCCTGGCCGTATCTGAGACGATACACATTCTCCAGACGGAAGTGATGCTGCCACCCTAAACCCACCGCCAACCGAAGTTACTGAATCGCCACGCAACAAACTAGTTTACAAAGCAGTGGGTTAACTACAACGCTCACTCTGTAGATGGCTCTAGAAGTCAGTTTTCTATACATGCATATACATGCACTAACATTTGTATAGTGTAGTTAGGCACTGGCTTGGTAAAAAAAAACAGTCATTTTCATGCTGTGCAGGGCCCCACCACACCTCTCGAATCAGTGTAAATGGTACGCCCCGCAAGTGCTTCTGCAGTGAATAAAGGAAAACAAAAAAAGATTAGAGATAAAAGGCAAGTAAGCACAAACACGTGTTCACTCAGGCCGTTTTCACATGTGTGGCCGTACCAGAAAACGGCCAGAGAAAATGCTAATTTTTTCTGTTCACATGGCACGGATCTCTGACCATATTGGGATCCAGTCTTTTACTACAAATAAACAGCAGGTGGCGGTATACAAATAAGTCTTAGTTCTCCAACAAACAAGGGAGTGAGAAGTACCGACGTCATAAAACGAGCGACAGCCTAGAATGTAAACAAACTGGTCTACTGGTCAGCTGCTACCTGAAGCCATCTACAGGGTGAGTGTTGTAGTAAACCCGCCGTTTTGTAACCTGCTGTGTTGCTGTGGGATGCTTGAATCGCGTTGTTTTGGTATTTGTATGGTCGCGAGGTGATTCTGTAATTTCGGCCGGCGGTGTCGTCATTTCCGCATGGAGCGCGTCTATTGTCTTGAGTACGGCCAGAGTACGGGTTGTGTTCACATGATACGTGGCCGCTCGTACCTGGACTCGGATACTACCTCCAAGGCAGGTCTCTCTGGCCGTATTTTGGCACGGTACAGTCTGTGTTCACATGGTACGAAATAAGTGGATTTTGACCAAATACCGTACCCGAGTACGGACTCCCGTACCATGTGAAAGCGCCCTTAGTTGTTTGAAAAGAAAGGTGAGCTCTAAATGCATTGAGCATTGACATTATTTTTACATATCTACTCCAGGTAGAATAACATACATTTATGTTCGTACTCTATTTGAATAATATAGCAATACTTCATAGTATCACACACTACATCGCGAGTAAACAATGTTTCTGGGTAAATATGGGAGTGAGAAGCAGACAGATGCTGCGTTGGGAGCTCAACAAACTGCTGCTCCAGGCTGCTGCGCTTGTCTCCTCTTCTGCTGCACTTCTCGCCAGAGTCAGAAGTTTACACGAAAGGAGCCTATATTTCTTTATATTATCAAAATAGTGGTTAGTTTATCCCTGTGATTCTATAGTTTGCATTTAATTTAAACAGACAAATATAATCAACAAACTTGTACTTACCCTACACTTTAAAAAAGGTGTTGTGACATTAAAGTATATATAAGCAACCATTTGAAGCCATATATTTCAGTTTCAGACCCTGGAGCAGCAGGTCCCTCATCAGGGCCAGGTGAAAGCAGTGGCAGTCAGTACGTTTACATGCAGGTCTAAATCAAGCTTTTGGGAGTAATCGAACTAAGGTATTATGCCCTGCTGAGAGCCGAGTCCCAGTTTACATTTCAATCAGAAAATCGAATTATTAAATTAAGTTAAAGCATGATATTCAGTCACAGCACATCGCCTCTTTGTAAGTCCAAACATGCACTGATTGGCCACTTACGTTTGCCTTAGATGTCGTATGCCTCTTATAATTCTACTGTTATTATTGATGGGTCGCATTTCCACCTCTCTAACTTCCCAAAGGGGTGCGGGGGTGGGGAACTGGTTGCGGAGTAGACCGATTGTCAATCGCATTATCCAGCAAGAGTAGCCAAGCTTCTAAAACTATAATATTGTAACCATTCTATATTTGTTGGAAGCAGTTTTGGTTATAGAGTTTGACAGCTGCAGGGAGGAAACTCATTTAGGATGCAGCAGTCTGTCACTGACGGAGCTCTGCAGTTCAGCAACATTTCCATGCATGGGTTGGGAGACTCTGTCCATCAAAGATGTTATTTTGGCCAGAGTCTCCCACCACCAGCACTGGATCCAGGGTACATCCGAAGACAGAGCCGGTGTTCTGACTATCTGTGCTCCCTCGTCAGAATGTCCTACCGTAGCACGCATTGATAGCTATGTCTGTCAGTCGGTGCTACCCCTCAGAATGTTCTACCATATTGTTTACGTCCTGCACAACAACTGTTAGCTTTGATGTTAAATATAATCATTGGAAAATATTTTATAAATGACGTGACTGAAGTGGCAGTTTAGCAGTAACATAGTAACAACCTTTATGAATCACGAAAACTTTTCTTTCAATCCACAGAATATGCTACCTGCTCAATATAAAGCGGAAACTGGCATATAGAAGCACTAAAAACCGGGATCAGAATATCCTACGAGATTGTTTACTGCAGCTTCTTCTCTGGTTGTGCAGGACATCATGGAGGGGGAGTTTTTTAGTTTTACCCAGAATGGCCTGTACTTTCGTCATCTGCCTCTCCACCACAGTTCTTACAGGGTCCAGGTCCTGAGCCAGCACAGCCTTTTTGATCAGTTTGTCCAGACATCTGCAGTCATTGTCTGCAGTGCTACTTTCCAAGCAGGAAACAGCATTCAGCAGCGCACTTCTGAGGACTGTGGCAGAACAGCTGTAGCATGTTATTTCAGACACTGATGGACCTTTGCCATCTCAGTTAGATAAAGTGATTCTGTCCCTTCCTGTATGATGTGTCTGTTTGTGGTCCACTCCAGTTCCTTGTCCACAACACCCCCAGGTATCTTTAGGACTCCAGTCTCTATTTCCTCCCCATCGATGCACACTGGCTGTAATTTAGGTCTCCTGAAAACTACCACCACCTCCTTGGTATTTGTGGTGTTCAGGAGAAGAAACAAAACAACCTTGATCTGTACAATATAAAGGTTTTTAGTGCATCCATGTTCTACCCACAAATAAAACTATTCAAAATGTCGGAGACTTCAATATTCATGTTGATAGTGAAAGTGATAGTCTAAATACAGCTTTTAACATTATCTTAGACTCAATAGGCTTTACTCAAAATGTGCAGGGACCAACCCATCGCGGTCAACACACCTTAGATCTTGTGCTGACTTATGGCATTGACTGTGAAGAAATAACAGTCTTTCCACATAACCCTATCCTGTCTGATCATTTCCTCATTACTTTTAAACTCACTCTAACTGACCATTTCAAACCTGAAAGAAAACTTAATTATACCAGAACGTTATCAGATAATGCTGTAACAAATTTTAAAGAAGCTCTTCCAACTTTAATTTCCTCAGTACATAAAAGTACAATAGAAAACAGTGATTTAACTCGTAACCCCTCACAACTTGATGTTCTTGTTCATAGCGTTAATTCCTCCCTGCGTCTGGCAATAGACAAAGTTGCCCCCTTAAAAAGGAAGGTAGCTAGCCATAGGAGATTAGCTCCCTGGTTTAATTCAGAGCTACGTACCCTGAAGAAGAACTTTAGAAAACTAGAGAGAAAATGGCGCTCCACGCATTTACAGGATTCCTATTTAGTGTGGAAGAATAGTCTATTGCTATATAAAAAGAGCCTTCGAACAACTACGACAGCATATTATTCAACTTTAATCGAGGAGAATAAAAATAAACCTAGGTTTCTTTTTAATACAGTTGCCAAACTCACACAGGATCATAGCTCTATCGAGCCAACCATTCCCCAAGCTCTTAGTAGTGACGACTTCATGCAATTCTTTATAAATAAAATAGACTATAAAAAATAGGATAATTGGGAACCTTCCCAATATGCTTGCTTCCTCCTTAGTTAATGAGGCAGCATCAAAAATGATTGAGCCTAATATATGCTTGAACTGCTTTAATGCAGCTGGACTTTCAGATCTACTAAAATTAGTAGCTTCATCAAAACCTTCAACTTGCATGTTAGACTCAGTCCCAACTAAACTTTTAAAAGAGGTTTTCCCTTTGATTGCTGCTCCAATTTGAGATATAATGAATCTATCCTTAGTAAATGGATATGTACCACAGGAGTTTTAAGATTGCTGTAATTAAACCTCTACTTAAGAAACCGTCTCTTGATCAAAACGACTTAATTAACTATAAACCGATATCTAATCTTCCCTTCTTATCTAAAATTATTGAGAAAAAAGTTGCACATCAGATGTGTGAGCATTTAAACAATAATGAGCTGTTTGAGCAGTTTCAGTCTGGCTTTAGAGCTCATCACAGCACTGAAACAGCTCTGGTGAAGGTTACACTGTTGATCACAATATTCTCATAGAAAGGCTTCAAAGTGTCGGTATAATAGGAACAGCACTAGGCTGGTTTAAATCTTATTTGTCCAACAGATTTCAGTTTGTTCAGGTAAATGACAAATCTTCCTCAACCTCAATAGTTACTTACGGAGTACCACAGGGTTCAGTGCTTGGGCCGATTCTTTTTACTATATATATGCTTCCTATTGGTAAAATAATTAGGCAGCATTGGATAAATTTCCATAGTTACGCAGATGATACACAGCTATATCTATCCATAAATCCTGATGAATCCAATCAGTTAGGTAGACTACAGGCATGTCTGGAAGACATAAAAATTTGGATGAATCTAAACTTCTTGCTTCTGAATTCTGATAAAACAGAGGTTGTCGTCTTTGGACCAGACTCTCTGAAATAGAAACTACGTAGTCAACCCCTTCACCTGGAAGGCATTAAATTAGCCTCCAGTAATAAAGCAAAGAACCTATGTGTTATTTTTGACCAAGATATGTCATTTAGATCTCACATTAAAGAAGTCTCTAGGATTTTCTTTTTTCACCTTAGGAATATTGCAAAAATTAGAACCATCCTGTCCAGGAGTGATGCTGAAAAACTAGTCCATGCCTTTGTTACTTCAAGGCTGGATTACTGTAACTCTTTATTATCAGGTAGTCCACAGAATACAATTAAAAGTCTTCAGTTAGTCCAAAATGCTGCTGCTAGGATTCTGATGAATATTAAAACAAGAGATCACATTTTCCCTGTTTTGCTTCTCTTCACTGGCTCCCAGTGAGATCTAGAATAGAATTCAAGATCCTCCTTCTGACATATAAAGCTCTTAATAATCTAGCTCCATCATACATAAGAGACCTGATTGTTCCATATGTTCCTAACAGAGCACTTCGCTCTCAGACTGCAGGTTTACTGGTAGTTCCTAGGATTTCTAAAAGTAGAATGGGTGGCAGATCTTTCAGCTATCAGGCTCCCCTCCTATGGAACCAGCTCCCAGGGTTGGTTCGTGAAGCAGACAATTTGTCTATCTTTAAAACTAGGCTTAAAACTTTCCTCTTTGACAAAGCTTACAGTTAGAGATATGTTAATAGGCAGTTAGAGACAGGTTAGACAGGTAGCTAGGAAGAGACAGCTTAATGTTAGTAGTCAGGTAGAGTGTCAAGAGATAGGAAGAGGTAGAGTAGCTAGGTAGAGATAGATTAATGTAAGCCAGGTAGAGAGTGTTAGTAGCTAGGTCTCCTAGTAGCTAGGAGACAGGTTAATGTTAGTAGCTATGCTGCTTTAGGCTAGGCTGTTGGAGGACATTATTAGAGTCAGTTCCTACTTTCTCTCCTACTTCTCCCCAACTGCATGATGTGCTGTCAGTTCAAGCGCTAACCTGTTTTAGTCTCTTCTTATAGTAGGTGCTCCTGACCCGCCCTGCTTGACGACCCTGACAAAGATGGCATTGCAGTGACGGAAAGTTCTCCACGTCCTGCAACAAACTTCTGCATCAGTTCTGTTGCTCTTTCTG
Organism: Apricaphanius iberus; assembly: GCA_028564705.1. Lineage (NCBI taxonomy): Eukaryota > Metazoa > Chordata > Actinopteri > Cyprinodontiformes > Aphaniidae > Apricaphanius > Apricaphanius iberus. The sequence goes on from JAPXFQ010002260.1 coordinate 776,511, forward strand.
TGTCTCTGTTCTGCATTTTCCAAACCCCAGACGGTCTCGGCAGATGACCGCTTGTGCTGAGCCTGGTTCTGCTGGAGGTTTCTTCCTGTTAAAAGGGAGTTTTTCCTTCCCACTGTCACTTCATGCTTGCTCAGTGTGAGGGATTGCTGAGATTTACACGACGCAATCTTGTGTGGTTCTCTAATTTCTACATTGTATTGTAATAACCTTCTTGTAAAGTGCCTTTAGATGACATCTGTTGTGAAACGGCACTATATAAATAACCTGAATTGAATTGAATTAATAAGCTACTAGAGCTTGTTGAGATCCTGTGTTTTTGCTGTGTTTTGCTGTGTTTTCTTCTCCTACCTTCTATGCAGGGGGGCGTGGCTGATTGGCAGCAGGTGCAGCTCATCAGGGCTCATTTTCTCCAGCATAAAAGAGGGACAGGAGCTGCAGAATGACTCCAGACTGTTCTCGCTACAAGCGTGGTAAACACGGCCGATTTAGTTTTAGGTTTTTTCCTGCTTGAAGATTTTTTATGAGTATCTGTACTTACTTGAGTTCCATCGCAGATCCTGATCCAGAAACTCCTCCATCCTCTTGGGTTTCCTCTCCTAGCCTCCATTTCTCTGGAAGGATAACCTGGAAACCACTTACCTGCTCCTCTGGAATCACTCCTGGTCAGCTTCTGCTCTTTCACCTCTACTGGTCTGTCTGTCCTCCATCCGCCAGCCTTCTCTGTACAGAATTCCACTTACCTCTTCCATGATCCAAATCATCCGTCCTCCTGTGAGTAAAACCACTCATTATTAAACTCCCCGTTCCATCTGCTCTCTCTCTAGCGTCTTGGTTTTTCCACTGCAGCTCTTCCGTCTGCCTCCTTGTTTTCGCCACTGGAAATTTCCCAGAGACTATTTAATATTGAACATTCTGTCAATAAACATTATTTTATTATACTCACTGTCTGGCTGGTTTTCTGAATTTCGATGCTGCCTTTTGAGTCCAAAGATCCTGCAAAACATGACAGAGTTCCATTGCAAAATGATCATATCCTTTTTCCTGATGTTCCTGGCTTCCCATCTCCCATAGAATTTGTGTATATGTTCCCATGAGATTCCTTTCATACCAAAACACCTCTCTGCTCCTTTCACGATCATTTTGATTTTTTTCTGTTTTGTGTTTTACCTGATCTGCACAGTTGATGATGTATGCAATGAAGAACATCATCTTTTCCACTCTAATCGCTTTGTCTGTTTTCTCTTCTTGTGCCAATCCTGATAATGATGATGATACTATCTGCTGAACTCTTGATACTTAGTCTTTTCCTTCTGGATTTTTACTCTCTTAAGGGCCTCTGCATAACTGATGTTATCTGTTTTAACTTGTTCAACTTCAATGGTCTTCTTCCTTGCTTTACATCCCTCATTCAGTCCATCACAGGGCATTATTGGAACTCCAACATGACAAACTGCTAACCCTCTCTCAAAGAACTGATCTTAATAGTCTTTTAATATGAATCACTTCCAGACCTTGAGAAATGTTTTAATTTTTCCAGATCCTCATCCACTTGTATCCCAGTGATTGCTCCTCTTGTTGTTTTATTATCCCCTATAACTTTCCTTTCTACCACAGTCTTTTTACATATGTTCTCAATATGCATGATTTTATTTTTTTGCTCCTCTGTCTTACCTGCTATCAACAGATTTCCATCTCTTAAGATTTTCGCTTGTTGAACCTCCCTTATCATCTTTATCAATTCCTTTGACAGAGCAACAGGACTTAGTTGTATGTTTTCTTCTTCTCTCTTGAAATTCAAAAATATTTTGAATTCCTCGTTTATAACCCTCTTGCGAATTACATCACTCCCTTCATCTGAACTGATTTCTTCTATCACTCTTTTATATTTCGGCGTCTCAACCAAACTATCATCCTCTCCCACCTTCCTACCTCTTCCTTTTCCTGGTCCTCTATAACCCGAAACTTATGACCATTCCATATCATCCTCATCATCTACCTGAGTTGCCATTCCAGCCCAGTCACGAGCCAGCTTATGCCAACCACGGTCCACCTTCCTCTTCTCCAAACTATTTTGGGAATCAGCTGTCAGAATCTCCGGCTGCACTTCAAGTCAGGTCCTCAGAACCTTGCTCTCTCCTCTCTTCAGCAGCTCGTTCTGTCTTTACTCCTAGTTTAAAAAAATCAGCAGTTAATTACTGGGTCCTCTTAAAAGGGAAGTACCACAAAATGCTGAATTCATTGCTGGTGTGTCAGTCAAGTGGATGGTTATACATTCTAACTTCTGCTAGGAAGGACCTATGATTCCTTTGTGCACCAAGGATGCAGCACACTGTCACTGAAGTAGAGCTCTAGCTGAGCAACATCTTAATGCAGAGGGTGGATATCCAGTACAGTGGCACAATAACGTCACTACTATCCAACAGTGATGTTATTTTAATCTGAATAGGAATTTGTCTTGGCAAGCTATGGTGACATAAAATATCCCAATTGGCATATCCATATATTCTTACATTCATATAGTTTAACTTTCTGTCTCCCACCTCCTGCACTTGACTGAAGGTTGATTGTTGTCATTGTGATTATAAGGATATTGCAGCTAAAGTAATTTGACTGTAACAAAAAACATGAATGAAATGTATGTTGTGTGTTAGGTTTAGCTTAATATCCAAAGGATTAGGCAGTATTATTAAATTTTTCAAGGAAAACAAATTTTAGCTAATATAGAGTGCTTCAGGTAAATTCTGACATTTTCAGCTAAAATGGGACACATTTGGCTGTTGATGGGTATGATGTTAGGCCACAAGGATTACAAATCACATGAAAATGTCCCTTTTATGCCACATTGATATATTACAAATAGTGTGACAGTTAAGCAAGATAAATTACCAGATGTTTTATTTTGTGCCATAGCATTAGCTAATTAGATTGTAACTGTTGGAACATTAGCTTTCTGTGTGAACACACAGGCCGCCCCCCCCCCCCCACACACACACACGCGCTTGCAGATTCTGCAACATTTACTACGGTGACTTGATGACCCCAGAGCAACAAAGTAGTGGATTCGTTGTGTTGGATGTGAGGTATGGTTTCATGAGTGCTGTGGGGAAGATAACGGTATTCTGGAAAATGCAGGATTTGTGTGTAGAGTGCATTGAGTAGGCCCATATGTTATGTATTCAGATAAATAATTGATATTTACATGTTGTTTCTGATCGAAACAATCTTCTTTTAATTCAACTTGTAGGCGTAGGTCTACTTGAAAATCGGTACCTAGTTTCGGGGTTGTCAAGTTGCTGTACTGAATGTTTTTTTTTTTTTTAAGAAAACATTTTTTGTTTAATTGATAACTGATTTCATAAACTAAATAATTAATTGATGATTAAGAACTGACTTTGTGAACTAATAAATTGCATTGTTATTCTTCAATTTTGTTGCCAATTCTTCAAACCACATCACCTGTCTCATTTCACCTTAACTGTCCCAGATCAGATATTGGTCACTTGCAGCCTTTAAAGGTGGAAATCTAGTAAACTATTGTTATTGGCAATACATTTTCTGCACAAAAATGTTACCAAGACTCATATTAACTGTCACTATCACAATTGTGACAGTGTGGAGGTCCTGTCACTATGGCTCCGATAGATCATGTGCCCTGGCTGCCTGGCCATAGGAATATCACTTTGGCTGACTGGTTAGCACGCATGACTCTCACCCAGGAGTTGTTGGATTGAATCTCGCCCGGGCCCTCGTTGTGTACCTTGCCACACAATGAATTAATTTGACCAGGTTTAGCATTTTAAATGGTTTACTTGCGATCGTCCAAAAAGTGTTCCAATTTACCTGATGTCACCCTATAATGCTGTATATGAATTAATTTTGATTTTAAATTTTCAAACAAAAAAGTCCCCTGCAAAATTTCCCCTACAAAAAAATTCACATGCAGGAATTCGCCTGAAAAATTGCAGCTGCCAAAATTTCACCTGCAGGAATTCACCTGGAAAAATTAACTTGTCTTAAATGTATCTAAAGAAATTCGGCTGCAAAAATTTGCCTGCAAATGTGGTGAACTTTTGATTACCCAAGCAGAGCCCGTCTACGGAGAGCCGTGCCACTCACATTGTAATGAATTTCGGTTGCAGTTCCACCAGAGTTCCACTGGAGGCGATCGCCATGAGTGCAACATGAATGGGAGTTGCCATTGAGAAATCTCAGATTCGATTGTAGGTTTTGCAAGTTCAATGCAAGTTCAACATGGGTTATAAGTTGAAGTTGAATGAACGAGTACTTATGTCCTTTCGTTTTCTTAAAGGTTGAGTTGTTGTTGCCCATAACAGTGTTGTGCTAATGAACGCTGATTGGCAAGTGAAGGACAGATTACGACCAGAGGTACCACTTGGTGGCATCCGAAGCGGCACCAGAATGTTAAGGCAGAGTTTTTCGCCAAGGTATTTTTTTATTTATTTTTTTCATGTAACTTTTTTTCCGGTTGCTGGCACTCTTTTCTGTCTATGGTTATTTATGTACTGTGAAATTTAAACTGAAAAATGGTGATTGCCGGATCTCTGGTCGTATGTATGATTTCATAATTTTTTTTTAATATACTTTTTTTAAGCAAATAAATGACTAAAAACATCTAACACCTAGCACTGTGTAATTTCTTTGCATCTCCTTTAAAATCCAATATTCAAATTACTAGACACAAAAATTATATCCTGAGAAAAGTGGATTTTGAGGGGTATGGCACCATGGACCTCCATTCATTATGCACTCTTCATGAGAGCACCCTCATGGAACCAGAGTGAAACTGCAACCGGTTCCGAAGCTGGAAGTTCAGTGAAAGTGGCACTAATCCCCTTATTAGACATTTTGTGGAGTTCAACACTTTTGCAGGCCAATTTCTGAAGATTAATTTTTGGCAGGTGAATTTTTCCAGGCAAATTCCTGCAGATTAATTTTTTGCAGGCGAATTCCTGCAGGAGGATTTTCTGCTTGCAAATTTAAAGTAAAAACTGATTCAGACAGAATTATGTAGAAGAAAAATTCAGTGTTCAATTCAATGTCTAAAAAGAGCTGGTGTGAAGGAATGGAACGACGACACAGCTAGATCTGATCAACTCGTTTATTCATCTCAAACTGAGCAACAGAGCAACGGTAATTTAGAGCAGTTGCAACATTTGCGCCACAACCAACTTAAACATTTTGGAATAGAAACAGAATTTTTTTTTTTTTTTTTTTTTATTGACTTTCTTTATTGGAAACAATTTCACAGGCAAATACGTGACAGTACAACATAACAGACAGGATTTCCATTCTATGATTTTTCCCCATCTTTTTTAATCCCACTCCCACTCTAAAAGAGAACAATTCTCAACGTAAAACCAATCAACATGAAGGCCAAAAAAATAAAATAAACAAAAGTTTCAAATTAATAAAATAAGACAAAAAAAAATAAAAATAAGTAAATAAAAAAAAATAAATAAAGAGAAAAAAGGGGGGGGGCTCATTCATCACAATCAGGCAGAGATGTCAAAGACTCAATGTAATTTAAGAAAGGCTTCCAAGTCTTTTCAAATGATTCTAAAGAACCATTGAGGGAAAATCTAAGCTTTTCAAGTTTAATGGACAATAACATCTCTTTCATCCACCTGCTATGAGAGGGAGGTTGAGGATGTTTCCACTTGAAGAGTATGAGTCTCCTGGCTATCAGGGTGGCAAATGCAAGAACAGTCTGTATGACTTTAGAGGCAAAGGGTTGCAGAGGGGCACCGAACAAAGCCAAAAGAGGTTCAGGGGAGATAGTGGTGTTATATGCTGTGCTAAGAGTTTTAAAAATTTCAGACAAGAATGTGGCGAGCCTGAGACAGAACCAAAACATATGGGAGTGGTCTGCTGGAGATTGTTTGCACCTATTACACGAGTCAGTCACATTGGGGAAGATCCGAGACAGCCTCACATTGGTGTAGTGAGCTCTGTGTACAACTTTACACTGTAACAGGCCATGCCTCGCACAGATTGAAGAGGAGTGAACCAGCCTTAAAACTTGTTTCCAGTAGTCATCAGGGAGCACGGTTCCAAGCTCCTGCTCCCATGAAACCCTGGGATCGGATGCTGGGGTGTCTGTGATTGAATTAATAAGGCTATAGATACTAGAAATGGACCGTTTTTGTTCAGGATCAAGAGCAAGTAACGAGTCGATCAGAGTTTCCGGGGGACGGCTAGGGAATTTTGGATTCTGATTTTGAATAAAATGCCTAGTCTGAAAAAAACGAAATAGGTGTGATTTGGGCAAATGAAATTTTTTTGAGAGCTCAGAAAAGGACATAAAAGTCCCTTGGCTGTAAAGGTCTTTAAATTGAGTTATCCCTTTGTCAAACCAAGTCCGAAAGGTAGGGTCAGTACAAGAGGGCAGAAAAAGGTGATTATTTACAATGGGGGAGAGATCTGAGGCCCTGTGGAGGCCAAGACTTTTCCTAATTTGAATCCAAATCTTAACAGAGTTAATTACCACTGGGTTTGAGGTAAAGTTGGAGACTGTTAATGGGAGTTGGGAGCAGACCAGAGAGTGAAGAGAAAATTTAGAGGATCTACGTTCCATGTCTACCCATGCAGGGCGCTCTTCATCTGCTATGTTGGTTATCCAGTATAAAAGTTTGTTAATATTACAAGACCAGTAATAGTGGAGAAAGTTGGGCAATGCCAAGCCTCCAAGCATCTTTGGGAGTTGTAACACTGATCTTCTAATGCGTGGATTTGTGTTACCCCAGATGAAGGAGCTTATTAATTGATCGAGTGATCTAAAAAAAGACTTTTTAATAAGGACGGGGATTTGAGAAAAGAGGTATAGAAACTTGGGTAAAATAACCATTTTAACTAGACTAACTCGACCTGATAGGGATAGTGGGAGAGCAGACCATCTGTCAAAGTCCAATTTACACCTCTCCAGGAGAGGAGAGAAGTTTTTAGAGAAAAGTTGATTGATTGAATTTGTTATCTGCACTCCCAAATATTTAAATCCATCCGAAGCGTATTTGAAAGGGAAAAGAGACGGGGGTATATTTTTGGCTAGGGTATTGACGGGCAGAAGATCACTCTTGTGGAGGTTAAGCTTATAGCCTGAATAGGACCCGAATGTATTGAGTATATTTGTAACCACAGGGAGAGAGGCGATTGGATTGGACACGTATAATAGAAGGTCGTCTGCATATAGCGATACCTTATGAACTTTCCCTGCTCTGATGATGCCCTCAAATCCCCCCTCCTGACGCAGCCAGATGGCTAGAGGCTCGATAGCGATTGCAAATAAGAGGGGGGAAAGAGGGCAGCCCTGTCTGGTTCCCCGATAAAGGGGGAATGGAGCTGATTTAAGTCCGTTTGTGTGAACTGTAGCCACTGGGTTGGCATAAAGCAATTTTATCCAGGATATGAATTCTGGGTTAAAACCAAATTTTTGCAAAGCGAAAAAAAGGAATCTCCACTCCACCCTGTCGAAGGCCTTCTCCGCATCAAGAGAGACAACCACCTCTGGATTGTTTGAACTTGAAGAATTAAGGATATTTAGGAGCCTCCTTGTGTTGTGAAATGAGTGTCTTCCAAGCATAAAAGCTGTTTGGTCAGTCGATATTATACTTGGTAGGACTCGCTGTAGGCGTTGGGCTAGGATCTTTGACAGGATCTTTAGGTCAACATTTAAGAGGGAGATGGGCCTATAGCTACCACACAGAAGAGGGTCCCTATCGCCCTTAAGCAGGAGAGAAATGGAGGCCTCCGACAGGGTGGAGGGCAGGAGGCCCTTAGCGAAGGATTCATTATACATTCTTTGCAGGGCTGGGGCGATTGTGACAGAGAATAGCTTAAAAAACTCAACAGTGAACCCATCGGGCCCCGGAGTTTTACCGCTTTGGAGAGACATAATTGCCTCCTGTACTTCCTTGATAGAAATCGGACTTTCCAACTCTCTATATGAATCCACGTTTATTTTAGGATAAACAATCCTATCTAGAGGGTTTACTCCATCCCAAACATCCGGGGGGCACTGTGAGGAGTAGAGGTTAGAGTAGAAAGAACAAAATGTCTTATTGATCTCTACAGGATCTGATGTAGTTACACCTGACGCTAATTTGATCTTGGGGATCAGTCTGCATTGTGTGGCTGCACGGGCTTGATGCGCTAATAATCTTCCTGCTTTATCCCCAGTCTCAAAGAAACGTTGTTTAGCAAGGAACAATTGTCTCTGTTTTACTCGTGGATAATAAATCAAATTTCGACTGTAGTTGCAGGCGTACTTTATAAAGAGCAGGGGTGGGAGATGAAGCATACAGGTTGTCTATACTGAGTATCTTGTTGGTAAGTGTCTCAGACTCCACCCTTTCTGCCCTTTTTAAGGACGAGATATATGATATAATTTGTCCGCGCATATACGCCTTAAAAGTTTCCCAAAGAGTGCCTCTAGATATCTCTGGGGAATCATTAGTCTTGAAAAACAGGGAGATGTAGCTATAAAGGAAGTCTTTAAAGGAGGCCTGCGCCAAAAAGAAGAGTTAAGTCTCCACTGTCTAATGGGGGGGGCACGACTTGGGAAGTTAAATATCTACAGAAACGGGGGCGTGGTCCGAAATAACAATGCTGTGGTATTCACAGGAGCGGACTTCTGATTAAAAAAAATTATCCACGAGAAAAAAGTCTATCCGTGAATATGTACGATGGACGTGTGAGAAAAAGGAAAAAGCTTTGTCCGAATTGGATTTAGCTCTCCATGGGTCAAATAAACCAAGACTGATCTTGTATGTGTCAAGAACTTTAGCTGATTTGGATAACACCTGAGGGTTAGAGGAAGACCTGTCTAGGAAGGGGTTTTGAATTAAATTAAAATCGCCACCAATAATTAAATAGTGGTTGTCAACTTTAGGAAGAGAAGAGAAAAAACTTGTAATAAATCTATAATCATCCAGTGTCGGTGCATATACACAGGCCATAACCACAGGAGTGCCACAAAGTCTACCAGTAATAATTACAAATCGACCATTAGGATCTTCAACAGAGTTTGATAACTCAAACGGAACATTTTTATTTATGAGGATAGCCGCGCCCCTTGCCCTTACAGGGAACTTAGAGTGGAATACATGCCCTGTCCAGGGTCGCTTAATACGGTTAACCTCTGAGGAGCAGAGGTGAGTTTCCTGTAAAAAGAAAATATCACCCCTGAGTTGCTTTAAATGAGTCATTACCCTGTTACGTTTAATGGGCTGGTTGGCACCTTTCAGGTTCCAAGATATAAAGCGAAGATTGTTACCCTGAATCATCATATCATTAAAAAAGGAGCAATACGTCTCCCAGGCCTGAGGCGATTACTGAGCCAAACAAAAAAGAGGATAAACAACAAAAAAGAAAAAAAGAAAAGAAAGAAAAAAATATATTTTAGAGCATCCCTCCCTATCCCTCCCACCCCCCATTTCCCCATACCAACCAAACACCTCCACATCTTCAATCCCAACAGGATAGCACTTTCTACTTCCATGACCTTCTCTTGTGCGAGAGATCAACCGGGTGAACAATGTAGAACACATACACCACATTTTTAAAGAACGACTTGTGAATGTAGGGGGTCTATGATAAAACTTAACCACTTAGGTAAACTAGCCATCAATAAAGGTGGCCTCCATATAGACCTCAAGTTAAAGAAACCACCCCACTTGAGAAAAGAAAAAATTTTATAAAGTAAAATTGGAGAAAAATAAGTAATCAAAGAACAAAAAAAGAGAGGAAAAAAAAAAGAAGAAAATAAATCGCATTAATCACAGGACCGTGCATGGCATAGATAAAAACAAGTTAACAAAAAGAGTTAGTAGTGGTGGGGAAAAATTGAAAAAATAAATACAAAATAAGTGTCTATTAAGGTAATCCTTGAAAGATGGGTATCAGTGCATCAATTTAACATGTTTACCATCCTAATCAGGACATAAGAGGCAACAACACCACCCATAGCGCCCCACAGCACAAGTGAAAGTAAACAAAGATCCTTAAGTGACCGAACAAAATACAAAAAGTCTATGCGCGTGAACAGAGCAAAACAACACCCGCGCACCTACCCGTTCCCATTGCAACCATGACGCTTGTTGTAGATGTCCGCTCTGCAGCGAGTCCACGGAGCAGCTGACTGTATTAAGATCAGGCAGCATAACCTAATCAGGCGGGGAAGAACAAAACCCAGGCCCGAGTGACAGCAGGGGAGAGTGCACTACACTGCGTCCTACTCTTTACCCATCACTCGTTCTTTATAAAACGCATGCGCTTCCTCCGGAGTCTCAGACGTGAGTGTTTCATCCTCATATGAAACTTGCAAGCGGGCCGGGAAGAGAAGCCTGAACTTCACGCCTTTCTGGTAGAGGGCTTTCTTTATTTTGTTGAAGGCAGCTCGTATCTTTGCAGTAATGGCGCTGACGTCAGGGTACACCCCCAGTGTTGTTCCACGGTGTTTAAGCTCGTGTTGACGGGCCCAGCGAAGAACCCTCTCCCTCTCCTGAAAACGATGAAAGCATATTAGGAACGGCCTGGGTCTACCTCCGGGTGCAAATTTAAGGGCTGGGGAACGATGTGCTCTCTCGAGCTCCGGGGGTTTGGAAAAGACGTCGGGGCCGAGGTTTTCTGCCAGCAGATCAGATATGAACTCGGTCGGATCTCGTCCTTTTTCACTCCCCTCAGGGATGTTAATTATCCGGAGGTTGACTCTACGGGACCTGTTTTCAAGGTCATCGAGGCGGTCTTGGAGGGACTTGTTCTGGGCTTCCAGCATCTTCACTGTCTTTTCCGTGCTTGCTATGCGCTCAAAGTTGTCCCCAGCTAGGGCCTCTGCAGCAGTAAGACAGCCATTAAATCCACCGAGGCCTGCAATGGCTTAATCGACTCCTGGATTAGCATTAACATGTCATTCCGGTGCGAGGTTCGTTGTTTCTCCAATTCAGAAACCAGGTGGCTCGCTGATAAAATGTCCAGCGAGTCCCCAGGTGTGTTGCTGGTATCCGAGCTAGCAGCCGCCATCTTAGCAAGTTTGTCAGCTACAGTAGCAGTCCCGGCACGAGTTACGGTGCAGCTCGCCGTGTTGCTCACTTTAGATTTCGAACCGCTCATTTCACTGCTAAGTGGAACCTTAGACTACAGTCTGTCACTTTTACGAGAAAATGTGGTGTTTAAAAGGAAATATTAACAGTTCAACCGGGAGACTCTTTTCAAGCGGCCTTCTCCTACTCCATCACCACCGGAAGTCTCAGAAATTTTTTTGTTTTTAAACTTCACACTCTCTGTAAGAAGGCTATTGTGTGTAAGTTGTATGTAGTATCAGTCTCGTGGCCGAAACAAATATGCCATTGTGCATTATTTCTGCAATTTGCGCTGCTCATAATTACGCTTTTATTGACATTGAAGTTTTCCATTTCCTGGTTTCACACGTGTCATACAACAACTAATCACACTGGAGTCCGTCTATTTACTCATACATAGGAAATTACGTTTTCCATAGCAACAAGACGTCACTCTTATCTTACGTTTAGGAATTTGTCCTACGTAAAAGCAGCTCTTAGTGCGATTGTGAATAGGTTTTAGACGACAACTCCTACGTAAGACCTTTCAGCGCGAGTTAGGAGTAACACTTAGCGGTAAGATAAGAGTCTTTGTGAATACGGTCCCAGATTCACAGCTCTCCCAACTCCCTGGCAGACTCACAGCAAGGCAAGCGAAACACAAACAAAGATAAACCGAACAGCCAGCAACAAAAAGCCAACACCAACAAGAAACCAAAGAGAACAGAAAAGAGCAAGAAAAGGAAAACGCTTGCTATTATTCATGACGGATTGATCAAAACTATTGAACAGCTATGCATCAAAACAAGTGTCTTTAATTATCCATAGATGTCAGTTAAAGAACTTTCTGAGAGGATTCCATCGATTATTGAGAACAACCCAGAGGTAGAAAAACGTGTCTATGTCATGACATCCTCGCATTTGTCAGTGATAAGCCCACCAGAGTCATACCAGCTGACTCGAAAAGACACAAAGATTTCAAGGAAACACATCAACTCAGTCAGCTGACTTACATCACACCTCAACAACTTCACTACCAGCAGCTGAACATGCAGATTCTACTCTACAGAAAATGCTCCCTAAGACAGCAGATCCAATCAACACACCAGCTAACAGAAAGACAAGCAACAGATCTAACTCATCGTCAATTTCTAACTCTATAACAGGCTCACCATTCCGGAAGTTTTCTGATGCCCTTCAGACTCAGGAAAAAAAAGGAATCGTGCTTTTAACGCCACGCCCAAACAGGACTTATAAACATTATGGATCCCCAATTCAACTCACCATATTAGACGTCTGATACCGACCGGACAGTGTTACGAAATACACTACTCACCAGGAAAAGGTCATTCTAATTTTCATTCTCTTGATAGTAAAATCCCAGTTATTATAAATAAGAAATGTTCACACAATAAAACTACAAATAACCGAGCAGTACATAATTAAAAAAAAAATACCTTGCAAAAATTATCTCTGATTCACTGAAAGAAATCTGAATATAACACCATGCAAACATTATCTCTCAATCTCTGAAAGAAATATTAACGCAGCTATACAAAACATAAGATCACTATCAGGAAAATCCCTTCTAATCAATGATTACATCATCACACATGATATGCATGCTCTATTTCTCTCAGAAACTTGGCTAGATGAAAATGAAAACCGTATTAATAGAGACTTGCTGAACTAATTATCACTTCATTAGTGAGACCAGGAAAAACAAAAGGGGAGGGGGACTTACCACTCTCTTTCACAATTAGCTAAAACTGAAAAAGGTATTGCTAGGCAAATTCAGGACCTTTGAATATTTAGCTACTGCAACAAATGAACCCAAACAAAGCCCTATTTGTAAATATATATAGACCACAAAAACTTAACACAAACCTCTTTAACAACTTCAATGACATTTGCTCTGCAATATGTCTAGACTATGACCGGATAGCAATTGTAGGAGATTTAAACATCCATACTGACAACCCCAAGACAGTGGAACAAAAGCACTAAATGACGCCCTTCATAACTATGACCTAACCCAACACATTAATGAGCCAACACACAAGCGAGGACACACTCTGGACCTTCTTATTAGCAAACACTTAAATATCTCTAGCAGTACCATAACTGATATCTCATTATCTGATTAGTTATGTTGGCTTGGATGATTCTTTCAAATGAGATGCAGAAATGATCAGAGCAAAACCACTGTTAAAAAAAGCCTCCTTAAAGTAAACTCAGCTGAAAACTTTAAACTGATGTAAACTCCAACCTTATCTAAATCACCAACATCCACCAACACACACTTGGTAAACAAACTGTCAAATGGTTTTCTATCAGCTTAAACAGCCCAACTAGAAACCTAAGAGACCTAGAAAAACTAATCCATGCATTTATATCTAGCTGCCTTGATTACTGGAACAGTATCTTCACAGGGCTACCTAAACAATCAATCAGACAGCTGCAGCTGATCCAGAATGCTGCTGCTCGTGTTCTCACTAGAACCAGAAAAGTACAACACACCACCCCACTTCTAAAGTCCTTACACTGGCTCCATGTAGGTCAGAGAATAGACTTCAAAGTGCTTTTATTAGTGTATAAATAATCGAATGGGTTAGGACCAGAGTACATTAGAGATCTGCTATCATGGTACATACCATCCAGATCACTCAGGTCCTCCAGCTCTAATTTACTGGCCATCCCCAGAACCAGAACCAAACAAGGAGAAGCAGCTTTCAGTTTCTATGCTCCTCATATCTGGAACAAACTACCGGAAGAATGCAAAACTGCAGAGACCCTTAACTCTTTTAAAGCAAAAATTAGAACTTACCTATTTAGACTTGCCTATGAGTAACTGTTTTTACTTGCTTGTTTTTAATTTTCACACAAATTATAGTCTTGATTACTGTAAATGCTTTCTTGTGTTTTGTTTTTTTTAAGAACTGTGAGTTTTTTTCAGCAGGATCAGTTAGTGGAAGGAACAATTGTGAGCTTTTTCAGCAAGATCAGTTAATGGAAGGAACAAGTGTGAGGTTTTCAGATAGATCAGTTATGGAAAAAAAACTGTGAGCTTTTTCAGCAAGATCAGTTAGTGGAAGGAATAAGCGGGAGCTTTTCAGCAAGATCAGTTAGTGAATAAAAAACTGTGAGCTTTTTCAGCAAGATCAGTTAGTGGATGGAAGAACTGTGAGCTTTTCAGCGAGACCAGTTTGTGAATACAAACTGTGTTTTTACCTACATTGTTGTATTGTCTTGACTATTATCTTATTCTAATTGCTTTCTTGTATTTTGGTCATCAAATTGATTTATGCTGTGTTCCAATTTTTAATCATGTAAAGCACCTAGAATTGACTTGTGTTGAAAGTGTGCTATACAAATAAAATTGCCTTGCCTTGCCTTAAGGCTGTCTTGGGGACGCGCTCCGTGCGCACTGGAACCTAGATTTTCACAGCCACGGAAAAAGAAGCCAGGGATGTAGGTGTATGTTCTATGGCGGCAGGCATTGCCTGAGAGGAGCTGGGTTCACCTTTGGACATGTTCAAAAACGGGGTCACCAATGTGGAGGAATGGAAGGATGACACATTTAGATCCGATACTTTATTTATATTTTTTTTATTCAACTCAAACTGAGCAACAGAGCAATGGTAAGTTATGGTGCTTTCAGACCGCAAGCTTTGTCAGCGTCAAGCAATGCTAACAAAGCAAATAGTTTGACGCATATACACAGAAGATTCATTTTTAGGATTAAGTTTGCAAAGCTTGTAGGTGGGCTTTTCTCTGCTGGATGTTTTAAACACTCGCGAATCGTGGTTGGCTGTGCAGCGTCGACGTCGGGCAATGTCACCACAGAGAAACACTCTGATTGATGTGCTGCGTCGAGCGTTAAGACCGTCAAAATTTCTACCGGCTGAACATCTGCGTTATGGGCTTTGAAGCTTGAAATGCAAGAAAAGCTAGAAAACTTGACGGAGACAATGCTCACGAAGCTACACTGAGACTGCAACACTCATCCAATGGCTTCAACCATAGACTTAACATTTAATCTTGACGTTGCTGATGCGACAAAGCCTGCGGTCTGAATGAACCATTAGAGCAGTTGCAACATTCGCGCCACAACTAACTTAAACACTTTTGAATACAAACATCCCGTTGTCTGGGTGTGAGTGGATCCTTCTGGTGGTCCGCCACACTGGATTCTGATGAGACTATATTTCTTCCATAAAGGAGCAAGCTAGCACAGAGCTAGCTTTCCTGATGATATTCTCTAACCACCTCCTCTCAGCTGTAGATGGATACTACACCATAAAAGATAGCTAATTCAACCACAGAGTCAAAGAAGGGCTTTAGGAGCACTTGTTATCAAAAAAATAAACGTATCTGTAGTTTGCTGAAGATTTGTATCAAGCCACCGTCTCCAAAAAAAATAAAAAAAACCTCTTCTGCTCAACCTCCGTTTCAAAGCACTGTGTCTTATGAGTTATTCAGCTCGGTCAGCTCTCTGCTTCTATAGCAGCTTCTATACGGCTTCTACTCCTTATTCAATCATTTATTGTCTTCTATAGATCTTGAAAGCTTATAATTTTCTCTGTGAAAAACTGAAAGCAGATGGAGCCAAAATAAATGTACTTTTCCAAAAAAGTGGCTACTTGAGCATCGATCATCTTGAAGATTACAAAAGCAAGAAGACAGATCAGCAAAATGTTTTTTTTATTTTTTATTATTGTTTTGGCTTGTATGATGGAATATTAGGACTATTGTAAACTAAAAAAAAAATGGAGTAAGTTTCCACAGCAAAAACTCAGAAATTCTCGGGAAAAAAAACAAGAATATCTCTGACGTCAAAAAGCAGCTAAATTACGGGTAAAAACTCAGAATTGTGCACATATTTTCCAGAAAATACTTGGATAGAAATTTTGAGATTAATTTCAGAAATTTCTTAGTTTTTTCTTGCAAATTTTCTACTTTTTTACATCAGAGAACCAATGTAGTCTTCCTAGAAAATATCTGAAATTAATCTCAAAATGTCTGTTTTTTAACTCGTAATTTTACGGATTTTGTGACAGAGAATTTCTGATTTTTTTCTGGAAAATATGTGTTATTAATGTCAGAAATTCTGTTTTCTGCGTGGAAATGTACTCCGAAATATGTTTGTTTTGTTTACTATGGCCCTAATACTCCGTCGTAGGGAGTACGTATAGCGTAGTACAGTGGTAGATTTATACGGAGGAATTAAAGGCCACGTCATTGCCAAATAATAGTAAATAATTGTTTTTCTTGAAATAAGGTGCATAAAATTTGTTTGGAAGCCGACTGCAGTGACGACCAAATGCACACAAAACTCAATTTCCCATGATTCTTTCTTGTCCGACTTCAGGAGAAGGCTGATGGCGGCGACTAATGGAATAGGGTTTCATCGCTTTTGCAACGACATTAGCCACTATAACGTGGATCATTAGTTTGATTTAATGCCCTAGAATAGTTTCGGTGGATGAAGCAAGGAGGATTCGCGTCAGAGCGAAGACTATTCGAGCCATGGTAACATTTTACCACACCGCCGTTCTCATTGCATAGGTTTGTCGAAGTATAGCGGCTAGTCTGCTAGCTCAATGTTTACCTGCTGCTAATTGTTTTGTTTGTTTTTTAACTAATCAGTTAGACAATAAGTAGATTTTTTAGTAAGAACGGAGTTGTTGTTTTTTGTCTCTAGATGTATGTGGCATTCAACTATTAAAACAAATAGGCTGGCACTTATCAGGGTCAGCGGTGATGCTAACGGCGATACCCGTCTGCTACATGCTAGATGTTCTTTACCCCGATAATAGAATTAATGATTCAGTCATGGAGCTTTATACATAACGCAATTAATGTGAATTAGAAGGAAAATGATTTAAGATTTTAAAAAGTCTAACATATATATGGGTGTTTCTATTAATTCGGTGCCCCGCATGTTTACAACCAAGATTTACATATAAAGTAAATCGCAAAATACATTTTAAAAACAAGAACTAGAATTATAACTACTTCTAATTTACTGGTATCGGTATTGGTTAAAGTTAACCGATACTTAAAATGTGGAAACTCTATAATCATTTCACAGAAACTGTAGATTTTTCTTTGTCTGCCCTCCTGAATTACATATGTTGTACCTCAATTTAAATGATAACTAATAATGTGGGTTTCGACTAGTTTTGTAAAGTGATTAGGCATTTTTTTACTGCAAAAATTCACATTTAAAATGCATACAAATCAGAAGTTGCATATATGACGTCCGGGGCTGATGCTAGCTAGCACCTGAGATACTCACTCAGACCTTGTAGATCTTCTCCCGCATGCTGGCTCTAACTTAACCGGCTGTTTCTTGACCAGCATATAAAATTTCAATTCATTTTATTTATATAGTGCGAATTCACAACAGATGTCGTCTCAAGGCACTTTACAAGAAAAGTCATTTCAATACAATTATAAAAGGCCATATTTCCCCTTCTTTAGTTGTAGTCTGTACACGGTGTAGTATGTACACGGTGCATTTCAAACGGGAACAGAAAATAACATTGCTTCACCTATGGACCAGAAGTAGATGAACGTGACTTAAGCTCCCCTTGGTAACGGTTTGAAAATGTGGTATTATTACATCCCTTGTCTAAAACAGGGCTGAATTTCCACACCAGCCGTCATTCAGCTCTGTAGAGCTCTAGTAATTACACTTTCATTTGGTTCAGGTGTTGGAGAAGGTATGCATCTAAAAGTTGCAGGATGGAAGATCTCCAGGACCGGATTTGAGCACCCCTGGAATTATCTAATCCACTGTAGCTTTGGTTGTATGTGTAGGATAGTGTTCCTGCTTGAAGGTGAACTAGGATTGTCTGGTATTTACCTTTATCCATCTGTCCATCAACTCTAACCATATTCCCTTTCCCTGATAAAGAAAAGCATCACCGTCTTGTTACAGTGGAGATGCCGTTTTTAGGGTGATATGCAGTGTGGGTTTTCTGCTAAACATACAGTTAACTCCAAAATTATTCATGAATGTATTCAAATCATTTTCTTTCAACTAAAAAGTTTGCTTCTGGCATTTAATGTGACAGCAACGCTAAAAAAATAATAAAATAGAGGACAAAAAAAGTAATTTAAAAATCTGTTTTAATAGAAAATTAAACTCAAACTTCCCTTAAAATAGCAAAGGAAACATTTGTATTTAAAGGGTCTATATGCACTTTGAAAGTTTTGTACGCAATTGTCCCCTCAAGCCGAATGCACAAAAGCAGCCTCGGTGCTAAGCTCGTGCATGCTGTACGAACACTCAGGAACAAACAGAAACAGCAGAATCATTCCTGTCCTGGACAATTCAGATTTGCACGCATGACTTCAACCGCAATAAGAAGTTTTTCTGTTGTGTAAGTTTAGTTGGGGTTTAGCCTGGAGTTTCACTGGTGCTTGAAGCCAGTCTCTTCTTATGCTCCCCTGAGTCCATGCTTCAGTTACCTCTCGCTCCGCAGCTGTTTATAATGGAGATAGCGAATGCTACACCTAAGTGTGAATGCGCATGAAGCATTATGCATTGCGCTGCTCCGGGAAAGAACTCGGGAAATGTGCTTGTTCAACCTGCTATTTAGTGAATTTACTGGCATATAGAGGCCACCGTGGTGTAAAGGCCAAGTGCTCTTTCTATTGACCAGAGCATTGCTGCAGCATGTATGAGAAAGAAACATTACATTTTTACATGTAAGTTTGTGATCAAACTTGTCTAGTCCCTTTAAATCACAGCAGTCAAACCTTTCTTTTGATTGCTGAGCAGCTTTTTGCGTATTTCCACTGTTGCTTTGATGGCTTGTTGTTGATGAGCTACTAGGTTCTTAGGTTAGAAGGCATCATTCCATCACCCTAATCTTTAGCTCGAGTTAATGATGGGTCGTTGGGCTACTCATAAACATTGGTATACAGTTGGGATCGAAAGTTTGGGCAACCCAGGTAAACATTTGTATTAATGTTCATAAAGAAGTCAAGGAAAGATGGAAACGTCTCCAAAAGGCATTAAATTACTGATACAACATTCTTATAATGTGTCAAAAAAGTTGGATATTATTTTCATCTTTTACCCTTACAAAATAACAGAAAAAAAAATAATGGCGTCTGAAAAAGTGTGGGCACCCCGCAGAGTTAGCCCTCTAGGCGCCAAAGTCTCAATATTGCGACAAGCAACATATCTGACTTTAACGGGCCACAGCTGGAGATAGGGCCACTCATTTAATTACTGCTTTACACCAGGAGATGGCGGACACGTGTACTTTTAATCTTGGACACCTTTTTGGGTGTGTTCCCATGGAAACTTTTGGAGTAAATCGGCCTTTAAGTCAGCGCCACGAGAGGGGGATGCGAGGTGCAGCTACTGCGGTCACAATATAGATAAAGCTAGTTTTAGAAAGATAAAACTTATGAAGCCGAGATGTTGGGAGTTCCCCGCCGTGAAGTATTGGCTTATTCAGATTCTGAAGAGTAATATTTACCTCTGATCTGTTCAGTTGTCCCGGGAGAAAGTAAAACTAAAATGTCCCTCAATAACAGCCAGTCCCGTTTTGCCATGATGCTCCAAAAGCAGCAACATTCCAGCTCTGCATAACTTTCTCCCAGTGAGAGAAAGGTATGGTTTCGGGTAGCAATGTGGTCATCACAACGCTAATTGTGGCCGAGGTGGGAGGAATGGAATATAAAAATCAGTGGAAATAATAGCAGCTGCAATTGAAAACAGACGAGAAAAAAGACCGCTTACGCTGTGTCCACACCGAAAGCGTCAAAACGCGCCACATGCCCCCAGCTGGATGCTAGAACATTCGCACCTTGAAGCGTGTACAACGCGAACTTGACGCGCTTCAAATATTGTATTTTCACGCGCGAACTGGCCTTCAGCAGAGCTGGGGCTACAGTGCAGCTGGCGGTGGATTATGGACTGAGCTGGCGGAGGACAGCGTGTTCGGCCCGGGCTTCAGCGGAGCTGGGGCTACAGTGCAGCTGGCGGAGGAGGACCAGGCTGGCGGAGTACTGCGTGTTCGGCCCGGGCTTCAGCGGAGCTAGCCTGGGGCTACAGTGCAGCTGGCAGTGGATTATGGACCGAGCTGACAGAGGACAGAGTGGATTACGTGTTCGGCCTGGCCTCCGGTAGAGCTGGGACCGCTGCAATGGGGGTTTGGTGAGCTACAGATAGTCTAGCTACGGCGGAGGGATCCATAAACAGCAGCGAGCCTCTCATAAACACCGGCTCCTCTCCGCCTGGAGAACGTGACCTGCTCGCCCAGTTTGTGCCGTGAAGGTCCAAGCTTCGCCTGCCAAAACACCAACTACATCTCTGAGCAGCTGTCCATCTGTCTGCGGCTCGTAAAAGTTTATAATATATGAGCAGGACGTGGTGCGGGATCTGCTACCAGGAAACCAGGTGAGGAGGCCGTTTCAAGGCTGAGAGGTGCTTTTACAGCAACAACGGCTCTTTTAAGAGCCACCCACAAACCTCTTAAGAGCATTCCTGTCTAAATAGTTTTTTTTTTCTGTCTCTGTATTGAAAACAGCTTGTGTCATGTAGCTCGGGGTAATTAGCCACGATGCTGATCAGTATAACCTCCATGTCCTGCTGAGGCTGTGACTCCATGACAGTCACAGAATCACTGAAACTCTGAGCCCTGATTGGTTGAAGCGGCGCGAATTGAAGCTGGAGTTCAGAGATTTTCAACTTGAGCAGACTTTTTCACACGCATGCAAATGCCTCATTCGCACAAATCCTCCGCGCAGATCAGGCAGAAAAGCTTTTTCGCGACGCAGATCTGCTTCTGATTTGAAGTGGGACCCCTTACCGCGCGTTAACGCGCTCCTCCATTGACATAACATGGATACCTGACGCGCCGCTCGCTTAATTCGCTTTTGGTGTGTACGTACTGTTATAAGCGAGTAAACAGCAGTAAGGTTCTCTGCCCCGCTGCAAGTGAGGATGATGATGATTTTGGCGAGGTTTGCTTTACAGATGAGGAAGAGTAGAATCACCAGTGGATCAGACAATTTGATGAGCCTGTTAGTTATTTTTGGGACGGATCTGTAAAATTCTGTGGCCAATATTTTCTTTCTGTCTATTTTATATAGTGAACAAAGTAACGGAGCCACATAAGAAAGGACATAAACAGATATATCCACCTGTTCTTGAAAGAAAGCCAAAAAAATGAAACGTATACACTACCGTTCAAAAGTTTGGGGTCACCCAAACAATTTTGTGTTTTCCATGAAAAGTCACACTTATTCACCACCATACGTTGTGAAATGAATAAAAAATAGAGTCAAGACATTGACAAGGTTAGAAATAATGATTTTTATTTGAAATAAGATTGTTTTTACATCAAACTTTGCTTTCATCAAAGAATCCTCCATTTGCAGCAATTACAGCATTGCAGACCTTTGGTATTCTAGCTGTTAATTTGTTGAGGTAATCTGGAGAAATTGCACCCCACGCTTCTAGAAGCAGCTCCCACAATTTGGATTGGTTGGATGGGCACTTCTTGCGTACCATACAGTCAAGCTGCTCCCACAACAGCTCAACGGGGTTCAAATCTGGTGACTGCGCTGGCCACTCCATTACCGATAGAATACCAGCTGCCTGCTTCTTCTCTAAATAGTTCTTGCACAATTTCGAGGTGTGTTTTGGGTCATTGTCCTGTTGTAGGATGAAATTGGCTCCAATCAAGCGCTGTCCACTGGGTATGGCATGGCGTTGCAAAATGGAGTGATAGCCTTCCTTATTCAGAATCCCTTTTACCCTGTACAAATCTCCCACCTTACCAGCACCAAAGCAACCCCAGACCATCACATTACCTCCACCATGCTTAACAGATGGCGTCAGGCATTCTTCCAGCATCTTTTCAGTTGTTCTGCGTCTCACAAACGTTCTTCTTTGTGATCCAAACACCTCAAACTTGGATTCATCCGTCCACAGCACTTTTTTCCAGTCTTCCTCTGTCCAATGTCTGTGTTCTTTTGCCCATCTTAATCTTTTTCTTTTATTGGCCAGTCTCAGATATGGCTTTTTCTTTGCCACTCTGCCCTGAAGCCCAGAATCCCGCAGCCGCCTCTTCACTGTAGATGTTGACACTGGTGTTTTGCGGGTACTATTTAATGAAGATGCCAGTTGGGGACCTGTGAGGCGTCTGTTTCTCAAACTAGAGACTCTAATGTACTTATCTTCTTGCTCAGTTGTGCAACGCGGCCTCCCACTTCTTTTTCTACTCTGGTTAGAGCCTGTTTGTGCTGTCCTCTGAAGGGAGTAGTACACACCGTTGTAGGAAATCTTCAATTTCTTAGCAATTTCTCGCATGGAATAGCCTTCATTTCTAAGAACAAGAATAGACTGTCGAGTTTCAGATGAAAGTTCTCTTTTTCTGGCCATTTTGAGCGTTTAATTGACCCCACAAATGTGATGCTCCAGAAACTCAATCTGCTCAAAGGAAGGTCAGTTTTGTAGCTTCTGTACCGAGCTAAACTGTTTTCAGATGTGTGAACATGATTGCACAAGGGTTTTCTAATCATCAATTAGCCTTCTGAGCCAATGAGCAAACACATTGTACCATTATAACACTGGAGTGATAGTTGCTGGAAATGGGCCTCTATACACCTATGTAGATATTGCACCAAAAACCAGACATTTGCAGCTAGAATAGTCATTTACCACATTAGCAATGTATGGCGTGTGTTTCTTTAAAGTTAAGACTAGTTTAAAGTTATCTTCTTTGAAAAGTACAGTGCTTTTCCTTCAAAAATAAGAACATTTCAATGTGACCCCAAACTTTTGAACGGTAGTTTAGATGTAGAAAATACATATATAGAAAAATAAAAATAAAAAAATAAAATTATTGATGAAATAAAAGTTTTAAACAATGTATATTAGCAAAAAATTGTAAAAGTCATGCAATCCATTAATGCCAACGCCTGATGACGTCATAATATGCAAATTAGATGTATGATTTTGCTCGTGTCACAAACTTTGGATCATACTGAAGATTTTTCTAATTTACAGTGTACCTTTATCTATAACCGTATTAAAGCTACATCATTTTGAACTAGTGATATAAAAATGGAATATTTTATAGAAAAAACCCTGGCGCCTAGAGGGTTAATACCTTGTACTGCCCACTTTGGACAGCTGAGACCTGACAGTGGCATGGATATTTCACAATCGTCGTTTGGAAAGACCAGGTGATGTCAATCTCAAAGGCTTTAAAGGCCCAGAATCATCTGACCTTGCCCCAACAATCAGCACCATGTGTTCCTCTAAGCAGTTGTCGAGAACCCTGACACTGAAAATGGTTGCAAAGATTGCAAAGCGTTTCCAGATGCCAATATCCTCTGTTCGGAATGTAATTAAGAAATGGCATTCATCAGGAAGACCAAGAAAAATATCCGACAGAACAGCTCGCAGGATTGTGACAATATGTGACATTGTGCTGGATCAATCATGCTATGGGGTTGTATTGCAGCCAGTGGCACAGGGAACATTTCACAAGTTGAAGGAAAGATGGATTTTAGGGGTGTGAGGAAAAACCGATTCACGTCTAAATCTCGATTCCTATTCAAGATTTAGAATTGATACGAAATGTTTGAAAATCAAGTCTCAAAAAATAGGTTTTCTGAACCTTTTTACATTTTCGCTTCGCGTAGTGTTTGTCATGCAACGGCCACTGTCGCATTGACAGGTCTGATGCACAGTTGGCTAGCTAGCGCTAGCTGCTAGCGCAAGCTAGCTGTAGCCGCTAGGCTAAAGCTTTAGCATGAAAGACGAAAGAGAAATCCAGCCCACCCCTTCTTTGCTGAACATAGCTACACATAAATCTCCAGCAGCGCTGCACACCTGTGGCGCTTTCAAGGAACTCCGAAATATATGCGGAGTTCAATAACGTTAGGACTTTTAACATTCTAACGAAAACAATTAAAATAATAACCTAAGCCATAAATTTCTGTTTAATGATGGTTGATAAGTAACATTTGGTGTATACTAAATATTTTCAATGTATTTTCTACTACGTACCAAAGAACAAACAGAATACATTTTATTTTTTCTTTCTTCTTAAAATATATCAGCATTTTTTTTTCAAGACTAGAAATTTTGTTTAAAAGGTCTTGGATGTCCAGTTGCAATTTCATGTCGTGTTACTTTTGAACCAGTTCCCTTCTCTCAACATAGATTGTAAAATCCATTTTGTGTTGATGCCCTATTACATTCATGGCTCACTTCATTAAAGACACTTGGCAGATCAAGTTGTGTGTATTACAACACAAATGATGAATAAAATGATTAAGAAAAAAAATCGATTTGAATCGAGAATCGCTTCTGAACCGAGAATCGTTTCTGAATCGAATCCGCACCCCAAGAATCGGAATCGAATTGAATCGTAAGATGTTGTAAGATTCCCATCCCTAATGGATTCTATTACATTTCAGCAAATTTTGGATGGTAACTTGATGCCAATCTGCAAAAAAGCGGCAGTTGAAGAGAGGATGGCTTTTACGAATGGGTAATGATCCTAAACACACCTCAAAATCCACAATGGATTACATCAAGAGGTGTAAACTAAATGTTTTGCCATGGCCTTCACCATCTCCTGACCTCAACATAATTGAAAATCTATGGATAGACCTCAAAAGAGCAATGCGTGACAGACAGTCCAGAAATCTCAAAGAACTAGAACACTTTAGTTCGGAAGAATGGGCTAAGATACCTTAGACAAGAATTGAAAGACTCTTAGCTGGCTAAAAAAAGCAGTTACAAGCTATGATACTTGCCAAATGGGGCAGTACAACGTATTAACTCTCCGGGGTGCCCAAACTTTTGCAGACTCCATTATTTTGTTTTCTTAAAGTGTAAATGATGAAAATAAAATCAAACTGTTTTGACACATTATAAGAATGTCTCATCTGTAATTTAATGCCTTTTGGATACGTTTCCATCTTTCCTTAGCTTCTTTATGCACAATAATACAAATGTTTACCTGGGGTGCCCAAACTTTCGATCACCACTATAACTTCCAGTCAGAGGAAACAAGTTTGTTGAAATAAAAATTCACACCCAAATCTCCCCAAGTTATGAAATACTTTGTGTCAAATTGTACTAAATTAGCAATACACAATACACCTTTTTTTAAACTCACTACAAGCACAGTATTAGGTACTGAACCAGAGTATCAATCTGAGTGCTGATTAATGGTGTTACACTTATTAGGATTTTTTTTTGTGATTATTCGTTCCTTAAGCCACACTTGTAAAGTTTTTTTATACATGTACAGAATTACAGTTTTAACACACGGATCATTCAATTTTGATATTTTCTGCTTCTTTTATTTTTAAAGAGACAGATTTCCCACAGCTGTGAGTTCTTAAATTCAACTCATCTCTTCAAGGAGTGTTTAGGTTCTAGCAGCCAGCACACAATGTAGGCCTCTTCAAAAATGCAAGATGGTAAACACTTATGGACAACACTCTCTGCCAAAACTGACTATAAATAAATATGAGGAGATAAATAAATAAGGAAACAAAATCAAACATGGATTAAAAAAAGAATAATCAATTATATAAGTGCATGTATAAATTTAGAAAATAAATATGGTTTATACATTTTTCACATTAATTTATTTTAATATGTCTACATGTATTTATTTTCTGAAGTGTATTCTGACAAGGTGTGCTGTTCTAACAGTGGTCTGAAGCCTGATTGGTCAGTTCATACATTCCGTAAGTTCACACTAAACTTGCTCTTTGCTGAAAAGCTTGTAAGTGCTTTAGATGGTGATGTGCTGTGGGTTAGCTAACACAAAGCAATAGAGTAGCACCTCAAATGTGAGTGCTCCTGTTTCGTCGGAAGTTTTTGACAACGGTTCATAACCACCTTTACGAGTTTCATATTCCCCACTCAAGGTCGTTGTCAAGGAAGCAAAGGCTAGCACTCTAATAAAGATTTGCCTTACTGTAATAGAGCATCGGAGTGGCCTTGAAGGCAAAAGTAAACATAAGGAGGAAGTGAGAAGCTTAACAATGAAAATGTTTATGATCCACCTACTGTTATCCATACGATTTCCAGAATAAATATCATGGTACTATACATTTTTTGAGGAATATCAAGTAGGCTTGGGTGGTATACTGGTTCATACCGAAAACCGGTGTTTATTTTCGATATTTGAATTTTTAATATACCCTTATACCGGTAAATAGCTTTGACAACTTCCGTAACATTTAATGAGGGGACGTGATTCAGCCAGGACCGATTTCACAGCTACACACTCTTCAACACAGTGTAGAAAATAAAGTTTTTATAACTAAGTACAGCTGCTGGCAGGAGCGAAGCACAATTCTGATGAAGTAATTCCAAAAAAGAGGAGCCTCGTCTATAGTTTAAAAAGTTTATCGGCTTTAAAATGTCAAACTAGAACTGAACGAAATACCTTTTACAAACACTATTCAGAGTAACCAGTAGGGGGAAGTGTTGAGCGCTATTTGACAGTCTGTAGGTAAAACGCGGTCAACGGCGGCAAAACCAGTAGGAAAGAAATCAGTAATAGTGGTTAATATATTTTACATACCATCTACGATACTTCTGCCTTCTTTTTTTCTGTTATCTGAATATTAACCAGCTAATAATCACCTACGGCCATGTTTATTTTACTTCTTCTTTGGCAATATCCCATCTGAGTCTATGCTCTGCCCCCTAGCGGGGTTCTTCAGTACTACACGCAAAGCAATTACAGGTCCTTCTCAAAAAATTAGCTTATTGTGATAATGTTCATTATTTTCTGTAATGTACTGATAAACATTAGACTTTCATATATTTTAGATTCATCACACACAACTGAAGTAGTTCAAGCCTTTTATTGTTTTAATATTGATGATTTTGGCATACAGCTCAGGAAAAAACAAAATTCCTATCTCAAAAAATGAGCACAATCTGGTGCTTTTAAAACACCAATTCCATGTCTTTTTACTGGCAAGATTTGCACGGTTTAATAACACTAGTATCATTCAGCTCAGCTGGATTCATCTTCTGATGTTACAAATGTTGCCACCGACTGCAGCTATCAAACGTTGAATATGTAAGTTTTCCAAAGAAAGGTATTTAAAAACAAAAATCCTTAACATTCATAGATTTTTGAAAGTTTTACCTTTTATATAGTTGAAGTTTATATACACAAAATAAAAAGACACTTGCACATCTTTTCCTCACTGTCTGAAGTTAAATCAGAATAAAAGTTCCCTTGTTTAGGTCAATTAGAATGACCAAACATTTTTCCAAATGTCATAATGACATTGAAAATGTCAAGGTTCCCATAAAATCTACAATAAAATCAAGAAACATTTATTCTGGTTACAGTTTAGGTGAGAGAAACTCCTTAACTGGATATAATTATGAGATGCTTTGACTTATTTCTCCAAACATGTACAGCACCATTATATTTATTCTGGAAATAGTATTGAAAATTAGTGGGCAAATCATAAAAAAATTGTATTGTTAAAGTTCTCACTCCCTTTAACTTAATTATTTTCGCCTGCAAGGCTTCACAAATGCTCTATTACAATAATGCACCACGTATTCACGAAGCAAATCTTTATAAGAGAGCTAGTGTAGGCTTGCTTGACTGAGTATTTCCAAGTGTCGGCAACCTGGACCACAGTCCTGAGTGGGGAGTTCAATATTGACAGGTGGTTGTGAACCTTGTCAAAAGTTTCACATAAAACACAAAAGAGGGCTGAGTACTGGCTCTCTATAGTTTCGAGCATTTATCGGATGAGATTCCCAGTACCGCACATCTCAACTTTGAGCAAGACACACCTGGCTGTCAGCCAACGCTAGCGCTTTTCAGTAGAAAGCAAGTTTTGTGTAAACCTATTAGTGTTGAAGCAGACCAATCAGGCTTTAGGCCATTGTTGAGATGTGAAAATGTGAAAATAAATTTGATGTGGAAATTAATATGTAAATAAATACGCTTGCTTAGAAGCCAGGGCCAGCCGGACGCTACGTTGCGCATCCTCTAATCAGCTCAAATTATTCTACCGGAAGCCACATAACCCCCCCCCCCCACACACACTGCAGACGTTTTCTGCTCCTAAGATTTCAGAAATCAAATATTTATGCTCGACGCGAGGCTACAAATAGATCTGGCTGATGCCAGGTTATAACAGTACGTCCACACCAAAAGCGAATTAAGCGAGCGGCGAGTCAGGTGTACATGTTATGTCAATGGAGGAGCGCTTTGAAGCGCGGCAGGGGGTCCCACTTCAAATCAGAAGCAGATCTGCGTCGCGAAAAAGCTTTTCTGCCTGATCTGCGCGGAGGATTTGTGCGAATGAGGCATTTGCAGTGTGTGAAAAAGTCTGCTCAAGTTGAAAATCTCTGAACTCCAGCTTCAATTCGCGCCGCTTCAACCAATCAGGGCTCAAAGTTTCAGTGATTCTGTGACTGTCATGGAGTCATAGCCAGGACATGGAGGTTGTACTGATCAGCATCGTGGCTAATTACCCCGAGCTACATGACACAAGCTGTTTTCAATACAGAGACAGGAAAAAAATAAATATTATATAGGTTAAACTATTTAGACAGGAATGCTCTTAAGAGGTTTGTGGGTGGCTCTTAAAAGAGCCGTTGTTACTGTAAAAGCACCTCTCAGAGCCTAGAAGTCGGCCTTGAAACAGCCTCCTCACCTGGTTTCCTGGTAGCAGCTCCCGCACCACGTCCCACGCTGCTCAAATATCATAAACTTTTACGAGCCGCAGACAGATGGACAGCTGCTCAGAAATGTAGTTGGTGTGTCGGAAGGCGAAGCTTGGACCTTCACGGCACAAACCGGGCAAGCAGGTCACGTTTTCCAGGTGGCGAGGAGCCGGTGTTTATGAGAGGGTGCTCGCTGCTGTTTATGGATCCCTCCGCCGTACCTATATTGTATCTGTAGATCATCAAACCCCCAGTGCAGCGGTCCCAGCTCTACCGGAGCTGTACAGGATAATAGCGCCCATTTTTGTCCTGACGCCCCCTTATGATCAATGCCAGCAAAGGCCCGATTGTCTGGCGTATCCTGAAGTGCGTTGCCTGCTCCGGGCACGCACAGTATGCAATAGTTTTTGATCGTGATCACGATTTTGGAGGCCGCAATTAAATGAACCTGATCAACGATATTTACTTTCAAAATGCGAGCTCTTCTGCTTTCTTCTTTATCACACACTGACTCAATCAATAGTTTACGAGCCGCCAGGGAGCAAACGCATGGCTAAAGCTTCATTAAGCTTCCCAAATAAAAACCGCGCACACCACTCAGCACTCATAATAGCTGCACTACGCTTGCTACGTAGCACGTGAAAAGGAGTATTTGAGCAATGTAGTAGATCCAAATCTCAGTTATGGTTTTGACCAGTAAGCAGAAAGATCACGAAAGTGTTCTACCGCCAAAGTAAGCAGCCAGTGGACACCCCGAAATCATAGAAGAAAAAGGACCTAGCTAAAAATGGCAACAGATGAACTGTCAACCATTGACACTGCCACAGTTTCGGCGGATAAATGTACGTGAATCAATGTTACTGATTACTGTAATTGTTTTTTGACTGATTAAACATTGCTTAAAAGTTACTAAGTCATACCAGACAAAATAACGGTTAGAGGATGGCGGGACCATGTAAACATCTGGCTCAACAGAACAGACATTACAGGTCAAAGGACATTGCAAAATGGTGGAGCAGTATGTCTGATTTCATGCCTGTTACGCGATTGTTTGCTATGCAGTATTTACTACATTAACGGGCGAGTAATAGTTGCTATGTAGCATATAGTAAATACTAAGGATTTGGATGCAGGGAATATTAAAGGCCTTTTCTGTATAAGCTGTAATTGTTTCTGTTAAATTGCAGTCTGAGTTTGCTCTGTGAAATAACATATTTAGCTTTCTCTTTTAAATATATGTAATATATACAGTGCTCTGCATAGATGAGTACACCCCACTACGTTTGTCAGAAAACCTTTAGCTTCCTTTCAGAATCAACATTTTGTATGATATGCTATACTACAATACACTCCCACAAATGTGGGCCATTGATTGCAAATAAGATTTGTTCATTTGCACACACAAAAGGACAAGACAAAAAACTGATTTGCCTAAAAAATTCCTTCAAGCCCATGTTGCAAAAATGAGTACACCCCAATTATAGTCCTAGAAGAAAAGCCACACTTAAGACTACAAACTTCTAATTAACAGGCATTCAACCCCAGGTGAGTCTAATGATTCATTTAAGAGGTTTCCAGCAGACAGGTGACTATAAAAAGGCATTACTTTACAAAGAAAAGCCCTTCCCATTTCATGCTGTCAGTAATGGCTCCCCATGGAAGAGAAATCTGAGAATCATTTCTTTACACAAAAAAGGTGAGGGCTACAAGAAGATCAGCAAAGCTTTACATATCAGTCATAATACTGTAGCAAAAGTTATCAAAAAAATTTGAGAAAGATGGAAGAACAACCATTTTACAAGGCCTTCCACCGAAGTTAACATCTCCACACGACCGTCTTCTGATGAGAAGGATTGAAGAAAATTGCCATGCAAGTTCACTGCAGTTAGTTAAAGCAGTAAAAAGCCAAACTGGAGTGTCCGTTTCCCATGACACCATACGGCGCACACTGCAGAGGAATGGCATGCATGGATATCGTCCATGAAGGAACCCTCTCCTAAAGCCCATGCACAAAAAAGCACGTCTAGAATTTTCTAGGGCCCATGCTGAAAAAATGAAGACCACTGGGACGCTATACTCTGGAGTGATGAGATCACTGTTTTTGGAACTAATGGTTTAAAAACTGTATGGTGTCTTAAAGGTGAGGATTTCAATGCATGGCGCCTACAGTGGAACATGGTGGTGGCAGTGTCATTATGTGGGACTGCATGAGTGCTGCTGGTGTTGGGGAGCTGCATTTCATTGATGATATCATGAACTCAACAATGTACTGCTCTATACTGAAGGAGAAGATGCTGCCATCACTCTGTGCACTTGTCGTTGTGCACTTTTCCAACACGACAATGATCCAAAAACACCCATCTAATGCTACTGTTGCATTTCTGAAGCAGAACAGGGTGAAGGTAATTGAATGGCCAAGTATGTCTCCTGATCTGAACCTAATCGAACACCTGTTGGGAATTCTGAAGCGACAAGTTGAGAATCCCTCTCCAACCATCATCCTGGCTCTAAAATAGGTTATTCTTGAAGAATGGAAAAAGCCTACATTACCTAGACCATGCCTAGAAGGCTTGGTGCTGTCCGTAAAAACCATGGGGCTCATACAAAATACAATACAAATACAATAAATTCATTTTTGCTTCAACCAATTTGAGTAAAACTGAAGATTTTGTGATCTAAATTAGATTATTAACCTTAATTTCATGTCGGCCTTGTGGAAAGTTTAGAAATTGTTCTTTTGTTCATTGAGCTACCAATTAAATTCATACTTTTTAAAGGGGGTGTAGTCATGTATGCAGAGCACTCTATATATATATATATATATATATATATATGTATGTATGTGTGTGTGTGTATTGGAGTTTGTTTTTGTTTGTTCTTTTGCATTATGTATCATCTATTATAATGTAAAGTTTTATTTTTGACAATGTTTTGCAACATTGTGTGTTTATAATTGCAGCAATACAAATAGATATTTTACAGGACTGGATGAATGATCGTGATTAATAATTGTGATTACAATATTGATCAAAATAATCATGATTATTATTTTGGTCATAATCGTGCAGCCCTAGTATGCAACGTCACGTGTCCCAGAACCAAGAACAATTAAGACACAAGCTGACTCAGCTGACTGATAGAGGAATTTGACTTACATAATGGAAGACCAATTGGTTGATTTTTGGCAACAGCAGGAATGTTTATATAACGTTTCGTCCAAAACCTGCCACAATAGAATGTACAAAGGGGATTTGGACAGAAATGGCAATGCAGATGTACCCTATAGTAATAACCCAGAAACCTAGCATCAGTATAGCAACTGTATAGGACACAGCCCTGCCCTCCAAGCTAGATGTGATAAACAATGTTTACTCATCTCCAGCTCGTACCACAATGCATACAGCGGACATTCCCACTGTCTCATGATCTTTTTTTATAGCCTATTTTTTTGGGGGGGCGTTCAGAGAGCAAGATGCCGAAACATACATCAAGGCTTCTTCCTGTTCATCTCCCATGTTTGTTTACACTGAAGTCACGTTTGACTACACATGATTTGAAATACTGAATGTGAAGAAGTTGATACCCCTGTAGAATCAGTTAGTGTGTGGTGTGTTCTGTAATGCACTCCACACACTAAGATCAGCAAAGAGCGATCTTGTGCGATCTGCTTTTTGTTATCTCCAAGTGTGTGTGGTCTCTAAACCCGTGAAGGTTGGAAGAATCCTGTTTTGTCTGCCAGCATTAAGTTGTCAGAATCCAATTACACATGCAATTTTCTGATTTTTAAAT
Organism: Apricaphanius iberus; assembly: GCA_028564705.1. Classification (NCBI taxonomy): domain Eukaryota; kingdom Metazoa; phylum Chordata; class Actinopteri; order Cyprinodontiformes; family Aphaniidae; genus Apricaphanius; species Apricaphanius iberus. Next base: position 809,088 of record JAPXFQ010002260.1, read on the forward strand.
CTGTATCGTTTTGTTCTACTTTACAACTATCCACTACTTTGGATACAATTATTTTTGTTGTTGTAATCTAACCAAATGTTACTTTTGAATAGCACAATGACAATTGTGGTATTTAATTATCATATTTCTTCTCCGCCAGGTGTGAGCCTTGACGTTTTATGTTGTGTGGCCTTGGCTGACTTTTAGACCACCGTTTTTCCAACCCATGGACTCAACTTCGGCACCAGACCTCAAAAGGAGGTCTTCACGCTCCTCTTCCCCAGCAGATGTTGGAGAGACGGCAAGGAGCCCTTGTCTCTGCTCACCTTTTTCGTCTCTGTCATCTCCTTCATCTGAACCTTCTTCACCGTTGTCTTCGTCCTCCTCTCTTTGTGCCAATGCCTCAGTATATAAAAACAATGTAAAAAGTCTGAACGAGGTTGCCAAGGTTTCTTCTACTTCCACACAGCCTCTTGCCACATCTACGTCAAATAGTGCTTCAGTGGAGCCCTTTCCTCACATACCCATGCAGGTGAACGTTAGTTTTGAAGATAACGGGAAAGGAGGGATATACGACCCTTACAGTCCAACTGATGGAGAGAGAGGGAGAAACCCAGGAGGGGACAAAGTGGATGGAGAGAAGTATGACCCTTTTGACCCAACCGGCTCTCCACAGTTAGATGTTGATGATATGCTTGATGGAGAGGAGATCCTAGAAAAAAATGTTGAAATTATCAATGACAAGAAAGAGGAAGAACGACCAGATTCCACTGAGATTTTGACGGAATCATCGAGCCCTAGTCTGACAAACCAACAGTTTCTGAGGAGGAAAGTGGAAAGCAACTCAAAAGCTCACTGGCAAAGGGAAGGCGTCGACTCCGAACATTCTGAGATAGAGGAGGGGGAGATAGTTGGAGCTGCCGAGAGAGACAGAGCTAAAAAGAGACCCTTAGACGAAGCCCTTTCCCCCAAGATTTCATTCTTTGGTTCCAAAACAGAGCGCATTCTCCGGGTGCTGGATGGAGACGGGTTTGTGTCTGTATGCACAGAGGAAAACTGGGAAAATGACAGAGAGATTGAAGATGAGCCTGCTGTTGGAGTGGAGGATTTAAGAAGGAAGTTGGTGAGTAGGAGGAAGGAAAGATATCTGTCCTTTCCTGTCTCTTCCCCTCTTTCTTCTCAGCCACCACTACCTACTTCCCTTCCTCGAGCTTCCAAGTCCCCCTCCCCTGTCACAACCCCTGTAGAGAAAACAAGCCAAAATCCCAAATCCTCCAAAATTTCTAAAGATCGCGATAGACAGAAAAGCAAAGAAAGAAAGCCAGGAGAAAAGGTGGTCAAAAGAAAAAAGAGGAGGAAGGGCAAACAGGAGGATCGGGAGAGAAGCAAAGAGAAAGAGCAAGGACAAAAAGATAAGAAGGCTTTTAAAACAAGGGGAAGCAGTAGGAGCAGTAGTCAAAAAGGAAACAAAAGACGACACAGCAGCCCAGAAGCCTCCCATCACTGTTTCAGAAAAGAAGCTAATTCTAGACGCTCGTTTTCAAGTCTGTCCGAAGAAAGACACAGGGAACGGGAAAGAGATAAAGACAGGGACAGAAAAAGTCGTAGAGACAGTGATAGGGAAAGAGGCAGAGACAGAGATGGGGACAGAAACAGACATCGTAATCGCAGCAGGAGTCACAGGAAAGATGAGAAAGTGCGAGATTCCAGCTCTAGGAGAAACAGAGAGAGAGAGAGGAAGAGCAAACGGCACGCTAGCAGCAAAGAGCGGGGCCTTCCAATAAGGTCCAACAGCAGTAGGGAGGAGAGGGAAATTGATAGAGACAGGCAGCATGACCGGGAGCGTCGACGGGAAGGTCGTCCTGTTGTCCCACCGTCTATTCAAGACCTCAATGGGTCTGATCTCTTCGCTATTAAGCGAACCATTACAGTGACAACCACCACTACCACCACCACAGTCCCTGGCTCTCCAAGACTGGCAGCAAAATCTCCTTGCCGTTCAAAGGAGAATAGGAAGAAGAGAAAATGGCAGTTGACTGAAGATGTGGAGAATGGGGAAGGTGTTCGCAGCCGGTCACGGTCAATCTCCCCAACGAGGTATCACGGCTATGAGTCAGACCGCTTCTCAGGAAAATTGGAGATTGACATGTTGTCTTTAGATGGAGAAGCTTTGGATTCAGATTACCCATCTTTGGATGATACACCTCCTGCTGCTCTGCCTCTAGAACCACCCATCCCAAGCCCTAAAGCCAAACCTTCTAAAGCGAGACAGAGTCATCCAAAAAAGAAGTCCCACACAATAAAGAAATCAGATGCCTCTTCTTCTAACAGAGCAACTGGCAAATGCCTGTCCTCACTAACAGTCTCTTCAGGTCGTTCCTCCATCGCTCCCAACCTCTCATCAGCAAAGAGAGTTAGAAAAGTAGGGAAGGACAAAATAAGAGAAAAAAGCAGTAGAAAGGATTTAATTAGATCTGGTAAATCCAAAAAAGAGACTGCCAGCAGTCGAAAAGGAAAACTTCAGTCCAAAGTGTCAGTTCTAGTGCGAGATGGAGTGAGCAGTACCACAGGGGCTTCCGTTGGTTCCGGAAAACTAAGCATGGACCTACTAGGGCCAGGTGGTACTGGGGGGGGAGCTGGGGGCTCAGTGGTGGGGGGCTCTATTGCCGTAGTCTTTTGTAGAGACAATGAAAGCAGGTCACCTTTCCTGAAACCTTGCTCAGAGCCGCTTTCATTAGGTGGCCGCAGTAAGGATCTGGCTGGTATGAGCAAACGAAGCAGCCTGGCCGGGCCCCCATCATCCTTAACCAGCCCTGCTGGACTGAAGTCCAAGAGAACAAAACCAAGCTCCATCACATCTACTTCCTCCTCTGCATCCTCACCTTCATCTTCTTTGGCAACCAAGCGTCGGCGCCGCTTGGCTAAGAAAAACAGTAAGAAAATTGAAACAGCTGGTTTGGCTGCTAGTGATGGCAGCCAAACAAAATCCACATCAGAAGGCTGGGGTGGAGCCTCATTTGATTCTCCATCAGCAATTGGAGACGGGAGCAAATCAACCACTCCACAAACGGGTCAAGCCGCCCCTCCACCTTGTTCCTCATCCTCCTCTTCTACATCCTCCACTAGTGTTCTCCCTCCTTCCTCCTCTCCACCACACACGCCTCCTCCATCAAATGCTCCCTTACGAGACACCAGGGAGTCTTCGCCTGACTCTCAGACTGTGGACAGTAGCTGTAAGACACCAGAGCCAGCTTTTCTAGTTGAGGACTGCCCAAATCAGAACACCCCTTCTCCCCCAGCTTCTAGTCCATCTAGGACTCCCCAAGGAGCTGGTCTTGGAGGTACCCCGTCTGCACAGATTGTAAAGCTTCCTCCTCCAGAAGACATGCCGAAATCCTTGGCCTCGCCTCCTTGCTCATCCTCATCAGCAGACCTCACCTCCCTTTCACTATCCCTCTCTTCAACCGACCCCTCCTCCTCTTCCTCTGTTTCCTCCTCTTCTGCCAGTAAGTTGCTGCTTCCACCTCCACCTCCACCAGCAGCACCTAGTCTGCCCTGGAGTCTTCAGACTGGAGTGGACTGTACAACAGGAGGTGTTTTGGCATGTAAGTTCCTATTCCTAGCTGTGCAGCACCTTGCTATGTTCTTCTAAATCATCAGTAATACAGTTAGGTTTGTATAAATCATTTGAATGCTGTGATCAGAGGTTGGAAGGGGCGGTTCAAAGTGTTCATGAGCATGAATTCTTTCTGATTGGGTACAGATTTGATCCCATTCAATTTTATTTTAAAGAATTATAATAATTGATTAATTGAAAGTGTGAATTTGACATCTGTTGTGCCATTTCACATATACCCAATCGTTGCCAGATTTACATATACTCCAAATATACATAAATTAGGGGTGTCATGATTCTCCATATCTTCTATTTGATTTTAGAGTCACTATTCAATTCTCTTTTTTCTTCTTACAGTTCAGAGCCCCAAGTCATTTTTAGACTAGTCTAGTCTATGATCATTGGTTATATTATTAAATTTTGTACGGTAAATCTTATTTCATTTTGTATATATAATTGATGCAATTTCCATTATTCTTTATAATGTATAACAGGCATTAAATGGTCAAATTGAAATAAATTATTTATATTATTGTACTTACAATGAATTTATACACTTAAAAGTGTAAAAATCTTGTTTAAATAAAATTTTTAATTCAGTTTATTTATATAGCGCTATTTCACAACAGATGTCATCTCAAAGCACTTTACAAGTAGAGTTATTACAATACAATGTTTAATTTAGGAATCAGAGAACCACAGAAGATTGTGTCATGACTTCTCAGCAATCCCCCACACTGAGCAAGCAAGAAACAGAAATAATTAGAAACGGAGGGTAGCTGCCATCTAGTGACACTTTTTATTTGCTGCTACTGCAGCTCTACTACTCTCAGCCTAGGAGAAACCAGCTAACGTGGAGCAAACAGTTGTCCAATGTCAACTTAACTCATGGGAACTCAAAATTTCCTCACTGATGATTTGAGAGTAGGAGTGGCTTTAGCTCTAGTTCCTCTGCTTTTTTCTTTCAAGACATAGTTTAACTGTAGCTCAGCAAATAGCTACTTGCTAGTGTCAGCTAATTTGTTCTGTAGAGGTGTGCTGTGTTCACGGGGATGTTATTGTGATATGGCGGTTAATAATGTTACCAGGTGTTGTGAGATGTATGAGAACTGGTAAGAGTTACTTGCTTGGAGGGACAATGCAATATGTGGTTCCATGTGATGAGGTAATTTGAGTAAATAGACGGTTGCCTGGTAACTGTTGCTATGAAGTACCAGTGGGACGGTAGTGACGCTACGTTACGTAAACATGGGAGGACGTGATTACAATTGTCTATTAGATTTCGATGTGCAAGGTTGTTACATAATTTCGATCAATTTCAATAAAAAAATCGAGATTCGGACACCCATAACATAAATATAAATTTTTTTCCCCACAAACTGATTAAATATCAGTCACTGTTTTGACGGGTCGACTTTTAAGGTGTGTATACACTTAACTTTATTAGTAGCGTCTCCGTATCATTGCGTCAACAACATAAGTTGAGTAATCTTGAGAGTAAAAAAAAATATTAAGGGAACCGTACTTCTCTTATCTTGAAGACATTTGACATTTCTTTCAAAAGGCTTCTTCAGTTCTGAAATTTGGTTGGGACTATCAGGCTTAGAAGATCTCACACTCTACAGTAGACTACTATATCCTGGATGATTGAGCTTCTACACAAACAACTACCATCCTATCTGCCCCCTAACACCCTCTGGTTACTATGGTAATGTTCAAACAAGCATTTAAGATAAGATTTACCATAAAAAAACAAAACCTAAAGCGCAATAAAAATTAGGGCTGCAGCTATCGATTGTTTTTGTAATCGATTAATCTAGCCCTTTATTGATTCGATTAATCGAATGTTTAACGAAAAATGTTATGGCTGTAAAATGATCAAGCATTTTCCTTTTATCTCTCAAATAAACTGAGAACTCCCAACTTCAACATTTGGCTCCAAAACTAAGCCCATTTACAGTATTTATTTATTTATTTAACAAAATAATAGTCAACAGCAATAATGTAAGTTAATGAGCTAAAAAGTCCATCCACTTTTTTGTGAAAAAGCTTTTGTGAAAAGTTAAAATGTTTTTGTGATTTTCTTCTTCACCAATCACTTAAATTGTTTGAACAGCAAGCAGAGTTTGAGACAGCGTTGTCACATTCCCCGTATCAAAATAAAAAGCTTTTAAATGTTATTTTAACAGAAGAAATCTCTAAAATGTGACCAGCTCAGATTGGGTCACCACTAGAAGCACATCTCTGCTTTTATTTTGGTGCTACAGTCCCAGACCATAGACTGTATATATAAATAGACAAACCCTCGTTGACGTCAGTCATAGGTTTGTGAAGAGCAAAAATGAAGCCAACGGGGCGGTTCCCACTGCTGCCATCTTTTCCACGTCACTCTCCTCGTCACTCTCAGAAACTCCAAAAATGGGCAAAGAGGTGGAGCTGAGAGTGACGCTGTGATGCTGGTGGCGGAGGGTTGACGCTCCAAGCTAGTCAGAAGCTAGTTGGGAGCTAACTGAAGCCAACGTGGGCGGCAGCCGGTTTCAGCCAGAAGACCGCGGTTGAGAGGCTTTTGCCTCGTTTTTTAACTAGGATCACTTTAGACCCAGAAATGTCTCGAGTAGAGAAAACATATTGATATAATAAGACCAAAATGGGTCGGGTCAATACGGCCAAAAATGGTGTTATTTCCATTACCATCGGTGGAGGGTGAGGACATGGACGGTTTATCTTAACAACACATCCAGCAAAAAGCAGTCACAAATTCATCATGACAGCTCAGATCCTCTCAAAAAATAAGACTTTTGACTCACCTCACATCCCAAGCATCCATTAGTTCATGCCTCCAGCTGTGTTCCTCACACCAGTAGTGATCTAACTAGCAATCTTCCAGTCTGTCTAGAGTCCGACTCTGTATGTAGTCTTCCAGCCTGATATAGCCGACTCCCGCTCTCTGAAGCCGCGGCTTCTCGCTTCTACAGACTTTGCTACTCTGCTCCTACCCGACTGGTTGCCAGCTCCAACTCGCGTGTAGAAAGAGATTAAAGCTCCGACCAGAACAGCATTCCTCTTGGCCACCTGACAGAACCCCCCCACAGCTGGTAAGGCATCAGCCGGTATAAAGCCTCCCCCAAAGCAGAAACCCTTGGACGGTCTTTTACTGTAATCAACACCACAGCAAGCCGTCTTTGTCCAAAAATTTCCAATTAACATCCAAAACAGGATAAAAACTGCAGAAGCAACTGATAGTGGAGTTCAGAAACACCAAATGACTGAAGTCTTTACGTAAGTCCCAGGCTGTGAAGAGCTTCCCCGCAAGCAGAGGGGGACAGCAGACTACGGAGCAAGCTATCAGCTACAGTTAGCCACCATTAGCCATCAGCGTTAGCCTAGATGGACCTGTCAATCAAAAGGACATGCCCCTAATTATTTAGAATTCCAGGATTAAATTACAAATAAACAGAGTTTGGAAAGGTGGTACCATCCTGACCATGCGCCAACACATGCGTGAATTCTCTGCATTCAACTGACTCACTTTTTTTAAAGGCAACATATATTTTAGTTAAGCATTCTAATAAGAATATGACAATAATCACGTTAAAGCATTCTTTTACTAAAACAATATACATACAAACATAAGGTAACAACTTTAAACTGAAAGTGCTTTAAGTTGTAGAGATTTATCCACAAATCTGGCAGCCAGACATTAACTATTATTATTAGCTTTAATTATTTAATTATTAACTAATCATAGCCTATATTAATTCTGTTCCACATTTCATCCCAATAAGCACTGAAGGTATGAACAGGTGTTGAAAATCGCACCTTTTTGCAATTAATAACAGTTGAAAGCCAAAGGATTACGTCTTTTGTTTCTCAAATGGCAGACATTAAAAATCCACATACAGCAGAAGGATGGCAAATGTATACATATCCGCCCCAGAAGAATATGCATAACAATAAAATGCGTTACCTTTGTAACCTATGCTGTTGTTGCCCGTTCTGTGAAGAGAAACTTCTACTTAATTTACAGATCAGAGTCTTGCAATAACGGGTTCCTGCAGCTAATTTGCTGTTTCAGGTGGACATATCAAATCTCTGTCTGGGAGCGCTGGATGCTGAGATAGTGAGAATAATCTGCATTCAGCGCAAAGATGGAGAGATTTTCAGACATACTCTCTCCACACAATGGAAGGTGGGAGTCGACCAAAAATATTATATTAATATTTTTCATCCATCCACGTAAAAAAAAAAAAAAAAAACTTCCACCAGACCCATAACATTTAGATTATGTATTTTTTCCATCTTGAAACAGTACCTGCAACATTGCAGAATATTTCTGGAGCAGAAAGGAGTCTGTAAACATCTTAAAAGTTGCAGCTGCGCAGAAAGAAAACATGACGGTGGCAGAGAGGAGTATTTATTGTTGAAATACACATTTATCTACTCTTCACATTAAATAAATGTATTTTCTCTTTCTGTTTCCCAGTGAATTACACGGAAGGAAAGCTCTCTATATTATCTCTTTAATCTGTTTAGATCCATAAATATGATATTTGTAATCTTCAGTACTTTATTTAGCGAAATTGCCTTTAGTTTAACAGATTGCTCGCAGCTCGCGCAAAAGTAGGTCAGACGCCGAAAAGTTAATTTTAAGGCGGTCTGCGGTTGTTAAAGGCTCAGGTTTGGTGGAGAAAAACTTGTCATAAAAAGTGTCCTGTCCTGCATTCTGACCCTCGCCAGTCTCCGCCTGCAATTTTCTCATCTTGTCACCACCATGACTACCTTTTAACTGCTTGTTACGATAATTTGTCTGCGCTGTTTCACCGCGAGGTTGTTTTTTTTAAAGTAGTGGCTGATTTTCCCAGGTCATATCTGTAACGCTAAAATCCATTATTACTCTGAGACGGAGGATATTTAAAAAAAATAAACATGACATGCTTGGATGCTATAAACAAAACATTTACCTGGTTGAAGAACAGGGGAAATCAGGACATAGATAGTAACCACTAGCGGGAAAACTCCATTTTTACACTCTATAAAAACAATTTTATCTTCTTTTTCTGTGCTTCCCCCGGCACACCGGTGCTGATACAGCGCCCCCGTGGTGACACAACTCTAAAAATAACTTCCATTTAGTTGGGGGCAGAGCGAAATCAGGCTGAGGCGGCACAAAATTAGCTGGGGTCTCTGTGTCAGGAGAGAGTAAGTATATTTTTTCTTTCTTTGGTCGCAGCGTTAAGTCTTTTGATTTTAAATGTTGGAGCATTTTTTTGTTACAGATAGTGTCTTTACTGTTTTCATCCGTCCACACGCAGATAATGAAAACAGAGAAAACGCAGATCTCCACTTTGGCCAGAGGTTTTTTTTAAAGATTCGTTTTTTCTGTTGAAAATCTGTGTTTGTGTGGATCACAGGCCAAACCTTAGAAAGATATCTCTGATTTATGAAAAAACCCGGCTACGTGTGGACAAAGCTCTCTTGCGATGGAATGTGAATAAGTTTACTACTGAAAAGCATCAAAGCTAAACATATCTAGTCAAACAGCATCATGACATCGCGACAAATACAGCATTAAAATTAGCGTACATCAATGTATACAGGCTTAAGTTATGTTACCTTGTTTTTGCGACGCTTGGTGAAAAATCATGTGGATGTTTTTCGATGCTGGATCATTGAGCTCGTACTTTTGTGGTACGCCAGGTGCACTTTGCAGTAAATACACTATACTTTGTTCTCTTTTTTCAGAATGTAACAATCCCAAACTTTACACATTTTGTGCCGTTTGTGGGCATCTTTACTCTCCACCATTGTGCCAACTAAATTCAAAATGCTGTTGTGCTTCGCACAGGTGCGTCTAAAACATTCCGTGTGGAATAATCAGATCCCTGTGCGTATAGTGCGCGTCGTAAGAATTTAACGAGGCTTCGAGGCGGAGTTTTTGCCTCGAGCAATTTTTAGAATCTAGTAAATCAAGTAACTTGACGAATCGCTGGAGCCCTATACAGCTCACCACAAGGCTGAATCAGTGGGAGCCCTGTGGCTGATTGTCTGTAATGAGACGGCCAGTTTTAGGGCGTATGCTCACCAGGAGTTCGCTTGCTTTGGTTCGCACCAAATGTGTTTTTTTCCTTTTCTTTTCTTTGCTGCACGTCCTATTCACACTGCGAGTTAGATGCAGCAGGACCAGAGTTTGTCAACAAATAGACACCTGTGCAGGGGCATCGCGTGGTGCAGTGGTTAGAGCGGGCCGCCCATGTACAGAGGCTTTCGTCCTTGACACGGCTGCTCCTGGTTCGAGTCCCGTCCCAGGCATCCTTTGCCGCATGTCCGCCTCTCTCATTTATCTCCCCTTCATCTACCCGCTGTCAAATAAAGGCCACCTTGGCCCAAAAAACCTTTAAAAAAACACAAAAACACCTGTGCTAAGGTTTTTAAGCAATGGGACAGTTAAGTGTAAGCAGGGAAAAACCAGGAAGCCATGTGAAAATAGCTGGACATACACTACCGTTCAAAAGTTTGGGGTCACATTGAATTGTCCTTATTTTTGAAGGAAAAGCACTGTACTTTTCAATGAAGATAACTTTAAACTAGTCTTAACTTTAAAGAAACACACGCTATACATTGCTAATGTGGTAAATGACTATTCTAGCTGCAAATGTCTGGTTTTTGGTGCAATATCTACATAGGTATATAGAGGCCCATTTCCAGCAACTATCACTCCAGTGTTCTAATGGTAAAATGTGTTTGCTCATTGGCTCAGAAGGCTAATTGATGATTAGAAAACCCTTGTGCAATCATGTTCACACATCTGAAAACAGTTTAGCTCGGTACAGAAGCTACAAAACTGACCTTCCTTTGAGCAGATTGAGTTTCTGGAGCATCACATTTGTGGGGTCAATTAAACGCTCAAAATGGCCAGAAAAAGAGAACTTTCATCTGAAACTCGACAGTCTATTCTTGTTCTTAGAAATGAAGGCTATTCCATGCGAGAAATTGCTAAGAAATTGAAGATTTCCTACAACGGTGTGTACTACTCCCTTCAGAGGACAGCACAAACAGGCTCTAACCAGAGTAGAAAAAGAAGTGGGAGGCCGCGTTGCACAACTGAGCAAGAAGATAAGTACATTAGAGTCTCTAGTTTGAGAAACAGACGCCTCACAGGTCCCCAACTGGCATCTTCATTAAATAGTACCCGCAAAACACCAGTGTCAACATCTACAGTGAAGAGGCGGCTGCGGGATTCTGGGCTTCAGGGCAGAGTGGCAAAGAAAAAGCCATATCTGAGACTGGCCAATAAAAGAAAAAGATTAAGATGGGCAAAAGAACACAGACATTGGACAGAGGAAGACTGGAAAAAAGTGCTGTGGACGGATGAATCCAAGTTTGAGGTGTTTGGATCACAAAGAAGAACGTTTGTGAGACGCAGAACAACTGAAAAGATGCTGGAAGAATGCCTGACGCCATCTGTTAAGCATGGTGGAGGTAATGTGATGGTCTGGGGTTGCTTTGGTGCTGGTAAGGTGGGAGATTTGTACAGGGTAAAAGGGATTCTGAATAAGGAAGGCTATCACTCCATTTTGCAACGCCATGCCATACCCAGTGGACAGCGCTTGATTGGAGCCAATTTCATCCTACAACAGGACAATGACCCAAAACACACCTCGAAATTGTGCAAGAACTATTTAGAGAAGAAGCAGGCAGCTGGTATTCTATCGGTAATGGAGTGGCCAGCGCAGTCACCAGATTTGAACCCCGTTGAGCTGTTGTGGGAGCAGCTTGACCGTATGGTACGCAAGAAGTGCCCATCCAACCAATCCAAATTGTGGGAGCTGCTTCTAGAAGCGTGGGGTGCAATTTCTCCAGATTACCTCAACAAATTAACAGCTAGAATGCCAAAGGTCTGCAATGCTGTAATTGCTGCAAATGGAGGATTCTTTGATGAAAGCAAAGTTTGATGTAAAAACAATCTTATTTCAAATAAAAATCATTATTTCTAACCTTGTCAATGTCTTGACTCTATTTTTTATTCATTTCACAACGTATGGTGGTGAATAAGTGTGACTTTTCATGGAAAACACAAAATTGTTTGGGTGACCCCAAACTTTTGAACGGTAGTGTATTTGCTGTATTGGTTTTGATGAAGGAAAAGTCTGAAGGTGACAGTGTGTTTGGGGCACATCTGTGACTGCACAAGTGGCTCAACGTAGACTGGAGGTGACAGTTCCCCGCAGTTTACTGATGCTAGTGCATCAGTAAACAGCAATAGTGTACATCCATCAGTCCCTTGTTCAGAGTTTTGTCGTATTCTGCTCACTTTGATTTGATAAATGTTCCCTGATTTCAAAACTATGGCTGAATTGGCACTCCGTTATGCAAAGGCTAAGCAGCCTAACTCCATGCAGCACATTCAGAGCGGTGAAATGTTTATATATGCAACTTATTAATCTGCACAATGTGTAATGGCACAATTGAATTCCCTGTTAGTTTATTCAGATTTAATATAAACTGTAAATAAAAATTAATACATGTTATTTAAAAAAAGTATGGAATTTTTTTTTTTTTTACTACGGAAATGACTGACAACCAAAAGATTGTACCACAACCTCTGATGCAGCTGCAACGTTAAGATGCAACATGAGATGTGCAATATGAAAAAAATATGAATAACTGCATTGATGTCACCATGGGGATAGTCGCAACACACATATGAAAGTGCAATAAATAATTACTTCTCATAATGCACCACAAAGACGGGTGCCCATCCAGACTAAAAAGATAGGGTTTTTCTGTTCACTAGGTCGGATAAAGTTTGGCTGCATACTGAATTTGCTCCACAAAAGGAATTGCTATAGACCACCTCTTCAGCTGAGTCTTGGTTGGCTTGTTTGGTGCGCACCAGAGTTCGCTGGTTTGTATTCACACCAGCACAAAAGGTCTACACCAAGGGAGGAAAAGAGTTAGAGTTCGTTTTAAACTAACTAAGTTAGGCTGGTGTGAAGACGGCCATAAAGGTTTCATTGCCTCATTAGAAAGCGTGGTTATCACATATTAAGCAAAGGTGGGCTTAGTGTTTGGAAATCACTTGTTTTAAATACATATTTTAAGTAGGACTCATTATTTTATCTGTGACATGTAGCCCTCCTTTTTGTTAGAAGTTGTAGGCTCTTCTGTTTCCAAAGTGGAATTAAATTTTTTCGCAAAGATACTTTTCAGGGACCTGTTTTTAATGATTTAACTAGCTTGTTGGTTTATTTTTAGTGGCGACGTATCGCATGACTGAGGCAAGCGCCTTGACATGCCTCAAGAGTTAGTTATAGCCAGATGTGACCAAAGGAATCCAGTCTTCTTCTTCAACCCCATCATTTAGACTTGGATAACGAAAAAAATGCAAATACTGTAAGTTCTTTATCCTTTCTATTGGACCCGCAACCCAGTATCAAATAACCCAATCTGGGGGTTGGGAGTCTTTGCCTTATGCTGCATTCAGACCAACCCCATGCATCAGCATCAGTTGCGGCAAGATTACATGTAAAGTTTATGGTAGAGTACGTCAGAGGTCCGTCAAAATCTCTGCGGTGCATTGTGTACGTTGGCTCTGTCAACTTCACCTGCGTTTTATACGGCAACAGGAGATTTAAGCTCTGATGCAGCCCAGGAGGTCGTAAAATTAGGTGCGCGGGACAGATGGAAGTAGCGCTGAAGGCGAACCTCATCCATAAGCAGCTCCTGGAGCAAATGGTTAAACTCCCCAAACTCAGAACACATCTGAAGAATGAGCGCTGATGCACCCGATGTCAACGTTGTCTAGCTTTATCTAGAAAATAAAGCTAAGCCGCTTTCTAGTTAGGATCCACAATAGTTGAGAATGTACGGCAACAGAGGAAGCCCCGCCCACACGTTTTTTCCCAGAAGCAGGCTATGGAAGCTAAAAAGTACATACGTCAAACTTTATCCGTTGAATGCGTTGCCTGACGCACACCAACTGTGCGGTGTGAATGAACCATAAGGTTGATAAAATCCATATCCAAACAAAAGACTATTATTTTCCAAATACAAAAGTGTAGAGTGTATCTTGAGAAAAAATAGAACTTTTCAGTAAGAGGATGACTGTGATGGACTGGCGACCTGTCCAGGGTGTACCCCGCCTCTCACCCGTTGACAGCTGGAGATAGGCACCAGCCCCCCCGCGACCCATTAAGGATTAAGCGGTTAAGAAAATGGATGGATGGATGGAGTAAGAGGATGAACCTTCCTGTTATCTGCTGAAAGTTAGGCTCCCAGTTCCACTGCCTGAATGAACTGTAGCTGTCTCTTAAAATTAATCACCCCCCCCCTCTATCACCAGTGGGGTCTTTGACGCATGTCAGTTTTTACACATGATTTTATAATTAATGAACATGCATCAGCTGTCAGCTTTGGTGAAAAGGGATACATTAAATAACATTGATATACTGGAATATTTATGTATGAATGTTTGGGAATTGTTTACCTGAAACTGTGTAAATCCTTATTCTGTCAGTGACCGCTCTGCTCTTCAAAATGGAGGAGGCCAATATTGCCAGTAGGGCAAAAGCACAGGAGTTTATTCAAGCAACCAGTCAGGTGAGTCGGAAAAAGCTTTCACCTTTCAGTCATCTTTTATATGCTTTATATAAAAAAAAACATAATACATATACATTTTTATTAAACTAAAACAGGGAAAAAAAATATATTCAAAATGTTAGCAAAAACAAACTAGATAAATGTTATTAAAAAAAGGGAACCCTCTATAGCTCCTCCAAATTTCAACGCAATGTTTTTCTTGTTGTTCTTTTTTCCTTTGTCAAACTTCTATTCTATCTATTCATCGGTTTGGTTTCTCACATACAGATCCTGTCCCAAGCCAACCAGAACCAATCTCAGCATCTTGTTCCTCCTTCTTCTACTTCCTCATCCACCCAAATCGCTCCACCTCCCACTGTGCCTCCACCTCCTGGTCTGAGCCCTGCCCAGTTCATTCTCCACAGCTCTCTCCCTTTGGTGGGATGTACCAGAACTCCACCGTCTCACCTGCACGCGTCCCTGGGTGGTGGATGTGCTCAAACCCCCCCACCTATGCTACCTGTCGGGCTGTCCGGAGTCACAGGGAGCTCTGTTGAAGCCGGATGGGAATATGAAAACAAAGATTCAGATAAGGTATGGCTTAACAGTGTTATGTTAGACCAGCCATGGTCACCTTGGGCTCATTTCAGAAAAAAAAGGCGTTTGACCAACTCTAAGTCAAAACCTGAACTCTAGCTTGGCCGACTCTGGGTTGTCAAACTCTGTGTTTTTGGTATAAAAACAGATGTTAAGAATAGGTTCAATCAGCTTTTTGTCAGAGTTAACCTGAGTTACACTCGTGCACAAGGAAATGAAACCCTCTCATCAATGAGAAGCAAAAAACGTGATTCACCATGGTAACAAGTGGGAAAAAAAAGGTTAGAGCCTCCGACTTCTTCCCAGTGGAGTTGGATATATTGGAGGTGCGATATTAAATCTCCAAAACAGACTAGCTTGAAATAATATTTTCATGCAGCCTAACAACGTTTTAACACAGCATAGCTAGAAATGTTTACTGGAGATTAAAAAGAAAACGAAAAATATAAAGCGGTTCTGCCGCTTTTGTATAAAATCCTCAGGCTCATGTAGCTGTGAATTAATCACGATTAATCACGATTCCTAAGCATATTTTTTAACCTAAAATTTTGGGTGTAAATTAATGTGTATCCAGATGTCATTGGTATTTTTTTAAAGGGAAATGAGAGATCAATGGAATTTTTGTTTTGAAGTCCACAGTCACATTCACACATAACCCGTTTAACCCATTTATCTTTTAGCCAGTTGCTAAGGCAAACCTACTGGTTAACATTTTCTTCATGTAAAGCTGACTATTTCTTATTAATATTGGAAAACCCTGAAGCGTTATGGCACTATCCTACAACAACAGAGTGTTTTCAGTGCAGTGGTTTCAATAGTTTTGCTGCAACACAGACTGTTACTGTAGTGGAGGAAACACTGTGCTGTCTATTGATGTACTGATTGCGGATGGGATTACTCTGTTCACACTGGGAGTGTTTGCCAGAGCTCCACTGAAAGCAGCATTCCGGAGGATTTATTTATGTATCAAAGTTTTAAATATCCTTAAAATGATAGTGGGGTCAGCACTGTGATAAAAGGCTAGTGCTCCACAACATTTGTTATTTTTCTTAAGTCCCTCTTTCCTCCCATAGAGCCACACTGCCCAGCAAATCTTTTTATTCAGTAGAATTTGGGTTGTCGGCTGTCGATCAACATGCTTGCGCATCGCACAAACCTGTGAAGAAGAGGCCGCACACAGAAGCCGCTCTGTCTCTTGCCGTCTTCGTGGAGAAGTCGCAGCAAACTTCTGCTAAATACTTAGCCAAAACCGGTTGCCCAGGACTATATCAACTCTCTTCCGTGTTATGTCTATTGCGCTTGCCAAATTGATCATGTCTGGTTATAAGAATATTCTCATCTAATAGGTAAGGCAATTTTATGTATATAGCCCACTTTCAACACAAGGCAATTCAAGGTGCTTTACATGATTGCAGAAATGTGAAAATTAAAACATAGGATCACTACTCATAAGCAAGTCTAAATTGATACATTTTAATTTTTGATTTACAAGAATGCAACTTTGCATTCATCTGGGAGTTGTTTCCAGATATGGCTAGCATAGAAACTGAAAGCTGCTTCTCCATATGTTCTGGTTGGTTCTGGTTCTAGGGACAGTCAGTAGGCTAGAGTTGGAGGACCTGAGTGACCTCGGTGGTTTGTATCACGATAACAGATCTCTAATTTAGTTTGGTGCTAACCATTCAGTGATTTATACACTAATAAAAGCACATTGAAATGTATTCTCTCGGCTATAGGGAGCCAGTGTAAGGCTTTTAGAACTGGGGTGATGTGTTTTACTTTCCTAGTTGTAGAGAACACGAGCAGCAGCATTCTGGATCAGCTGCAGCTGTCTGTTTGATTTTTTTTTTTTAAGTAGACTTGTGAAGATACTTTTACAGTAATCAAGGTAGCTAGAGATAAATGCATGAATGAGTTTTTCTAGGTCTCCTTGCGCCTTTAATCCTTTAGGCCATGTCCACACGTAGCCGGGCATTTTTTTTAAACGAAGATTTTCCTCCTTGGAAAAAAAATCACCATCCACGCGTAACCGGATAAATGTGTTTTTCAGCACATTCAAAGACGTGGCGAACCTGTAGGGCGCAGTAGTTCTCCCCAGTCCTATCCGCCAAGAGAAACTTTATATCCTCTATCTTCAGCACACAGCAGTCATACAGCTTATAAAAGCGAACAAACAAGACGCGCTTTAACAATGGATGATACCAACACAGTGCTGAGGAATTAAATGCTGTTTTCGAGAGTAAACACAGGTCGCACATGTGGTGTTGGAGCATTTTTGTTGCGGATAGTGGCGTTACGGCTCTTAAAACTCAGTTTTCAACCGTCCACACGCAGATACTGAAAACAGAGAAAACGCAAATCTCCACTTTGGCCGGAGTTTTTAAAAAGCTTAGTTTTCGGTGTCGAAAACCTCCGGCTACGTGTGGATAACAGGCCAAACCGTAGAAAAATATCTCCATTTTGTGAGATACCCGGCTACGTGTGGACAGGGCCTTAACCCTAGAAATGATCCTCAGGTGATAGAAAGCTGACCTTGTTATTGCCTTTATTATGGAATTTCAGATCCGAGTCCATTATTGCACCTAGGTTTTTGGCCTGGTCCATAGTTACTAGTTGGACCAACTGAAGTTAGATACGTACTTCAGTTTTGTTTTTGTTCAGTTGGAGGGAATTTTTTGAAATACAGCTGTTAATTTGCTCATTGCATTTATTGATGATTTGGATGGGTTCAACATCACCTGGTGACATTGAAATATAAAGTTAATAAAAAAAAACACACAAAATACCTACCCATTACTATGTTCCTCACTCTGAGACCTTCTGTGGAAAAAGACGCAGCAGAGCAGCGCACGGATGAAGAAACTGCAGCATATTAATACTTTTGTTTTAAAATCTACAAAGGTCGAGCTAATCTATATTTAGCATTAGATTTGGCCAACAACAATGTACCACTCAGAAATGGCGCTTATTCTATGCCGCGATGCTGCTACAGGCTCTGTATCTGCAGCTGCTCCGGGCAGAGAACAAAACAACGTTCGATACGATATGGAGCCGCTCTCCTCCTCAACAGAACCTATTTCCCTGTACTCTGTTCCCTCTGGAGAAGAAAGATGAGAAAAAAATCTCAACCTTCAGCTTATTTCAAGCCTGCAAATATTTTAACGCCTGCAATAAATGAAGGACCACTGTATACATACACCACTGTGTGCGCTTTCTCAGCTTTCCTGCCCCCACCCCCTGCCCCACACCTCTCTAGCTTTTCCATAATTTTACCTGATACTCTGAACGCAAACACCAGAAGGTTGCTTTCAGACTCAAAAGTAAAACAGACTAAGTGTGGAAAAAAAATATTTTTTCATGGCCTGTTTGAAAGGGGCTTATGTATGGTTTCATACGAAAAAGAATAACAACTAAGGTAGTTATTAGGGCTGGACGAAAAAGAGCATATCAATAAAAAAATTTGTGATATTGATATCAATAATTATGATAAAAAATCACATAATGTAAAAAATATATTTTAAGTGCCTCCCCAGTCATTTTATTCTTCTTCAATGAACTAATTTTAACTAAGTATTAAATTAATTAAAATTTAAAACACTTCTTTTTATCATAAGTAAGTTTCAATGACACAGAAAATAACCAAGAGACCTGAGTAACATCAGTAAATGTAAAGAAAAGTAATATTATTAACCATTATGTTATGTATTTTTTTTAAATCATGTTAGTAATTTCAATTAAAAGCTTATTTTTATGCATTTTAATCTTTTAAACATTTTATGGCACTTTATTATATTAATTGCTGAAACCCTTGGTTTAGTTTGTCAATGAAGCTTATTGAAATTCACTTCAGCTCTTCAGCTGTAGCCCAAAGCTAAAGCTAACTAGTTACTCAACAGTGTTGATGGGCTCCAACACTGCAGCTCAGTCACTGAGAGCTGAAGCCAGCAGGTCTATCCAACGCCTGTTGTGTTTATTAAAGCGTTTTTTCGCTTCTGAGTACTGGGAGCAGAACCGAGGGGACATTTTAACAGCTAAAATGCAAAAAGTGCGACGCGACCTGGGTAAGTTTCCTGTGTCTCTCTGTAAGAGATTCGTAGCGAGCTGGGAGAGGGGAGACCTGATTAAAACAGCTGATCGTAGTTTTATATTTCGTTCATTATTGCTACGTTTTAGTGTGTGGAGGATCGGTTCAAAACGGGACGTAACCTTTTCGGAGCCACTGAATAATTTTTCCGGAACATCGTCCTCCGCTGCTGCCTTGTTGTGACTTCTGAGTGTGGCCAAGTTACGGTGATGGTCTGCTTGGGGCTATTAAAAGATTCTGTTTCAGCTCAAATTATTTCATCCTTTTTGTGGTTTGAAAGGAGAGAGGGTGGCGCACAGAGCTGCGTGGGTCATTGTTAATGATTCGATTGGAGTAAGGAATGATTGTATTAAGCTGCCTGATAGGGTATAATGAAAAAATGAGGGGAAAAGTTTTTTTTTTATCAAACTTTATCGACCCCTTTTTTTTATCGCACGTCTATCGATCGATATATATTTCTATCGAATTATCGTCCAGCCGTAGTAGTTATACCAACAATTACTACTAAGGTAGAACTAACAGAAATATACCAGTCAGGGTTTTTCCTGGCTCAAATTGAGGCAGAGGTGGTACCATCCTGTCATTTGCCAACACATGCATGTATTCAGTGCATTCAACTGACTCACTTTTTTACAGGCAACATATTTTTTAGTTAAGTGTTCTACTAAGAATGACAATTATTGTGTTAAAGCATTATTTTATTAAAACAATATACATACAAAAATAAGGTGCAACTTTAAACTGAAAAGTGGATGCCTTCCTCCGTATGCCTGAGCCCAGGGGCGTAGGTTTGTTTTTAAAAGTGCTGGGGACAGAACTATAAACTGTGAAGATTGCTGGGGACAATTATTATTAACTATTCATAGTATTACTCAGTTTCACGTTTCATTCTAGAACAGGGTATAAACAGGTGTTGAAAAACGCATCTTTATCAATTATTAACAGTTGAAATTCAGTGTTTTACGTGTTTTGTTTTTCAAATGGCAGTCATTAAAATTCACATATAGCACAATGATGGCAAATATGTATTCGTCCCAGAAGAATATGCACAACAATAAAACATGTTCCATTTGCCACCTCTGCTGTTGTTGCTAATTCTATGAGGAGAAACTTCCACTTTAATTAACAGTTGAGAGTCCTGCAATAGAACAGGTACCTGTGGCTAATCCACTGTTTCAGGTGGACACATACAGTGCATCCAGGAAGTATTCACAGCGCTTCACTTTTTCCAAATTTTTTAATGTTACACCCTTATACCAAAAAGTATTAAATTCATTTTTTCCTTAAAATTCAACACACAACACCCCATAATGACGATGTAAAAAGAAATGTTTAGATTGTTGCAAATTTATTAAAAATAAAAACAAGCCTGAAAAATCACATGTACATAAGTATTCACAGCCTTTGCTCAGTACTTTGTCAATGCACCTTTGGCAGCATTTACAGCCTCAAGTCGTTTTGAATATGATGCCACAAGCTTGACACATCTATCTTTGGGTAATTTTGCCCATTCCTCCTTGCAGTACCTCTCAAGCTCCATCAGGTTGGATGGAAAGCGTCAGTGCACAGCCATTTTCAGATCTCTCCAGAGATGTTCAATTGAGTTTAGGTCTGGGCTCTGGCTGGGCCACTCAAGGACATTCACTGAGTTGTTCTGTAGCCACTCCTTCGATATTTTTGCTGTATGCTTAGGGTCATTGTCCTGCTGAAAGTTGAACCGTCGCCCCAGTCTGAGGTCAAAAGTGCCTTGGAGCAGGTTTTCATCCAGGATGTCTCTGTACATTGTTGCATTCGTCTTTCCCTCTATCCTGACTGATCTTCCAGTTCCTGCCGCTGAAAAACTTCCCCACAGCATGATGCTGCCACCACCATGCTTCACTGTTGGGTTGGTAATGAGGAATGCTGGAGCTCTGACAAAGTGACCATCGGTTTATTGGTCACCTCCCTGACCAAGGCCCTTCTCCCCCATTCACTCAGCTTAGAAGGCCGTCCAGCTCTAGGAAGAGTCTTGGGGATTCTAAACTTCTTCCACTTACGGATGAGAAGCAGCAGAAATTCAGCGCAAAGTTCGGGGGATTTTCAGACCTGCTCTCTCCACTAGGGGTGGGCGGTATGGCAAAATTTTAATATCACGGTATTTAAAAAGAATATAACAGTATTACGGTATTTTTTTGCCATACAAGACCGTTCATATCCACATTATCTTATAAGAATGAAGAATATAAAAATGTGCTTTAAATAGTCCATTTTACTGCCATATGGACTGCATCATATTATTTTTTTCCAGACAAAGGTGAATGATATGAAAATAATTACAATGATTATGATTCTAGTAGACATTCTTGATGTTCTAAGGCTGAATGTATAATTTTTTTAAAAACCTCATGTTGGCGCCAGCAACAAATTGCATCTTGTAATTGCTTTGAATGTAGTACTGAAGAATCCCGCTAGGGGGCAGAGTATAGACTGAGACTGGATTTTGCCAAAACAGAAGTAAAATAAACATGGCGAGTGGTGTTATTAACTGGTTAATGTTCAGATAACAGAAAAAAAGATGACAGAAGTATCTTAGATGGTATGTAAAACATATTTACCGTGATTAGTGATTTCTTTGCTACTGGTTTTGCCGCCGTTGACCGCGTTTACCTACAGGCGGTCAAATAGAGCTCAACACTTCCCCCCCCCTACTGGTTACTCTCAATAGCTTTTGTAAAAGGTATGTTGTTCGATTTTTGTTTGACATTTTAAAGCCGATAAACTTTTTAAACTATAGATGAGACTCCTCTTTTTTGGTATTAATCAGAATGGTGTGCTTCGCTCCTGGCAGCAGCTGTACTTAGTTAAAAACGTTATTTTCTACACTGTGGTGAAGTTGTCTTAGCTAGTCACTGGTATAGGGGTATATTAAAAATTCATATCATAACGAAAATAACCACCGGTTTTCAGTGTGAACCGGTATACCGCCCAGGTCTACTCTCCACATAATGGAAAGGGGGAGTCTTAAACAATCCATCCTCAGTAAAGAAACTTCTGCCAGCCACATGACATTTAGGGCGTTTTCACATGGTACGGGAGTCCGTACTCGGATACCGTATCTGGTCACAATCCACTTATTATGTACCATGTGAACACAGACTGGACCGTGCCAGGATATGGCCAGAGAGACCTGCCTTGGAGGTAGTATCCGAGTCCAGGTACGAGTGGCCACGGATCATTTGAACACAACCCGTACTCTGGCCGTACTCAAGACAATAGACGCGCTCCACACGGAAATGACGACACCGCCGGCCGAAATTACAGAATAACCTCGTGAGCATAAAAATACCAAAACAACGCGATTCAAGCATCCCACAGCAACACAGCAGATTACAAAACGGCGGGTTTACGACAACACTCAGCATGTAGATGGCTTCAGGTAGCAGCTGACCAGTTGACCAGTTTGTTTACATTCTAGGCTGTCGCTCATTTTATGACGTTGGTACTTCTCACTCCCTTGTTTGTTGGATAACCACAGACTTATTTGTATACCGCCACCTGATGTTTAGGTGTAGTAAAACACTGGATTCAAGTACAGGTCAAATACGTGCCATCTGAACAAAAGAAATTAGCATTTTCTCTGGCCGTATTCTGGCACGGCCAGACATGTGAAAACGGCCTTAGATCATGCATTTTTTTCCATCTTGAAACGGTACCTGTAACATTGCGGTACGTATTTGGAGCAGATAGGAGTCTGTAAAAATCTTGAAAGTAACCTCTACGCAGAAAGCAAACACGACTGCATAAGGAAATGGATCAGAGTCCGTTCAGATTGGCAATGTAGAAATTGTGTTGTGAGTACAAGTGGCTTTTAGATCTGTTCTGGTAAAGAATTTCCGCCTTCTTCACACCAAGGGGCAAACTCTGCTTGGAAAATGTGAAGCCAACCTGGAAGTGTCAAAAATTGCAGTTCCGCCCTCATCCGCTGAGGGCTGGCTCCAAAAAGGAGCAATTTCCCATTGACTCCCATGTTAAAAAGGTCAACTTTACAGCAAAAATGAACACGTTTACCGCCTGTTTCAAAAAACCATATTAGGTTAGATAGTTCAGGTTTACCAGCATGACAACTCTGAGGAGGGTGAATTTTTTTCTGCGTAGTTCTCCGTTTATTTGTAATTTAATCTTGAAATTATGAATAATTAGGTGTGTGTCCTTTTGATTGACAGGTACGTCTAGGCTAACGCTGGTGGCTAATGGTGGCTTACTGTAGCTAATAGCTTGCTCCGTAGTCTGCTGTCCCCCTCTGCTTGCAGGGAAGCTCTTCACAGCCTGGGACTAACGTAAAGACTTTAGTCATTTGGTGTTTCTGAAACCACTATCAGTTGCCTCTGCAGTTTATATTCTGTTTTGAATGTAATCTCCAATTATTGGACAAAGACGGCTAGCTGTGGTGTTGATTACAGTAACAGACCATTCAAGAATTGATCATAGTTGAAAAACGGGGTAAAAGTCTCTCAACCGCGGTCTTCGGGCTGAAACCGGCTGCAGCCTACGTTAGCTTCAGTTAGCTCCCGACCAACTTCTGAATAGCTTCTACTAGTGGTGCAACGGTACAGGTAGCCCACGGTACGGTCCGTACCTCGGTACTTTGGCCACGGTCCACGGTACAGTTCGGTACATGTTTTGTGCTTTTTTTAATTCCAAAACATATGTTTCATTTTTTGGGGAACAAAAGCAGAATGTCACAGTTAACTTAACCCGCCCACAGTTATAGGTGTAGGCGGGTGAAAGCTGTGAGAATACAACATAAACGAGCGGTTTGTCTCTCTGGGATTATGGTTCACACACAGGGCTGCAGTAACAGAATGTTTTCTGTATTTTACCGGTTCTTTAAACGAGAGCGCATCTGACCACACTGACACAGGTGTCGGATAAATATTATTTGTGTGCCCGCTGCTCAAAGGGCATTTGTGTGTGCATCAACGAATGGAGCGCAGCACATCTCCTCTTTGCTTCGTGCTCCGGCGCACCACAAAGAGGAGATGAACACAGAACAACCCGGCACCCGCCCGGGCAGACAGCACTCAAGTCGGGAGAAATTTAAGCAGCACCTCACACCAGGGCTGATTACCGAAAAAAGTGCAACCAACCCGTGTAAATGTTTTCGCTCCTTACGGTGCTCCGTGATGCGCGCATTGTGGAGAGGAGGACGTGTCTCTTTGCCAACCAGCTGTTAGAGCGGGGAAAAGTGAGCTGGTTTTTGCACCTGTGTCTGGAAGCGCGGCGCACTTTGGTAACGTCGGGCCGACGGTAACTAATTACCAGCATAAAATCAATGGCAGTACCGAAGTCCCGCGATACAGGAGGACGGATTGTCCCGTGCAGGGCGTACCGAACGGTCCAGTACTTTACCCTGTCCTGTTGCATCCCTAGCTTCTAGCGATGTCGGCTCATAGTGGTAAACCTCTGCCCCCAGCCTCACAGTGCCACTCTGAGCTCCACCTCTTTGCCCAATTTTGAAGTTTCTGAGAGTGATGAGGCGAGTGACGTGGACAAGATGGCGGCGGTGGGAACCGCCCAGTTGGCTTCATTCATGCTCTTCAGAAACCTATGGGTGACGTCAACGAGGGTTTGTCTATTATATATACAGTCTATGGTTCACACCGGCAGGAAAATCACACTCTATCCGCTGCTAAACCTGTTCTCAAGAGATGCGTATTTCTCCTTGGCAGTCGACAAGCGCTTCTGCTGAGCTGTTGTTTGCTCTGAGCTATTTTTTGTCATAATGGGTAAGTAAATAACCTCATGAAATAATTACACAATGTTTCTGGGACGTGGAAGTTTGTACACTTATGTAATTTATCAGTTTTTGAGACACTTACAGGGACAGAGTGTGTGGGGTAGTAGAGAGTAGTGTATATATACTTGTGAAATAGGGTTGTGCCGATGAACAATGTCATCATCCATCGTGATGGATGACCAACATCACGATGGAGAGCCACCATCGTGATGCCACGCCCACCACTCTGTCAGACACGCTCTAATCCTTTAAGAAGAGACTAAGCTAAACTAAACTAAGACTAACTAAAACCTTTGCAGGGACTGCTGAGTAAACATTGAGAACATAACTTATGAGTGTAGCACAGTGGAAAATATTTGTTTGGTTTTTTTTGTTTTGTTTTTTTTTCTTGATTTGTGTGTGTGGAATTGGTGTTTTGTTTGCATTCTTTTCCCTCTGTGAAGCTCCAAAAAAAAGAAAGAATTGATCTGGATGATTTAGGACGAGCGCAGCAATCATTTGCTTTGTTACAGCTGCGCAAAACTTGTTAAACTGCAAATAAAAAGAGCCGAGGCAGGACGGCAAAGACTGAACCTACTGGCCGAACAACACAAGCGATAACTGCGCACTAGAGCTGAAGATCTTTGCCCGAACCCGTCTATCTCTTTAGTGCGATAATTTTGAATAAAGAGCTGCAGTGGGACACTAACATTATTCGGAATCTACCTGTCGAGATGTTACTGGCACACCCCATGCGTCATGATTAAAAGACCCACTCCTCTCAGATCAATCAGATTTGACCGGAGTTCCAAACATTTGTCCAGTAAATTGAAAACCGGACTACGTGACAGTCAAGATGCTTTTTTTTTTCTAGCGGAAAAATGTAGGGTTTGATCGGTTCAAGCTTTAATAAGCTGTCAATATATATATAATATAGCCTACTCTTGGGCTCGGGCTGAACTCTCTCGGATTCAGGTCGGTTCGAGGCCAACTTTTAAGGTCCGATTACAGCTCTACGGCGCATACGTCTCCAGCGGCAGACAGGCAGCGCGAGGTAGATAATTACCGTTTCACCTGTTCTGTGAAGCAAATTTTGCCTCAAGGCTGCGCGATTATCGGTGCCTGCCTTTTGTTCTCAAGCTGTTTTTGGCTGAAAGGGGGAATGAGCACGTCAAAGGAGATCAACTGTTCACTTGTCAGCTGACGTAGTGGAGTATGCTCGGTTGGAAGAAATTATTATAAGGTTGTTACCTGGAAGGAGAACGACCTGCAGTGAGTTTATTATGTATAGCTTAATCCTCTTATTTAGAAGGTAAAAGATGATGCCCATTTTTCAGTTCAAAGCTTTGAAAGGTCTAGCATGATGCCGAAATCCGTACGCGCATAAAAGCATGAGTATGGATTTCAAATCCATTTGACAGTTTGCAAATCACAAAATGCTTGTAGTAAAATAATCAAAGCACAGTTTACAAAAAAAATGTTTTATTTATTTTTTGCTGTATGTTAAGTTAACATTTTTCGGCCGGTCAAGAGATAAGTGGGGGAAAAAAGGAGTCGTCCCCCTCCAGCGATATCATCGTCCATCACTATGTTTTACTCAAACATCGTTAGGTCTCAATTTGGGGGACATCGTCCAACCCTATTGTGAAATACACATTTGTTTGTCTGTTCTTCACATTTAATAAATATATTTTTTCTTCCTGTTTCACGAATACCATCACATTTGTAATCTGCAGTACTTTATTTAGAAAAACTATTAACTGGCTCGCTAGCAGACGCTGAAACAATTACTTCATGGCACTTTGCAGCTGGTGTGACCTAGCCGTCAGGTTTCCTGGGGACATGTCCCCAGCGTCCCTGGTGAAAAATGACGCCTATGCCTGAGCCAGGTAAATTGATTCAGCCACTGCTTGTCAAACCCACTGGCTTTGTGTTTTTGAAAAGATGAATAAAAAATAATGTTTAAAAACTTTAAATCACGTACACGTTGGCTTTGCGTTGTTATGCTCTCAAGGACTTACGTGCTCTCGCCTTGCCGAATCCTGTCCTGCATTCTGACCATGATTCTGACCATCGCCCCTGCCTGCAAACTACGTTCAGACCTGACAGAATTTTCACATCTTGTCACAACCATGAATTATTACCTTTTAACTGCCTGTTTCTCTAATTTTTCTGCACTGTTTCACCTGGATTCCTGACTCTCCTCGCGAGAAGATTGTTCCAGCCATATCTACAAAGCTCCAAATTCAATTAAATTCAATTCAGTTTATTTATATAACGCCATTTCACAACAA
This sequence comes from Apricaphanius iberus, assembly GCA_028564705.1. Classification (NCBI taxonomy): domain Eukaryota; kingdom Metazoa; phylum Chordata; class Actinopteri; order Cyprinodontiformes; family Aphaniidae; genus Apricaphanius; species Apricaphanius iberus. The sequence goes on from JAPXFQ010002260.1 coordinate 835,991, forward strand.
ATGTCATCTCAAGGCACTTTACAAGAAAAGTTATTACAATACAATGTTTAATCTAAGAATTAGAGAACCACAGACGATCACGTTGGGACTTCTCAGCAATCCCTCACACTGAGCAAGCATGAAGCGACAGTGGAGAGGAAAAACTCCCTTTTAACCAGAAGAAACCTACAGCAGAACCAGGCTCAGCATAAGCGGTCATCTGCCGTGACTGTCTGGGGTTTGGAAAAGGCAGCAAAGACACAGAAGGAGCAACAGAACTGATGCAGAAGCAGAAGTTGGTAGCAGGACGTGGAGAACATTCCTCCACTGGAATGCCATCTTAGTCAGGATCGTCAAGCAGGGCGGGTCAGGAGCACCTACTGTAGGAAGAGACTAAGAGAAAACAGGTTAGCCCTTGAAATGACAGCTCATCATGCAGTTGGGGAGATATAGGAGAGAAAGTAGGAACTGACTCTAATAATGTCCACCAACAGCCTAGCCTAAAGCAGCATAGCTACTAACATTAACCTGTCTCCTAGCTACTAGGAGACCTAGCTACTAACACTCTCTACCTGGCTTACATTAATCTATCTCTATCTAGCTACTATACCTCTTCCTATCTCTTCCTAGCTTTTGACACTCTACCTGACTACTAACATTAACCTGTCTCTTCCTAGCTACCTGTCTAACCTGTCTCTAACTACCTATTAACATATCTCTAACTGTAAGCTTTGTCAAAGAGGAAAGTTTTAAGCCTAGTTTTAAAGATAGACAAATTGTCTGTTTCACGAACCAAACCTGGGAGCTGGTTCCATAGGAGGGGAGCCTGGTAACTGAAAGATCTGCCTCCCATTCTACTTTTAGAAATCCTAGGAACTACCAGTAAACCTGCAGTCTGAGAGCGAAGTGCTCTGTTAGGAACATATGGAACAATCAGGTCTCTTATGTATGATGGAGCTAGATTATTAAGAGCTTTATATGTCAGGAGGAGGATCTTGAATTCTGTTCTAGATCTCACCGGGAGCCAGTGAAGAGAAGCTAAAACAGGGGAAATGTGATCTCTTCTTTTAATCTTCAGAATCCTAGCAGCAGCATTTTGGACTAACTGAAGACTTTTAATTGTATTCTGTGGATTTCCTGATATTAAAGAGTTACAGTAATCCAGCCTTGAAGTAACAAAGGCATTGACTAGCATCACTCCTGGACAGGATGGTTCTAATTTTTGCAGTATTCCTAAGGTGAAAAAAGGAAATCCTAGAGACTTCTTTAATGTGAGATCTAAATAACATATCTTGGTCAAAAATAACACAGAGGTTCTTTGCGTTATTACTGGAGGCTAATTTAATGCCGTCCAGGTGAAGGGGTTGACTAAGTAGTTTCTTTTTCAGAGATTCTGGTCCAAAGACGACAACTTCTGTTTGATCAGAATTCAGAAGCAAGAAGTTTAGATTCATCCAAATTTTTATGTCTTCCAGACATGCCTGTAGTCTACCTAACTGATTGGATTCATCAGGATTTATGGATAGATATAGCTGTGTATCATCTGCGTAACTATGGAAAGGTATCCCATGCTGCCTAATTATTTTACCAATGGGAAGCATATATATAGTAAAAAGAAACGGCAAAAGCACTGAACCCTGTGGTACTCCGCAAGTAACCATTGAGGCCGAGGAAGATCTATTGTTTACCTGAACAAACTGAAATCTGTTCGACAAATAAGATTTCAACCAGCCTAGTGCTGTTCCTATTATACCGACACTTTGAAGCCTTTCTATGAGAATATTGTGATCAACAGTGTCATAGGCAGCACTGAGATCTAACAGGACCAGAATGGTCACCAGTCCATTGTCTTAGGCCACGTCCACACTAAGCCGGCTAATGCCTTAAACGTATAATTATTTAGTCTATACCCCCCTATCGTCCACACTAACCCGGCGTCGTTTAAGGTCTGTGGCCGTATAACTATTAGCCGGGTAAGAGAGCCGTGTAAATCTTAATTCAACGGCTAAACGAGCCAGTGTGGACAGCTTCCCCGGATAATGAAAGGGAATGGACGATGCTGGGCATCCTCTGCACACGGCCATAAACAAGCAGAGGAGTCTGTTCAGTGACCGGTTGCTTCTCCCCAAGATAAGAACCAACAGACTTAAACAGTCTGATGGCATGTGGGACAAAGGAGTTCTTAACTGCTCTCTGGAGGGGGAAGGGAGGGGAAACAGGAGGACAAACGAGGGGGGAACAACTAAGCTGTAGTGCCTCTTCACTTCACTGTGTAATACTTACTGGCAATTCTTTTTCTTTTTGTTAATAGTCAACGGTGCAATAGACGTCAATATCTATGTGTCAACGGTGCAATAGACGTCAATATCTATGTGTAATTTAAGTGCAATTCCCTTGTAATTTTTATTTTATTTTTATTATTCTATCTATCCCTTTGGTATATTTTATTTATACATGTCTTGTATTTATACATGTGTACTTTCTGTAACTTGTCGGTGCTGTGCTACTGGAAACCGAATTTCCCAGAGGAACCCGCCCGAGGGATTAATAAAGTTTTATCTATCTAACTATCTATCTATCTAAGTGGCGTCAATGAATGCTGCGTCAATAACAATACGACACTATTGGCCGTTTTCACATGTGTGGCCGTACCAGAAAACGGCCAGAGAAAATGCTAATTTTTTCTGTTCACATGTCACGGATCTCTGACCGTATTTGAATCCAGCGTTTTACTACAAATAAACAGCAGGTGGCGGTATACAAATAAGTCTGTAGTTCTCCAACAAACAAGGGAGTGAGAAGTACCGACGTCATAAAACGAGCGACAGGCTAGAATGTAAACAAACTGGTCTACTGGTCAGCTGCTACCTGAAGCCATCTACAGGGTGAGTGTTGTAGTAAACCCGCCGTTTTGTAATCTGCTGTGTTGCTGTGGGATGCTTGAATCGCGTTGTTTTGGTATTTGTATGGTCGCGAGGTGATTCTGTAATTTCGGCCGGCGGTGTCGTCATTTCCGCATGGAGCGCGTCTATTGTCTTGAGTACGGCCAGAGTACGGGTTGTGTTCACATGATACGTGGCCGCCCGTACCTGGACTCGGATACTACCTCCAAGGCAGGTCTCTCTGGCCGTATCCTGGCACGGTACAGTCTGTGTTCACATGGTACGAAATAAGTGGATTTTGACCAAATACCGTACCAGAGTACGGACTCCCGTACCATGTGAAAGCGCCCAAAGACAACAGCGAAGAGTAATAAATCGATCTCGTCGTCTGTCCAAACCAAAAACTCTGTTCTTCTGAGCAGCTATTGTTCTTTTCGGTTAACGGGACAAGCAGATATGTACTGTGCTGTAGAGCTTCTTGTATATATTATGTAGGCGCGTCACGTAGGTAATTCGCGTTTTCCGTTCGTCTTTTCGCGCATGCCCAGTATTTGCACAGGTCTGTATGGGATTGCGCAATCATGGGAACTTAAACGGGGCGTAAATGCTCGTGTTGAGTGGATAACATTAAGCGTCTAACTGTACGGGGAGTATAACCTTATCGGCTTAGTGTGGACGTAGCCTGAGGCTATGAGAATATCATTAATAACCTTCACCAGAGCTGTTTCAGTGCTGTGATGAGCTCTAAAGCCTGACTGAAACTGCTCAAACAGCTCACTATTGTTTAAATGCTCACACATCTGATATGTAACTTTTTTCTCAAGAATTTTAGATAAGAAGGGAAGATTAGATATCGGTCTATAGTTAATTAAGTCGTTTTGATCAAGAGATGGTTTCTTAAGTAGAGATTTAATTACAGCAATCTTAAACTCCTGTGGTACATATCCATTTACTAAGGATAGATTCATTATATCTAAAATTGGAGCAGCAATCAAAGAGAAAACCTCTTTTAAAAGTTTAGTTGGGACTGGGTCTAACATGCAAGTTGAAGGTTTTGATGAAGCTACTAAATGGTAAATGGACTGAACTTATATAGCGCTTTTCTAGTCTTACTGACCACTCAAAGCGCTTTACATTGAAGCCGCATTCACCCAATCACACTCGCATTCATACACCGACACCCAACATGGCTCGGTAGGACAATGTAGAATTTGGGGGTTAAGTGCCTTGCCCAGGGGCACATCGACATGTGACTGGAGGAAGCTGGAATCGAACCTCCGATTGCAAGCCAACTACTCTACCACTGAGCCACAGTCGCCCAATCTACTAATTTTAGTAGATCTGAAAGTTCAGCTGCAGTAAAGCAGTACAATCATATATTAGGTTCAATCATTTTTGATGGTGCCTCATTAACTAAGGAAGAAGCAAGTTAAACCATTAACTTTACTGTGATAGAGCATTTGACATGCTTACATCAAAAAAAAAGAAAATATTTACCCATTTGATGAGCTATCAGGACGCTGATAGCACCAACTAGGGGGAAAAAACTATTTTTTACAGTCTATGGTAAAAACCAAACACGATTCGATCTTCTTCTTTTTCCAGTAGTGGCACAACGCTGCAACTGCAGTTAAAAAAACATCCATATAGCTTGGGACAGAGCGATATCAGGCTGGGGGCGGCACAAAATCAGCTGGGCAAATTTGAACGCAGGAAAAACCCTGCCAGTATACACCATTCTGTGTTAAACATCACATATATAATATAGACTTAGTAATCAAATGTCACAATTTACCATTTTACCATAAGTAAACACTCAGCACATCAACTTCAACATCAGGAATGAATGCTCTTATTTTAAAGGTCTACATACCTACTTCAGCTAATGAATTAGAACTAATCTAAGTCCGAAACCATCACTTTAACTGAATTGCATTTTACGCAGCAGTAACTCTCTATGAACATAAGCACTATGTACTGAACCTATACAATGAACCAACATGCATAAATCAACATATACGGCGCAGAGTACAAATGAGCAGCGAGCTGACATCCGAGGCGGATGGTAAGGAACATTCTTACTGCAACTTATGAATTTAATCATATCAATTCAAAGCCAATACAACAATAATATGCACATGTAATTTAAAGTGTGTTCAGACCGCAGGCTTACTCAGCGTCGGCAGCGTCAAGATTATATGTTAAATATTGTGAGTGTTGGCTCCGTCAACTTTTCAAGCTTTTCCTGCATTTCAAGCCTCAAAGCGCATAACGCTAGCAACGCAGAAGTTCAGCTAATTTAATTTTGACTGTCTTAAGGATCTTGATGTAGCACGGCAACCAATCAGAGCGTCTTAATGTAGTGATGTTCCCCGATGTCGACGCTGCCTAGCCAACCACGATCCCTGAATGTTTAAAACATCCAGCTTTGCAAGCTTCAGCTTAAAAATGTATCTTCTCGGAATATGCGTTGAACTGGTTGTTTTATGAGTGTTTCTTGACGCTGACAAAGCTTGCAGTCTTAATGCACCATTGTGCACGCAGACACACATGTTGCTGTGCAGCAGTCCGCAGTTTGGCTGGTTAGGAAGGAGAACTGATGTGGTGCAGGATAAGTTATTAGATAAAAGGGAGTGATATTCTGTGCATTTGTTAATTGTGTATAAAAATCAAAGGTAAGGAATTAATTGATCTGCATTATTTTAGTTATTTATTTATAATTTATTGTAATTAATGCGTTAATTTTGAAGCCCCTAATTTTTAGCTGCTTTTTGCAAAAAGATATCCATGTTAGCCTTTTCTGGTGATATACGCTGTAGATACCAGATGTGCTCAGGTTACCAGATCGACTCGGGGGGCCTGCACCTAATTTTGAAGAATGCCTAACATGATTGGCTGGACGTTAACATTAGAGTACATGATTGGCTGACCGTTAGAAGGTAGTTTGCATTAAAAATAAAAAATAAAAATAGCAAGTATATAAACCACGGACGAATGAAGTACACAGAGGAATTCAATACAAACAGCCAGGGGATGTTTTCAGCAAGCGCAGACCCCCCGAGACGATCTGGTAACCCGAGCAGATCTGGTACCTATACTAGCATCGCTCTTGGCTGATGACATGCCCAGAGTCCAAACTGCTTGAAATGTCCAAAAAAGTATAACCGAAATAAAGCACCCGAAATGTGTGTTGCTTTTCGGTCTGGTTACTATTGTTTCTGTCAGAACCAATGCCATTATAGTACTGAATATTGGTACCAATCCCTACTCGTGGGACATTATAAATTGATATAAAATTACTGTCTGTGGTGTTATAAAATGTGCAAATGTAAATATATGCTAGGGCTGAGCGTTATACCGGACATTTACGATAACGAAATTTATGACTGTTAGCAGGGTTATAATGTTTTTTAAAATTTCTTTAGTTTTTATTTAAGATTTCATATTCTATTTTAGTTTTAGTTTTTACCATTTGTTAGGTAGTTTCGTTTTAGTTTTAAAAATAATGCTTAGTTCAGTTTTAGTTTTAGTCTTTTCGTTAAACAAGTTGTGTACCAGGGTAAGATAAGAAAAAGAAAAATGTATAACAAAATCTCAGAAAATTATGCTTTCTTTTAAATATATTGACATGGGCCAGATTAACAACCATACAAATTATGCAAGTATAAAAGATAAATGGTGGAGTAACGTTTAAAGTTCTGTAAATACAATAACAGGACCTGTGCATTAAAAAGACCAACAATTCAACAATGCAGGTTCTACAGTTATATAAAAACAGTGACATTGAGTGGCGACACAACAGAAGAAAAGCTACGCCATCTTAAGTACTATGATGGTTTTGATCATTTTGCACATTTGCGCTTTCTCTCAACCTTTGCTGACATAACACTAGGCGGACCACAGCAACACAGACGACTTGAGTGACATGTTGGGATAATGCATCGATAGCGACATAGAAATAATTATTCTAGATTTTATGAGGCACGTTATGAAACGAAAACTAAGCACATTTTTTCAAAAAATTCTATTCTTTTTAGTTTTGTGAACCCTCATTACAGTTTTATTTCATTTTCGTTTTGTTTCAAATTCTTGATGTTATTTTTATTTCGTTAACGAATGTTTTTTTACTTTTAGTTTTCCTTATTTTGTTTTTTAACTATAATAACCCTGACTGTTACCAACGTCATTTTGCCCGTGCCAGTAAATTCAGTATATAAAAAAATATAATTAGGAAAATATGGGTTTTAGTTTAGCAAGGCAAGGCCATTTTATTTGTATAGCACACTTTCAACACAAGGCAATTCAAGGTGCTTTACACGATTACAATTGGAACACAGATTAAATCAAATTGATGATCAAAATACAAGAAAGCAATTACAATAAGACAATAGTCAAGACAATACAACAATATAAGGACAAGCAGGTAAAAATACAGTTGTAATTCACTATCTGATCTTGCTGAAAAGCTCAGTTTTTATTCCTTAACTGATCTTGCTGAAAAGCTCACAGTTCTTCCCTCCACTAACTGAACAAGCAAGTAAAAAGAGTCATAGGCGAGTCTAAATAGGTAAGTTTTAATTTTTCACTTAAAAGAATTCAGCCTCTCTGCAGTTTTGCATTCTTCCGGTAGTTTGTTCCAGATATGAGGAGCATAGAAACTCAAAGCTTCTTCTCCTTGTTTGGTTCTGGGGATGATAAGTAAACTAGAGCTGGAGGACCTGAGTGATCTGCATGGTTTGTACCATGATAGCAGATCTCTTATGTACTCTGGTGCTAACTAGGGGTGTCACGATTCTCCAAATCCTCGATTTTATTTTAGATTTTAGGGTCACATTTCGATTAGATTCCCGATTAAAAAAATAAAATAAAAAAACTTTTACAGTATCGAACGCTATGTTATTTTTACACTGATTTTATTCATAAAATTTTGTCCAGTAAATCTTATTTTAAAGACAAAATTATTGCAATTTTTATATTCTTGTGTAATGTATCACATTAGGCAATTAATGTTTAAATAATTTATTTACAGTGACAGTGTTGTTTAATGCTAACGGAGGCTTGCTGCCATCTAGTGACTCTTTATAGTTACTGCAGAAATACGATATGCTCCAGATTGGACCGAGCAAAATGCAGCTAACAGCGGTCCTATTGTTCACAATGCGAATGTGGACTTAACTCGCCGGGAACTCAAAATTTCCTCACTGGTCATTTGAGAGTAGAAGGAGCAGCTTTAGCTCCGCTCCCGTTGCTTCATCTATCCAAGCTGTGGTCGAATGTTGGCCTAGCCAATAGTTACTTGGTACTGTCAGCTAATGTGCTGTGTAGACATGTGCTCTGATCCAGGGGGATGTGAAACAGGCAGGTAATATGTTACCGGGTGTTGTTGTGAGTTGTATGAGAACTGGTTAGAGTTACTTGTTCGGGAAAATGCGTGGTTCTTTGTGATAAGACTGTTATCTGCTAAATATTGCTACGGAGTCCCGAGTGGGACACAGGATGTAAACATGGCAGGAGGTGATTGATCCTCTTTTGGATTTCGATGTGCAAGGTCATAACGTAATTTTGATCGATTTCGATACAAAATTGAGGTTGTGACCCCCCTAGTGCTAAGCCATTCAGTAATTTATAAACTAATAAAAGCACTTTGAAGTCTATTCACTGAGCTACAGGGAGCCAGTGTAAGGACTTTAGAGCTGGGGTGATATGTTCTACTTTTCTGGTTCTAGCGAGAACACGAGTGGCAGCATGAAACAACCCCCAGCTACAAACAGAGTAGCAACTAATACCTACTAAGTATAACACAGGTTCCTTTCTACAAACCAGTGGTTCCAACAAAAGTTAACAGCAGGCTAACAGGAAAAGCTAACATTAAAGTCCACAGGTAAATCTTAACATTTAACTAAACGGCTAACTAACAGCTAGATAAAAACACAAAGCAAAAATGGCAAGCTGGTGTCACAAAGATGCAGCTGTGTCTTCCTATGTCAGTCAGTCTTATCAAGTCAGTCTTAAATAGGGATGCCACTTCAGTGATTGGATGATCAGCTATTGTCTTGTCCAATCACTGCTGCTGGAACATTCAAGCAGGAAGTGCCAATCGGTATTAGGTCTTCCTGATTTAACAATGGAGCCACAAGAGAGGAAGCTGCCATTTCACCAAAAATCCTGCAACTAGCTGATACTTTTGCTTCTACTGAATGACCAACCTCTCTACCTAGATAAGTAACTGTTGCCTTTCCAAAGGCACATTTGGCCAGATTTAGAGTGAGAGACAAGTCTGAAAGTAGTGTGAACACTTACTCTAAGACAGTCATGTGTTCTTCCCAGGTAGATGTATACACACTAAGATAATCAAAATAAACATTACAGTTTGGTAACCCAGATACAATTCAATTCAATTCAGTTTATTTATATAGCGCCATTTCACAACAGATGTCATCTCAAGGCACTTTACAAAAAGAGTTATTACAATACAATGTTAAGTGTAGAAATTACAGAACCACAGAAGATTGCGTCGTGGAATTCTCAGCAATCCCTCATACTGAGCAAGCATGCAGCGACAGTGGGAAGGAAAAACTCCCTTTTAACAGGAAGAAACCTCCGGCAGAACCAGGCTCAGCACAAGCGGTTATCTGCCGCGACCGTCTGTGGCTTGGAGAATACATAACAGAGACACAGAAAGAGCAATAGAACTGATGCAGAAGTTTGTTGCAGGACGTGGAGAATTTTCCGTCACTGCAATGCCATCTTAGTCAGGGTCGTCAAGCAGGGCTAATCCGGAGCACCTACTATAATAGAAAACAGGTTAGTGCTTGAATTGACAGCACATCATGCAGTTGGGGAGAAGTAGGAGAGAAAGTAGGAACAGACCCTAATAATGTCCTCCAACAGCCTAGCCTAAAGCAGCATAGCTACTAACATTAACCTGTCTCCTAGCTACTAGGAGACCTGGCTACCAACACTCTGTCTGAGTCCTCCTGACCCGTGGACGGTGTAGGGCCGGTAACGGCCCCCGTCATGCCGGGGTCTTCTCGGAGTCGGGTTGTTTGAGAATGCAGCCCAAAGTGGGTGGTAAACTCCATCTAAGGCTAAATACCGGCACGAGACCGATAGTCGACAACTATCTTAAGGAAAAATAGACAGAACTGAGAGGACAGAGTTGAAGAGGGCGAGAAACGTTTAAGAGATAAACGGGTGGGGTCCGCACAGTCTGCCCGGGGGATTCAACCCGGCAGGTAATGGGCGGCCGCACTGTGCGGGAGGATCCCCTTGAGGGACCTCTCTCCGGCGCAGGCTGGCCCCTGTGGGGCACATTTCTTCCGCGGCGGTAACTGTACAACTGTGTTCACCAGCCTTTAAAGAGTTGCTGGTGCATTGAACATACCAAACGCCGTGACTGAATACTGAAAAAACTGGTCTGGTATTACAAATGCAGAAATCTCAGGATGCTCTATCACTAAGTAGCATCTGCCAATACCCTTTTACTAGGTCCAACTTACTTACAAATTGGGCTTTCCCAGTAGTGTCAACACAATTTTCCACAGGCGGATTTGAATCAATCATTGTAACAGGATTAACTTTTCTGAAATCTGTTACAAAACGTGATGTGCCATCAGGCTTGGTCTCCAAGAGCTACTGTGAACTATATGGGCTGGAGCTTGTCTCAGCAAATCAATGTTTTAACATGTGGTCTGTCTACCTTTCATTAAATCTCTTTTGACTTGGTTGACTCTGTAAGGGTGGTGCTTCATAGGCTTGGCCCCAGCAACATCAATGTCATACTTAAGGAATGTGGTCTGTGTGGGTACATCATTAAACAGATTTCTGAAACTGCTGATTAAGGAGACAATGTCATTCATTTGGTCCTCTGTTAGCTATAAAATCATTAAAATCTGAGAGTTTGGCAGTTGTGGGTTTAGGTCAAAAAGGCAATATCAAAACATCTTCTTCCACAGACTCAGAATATGCAGTCATAATCAGTGCTGAGGAACCAATGGAGGGGTGTGTATTACCTTTTTAAAAATCATGGTTAAAACTTGTATCTTGGGCATAATAAGGCTTCAATATGTGTATGTGGCACACTCATTTGTTCCTCCTCCTTTTGTGTGACTGACATAATCAATGTCACTTAGCTTTTCACAAATTTCATAATGACTGGAATTTTTTTTTAGAAATAACAGGAAGCAATGCTAAGCCAACTGCAAAACAACGTAACACAACAGAGAGGTCATAACGTTTCATTGACGTCTAAATAGGGGTGGGCAATACTACGATTTAAGACAGTTTTACGATCTACAGTCGTGGCCAAAAGTTTTGAGAATAACATAAATATTGGAAATTGGAAAAGTTTCTGCTTAAGTTTTTATAATAGCAATTTGCATATACTCCAGAATGTTATGAACAGTAATCAGATGAATTGCATAGTCCTTCTTTGCCATGAAAATTCCACTGCATTTCATTGCCGTCATTAAAGGACCTGCTGAGATCATTTCAGTAATTGTCTTGTTAACTCAGGTGAGAATGTTGACGAGCACAAGGCTGGAGATCTTTGTCAGGCTGATTGGGTTAGAATGGCAGACTTAACATGTTAAAAGGACGGTGATGCTTGAAATCATTGTTATTCCATTGTTAACCATGGTGACCTGAAAAGAAATGCGTGCTGCCATCATTGTGTTGCATAAAAATGGCTTCACAGGCAAGGATATTGTGGCTAGTAAGATTTCACCCAAATCAACAATTTATAGGAATATCAAGAACTTCGAGGAAAGAGGTTCAATTCTTGTTAAGAAGGCTTCAGGGCGTCCAAGGACAGCCTTCAACAGCAACTTCCTCCAACAATCCAACAACAGTTTGGTGAAGAACAATGCATTTTCCAGCACAATGGAGCACCAGGCCATAAGGCAAAAGTGATAACTAAGTGGCTTGGGGACTAAAACGTTGAAATTTTGCTCCATGGCCTGGAAACTCCCCAGATCTTAATCCCATTGAGAACTTGTGGTCAATCCTCAAGAGGCGGGTGGACAAACAAAAACCCACTAATTCTGACAAAATCCAAGAAGTGATTATGAAAGAATGCGTTGCTAGAGCATGCCCAGTCGAATTGCAGAGGTCTTGAAAAAGAAGGGCCAACACTGCAAATACTGACTCTTTGCATAAATGTCATGTAATTGTCGATAAAAGCCTTTGAAACGTATGAAGTGCTTGTAATTGTATTTCAGTACATCACCGAAACAAAGATCTAAAAGCAGTTTAGCAGCAAACTTTTTGAAAACTAATATTTGTGTCATTCTCAAAACTTTCGGCCACAACTGTACACTTCTGACAATCTGTCATTTTTGAGAGATTGTTTTACCACGATTCACAGTTCTGCTTTTGTATTTCTGCTGCCTCAGTATGCAAAGTGCAGCCCCCCACCCAGCCCACCCCCACGCATATGTGTATACAACCTGTAAACGATGCCATAAGAGCGAACACGAGGATTTAATTCCAAAGTTGTTCCATTGCATGGAACTGGTTTGGCTTTTCACCAGACGACGAAGAGCAAACTAACATCAATTGCAAAGCTTGCAAGGAAAACTTCAAGGCAAGTGATTGCAACACCACAAACTTGTTTGATCACTTGAAAAGAAGGCCTCCCAAACAACTCAATTAGAGGCAGTTGGCAGCTAAAGCTAAACAGCCGACTACTGCAGCAGCGGTTGCCAGTGCTTCTTGCACAACACTAGCAGACACAATCACAATTTTTACGACAGAGAATGCAAAGAATCCATGCTACGACTTACCCAGCTGTAGGTTGTTCATTTTTGAAATACCGCAATTCCATGCATGTACGCAGAATCCAAAGAGAGAGTTGCAGGAAATATTAAAAACATGTTCGTACGGAAGAACAATAATTTTCTTCACAGTAGCAGTGGTAGAAGTGCTTACACTTTACTGTCTATCTTAAAGGAGCAGCACTTTGCATACCTCCTTTGTTTTACACTACTTTGTTAGCTTTTAAGTTTTTATTAGGCTTTGTGTGGGCCCGTTTATAACATCAGCATTTTGGACAAGTTAATGTTTGCAAAAAACATTTGAACCAGTTAAAGCTGTACCTTTACCTCCTTGTATGAGGATTATTTTTTGGCGTATTATAGATTGCATAATATATCTTGGACTATATTTGCAGCTGCATGTTTTTTATTTTAAAATATTTTATATTTTATTCTATTTATTCAATATGATATTTTTAAACCAAAGAATATTCATGTGTGCTCTCTGTTTTCTGTTTTATTAGAAAAGTCCAAATTAAAATATATAATTGCATTTAAATAGCGTTTAAGATTTTGATGTATTTTTCAGTTAAGTTATTTTAAAAAACAAAACATTTATAATTGCTTCACCCAGAACTTTCAGTGCATTTTCATCATCTCTGGTGTGAGTTAACAATATAACCATTTTAGCACTGTTGATTATTGCTAATTTGAATTAATTTATTTATCAATGTTTCTCTTTAATATTTATGGTAGAGTCCATCAGAGGTCCATCAGAGGCCGTTTTCACATGTGTGGCCGTACCAGAAAACGGCCAGAGAAAATGCTAATTTTTTCTGTTCACATGGCACGGATCTCTGCCCGTATTGGGATTCAGTCTTTTACTACAAATAAACAGCAGGTGGCGGTATACAAATAAGTCTTAGTTCTCCAACAAACAAGGGAGTGAGAAGTACCGACGTCATAAAACGAGCGACAGCCTAGAATGTAAACAAACTGGTCTACTGGTCAGCTGCTACCTGAAGCCATCTACAGGGTGAGTGTTGTAGTAAACCCGCCGTTTTGTAATCTGCTGTGTTGCTGTGGGATGCTTGAATCGCGTTGTTTTGGTATTTGTATGGTCGCGAGGTGATTCTGTAATTTCGGCCGGCGGTGTCGTCATTTCCGCATGGAGCGCGTCTATTGTCTTGAGTACGGCCAGAGTACGGGTTGTGTTCACATGATACGTGGCCGCTCGTACCTGGACTCGGATACTACCTCCAAGGCAGGTCTCTCTGGCCGTATTTTGGCACGGTACAGTCTGTGTTCACATGGTACGAAATAAGTGGATTTTGACCAAATACCGTACCCGAGTACGGACTCCCGTACCATGTGAAAGCGCCCAGAGTCTCTGCAGTGCTTTGTGTGTTGTCAACTTTTCAAGCGATACTTGCGTTTCAAGCGGCAACGTAGAAAAATCGATTCAAGTCTGAATCTTGATTCCTATTTAACAAGATTCAGAATCGATCCAAAATGTTTGAGAATCGATTCTCAAAAAATATGTTTTCTGAACCTTTTTACAATTTCACTTCGCGTAGTTTTTGTCATGCAACGGCCACCGTCGCATTGACAGGTCTGAAGCGCCATTGTATCCGCTAGGCTAAAGCTTCAGCATGAAACACGAAAGAGAAATCCAGCCCGCCCCGTCTTTGCTTAAGGTAAATGTTTGGGCCGTCTAAAAGGTCTTCTCCATGCTAATGACACCCTTGGCTAAAGTTTTTTTTTTATATGTAAATCTTGCAAGTATATAAGAGCGATCTTTCTTTATAAGCTACACATAAACATCCAGCAGCGCTGCACACCTGGGGCACTTTCAAGGAAGTCCGAAATATATGCTGAGTTCAATAACACTAGGACTTTTAAAATTTCTAACAAAAACAATGAAAGTAATAACATGAGCAATACATTACTGTTTAATGATGGTTGATAAGCAACATTTGGTGCATACTAAATATTTTCAATGCATTTTCTACTATGTACCAAAGAACAAACAAAATACATTTTTTTTCTCTTCTTAAAATATATCAGCATTTTTTTTTCAAGACTAGAAATTTTGTTTAAAAGGTCTTGGATGTCCAGTTGCAATTTCATGTTTTGTTACTTTTGAACCAGTTTCCTTCTCTCAACATGGATTGTAAAATCCATTTTGTGTTGATGCCCTATTACAGTCATGGCTCACTTCATCACAGACACTTGACAGATCAAGTTCTGTGTATTACAAACACAAATGATGAATGAAAGAGTATTGATTAAGAAAAAAAAGTTGATTTGAATCGAGAATCGTTTCTGAATCGAATCGTCACCCCAAGAATCGGAATCGAATTGAATCATGAGATGTTGTAAGATTCCCATCCCTAGTGCCAACCAATCAGAGTGTCTCACTATAGTGACATTGCCCAGCCAATCACGATCCACGAGTGTTTAAAAAATCCAGCAGAGAAAGTCCCGCCCATGTGCTTTACAAGCATCAGCTTAAAAATGTGTATACATCAAACTAAATGCTTTGGGAGCATTGCTTGATGCAGACAATGCATGCGGTGTGAACGCACCAAAAGGCTGCATGTACCCCTGATAATCCAGTAGAGTCTGTTCGATTGGGGTCCAAAATTGCAACATTGTTGCTTTTTTTTAGCTTGTGCGGTTCACATTCACACTGGCTTTTTGTGAGATGGTCTATAGCTTTGAGCAACAATTTCAATTATCTGCCTGTGGGGGCGCTGTGGTGCTGCTGCACTTCTTGCAGTGGGGGGGACAGTGAAATGTAAAAAAAAAATGGAGGGGCAGCAAACTGTAGTGGTTTTAGGAATGCTCTGTTGTGTTTGGCAAATGTCAATCAATACTTCTGCAACAAGTCAGGATGAACAGAGAAGAGGTATGATGACTATGGCGAATACTGTTCTTTACACAAGGCTGCTGAGATAGTTCCATATGAGGCAGTGTGCAATGAGTAGGACGACCCACATACAACTTCTAGGACATATGTCCTCTTACACAGAGATTTAGCAAGGTACAGTGCTCAGGATAAATGAATACTCCCCACTAAATTTGTCAGAAAACCTTTAGTTTCCTTTCAGAATCAAGATTTTCTATGAAATACTATACAACCAAATACTACCATAAATATGGGCCATTGATTGCAAACAAGATTTGTTAATTTGCACACACAAAAAAATTGATTTTCCTAACAAATTAATTCAAGCCCATGTTGCAAAAATGAGTACACACCAAGGGGAAAAGCCATACTTGAGACTACACAATTCTAATTAACAGGCATTCAGCCACAGGTAAGTCTAATGATTAATTTAAGAGGTGTCCAGTGACAACTGACCATAAAAGGGCATTACTTTACAAAGAAAAGCCTTTCCCATTATATGCCGTCAGCAATGGCTCCCCATGGAAGAGAAATGTCACAAAATATGAGAAAGGAAATCATTTCTTTAAAACAAAACAGCGAAGGCTACAAGAAGATCAGCAAAGCTTTACATATCAGTCAAAATACTGTAGCAAAAGTGATCCAAAGTTTAAGAAAGATGGAAGTGCAACCATTGTACAGAGCCGTCCAGGCCGTTAACATCTTAAAGCGAGTGTCTTCTGATAAGAGGGGTTGAAGAAAATCGCCATGTAAGTTCATTGCAGTTAGCTATAGCAGTAGAAAGCCAAACTGGAGTGACAGTTTCCCGTGACACCATACGGCGCACACTGCAGAGGAATAGCATGCATGGGTATCGTGTACAAAGTAAGCCTCTCCTAAAGCCCATGCACAAAAAGCACGCCTAGAATTTGCTAGGCCCCATGCTCAAAAAGATGAAGACTACTGAGACTATACTCTGGAGTGATGAGACAAAGATCACTGTTTTTTGAAACATGGTGGTGGCAGTGTCCTTATGTAAGGCTCCATCAGTGCTGCTGGTGTTGGGTAGCTGCATTTAATTGATGGTATAATTATCTTAATGTACTGCTCTATAGAAGAAGATGCTGCCATCACTCCGAGCACTTGGTCGTCGTGCACTTTTCCAACACGACAATGGTCCAAAACCCACATCTAAAGCTACC
Organism: Apricaphanius iberus; assembly: GCA_028564705.1. Taxonomy (NCBI): domain Eukaryota; kingdom Metazoa; phylum Chordata; class Actinopteri; order Cyprinodontiformes; family Aphaniidae; genus Apricaphanius; species Apricaphanius iberus. The sequence goes on from JAPXFQ010002260.1 coordinate 852,696, forward strand.
GTTGCATTTCCGAAGAACAGGCAGAAGGTGATTAAATGGCCAAGAATGTCTCCTGATCTGAACCCAATCGAACACCTGTGGGGAATTCTGAAGTGACAAATTTGAGAATGACTCTCAATCCAGCATCCAGGCTCTAAAAGAGGTTATTCTTGAAGGATGGAAAAAGATAGATGTTGCAATATGTCGCCAACTTGTCCGTTCCATGCCTAGAAGAATTGCTGCTGTTCTTAAAAATCACAGTGCTCATACAAAATACTAGATGTAGTAGTTTTTGTTGCGGGGTGTATTCATTTTTACTTCAACCAATTTGAGTAAAACTGAAGATTTTGTTATCCAAGTTAGATTAGTAACCTTAATTTCATGTTATGGAGTTAAATAAGTGTTCAATAAAACTCAGCCTTATAAAAAGTTTGTAAGTTGTTCTTTTGTTCATTGAGCTACTGATTGAATTTATAGTTTTTAAAGGGGGTGTACTCATTTATGCTGATCACTGTATGTATGAGATCCATCATTTATCTTTCCATCATGTGCTCAGTTTAGATTGTATTTACCCAGGATGCTCTGCACATTACTTAGCCTCCTGCTTTTGGTGCAGTCCCTGTCCGCTTCCCATTCACATTTGAAATCGGTCCGCTGCAAAGTTCGTTTCATTCGAATCGAGACCTACGTTTTTAGGTGGACTAGAGTTTGTTTGGTTTGAATCAGAGTTCGATTGCCCATTCAAGCTCCCCAAACAAACCAGACTTTCTAGGCAAACGAACTAGAGCTCGATTCAAATGGACTAGAAAGGGCTGGTGTGAATGCATCAATAGAGTCACCGAGTAGTTTTCTTGCAAATGCACATAAATTGTGAAGTCTCTATCTTAACTTGGACACATAGTCCAAAATGTTATCCTGGGGAAAAAACATTAGTTTCTAGAAGCTTATTTATGACAATTTTAAGAGGACTGCGAAATGTATGGCCAATCACCAACTCAGCAGGACTAAAAGCTAGTGATACTTGGGTGGAATTTCGAGCGGTGAACAAAAAAAAATGCTTTCATTCTAGTCCTTTTTAGCTTCTGCACAGTCTATACGTAGCATAGACTTTCACGTCTCATGCCAACGTTGTAAAGCTCCCTGTGGTTCAGGATAGTGAGCACTGGAGACTAACTGTATGAAGTATGATCACCATGTTTGGTTCCATTTCTAGGGATGTTTAGTACACCAGATTTTCAGGACCTGAGTCGTTTGCTGGGTTGATATATTGACAGCAGCTCTTCAAAATACTTTGGTGCTAAACCTTACATTGATTTATAAACTATTATGAGTATTTTGAAGTCTATTCTCTGAGCTACAGGGAGCCGGTGTAAGGACTTTAGAACTGGGGGGATGTTCTCTACTTTCCTGGTTCTAGTGAGGACACAAGCAGCACCATTCTGCATCAGCTGCAGCTGTCTTAGTGACTTTTTAGGTAGACGTGGGAGGACGCTGTTGCAGTCTGCCTCTCTGCACACCTGACGGACATGCGCAGCAGTGGGAATCCGAATCAGTCCTGGCGTAACACCAGAAAAGCCCAAACTGTCATGGCGAGCCAACAACAGAGTGCTTATGTTTAAGAGCTATTTATAAAATTGTGCAGAAGCAATGTACAGAAATGTGTAATCCAAAATCCACAAGGTAGAACCTGCTTACCATGGCAGGACTACGGTGATGCTTCAGCATCTTAACAGGAAGCCCGGCGTGGTTGCCTATGAAGAGGGACAGTTGCCTCGCTAAGCTAATTAGCGCCTTAGCTGCTAACTTTAACACCAACAGTAGGCTGACTGATCCTCCTCTTTTAACAAGCCAGCTTTGTGTGTTCAGTGCGGGTCATTCATTGATCGATGTGCAGGTTTTTATAATTATTGCAGTTTTTCTCTCATGTCATCTAGTCTCATAACTAGATGGTGGCTTCTGATTCTGATCTGTACAAAGCAGGTATCATAGCGCTGCTGCTGTCAACAAGACATCAAAGCATAGGTGTATGGTCGCGACATTTGTAGAGGAGTGCACATAGCTGACTCATTTATTTCTGTTTATGGCAGCATCTAGGGATGCAACGGGACAGGGTAAAGTACCAGACTGTTCGGTACGCCCTGCACGGGACAATTCGTCCTCCTGTACCGCGGGACTTCAATACTGCCATTGATTTTGTGCTGGTAATTAGTTACCGTCGTCCCGACGTTACCAAACTGTGCCGCGCTCCCAGACACAGGTGCAACAAGCAGCTCGCTGTTCCCCGCTCCAGCAGATGGTTGGCATAGAGACATGTCCTCCTCTCCACAATGCCTACATCACGGAGCACCGTGAGGAGCAGAAAAATGTACACGGGTCGGTTGCGCTTTTTTCGGAAATCAGCCCTGCTGTGAGACCCTGCTCAAATTTTTTCCCGACCTGAGCGCCTTCTGCCCAGACGGGCTCCAGCATTCAGGGGGGGCGGGTTGCGCTGTGTTCATCTTCTCTTTGGGGTGCGCGAAGCAAAGAGGAGATGTGCTGCGCTCTATTCATTGATGCACACACGAATGCTCTTTGAGCAGCGGGCACACAAAGAATATTTATCCGCCACCTATGTCAGTGTGTTCAGATGCGCTCTCGTTTAAAGAACCGGTAAAATACAGAAAACATTCTGTTACTGCGGCCGTGTGTGTGAACCATATTGCCAGAGAGATGTACAGCTCGTTTATGTTGTATTCTCACGGCCTTTACCTGCCCACAGTTACTGTGACATTCTGTTTTTTTGTTCCTGAAAAAATAAAATATATGTTTCGGGATTTAAAAAAGCAGTCTTTTTCTGCACATAACATGTACCAAACCGCACCGTGGCCCAGGTACCGAGGTACGGACTGTACCGTGGGCTACCTGTACCGTTGCACCCCTAGCAGCATCCTAATACCCCATTGGTGTCATGGACATAAAAGTTATGCAAAGGCTGAACATAGGGAGAATTTGTCTATTAAATGGAAAATGTTATTAATTACTTGTATTGATATCTGTAAAATTCACAATAGTGTCTAATTTTATATTCCCTTAGCACGTCACGCGTCTGCTGTAATAGTTGTTTTTTCTGGAATTAGTTCATAATGTTGAATAAGCGATCATTTTAACTATTAGTATTTTAGACAGAACATCATACTTAGAGAAAACACTTCCAGCTGGAAACTGATGTATATGTTTGAGCAGCTGCTGCGATAAGATACAATTTATGGTTGATCCGATTAGTTGACTAATCAATAAAATAATAGACGAATAGTCAATTATCTAAATAATCTTTTGTGGCAGCCCTACCCTGAAAAAAATGCTGGTCATTACTGCAAAAAGAACAAACAAAACAAAAAACATAATTTATACCAACGTTCATGTACTATTAACATTGTGCAGTATGCTTTTTTGTTTAATTGTTAAAATATTTCCCCAAAAAAAGTTATATAAATATATTGATCAGGTGTGAAGACGGCACATCACATAATTGGGTCATGGTTGGGTCCTTAGGTGTTCTTGGAGATAGGATTCAGTGTTTTTCTCAGCACCCCTAAAATTTGAGCTTTTCTGTTTATTAATTTTACTGTACGTTGTTTTTTAAGACTCTAAAAAAATGGTTTGATCCTGCTCACCTTTCCCAGACTCAGCTCTGAGCCCTGTCCCCAAAACACTACAATAAGTATTAACATTTCATATAGTGCAACAAGGGAACAAATCGACAAGAAACAACAACAAAAAGATTGTAACTGAGCAGTAGGATGACAACCGTTTAGAGCAACAATGCTTTTGTTGGAGTAAACAAAATTAAATGCAATTACATCCTACTGTTCCTCCTGTTGGCAACAAATTTCTTCTGTCTTTTGTTTGTACTTGCATTTGAACAGGTGGATATTTGGACAACGTTCCAACTCCATCTCCAAACTATTCCACAGTTGTACACTATTAATTGTCAGGATAAAACCTTTCAAGGTTGTGCTATGTTTCTGAATCCTGAAGTTAAATTAATCACTTAATTCATAACAACCAGTACATTCTTGGAACGTTCTTTGTAATTGACTTAATAACAATTTGTACCTTGCTTTGTGTAACATCTATACATTTAGGAACTCAACAATGTCACAAAACTTCAGCTCTTATTTAAAAAATAATGAGTTTGTATGGTCCAAAAACCCAACACTATGTATTAATCGGACCGCTCTTTTCTGAAGCATTTATTTTACTGTACTTTTGTAAGTACTATCCCATACCACCACACAGTAATACAAATAGGGCGGGATCTGAGAACAGTATAAAATATGTAGAGCTTTAATGTTTAAAATATGCTTTTTATTTGCAATTACTGAGATGCGTCTTGATAATTTAGTACTTATTAATGTGACATTAATTAATGTGTGATTTCCAAGCAATTCTATCATCTATAATAATTCCAAGAAATTTGATTTCGTGCACCCGCTCTATAACAACTCCCTCTTTCTGAATTACTTTGTAAGCATTGATATTACAATTACCGAATGTCATAATTTAGCTTTTATTCAAATTAAATTATTGTTTATTTTGTTTAAACCACTTATTGAACTTTTTGAGTTCCAAATTAAGAGTTCAAACAGTGGTTGTAAATCGTCTCCCGTTACAAAAACTATTTGTATCATCTGCAGACAGGATAAATCTAACTATTTTAGATGCTTTACAAATTTAATTTATATTCAAATTAAACAATTTCGGACCCACAATGGAATCTTGAGGCAACTACACCGACAACTCCATTGATAATCACCAATTTTCACACATTGTTTTCAATTTTTTAAGTAACTACTAAACCCACTGTAGAGCAACCCCCCAATCCCATAATGTCCTAGTTTATCAATTCATAAATCTTAGTTTATCGTCTCAAATGCTTTACTCAAGTCAATAAATAACCGTATTGCATATCTCTTGTTGTCCACTGCATTAGTGATTTTTTCAATTATATCAAAAAGTGTGTGTGAAGTTGAGTGATCATTACTATAACCTAACTGATTTTCGGAGAGTAGATTATTTCTTTCAATAAAACTGAGTCTAGAGTTGAAAACCTCTAAAATTTTAGAGAATTGGAGTATAAATGAAACAGGGCTATGATTTGTAAAGAAATGTTTATCTCCTGAGTTAAACAGAGGAATAATCATCATGAAATTGTCCAGCTTTCAGCAATAAATTACAAATGTGTGTCAAAGGCTTAGAAATACTTTCAATAAAAGTTTTTAAGGTCTTCATATCCATGTCATAATAGTCTGTGGAGATTTTATTTTTACACATTAACAATGTCCAGTATCTCCTTTTGCGGTTAGTAAAAATGTATATTATGTAAGCGGCGCGGGACGTACTGTGGTGAAGCCACTACCAGGCCGGGGCCTTGTTTACTCCTCTATAGAGGCTGTCCAGGTCAGGAAGCTGTTCATAGCCTACTTTTTGGTGGAGAGAGCGGTGCCTTTTGCGGCCACAATGGCTCTTGTAAGAGCCACCAACCAACCTCGTAAGAGCCACCAGCCAACCTCTTAAGAGCTTTCATGTCAAGATTGTTTAACCTCTTTATATTTTTTTTATTTCATGTGTCTCTATAGAAAACAGCTGGTGTCATGTAGCTCAGAGTGATTATCCACAGTGTTTATCAGTATTTCCTCCATGTTGTGCTGATGCTGTGACTTCGTGTCAGTCACAACTACAGTACTGTTCAGTGTGTGCCGGACTTTTTTCCCCCAGGAAGGCATTGCGCAATTGGGAAAAATAATTTCCACAGGTGATAGCTGATTGCTGTTGCCGATGTTCTGTTTTTATGCTCGGGGAGCGAGCGAGGAAGGGAGGGCTTTGGAGAGACGGGGGAGGTACTCAAAATGTAGGCGTGTTGCTGGGAGGTGAGGGTGTAGCTACGAGGACTTAAGTGTTCAGAGCTCAACATGGCGGCGGGGAAAGATTACTCAAGCATACAATAAGTAATTTAAGAAACACTTTAGGCATGTTTTAAGGAGGTAATTACATAAGAATGTGATGAAAAACTTAAAAAAGTGGATTTTTCAAGCCACCCTTCCTTTAATGATTTCTTCAAGGTGTATTTGGGTTAACTCATGGAATGCAGACATTTTCTGTACGTTGGTGTTGATTGGGGATGACATTGGTAGTGGGTTCTGTATTGAGGTATAGACTGAACATCTGATTGTTGGAATCTTTTCAGTGAAAACGCTGGCAAATTCATTGCAGACCCTGGTGAAGTTTAGTTCAGGAGCTACTGTCATTGGAGGATTAGTTAGTCTTTCAATTGTTGCAAACAAAGTCCACACATTATCAATATTTATTTTCATGATTTCAGAAATGAACAATTCTCTTGCATTATCCTCTGGCTTAATGCTTCTTGCTCAGGGCTACAATTCCTGAATATAAATATGGAAGATTATTTGACTTGTCTTTCATCTTTCCAAAAATTAGTTGTTGGTAAGCCAGCCATTTTGAATGAGGAAAAAAATGGACTTTCCACCATGGAAATCTATCAAATGACACATCATTAAAAGGCCAAGGATGTCCTTTATAGAGTTCCGTATGGCTTAATAGGAGAATTCAAAATGGTAACAGAAGATGGAGGTGAACAAGATGTCCACAACAAAGGACACAAATAAAATGGGCTAGGTCTCAGGAGGATAATTTTTATTTTGGATTTAGCCCAACCCTAGCTTGAACTTTATTAAATTCTGGAGAGTTTTTGGTGGCACCAGTTTAATGGGTTCATGGTGGTTTTTTTTAACTTTTTTATTTTTTTACTTTTTTTATTCCACCTCAGGTTGAAATGTCTAAAATAGTCTTCCTCACACATTCTACATTTGACAAGTCTCAAACCAGTATCTCTAGATGTTCACATTGGACACTAACAATGTTGACCAAAATGTTAGAGATAAGAGACTGATTGGAGTAACGATAAGAACGAGAGGAATGGTAAATGACCTTCACACTACATCGACCCATTCACACACACAACCAAACACAGTTGTTGGCAAGCTATGTCGTAGCCACTGCTGCCCTGGTGCGCACTGACAGAGGCGAGGAAACGAAACAACAGGCATATATCACAACTGATGTCGTTTTTCACAGTATTTGCAAATATTGTACGATTTTATTGTCTGTGCTGCACTATCCATAACTCAAATACAGACAAAAACATACTTGGAATATTCACAAAAAAGGTACAACAGTACAGGCTTATTGTCAGCAAGACGGAGTGAGAGCATCGTAACTTAGGGTCCTATAGAAATCATCTGTTGGAAATCGCTTTATTTCAAATAATACTGTATATATCACCCTTATCGAAAAAAATCGCAGTTTCAAAAATCCTTGTGACAATTTCTTGCCCTGATTCTTCATTGATTTCAGAACTTCATTCTTTTAAATTATTTTATTATATATTTTATTATCATTATTATTATATTATTATTATTTTATGTAATTTTTTGCAGTTGTGTTGTATAGTTTTGGGTGCACCAAATGTTGACGACCCCTCATTCTTTCATACCTTTTTCTCGGTTTTGGCTAATTACATGGATTGCTCACTTCTTCTCTGGGGGGACCTCAACTTTGGTTTAAATGAGGAAATTGATAGGCTCAGTACAACAGGGACTCAGTGCAGCTGGCAATCCATAGATATAGTTAAACCGTACATGAGCGATTATGGACTTTGCGATGCATGGCGATATCTTCATCCCAACAACAAAAAATACACTTTTTCTCAAATGTCCACCATTCTTATTCTAGATTGGACTATTTCTTAGTCAGCAACTCACTGTTTGATGACATTTTAGACCCTGAGATACATCCTATAATTATCAGCGATCACGCTCCCGTTTGTTTAAATCTAGTAAATAGAATAGTAACCCTTCAATACAAAAATTTGAGATGTTATACATCATTACTGAAGGATAGAGAATTTATTAAATATAATGAAAACAAATGGAACCTAATGGCCTCCCTGGTATGTCGCCATTCACTCTATGGGAGGAAGGAAAAGCTTTGATTAGAGCTAAAATAATTTCATTCTCATCAAATAAAAAGAGCACAGAAAACAAACATGTTCACGAATTAGAAGAAACTATAAAATAATTTGAAGCTTCCCTGGATGAGGAGAGTTTAAGCAAAATACGTAAAGCAAAATTATAATTAAATGCAATTAATAATAAACGGACGCAGTTCTTAATTCAAAAAAGAATAGAAAACTTTGAACATAGTAATAAATCAGGTAGCTTCTTAACTAACCAGCTTAAAGTAAATAAAGCAAAAACAACTATATCTGCAAAGACCAATTTGGGAATATAGTATATGATCCGGAAAGAATAAACAACACTTTCAAATAATTTTCTGACACTTTATAGTCACCAGAGATAATCAATCAATCAATCATCCATCCATTTTCTGAACCGCTTATTCTTCAAGGGGTCGCGGGGGGGCTGGTGCGTATCTCCAGATTTCAACGGGTGAGAGGCGGGGTCCACCCTGGACAGGTCGCCAGTCCATCACAGGGCCACATAGAGACAGACAGGACAAACAACCATGCACGCACACACCAACACCTAAGGACAATTTAGAGTGATCAATTAAGCTGACAGTCATGTTTTTGGAGGAAGCCGGAGTACCCGGAGGGAACCCACGCATGCACGGGGAGAACATGCAAACTCTGGTTACGAGATACGAACCCACAACCTTCTTGCTGCAAGGCAACAATGCTAACCACAGTGCCACCGTGCAGACTAAATGACCCCACAAACCCCACTAGTCTCATGCAGACTTACACCCACGTGGAACAACCCGGACATCTTAAAAAAAAAAAAATGTATGATCAATTTTCCTAACTGGAGTTCTAAAGGAACACATATTTGACAGAACAGACTTTATCCAGTTAAGTACACTGGTTACACAACACATGATTATCAAGAATAAATTCTTAGAATATCAACAAATGAAATTGATTATAAAAGATACATTTAGGCCCAATATGGTTGAATGAAAAATTGCAGTAAAAGTTTTAGACTTTCTTAATCTGAACTCCCCCAAACTGCTATCTAAAATATATAAAACATTAAATACATTAGACGAATCAATAGCCCTTACTATTTCAAAATGGGAGAAGGACTTGTCCTTCTCGTTTGACCAAAACCTCTGGTCTCAGATTTCTTTAAGAACCCTTTCTTTACATTTCTTTAAAATCCTACTCTACGATTAATTAACGTAGCGTACATTATACAGGCCAACGGATGTTCAACACGAGTTTTTGGTTGAATGGACTGAACTTATGTAGCGCTTTTCTAGTCATTCTGACCACCCAAAGCGCTTTACATTGAAGCCACATTAACCCATTCACACACCGATAGCCAACATTGCTCGGTAGGACGATGTAGAACTTTTTGGGGTTAAGTGCCTTGATCAGGGGCACATCAACATGTGACTGGAGGAAGCTGGAATCGAACCAATGTTCGTATCCACATTATCTTATAAGAATTAATTATATAAAAATGTGCTTTAAATAGCCAATTTTACTGCCATGTGGACTGCATCATGTTGTTTTTTCCAGACACAGGTGAAAGATATGAAAATAATTAAAATGATTATGATTGTAGTGGGCATTCTTGATGTTCTAAGGCTGAAAGTATACTTTTTTAAAACCTCACGTTGGCGTAAGCAACACATTGCGTCCTCTAATTGCTTTGCATGTAGTACTGAAGAATCCCACTAGGGGGAAGAGTATAGCCTCAGATCAGAGCCAAAGAAGAAGTTAAATAAACATTTTCACCGTGATTGAAGTTTTTATGTTAACACGGCTGCTATTTGGTTCTCAGTATCTGAAGAAGCTACACACCCAGGAGCGGGCAGTTGAGGAGGTGAAGCTTGCCATCAAACCTTACTACCAGCGCAAAGACATCAATAAGGAAGAGTATAAAGACATCCTTAGGAAAGCTGTGCATAAGGTCAGTCTGAGCATCCAAATTCACTGCATTGAATAACTTAAACATCTTAAATCTTTGCATTTTAACTTTTGTAGTGTTGTTAAATCATTAAAATCAGGGTTAACACACTTTTGTCTCAGATCTGCCACAGCCGTACTGGAGAAATCAACCCCGTCAAAGTCAGCAATCTCGTAAAACTGTACGTTCAGCGCTACAAATATTTTCGGAAACACGGACGCAAAATGGACGAAGAAGAACGTGAAGACAGGATGTAAGGAACACAGCATTCCTCTGCCTGAGAGAAGGCTGTTTGCCACAACCATCCAGTTCAGTACCAGAGCACTCCTCTGACTGGTTTAATTTATTTTTTACTTTAATGTTTTGGAAACTTTCTTTGTCCACCCATTTATGCAGTCCCTTATTTCTGCATTTTCTGTGTAAATATGTCTTGCATCAATCATAAATGCAGTGTTCAAGAAGTGGCTGCTGCTGATTATGATTAGCTGCAGTCCTCCATGTTTATGAAAATGAAATTTTGATGCCTTTGTCTGTTTGAGTTGATAATCTGGCTTGTCAGTAAAAAAGGGGAGATGCTCCATTACTCACAACACCAATAATCTTTTGGAAAATGCTAAAAGAAAACCCAAAAACACAGACAATACTACATCTCCCATCTATGTTAGTGCATCTCTCTGTGCTGGACACTTCATATATATTGTATTGTTTTGACTTCTTTTATTCTTTATGTTGTGTGCATGTAGTTCAGAAGGTCGAGAAAGTTACTAAATGTCTTTATAAAATAACTTGATTCCCAATTATAAATGTTGCTTGAAAATTGCTGTGCAGTATTGTTGTCCTTTTCCATTTTATCTTCAAAGACAGTCTATGTTTTTAATTACTGAGATGAGACTGTTTCCTCTAGCTGTTTTCATATAACTGACTGTTGGAGAGGAAGGAAGTCTGCTTTTCCCCGTCCTTCCGCTCCTCGCTCCAGCTTGCCCCTGCTCTACTTGTATTTTCCTTTTTATTTCTTTAAAGGTTTTCTATAGCGATTTTGTGCACATAACTCAATTTCAGACTGATACCAGATGGATTTCCCTAGGAAAGATTTCCCCCCTCTCTTTTCTTTTTAGACTACTTCATAAAGAAATAAGAATTATAAAATGGTCGTCTGCCCTGACGAGGCTTTTCAGGATCCACCATGACACCAAAACTCTGCCGCTGGCATACGACAATCAACAGCCTGGCATGTGGATGTCAACAACACAGAGTAAGACCCCTCCGAACACACGGGGTCTATCGAGAATAACTCCTTTCATCAGAGCCGTGCCCCCCTCACTGCTTAAACTGAACAACCACAGGTTCGAGCTTTTCATTTCGGGCCCAATCCCTGCAACGCAAAGCATTTTTTGAGTGGCCGTTATTTTCAGTGATGCCCCATTTCCGCTAGGGCTAGTACAGTACAGTATGGAACGAGTAGGTTGTGTTGCCATTACCATCTCAAAAGAACTGTAGTAGGCGAGGACGTGGGTGGGCTTAGTTTAACAAAAGCTCCAGCAAAATGCAGTCGCAACAAAAGCTCCAGCAAAAAGCATCTCTCTTATGCTGCTGAAGATTACATTTTTGGAAAACAGATTTTTTCTTAACTAATGTAGCACTTAGACTTTCATAGCTCAGAGTGATGTCAATCTAGCCATCTTGTTTTACAAGGATACTTTGCAGCTTGTTTTTAGTTGGACATTAAATTCCAGTAATCTCCGGGATGATTTGTTGCAATTTCTTACGAAAAAAAATCAGGTAGGAAAAAATTCTGTGAATCTTGAACGTTCATATGAAAAAGACTTAACCAGTAGCGGGAAAGGAACCCGGAATTACTAAACCGGAGTCACCAACCACTATAACAACATGGTGACATGCATGTATTCAATAGTATATATACTGACAAGATCCCCACGCTGTTTAAGAGTTGTATATTTCGAGACTTATAGTGATTTCTTTATAATTTTAGGCTGCTTGCAGTTATTTGAAGTGTTCTGATTATTTGAAACTTTAAACTATAGCTTACTCTGAGACAAACAACTGCAGACCAAATAACGGCTACTGCTGCTGCGTAGGAATGAGAGGGTTTTATTAACAGACCAATCACTCCATAGGCGGGCATTTCAGGTTGCTTCGACACACTTGGAACCGAGGCAGGGGTAGTCTGAAAAAAAGGGGTCGGTTCGGAACGGAATCAGGTAATGGAAACACGCTGTTACGTGTCCGTCAGGCAAGGTATATGCTTGTTTTGTTTTTCTTTCCTCTCTCTCTCTTCCTGTCAGTTTTTTTTTTTTAGCTGGGGGATCCCTGTACACGTCATCATGTAGTGGTGAAGAACACTAGGTAAGTAGGTGGTCGCCACCCTTGTATTGTTTTTTAGAACCATCAATTTTGTAGGGAAGTTTAGCCAAGGCTTTTTTTTTTTGGTTTCTTTGTTGAGACAGAAGGGTAGATATTCTCTGTTTGTTTTATTCATTTCACCCCCAGTTGTAGTTGCAGCCTCAAAATAAGCAGAACGGCAATAAAAGCTGTGTCGAGTGTCCTCCTTATGGTTGTCCATTTGCTGCCTTGCCTCTTCCCTCCGTTCTGACTTGAAGGGACGGGGGGGTTGCTTGTAACAAGTGGTGGCTCGTCCGGGATACTTTTTCTTGAGCCAGGGACAACCATATTAAAAACATTTGGTGGACATAATGGCAAGTTTTGATTTAGAGGACTTCCTACAGGTACCAACTTGTGAAAAAATTTAGTTGTGCCGAAAGGAGGACCTGCTGTGCCTAGCAGCCCACTTTGGTGTTACGGAGAGGAAGCAGGATGTAAGAGAGAAAACTAAAAATATGCGTTTGCAGAAGCTGGTGGAGATTAAACTTCTCAAGGACTGCCCCCTGAGGGTGCACCTGGCTTGTCTAGTGAAGCAGCAGATGGTTCTCCCGTCAAGGTGGCTGAAATGTGGACGCCTGCAAAGGAGGCAGTGGAACCAAAGGGTGCCCCGGGAACCCTACCTCGGTTTAACCCAGTCTCTCCTTAGCTCAGCAGGTCTGATGGCAGTGCCCGACTCAAGGTGCGTCTAGCCCGTCTCCAGATGGAGGCACAGGAGCGAGAGAAGGTGCGATAGATGAAGTATGAGCTCCAGGTCCGGAAAATGGAAATCGAAGCGGAGAAGGAGATCGCGTTGAAACCGCTTGAGGTAGAGGCTGTCAAGTTGTCTCAAAGCATGGTTAAGCCTTCTGCTTCTCCTTACTCTGCAGGCTACCATTGAAAAACCCAGACTTGACGTCTGCAAGAGTATTGCTCTGGTGCCGCCATTAAGGGAGACTGAGGTTGATTCCTACTTCACTGCAATTGAGAGAATTACGATCGCATTGGACTGGCCTAAGGAGATGTGGTGCCGTAGTCGTACAGTGTAAGCTGGTGGGGAAAGCCCAGGATGTTGTCTCATCTCTGTCCACAGAAGATGGGATAGAGTATGAGGTGCTGAAAACGTCCATATTGCGGGCCTACGATTTGGTGCCAGAGGCTTACCGTCAGAGGTAACGAAGCCATGTAAAGTCTGTTAGCCAAACATATGTGGAATTTGCCCAGGAGAAGACTGCACTCATTGACAAACGATGTACTGCTAGCGACGTGAAGGCTGATCATGAGTCTCTCCTACAGCTAATTCTACTGGAGGATTGTAAAAACACTTTACCAGAAACTTTGGTAATGTGTTTGAATGAGCAAAAGGTAGCTACATTGTCAAAAACAGCTATTTTAGCAGATGAGTTTATGTTGACATATAAAACCAGATCTATGTGTCTCCCCGGCACCCTGAAAAAGGGTGCTTAAGGCAATCACAAAAACCGAAGCCTGGTAGACAGGAAACTGGAACCCAAAAACCACCTGTAGCATCTCGGGAGGTGCCGCAGTGTATCTACTGCAATAAAAAGTGGCATATAATGGCAGACTGTTTTAAGTTGAAAAACAAAGGGTGGTCCAAGCAAGCTGCTGGGGTGGAATTGCTAAAGACAGTTCCACCTTCAGTACACCCGACATTGGATGCAGTTGAGGCAAATGAAGTGGATCGTTGGTTCCAACCATTTATTGTGCAAGGATCGTGTTTGTGACTGGAGACCCCAGCGATGCCCAATCAGTCACAATGTTGAGGGACAAAGGGGGGTCTCAGTGTATCATTAGGGAAGGAATTCTGCCCTTATCTGACAAAACGTCTTGTGGAACAAGCGTTGTTGTTTAAGGAATTGGAATGTCCATGTTGTGTATCCCTCTACATAATGTGCATGCAACCTCTTTCCTTGTTCAAGGTTTTTACAGAGTGCCAATTGTTCTTACCTTGCCCATAATTGGGTAGATTCCTTTCTGGGGAACGATATGGCCAGGGGAAAGGGTTTCCCTGTGCCTGAGGTTCGGGGGACACCAGACGCAAAGCGTAATGGCAGAACCAGACCTATCTCTAGATATTTTTCCTGTTTGCGTGGTGACAAGGGCTCACATAAAGAAGTATGGGCCTGACTTGTCCGACTCTTTACTTGTGTCAGGACAATCCCCAGAGACGTCTGAGGCTGTGATTGAAGGGGGCTCTGAAAGGTCAAAAGAGTCCTTCACTCTTTGACCCAGTGAACATTACCTTGTTTACTGAGTTTACTGAAGCCCAGAAAAAAGATGTTTCTCTCAAAATGTTGGTCTGCTGTTCATTCTCAGGAGGAGGCCGAAAAGAAAAGGGTGGCCTTTGTTGTGGATGATGGTCTCCTATTTTGACGTTGGGTTGACGATCCCAAAATGACTGTAAAGCTGTTCATCAAGTGGCGGTTCCAGAAGTGTTTCGTTGTCAGGTACTGAGCCTAGCACATGATATACCACTATCAGGTCTCCTGGGTGTCACAAAAACCTATAATAAAGTACTCAACCATTTCTTCTTGCCAGGCCTGAAGTCTGAGGTTTCAAGTTACTGTAGGACTTGCCAGTTTGTCAAGTTGCTGGAAAACCCAATCAAACCATCCCTCCAGCTCCTTTGACACCTAACCCAGTAATAGGGGAACCGTTCACAAGGGTGATTGTAGACTGTGAAGGTCCACTACCACGATCGAAGAGTGGAAATCAGGTTTCCTGAAGCAATTCCCTTACGGAGAATTACAGCTCCTTTTGTTACTAAAGCTTTGGTAAAGTTTTCCTTGTTTGGACTTCCCCAAGTGGTTAAAACAGACCAGGGGACCAACTTTTAATCTAGAACTTTTGCCCAAGTGCTCAAAGGTTTACGGATTAAACATGTAACCTCAAGCGCTTACCCTCCTGAAAGCCAGGTGGCGTTAGAGAGGTTTCCCCAAACCTTTAAGGCCATTGGATAAAAAAATCGTGTGGACACAGGAAATGAATGGGATGGAGAGACTCCATTTTTTTTTGTTCGCAGCCCGAGAGGCAGTTCAGGAATCTTTAGGGTATAGTCCAGCTGAGGCAGAGTAAAACACAACACATAATGGTGTCATAGCCTTTGCACTTTAACTTATGGTGACAGGTATCACACAACATACTTAAGGTTTTCAGGGCCGGCTTCATCTGCCTTCATCTTCAAGGCATTTCTGATCAAAGCCACCACACGTCTCGCCGCATTTTGTAACTCTGTCTGTTATATAGACATTAACCAAAAAAAGTTAAATTAACAACCATAGGAAAAACATGCTAGTAGGGGCTTGCTTGACAATTCAAAGTTTAAATGTTTGTATCACAAAAGTGTCTTAAATGTTTGTAATTTGGTGATACTTCAAATGAACATAATTTAAAATAAGGCGTGCTAGTAGGTAATGTCATTACCAAGATATTCTAGTTTACATTAGCCATATTATATAGCAGACAGCTGTTTCTATCTGCTGCAACCTTGAAAAATACCGCAATATTAAAGTATTTATAATGTCTGTAAACAGTGATGTTATGATGTGTGCCGAGGCTACAAAGTGTGTGTCGAGCAGTGGTGTTGTTTCCGCAAAGCGCATATCAAGGCCTGCTTCATTTAGAGGAGGAGCGGAAAACGATGACTTCTGAAGCCTCTGGAGGCTGTACCATGTGACTGATTGGGGAAGCGGTTTGGCCTTTGCTTAGAGGTTTGACGGCAATATAAATCACTGAGGCTCCATTCAAAATGTGGGTTTGTGTAGGAGAGTTGCAGTTTGGAGTTTGGACATAGTTTGAATAGGAGAGTTTGGTTAAAGTTTATATAGTTTTGAGATAGGTTTGCGAGTTTACAGACAGTTTGAAGAAGGAGAGTGAGACATAAGTGAGAGGACGGAGCCAGGTAGGAAGAGGATTTCCCCTGTGTGGGAACATTTTGACTTGATAACTCCTAATAAAGTAAGCTCAGTCTAAAATTATGTTCTTAGATTTGCTCATCACAAACTGTATTTTCAAAGTTTCCTATTTTATTCAAAGGGGAAATGTTTATTGTGTTCCAATGAGTTTGGGTACAATAACACCTTATCCATGCTAAGGCATTGCTGTGCTTTGCATGAGAATAAGGAAGCAACTGGAGCTTGACCAAGCCAAGGTATGTTATTACTCTTTATTCCAATTACTTCCAATAGTTTTTCCAACTGCATTGGAATAATGGCGTGCTCATCTTTATCTTTACAGGAGAAGCTTACACAAGTGCAGCATCATCTAGGGATGGAAAACTTGAAGCTGATAAAAGAAGTGGAGGCTAAATAGAACAGCACTTATTTGATGCTTCAAAGTTTGGTAGAGCTAAGGGAGCCAGTAGGTGCAGCATTAGCTGGCCTACAACACAATGTCCCCTTTTTAACACCAGATGAGTATACCATCGTTGGAGGGTGCATTACTTTGTTGACTCCTTTCTATGATGTGACTGTAGAGTTGTCGGCAGAGGAAAACATGTCTGCCTCCAAAGTTATACCTCTAATGAAAATACTGAAGCAAGCACTTCAGGAGGATATGACTTTTTAATAAAAATGAATAAACTTTCCCCTGTTGTGTACATAATTGTCCGGGTTGCATAACCATTTTCAGTCCACTCTTCCTAGTTCCACAAGCATTTAATTTCTCCGCCTGCGTAAGCCCATGTCTTTTTCCTAAAGTGACAGAAAAACATTATTACATAACCTGGCATAACATCGGATATTACCATTTTTGGGATAATTT
Source organism: Apricaphanius iberus (assembly GCA_028564705.1). Lineage (NCBI taxonomy): Eukaryota > Metazoa > Chordata > Actinopteri > Cyprinodontiformes > Aphaniidae > Apricaphanius > Apricaphanius iberus. The sequence continues at coordinate 869,825 of JAPXFQ010002260.1, forward strand.
ACAGACAGAAGACATTCAAAAAGGTTATTAACATTTGTAATATTTTATGTGGATAAATCTTCTTTTGGAACTCGTAGTCAAGAGCCATAGCAGACTTACAACTTTAATGCATCACACATTAAGTGGCTAAGAGCGACAGCTGTCTGTGATTACGTATCTGGCCAGCAGCCCCATTAGTGGGGAATTACGTCACGTTCTCGTGTACAGCGACTCGGATGCCTGAGTATCCGAGACTAATGGAATGCAGCATAAAAGGGCCTATATCATGAAAATTCTAGTTTTTAGAGTTTTTTTACCATCTGGTAATGACATTTTATCATTAAAAAAACACGAGTGGTTTTTGTCTTGATTCACGCATGTCTGAGTAATCCTCCTGAATTCTGCTCTCTGAGCAGCTGCTCCTCCCTCTCTAGAAAATGACTGAGTGTTCAACTAGTGACATCACTAAGTGAAAACAAGGGAGTACTACAGGTGTCTGCGCCACCCCTGCAGGCAGAGCGGCTTACCTCTGCTAGAGTTCCAAACACACCCTCCTTCTCACGGCTCATTCCTGCTTCAGTTTTTGGCAGCTTAAAACACTTTTTTGGGTGGAATTTTACTTTCTCTGTGAAAACGTCCGTTTGGCTATATAGATTACAGGACTTTATTCTACATTCCTATAGAACAGCAGCTGGATTAAAGAACTAAGAGATCTGATGGACAGAGAAGTAGCTAAATGCTAATGTGTGTTAGCCATTTATCACGCTGCTCATGTGATCTTAACAGCATTGTGTGGTTAATTGAGCAATCTGTAGCATCTCAGAATGTTCAATAAACGGGTGCAAACAACACCCATGGCTTTTTTCATATACTGGGCTGGAAAGATCTACTTACTGGACTGGGCTATGTTTGTTTCGGATCTGTCTAAAGCCTGGAGATTTAGCAACTGAAATAAGCTCTATTGACTCAGTTTTTTACAACAACAACAAAAAACACAATGTCTCAGCCCTTGATATAACAGTTTCATTGTGGTACTTGGTGGTTATCAAATTCATTGTCAGAATACTGTTTGAGATAAAGCTCAGCACTGTTTTTCTCAGTCTGTGCTGCTGCAGCTCGGCACAGGAGAGGAACGGGGTGGGGGGCAGGAGGCGGGAATGTAGAGAAACGAGCTGTTTTACTTCGTGGTCCAAAATTAACTACAGGATACAAGTTAAATGTTAGGACAAATTAATACTGTATAACACCAATGGTAACATTTTATCATAAATCTCAGACACGATGGATAAGATTGGAATATTAAAGGTAAAAACTGTCACGAGTAAAAAGAAGTCTCAATGGAGAAGCGATCCACTGGTATGTAATGGAAAAAAGCGAGTGCCGACGCGTTGAGAGAAAAATGGCGTAAAACTCGACTCCAGGTTCATTATGAGATATATAAATAAATAAAAAATAAAGATTCTTTACTGAGAAGATCTTGAACATCAGAAAGTCAATCAGTTTCAAACCCAATACCAACGTTAAGCCAAGGTAACACCCATGCGATGAAAATGACTGATTTCCAAACAATAAATCAATCAAGCGTTGATGAAATTATTGAGAAACTAAGCTCTGCCACCTACTGTTATATCTTACCAGCAGGTTTTCTTAAAGTCCTCCCAGTCATCAGGATTGATCTGATCCAAATAGTTAATGTAACGGAAAATTGTATTATTAATGCTGGGACATTAAGAAAGGTTCAATCAGGGAGTGCGAAGGTCGGACGAAAGAGGGAGAGGATGAGCTGCTGAGTTCTCGCGAGAGCTGTGCATAGGTGAACATGGCGGTTATGTGGTAATGTATACACCCAGGTAAAATAAGACAATCATTTTGAATCAAACGCAGCTTCTAAAATAACCATCAAGTTATTTTTTTTTTTTCCTCTAAACAACCTGGACGAGGAAACATTGGATTCGCTGGAGTGCTACCTAGACGAGTGCTTTGATAACATCGTTATGGGTAAGTCACGGAAACCTGCTTCGGATACAACAACGAGCACACCGTCGCAGAAGCGCACTCGTTCCGAGGCTAGCACATCCACCGACTCGCCAGATAGAAGCTACGGCGACATCCTGGACTCAATAGACAAGAAGCTAACCAGCCTGGACGCCCGTCTCGCGCTGGTTGAGGTTCTTCATAAAGAATTTCAGGCTCTGAGGGAATCGCTGGAGTTCAGCCAACAACAAGTAGCTTCGCTAGTTACAGAAAACCAAACACTAAAAGAAGACGTTAAAAAACTCACCGAGGGAATGAAGCAGCTGTCTGGAGAAAACAAAAGCTTCAAGGAGTCTATCCTAGACATCCAGGCCCGATCAATGAGGGACAATCTTGTTTTTTCGGGGATACCAGAGCAGGCTGAGGAAGATGCTGAAGTAGCCGTGCGAAAGTTCATTCAACACCAACTGAAACTGCCAGACAACACGGTTAAAAGCATAACCTTCCATCGGGTTCACCGACTCGGAGGTAAGAAACACAACAACACCCGCCCGCGACCAATTGTTGCAAAATTTGAACATTTTAAACAAAAAGAACAAGTCAAAGGACGCGGGAGAGAGCTACGGGGGACGAATTACAGCGTTAATGATCAGTTTCCGAAAGAAATCCTGGACAGAAGACGCGTGTTATTTCCAATTAGAAAAAAACATATTAGTGAGGGCTGTAGGGCTACGGTTAGTGTGGATAAACTGTATGTTAACGGTCAGCTGTTTAGGGACCCTCAGGTTACTCCTTGGCTTTATTAGTCATATTTAACAGAACCAAGACAGAATTAGCTTTATCAGACAACTATAGTTTAAAAAAAAAAAGCACAGCTCAGCAGGCTGTTTTTGTTTGTTAATGTGGGTAGGGGCAGGGCTGTGCACTTTTTTTTCTTTCATTTTTTCTTTTTGACTATTATCTTTCTCACATTTGTACAACCATATCTCTTTATCACCTTTTTTCCTTTTTCTCTCTCACACACACAGACTTTTATCATGGCATATTCATGTTTTTCCATCATACTTTCATTCTGTACACACCTGTATGGTGCATTATCTACCCGCTTTATCTCTGCTTCTGGTTTTTTTTCAATCTGGCAACCCCATGGACAAACCAAAATTACACCTATATTCATCCTTGGCGATAGTACATATCTAAGGTTTATCTTAGCTCTATGAATCCTGTAAAATTTATAACATGGAATATTCGCGGCGCTAGCTGCAGAGATAAAACCATTAAGATTTTCAACCATCTTACAGACTGAAGGCAGATGTCGTCTTACTACAGGAGTAGGGTGACCACCCGTCCCGCGTAGCGCGTGTGTGCCCAGCGTTTGAAGCCCAATTCATGCGTCCCGCAAATTGAGACCATGTCACGCATAATCATTAATCAATGCTTGCTAAAACAAAAAAAAGTTGGTCGCTCTATATCCTGGAGCAGCAGGCAGCCAAACGAACTTTACTTGACAGTTCAACACGCTACTATCTGCCCCACCCACTCAGTTAAACTTCTGACCAGGTTGCTGTCAACTTTTTTGTTGTCATGAAAACACGTGCATAGCCTACTAGACACTTGGAATGGAATCGCGCGCTTTCTATGGAGAAAGCAGAAAGAAAATGGAGAAAGAGACTGAGTCTGAGGCAGCGCCGTCATCAATTAAAAAGAGAAGATGTGGGTATAACAAAGACTGGGAAAATGAATATTTGTGGCTTAAATGTGTTGAGGGGGATACCGAGAGGGCTTTTTGTGACTTATGCAAAACGTCTTTTTCCATCGGACATGGAGGGCAATACGATGTCAAACGACACAGACTCACGGAGACTCACAAGAAACGTATCCAACAGAAGGAGACATCAAAATCTATGGATGCTTTTCTCCGACCTAAAAATGACTTTCTAGCAGACAAAGTGACAGCTGCAGAGGTCACGAATGTGTATCACACTGTCCAACACGCGTCATCATATCGAGCAGGAGATTGTGGGACAAAGCTAGCACCAACGACTTATCCGGACTCGGACATTGCCAAGAGGATGGCTTGTGGTCAGACGAAGGCAGAAGCCATTGTCACGGATGTGCTTGCTCCTGCCTCGGTCGAAGATTGCTTGAAAGTCCTCAAAAGACCACTGAATGAGCAACGAGAGGCAACAACCAAAGGTAAAGTAAACGTTATGTTCATGCACATTGTTGTGTGTTAGCTATTTGCCTAACGTTAGCTCATGTTAGCTAATCATCTTCTTACTATAATTTTCTTTTATGAAATTTTTATATTATAAAAAAATACACATTGGTTGCCCTATTCATGAGCATAAATCAGCTGATTATGCAATACCATGTTTAGTGGAATAGGGCATTATTAATATAGCATGTAAGGTGGTATGTGCTAGAAATGGGTAAACCATCAGTGAGTCAGCCCGTGGGGTAGGGGCACCGCCGCGCCAGGCAGTGTCCCACATTGTCCCTCGGAAACATACCCCTTGTCCCCCCTTGGGCTTATTAGCAGGTGGTCACCCTATACAGGAGACTCATAAATCAAGTTCAACAGCTAATGATTTAAAAACACCAGAGTATCCTAATATATTTTCTTCATGCTATAACTCTAGACAACGAGGAGTAGCAATATTAATAAATAGAAATACTAATTTTAAAGTAATAGACACAGCTACAGATCCAGAAGGTAGATTTATAATATTAAAACTATTTATAAATAACCAAAAGTTATGTATAGTTAGTATATATGGTCCAAATGTTGACGACCCCTCATTCTTTCATACTTTCTTCTCGGTTCTGGCTAATCACATGGATTGCTCACTTGTTCTTGGGGGAGATTTCAACTTTGGACTAAATGAAGAAATAGACAGGCTCAGTACAGCAGGGACTCAGCGCAGATGGCAATCCATAGATATAGTTAAACAGTACATGAGCGATTATGGACTCTGCGATGCATGGCGATCGCTTCATCCCAACGACAGAAAATACACTTTTTACTCAAACGTACATCATTCTTATTCTAGATTGGACTATTTGTTAGTCAGCAGCTCACTGTTGAATGACATTTCAGACACTGAGATACATCCTATAGTGATCAGCGATCACGCTCCTGTTTCTTTAAATTTAGCAAATAAAATTGCAACCCTTCAATATAAAAATTGGAGATTTAATACATCATTACTTAAGGATAAAGAATTTATTAAATATATTGAAAAAGAATGGGCTTCATACATGGAATTTAATGATCTCCCTGGTATGTCGCCATCCACTCTATGGGAAGCAGGGAAAGCTGTGATTAGAGGTAAAATAATTTCATTCTCATCAAATAAAAAGAGAACAGAAAATAAACATGTTCAGGAATTAGAAGAAACTATTAAATCATTAGAACCTTCCCTGGATAAAGAGAGCTTAAGTAAAATAAGGAAAGCAAAATTAGAGTTAAATGAAATTATTAATAAAAGGACGCAGTTCTTAATCCAAAGACTTAGAATAGAAAACTTTGAACATAGTAATAAATCAGGTAGCTTCTTAGCTAATCAGTTAAAAATAAATAAAGAAAAAACAACTATATCTGCAATCAAAGACAAAACTGGGAATATAATATATGACCCTGAAAAAATAAACAACACTTTCAAAGAATTTTATGAGACGTTATACACACCAGAGATAAACCCTTCAAATAATGATATTGTACAATTTCTGGATAAAATAACTCTTCCTAAACTTTCAGACAGTCAAGCAAAGGCCCTGGATTCACCGCTAACAGTGTCTGAACTCCAGGAGGCCCTCCAATCTATGCCTAATAATAAAGCTCCAGGTCCAGATGGATTTCCAGCAGAGTTCTATAAAGAATTCTGGAATATTCTGGCACCAACATTTTACAAAATGTTACAGGAAACAAAGGAAAATGGTCGAATACCACCAAACATGAATTCTGCCTACATCAATCTTCTATTAAAACCAGGAAAAGACCCTATGTCTCCTACCAGTTATCGTCCGATTTCTCTTATCAATGTGGATCTGAAAATAATTTGCAAAGCTCTTGCAAGAAGGATAGAGAAAATAACACCTCTAATAATCCACCCGGATCAAACAGGTTTTATAAAAGGTAGGCTCTCTTCCACAAATTCACGTAGATTAATAGATTTAATAGATTATTCCCACTGTAAAAACGTCCAAACCAATATATTATCTTTAGATGCAGAAAAAGCATTTGATAGAGTTAACTGGAAATTTTTATTTGCAGCCTTAAATAAATTCGGATTCAGTAATTCTTTTGTAAACTGGTTAAAAATATTATACAGCTCACCAACAGCATGTATTAGGACCAATAATCAAACATCATCAAGGTTCTTTCTTCAGAGAGGTACCAGGCAGGGATGTCCACTTTCTCCCTCCCTCTTTGCTATTTTTATTGAACCATTAGCAGCAGCAATCAGGCAAAATAATAATGTTAAAGGTATACAATGCAACAAAATAGAACATAAAATCAGTTTATACGCAGATGATGTACTACTTTTTCTACAGCATTCACAAACTTCCTTGTATCAGGTAATTGAGTTAATAAAATCTTACTCAAGAGTTTCAGACTATTCCATAAATTGGTTAAAATCTACAGTCCTTCCTATCAACTGTTCTTACCAGAGTCCTGTTGCTTTACAGCTCCGGTCCGGAAATATTACATATCTAGGTATCCATATCTCACCAAGACTGGCAGACTTATCTAAGCTAAACTACGTCCCACTTTTAAAAAAAGTGGAAGATGATCTGGCAAGATGGAAATCCCTTCCAATATCACTTATTGGAAGGGTAGCTACAATAAAAATGATGGTTTTGCCTAGAATCAATTATTTATTCTCAATGATCCCAAGCAAACCATCACCTGATTGGTTTAGATCTCTGGACTCTTCTGTTTCTAAATTCCTTTGGAAAGATAAACCCCCACGTATCAGCTTAAAAACACTACAGAAGTCCAAAGATAAAGGAGGTCTAGACCTACCAAACTTTCGTCATTATTTCTTAGCCAACAGACTCCAATACACATCAAGATGGGTAAAACACAGTTATATCGATGAGTGCTGGGTAGATGTAGAACAGACACTATGCAATAAGATAAAACTTTCAGATCTACCTTTTGTTAGCTCAAATATAAAACAAAATGAATGTTTCAAAAGTATAAATATCAGCTCCTCTCTGACAGCTTGGTGGGAATTTCTTAAAATGACAAAGACCTCACTAGTCCCATGCAGGCGTACACCCATCTGGAATAACCCGGATATCTTACAAAAAAAATGCATGATTAACTTTCCAGGCTGGAGTTGTAAAGGAATTGAATACCTGGAGCATATATTTGATGGAACAGACTTTATCCCCTTTAATACATTGGTTACACAATTCGGAATTAACAAGAATAAATTCTTAGAATACCAACAAATTAAATCAATTATAAAAAATAAATTTAGGCTCAATACAGTTGATTTACAAATTCCAGGAAAAGTTTTAGACTTCCTTAATCTTAACCCTCCCAAACTGCTATCTAAAATATACAAAACATTAAATAGAATAGATGAATCAATAGCCCTTCCTATTTCAAAATGGGAGATGGACTTGTCCATCTCAATAGACCAAAACCTCTGGTCTCAAATTTCATTAAGAACCTTCAAATTTCTTAAGAATCCTAATCTACGATTAATACAATATAAAATCCTTCATAGAGTGCATTATACAGGGCAACGGATGTTCAAGATGGGTTATACGCCGTCTGATACCTGTTTACAATGTACAAGCAATCTACCAGACAATTATATTCATGCTCTTTGGTTCTGCCCACCTGTTAAGAAATATTGGTACCAGATATGTGAAGATCTATCAAAGTGTCTGAAATGTAATATCACACCTGCTCCCAGAGTTTGCTTGCTGGGAAATATAGATGAAGTTACCATGGATACAAAGTCTATGCAATTATTTTACATCGCCTTATGCATCGCTAAGAAAAATATCCTCTTGAACTGGAAAAATAAAAATACTCTGAATATTAATCAATATAGAGATCTCCTTCTGGATTACATTGGTCTAGAAACGGCATCTGCCTCCACATCTGATCAATCTTTCTGGTCACCCTTGATCAGTTCCATCACCTAGTGGGGTCGGGCCCTTGATTCCGTTCTGTGGGACACGGTTGCCGATGTGGAGCTTAAGGGTTGGTGGTGACTGCGGGGAGGTCCTTGGGGGTGGGTCCGCTTGCGGTTCGGCGATAGGTGCCGAGACCCTCGCCTGGGGTGGGACTTTGGGGTCTTTGTGTGGTGACTCCTAGTGGCTGCATGCGGCGCCTTAGAGGGGTCGTGCTGGCGGACACGGGTTACTGGCCTGGTGCTGTGCTGCTCTGGGGGGGTCTGGACTGGGCCTGGGGCCGGGGGGGCCCGCTGCCGTCGGTGCCGGCTGGGGGGGGGCTGTGGTCGGCCGGTGGTTGGCGGGCGCTGCTGCCCTTTCCATCTCCCCGGGCTGGTTCCTGTCGCTTGCTCCCCGGTGGCCGCTTGCCGCGTCCGGGCGTCGGCGAGAGGCCGTGGCGGGTGGCCGGCGTCTCCGGGCCCGATCGGCTATATTGACACTGGACATGGCTCCTGGGTCTTGGTCTTAGCCCTCGCGGGGGTGCTGGGGTGGGGGGCTCTGGCCGGTGTTGGTCGGCCTCCACGGTGACTGACCAGTTGGTGGGGTGTGGGCTGGTGGGTGGACGTGCTGGGTTCTGTTGCCACCCGGCCATCGGGCGGTAGTAGCAAGGCTGGAGGATGTCGGCCTGGGGATTGGCCGCCCGGGACTTCGGTCTGCTCACGGGCCTGGCGCGGCATGTCCGGGGTACCCGAGTCGGTGGTGCGCCGGGTTCCGGCCTCGGCCCGGGGGTCCTCGGACGCTGGCGGTGCCTGGGGCGTCTCTTATTGGCGGGGAGGCTTTTTACCATCTAGCACAGGCGCTCTTTTTAACGGGGTGCGCTTGGGACGGGAGGGGGGAGGGCGTTGAGGGTGAGGGGGGGCTAAACTCAACCTGGGTGTCTAGTGACATGTGTTTTGTTAGCAGTGTGAATGTTGGGGAGGATTTAGGTATGCCCCTGGCATGGGGGCTGGTGGATTGCCGGGGCCCCCATGGGGCTCGGCGGTACCGCTGCCGTGGGCCCCGACTGGACGTGCTGGGGCCTCCCACCCCTGGTGGATCGGGCCGAACGGGGGTGCCTATTGGAGTCAGCAGGGGAGCTGGCTCCCTGGGGTTGGCAATGGTCACCCCAGTTATTTTCTCCCCATCCCCATGCCTCTGTCCACCTGCTCCTTCATTCTACCATTCACAAGGCCTTGGGACGTGGGCACGTCACTGGGGTGCGGGATGGAGCTTCCGTCTTCGCTACCCGGTGGCGGCCTGGGTCCCGATGGTTAAACGCATCTAGACACTGAGGGCCCGGGGGGGGAGATGGGGGTACCCGGCAGTATTCCCATGTCCCCCCCCCTCTGTTTTAAGTGCACATTAGAACAACACGCAACAACACCACATTGAGCTGGGGGAGAGAGGCTGGGGGGTCTTTCCACACCCCTGTTCGTTGGACCATCAGGGGTCGGAGCCCGGATAGAACATCACGCCGTCTGGTCGGGGTCCTGGGCTGGTGGGCTGCTCTTGCCGGTGTGGGGCCTTGGCGGTCTACTTGTCCCCGTCCTGGTGGGCAAAGGGGTCTGTCTCCTGGGTGCAGGGGCAGGGTTCTCTACTGGGGTGTCTGTCCCTGGGCCTGGGAGTATGGAGTATAGTGTACGTATGGGGGGTATGAATGAGGGTATAGCGTCCTTTTTTCGTATGTCCTGTATTTGTAAGAATGTGTACACAAGAAAGGGAGGGTACGTATGAGTGTCTCTGTCTGTCTATGTCTACCTGTCAGGTTGGGTGTTTGGCTGCTCTCTGGCCTGATGCATCTTCTTCCCTCCCCGTCACTCCCCGTCGGTGATGGTTGCTCCTGCCCGCTGGTTGATGATGACTCTCGATGCCTGGGGCTGGGGGTCCCGGTTGCGGCCCGGCTCGGTCCTGGTGCATGTCGGGCGGGTCCTGGGTGGTCCGGTGTGTCGGGCGGCCGCTGTTTCGGGCCGATGTCCTCCTTGGATTGACTGGGGCACCTCTTATGGGGGTGCCGGGTTTGTAGAATAGGTTGGTGCCGTCCGGTGGATCGGTGGGGACCGTGCCTGGCGCCCAGTCCTCCTGCCGGTTCCAGGACTTCAGCTGGCTGGTCTGTTCGCCTGGTGGGGCTGTCCGGCATTGGCTGGGCCCCTGATCTTGGCGCCCCACGTGGGGCGGGATCTGGACCCTGGAGCTGGAAGATCTGGATGTCCAGGTGCCGGCTGGGCGCGGCCTGGGGAGGGCGTACATCCGCTGTGGCTCCCTGGCGTGTGGATGTGTGGAGGCGGGCCGGGTTGTTGGCGGTGGGTACTGGTCCGGGGTGGCGGCGGCGTGTGTTGTCCGTCGGTTTGTCGGCTGGTCCCTGGTTGGGGCCCTGCTGGGGGGTGGGGTGCCCCTGGTCCCCGTGGCCTCCGGTTCCTGGTCCGGGCCCGCCCTGGCGTAGCCGGTTACCGGCGGAGCCCGTGGGCTCGTCACTGCGATCTCTCGGGCCCCAGCATCGCGGCTGGTGGGTGCTCCCCTGGGGCTTCCATCTGTTCCCCTCTTGGCGGGTGATCGACCCTGCGCTGATCCGCCTGTGGACTCTGTACTCTGTGGGACGCTGGATGCATACATCTCTTGCCTCCTCCATGTCTGTGCCGATTCCTGTAGGACGGATTGACGGTTCCTTACACCAGCTATCAATCACTTGCATGGGGAAACCTTATTCCGACCTGCATGCTCGCACACACATAGGTGTGGGGACATAGGTGAGGACGGACATATCTTAAGCTGAGGTTATCATCATTAGTTAGTTGTTCACAGGAGCTTACCAGAAACATTTGTATTATGTTCATTAATCAATGCTTGTGTGTAGTGAATGTGTAATTCTTTGTTTATTCTACCAGATCCGAACTATTGGTTTGGTTCTGTACACTTTGTTGTTTTTGTTTTGTATTACTGTTTCTCTGCCGTCCGGCAGAGGTGGAGGACTGGGATGTTTTCTTGTGTTCTTTATTTGCCTCCCTGTCTTGTTGTCAGTTCGCCCCTCTGTTGGTCCGGTTTCTTTTCTTCACCTTCTTCCTTTCTCCCTTCTTGTCTCAGTTTAATGTCCATGACGTCAGGAAATTGAACCCACAGTAATCACTAATAAAGATTTTTCATACATATACATCAAGTGGCGTACTACAGCGAAGCTGTAATACTCTGCTTGGGAAAGTAAAACTGTTGGGCTTGTACTTGGTACTCAGACACCAATTCTTAGTAGCATACTGCTAGACAGGACACGTCAAAAAAAAAAAAAAAAGAAAGGTTCAATCCTCTTACTCAGCTCTTAGACAGCTGTTCTGATTCTAAGGTACAAACAAGAACCAATTGTATGTAAACATCTCATCTTGACTTGTGACAACTCTTGTTATTATCTAGTGTTACACTTATGACAGCTCCTGTGAATGTCTTTCTCAGCATCATACAAAGTGTCCCTTATTGTTAGCTATATTCTGGTTGTCCAGTCAACCTATCTCTTAATTGTTTACTGCTGACTACTGAAGTGAGACTTCCTCTTCTGTTTGATTATGTATGAAATCATCTGTATGATGTAATGATCGGTCAGAAGCTGATTCAGTAGGGTGTGGCTGACTACTATATATACCCATGCATTTGTGCTGATGCTTCAGGGTTCTCAGCAGGAGGCCCTCCGTGCACGTAAAATAAAATATGTAGGAATATAGCCGACACTTTGTTTTATTCTTTCATCCGAGGCCTCTCGGACACCCAGATTTCTACCACAGTTAACAAATCCCTCCTATCAAAACTCAAAAGAGGGTAGAAAAAATATCAACTTCAGGTCACCAACCAACTTATGAACGATTCATGGACCCACAAAAAAAATGAAATTAGAATTGCTCGTAAAATTTATTTCTCTGACATAATTTCCAAATCATCGTTCAATCAACGTATCCTATCTTGAGGCTTTTCTTCCCATCAGTGATGCCCCTCTTCTTACTTCTGTTGACTTGTGTACTCAATTTCTGAACTTGTTTTTAGGGAAAATTGCAAATATCAGGGCTCAGATCCCTGCTCTCTATGATGCTAGATTGCATCAGTCTATCCAGCTCTCATTTGAGCAGGTTAATCTGCTTTCTTTGATTTCTCTTAAAGTTCTCCTTCACTCGTGTTTTTATTAATTCTTAAGTGTTCTCCGGTATGAAAGAATTCCTGAGTCGGTTTCTGTAAAATAAAATAATAATATTCCCAGTCTATTTCAGTTTATGCCAGTTCAGTGTGGGAGTGGGTTTGGAGACTCAACAAGATGTTGGTTACTTGTGGCTTGCTCAGTGAGATTAATGACATTCAAGTTTCTATCCTCTGATTGGCTAACTGCAACACTACTCTTGCATTGGCCCTGTTTATTAAAATCAGTAACATGAGACAAAAATGGTATCGGTATTTATGCTTAGAGGAATTTACCATCCAGTTTAGGCAGTATTACCAAACAAGACCTGACTCTGACATGCTACTGGCCGTAGCAGGACTCCACCACCACAGCTACTGGAGTTACAGTCTTTAGGACGCCACATGCCGCAGGCAGACAGGTATTCGGCCCTATAGTCTCCATCCTTACTATGAGTTACTCCATGATAATTTATTGTCCTCTGCTTAGCAGTATGCTTAAATCCAGAGAGTTGTCTGATTTCAGCTCAAGAGCAGGGAGAGCTCATGGCAGCTACGCAAGACTGTGAGATTTAACCAGCCGCAGATTCAGCTGATATTATAATTCATGGTTTGAAGCGTAGGTTATGTTTGAGGACTGTTAAAACAACATCATCTCTGAGTGGATGTGGTCACAGATCTTAGCTGTCAGCCGAGGTAGTACATTTCATTGTCATGGCACCTTTTAACACAATACTTGAAAAGTAAAACGCTGGGTGAAAAGTAAAACACTACTTATAGCCTGGGAGCTAGTGTTCCACAGTTGTGACGGTACATATCCTTCTTTTAAGTTCATAAGTTCAGCCTCGAGGCAAAGCCAGTACTGTAAAGTATGTAGCCTCTAGTAGTTGCAAGGGGCTTGGCTTTCACCTTGCCAAAACTAACCGTGGGTGGTCCAAAGCTAGGTAGGCGAGGCCATTAATACTAAGTTAGCATTATGACGTATGGTTGCTGTGCTTTTTCAGACTCAGGCGTTTTTCTGGAAAACCAATTTTTCCAGATTTTCAGCTTTTTTGGTTACAGGGCCTCTTATATTAAAAATTATAAATAGCAGCCTGGCCAAGGTGTTGTGTCACATGTATTTAAACATACAGTGGTGCAACGAGTATTAAAAAAAACCAGGCCTTGATACCTCAGTCCTAGGCAACTTTCGCGCAATTTCTAAGCTACTTTTTTTTCTAATCAAAACTGTTAGAACAAGTTGTTTATAAACAAATTACCTCTTATTTAGAATGTATTAACTTGTTTGACCCATTCCAATCAGGTTTTTGATCCCTGCATAGCACAGAATCGGCCCATCTCTGTGTTTTTAATTACATCCTGCTTACAATCGACTTGATGCACTGCTTGTTTATTAGATTGATCTCCTGCTTTTGATTCTATGGACCATGAAATTTTACTAAACCGGCTGAATCAACTGGTTGGTATCCAAGAGACAGCCCTGACATGGTTTACCTCTTACTTTCAGGATAGGTCTTTTAGTATAATGATGGATGGGTGTGCCTCTGCTTCAGCAGCTCTAACTTGCGGTGTTACACAGGGTTCAAGTCTTGGGACCGTCTTTTTAATATATACATCCTGCTGTGACGTTTTAAAGAAACACTCTCGTTGCGGACAACTGTCAATTATATGTCTCCGTAAAGCCTAGTTTCTCATTCCAGCCTCTAATTGACTGTTTTAATGATGTGAAATGTTGGCTGTCCGCAAATGTTATCCTTTTAAACGTGGTCAAAACAGATGGCATTTTTCGCTCTAGAACGTCTTGTTGCTCTCAAAGCAACCTTCCCTTGCTTCCTTTTTAGCTTAAAGTCCTCAATTTCTAACCTTGGGGTGATGATGCACTCTTCTTTAAAAATTGACATTCAGGTTAAACGGATTGTAAAATCCTTTTTCTTCCATTTGCGTCGGCTTTCCAAACTCAAGCCCATTTTAAAGAGGCGGCACCTCCAATGAATCATTCATGCTTTTATCACCTCCCACCTTGATTTGTCAAATTCATTGCTTTACTGCACTAATTCCACCACTCTTGCTCGCTTTCAAATAGGTCCAGAATGCTGCTGCCCGATTCTTGACTGGCACTAAACATCAACAATATATTACACTGGTCTTGACAAGACTGAATTGATTTCCAGTTTCCTTCAGGTATGATTTTAAGATTCTGCTATTTGTTTTTAAATTTCTCAAAGGCCTCCCACCTACATATTTATTGATGGTCTCTCAGGTCAGCTGACCAGCATAAAATATTTGTCCCGATCTCTCGCTGCAAGTCCCGGGGTGACCGTGTCTCTTTGGTCTGCACTCCCACACTCTCCCAATCAGACTGTTTCCATCTCCCTCTATTTTTACACTACCGTTCAAAAGTTTGGGGTCACATTGAAATGTCCTTATTTTTTAAGGAAAAGCACTGTATTTTTCAATGAAGATAACTTGAAACTAGTCTTAACTTTAAAGAAACACACGCTATACATTGCTAATGTGGTAAATGACTATTCTAGCTGCAAATGTCTGGTTTTTGGTGCAATATCTACATAGGTGTATAGAGCTTCTATCACTCCAGTGTTCTAATGGTACAATGTGTTTGCTCATTGGCTCAGAAGGCTAATTGATGATTAGAAAACCCTTGTGCAATCATGTTCACACATCTGAAAACAGTTTAGCTCGGTACAGAAGCTACAAAACTGACCTTCCTTTGAGCAGATTGAGTTTCTGGAGCATCACATTTGTGGGGTCAATTAAACGCTCAAAATGGCCAGAAAAAGAGAACTTTCATCTGAAACTCGACAGTCTATTCTTGTTCTTAGAAATGAAGGCTATTCCATGCGAGAAATTGCTAAGAAATTGAAGATTTCCTACAACGGTGTGTACTACTCCCTTCAGAGGACAGCACAAACAGGCTCTAACCAGAGTAGAAAAAGAAGTGGGAGGCCGCGTTGCACAACTGAGCAAGAAGATAAGTACATTAGAGTCTCTAGTTTGAGAAACAGACGCCTCACAGGTCCCCAACTGGCATCTTCATTAAATAGTACCCGCAAAACACCAGTGTCAACATCTACAGTGAAGAGGCGGCTGCGGGATTCTGGGCTTCAGGGCAGAGTGGCAAAGAAAAAGCCATATCTGAGACTGGCCAATAAAAGAAAAAGATTAAGATGGGCAAAAGAACACAGACATTGGACAGAGGAAGACTGGAAAAAAGTGCTGTGGACGGATGAATCCAAGTTTGAGGTGTTTGGATCACAAAGAAGAACGTTTGTGAGACGCAGAACAACTGAAAAGATGCTGGAAGAATGCCTGACGCCATCTGTTAAGCATGGTGGAGGTAATGTGATGGTCTGGGGTTGCTTTGGTGCTGGTAAGGTGGGAGATTTGTACAGGGTAAAAGGGATTCTGAATAAGGAAGGCTATCACTCCATTTTGCAACGCCATGCCATACCCAGTGGACAGCGCTTGATTGGAGCCAATTTCATCCTACAACAGGACAATGACCCAAAACACACCTCGAAATTGTGCAAGAACTATTTAGAGAAGAAGCAGGCAGCTGGTATTCTATCGGTAATGGAGTGGCCAGCGCAGTCACCAGATTTGAACCCCGTTGAGCTGTTGTGGGAGCAGCTTGACCGTATGGTACGCAAGAAGTGCCCATCCAACCAATCCAAATTGTGGGAGCTGCTTCTAGAAGCGTGGGGTGCAATTTCTCCAGATTACCTCAACAAATTAACAGCTAGAATGCCAAAGGTCTGCAATGCTGTAATTGCTGCAAATGGAGGATTCTTTGATGAAAGCAAAGTTTGATGTAAAAACAATCTTATTTCAAATAAAAATCATTATTTCTAACCTTGTCAATGTCTCGACTCTATTTTTTATTCATTTCACAACGTATGGTGGTGAATAAGTGTGACATTTAATGGAAAACACAAAATTGTTTGGGTGACCCCAAACTTTTGAACAGTAATGTAAGTCTCAATTAAAAACCTACCTTTACTCCTAGGCTTTTAATTCTTTTTAAATTTACTTTTGCTTTTATCACTGTCTTCATCTTATTATTTCCCCTTGTTATCTTATGTTTTGATGTATTTTTTAAATCTGTCTCTTTGACTGTCTTTTTTGCAGAACTTTGGTAGGCTAATGCCATTGTTAAATGTGCTATATAAATAAACTGGTATGGTATTATGTGTTTGTCCGTGGAGGGCGTAGAATGTATTTCTATAATTGGATTGAAGTTAATTTGGTTTCTGCTTTTCGGAATGGGTGGGTGTGTGGGGTATTGCAAGCTTCAAAAGCTGGCACTAGTAATTGGCAAGTTGCCTGATCTCTATGAATGAATGTGCTATGCTTTCAACACTTAGACTCATGCATTGCATGACCAAAGCTGTAAGCTAGATGCTTTTATCAGCAAGCTGGCTGTAGTTATAGAACTCTTCCGTAGACTGGACAACAACTTGCAGAGGTTTCACCTTGGCTTGGTGGGAACTGACCCCTATTTGGCCTCTCCCGATGGAGACCACTGAGAGAATAAAGGCAGATGCATTTAGCTGTGGCCTGAACCCAAAAAATTCGCTATTATCTGAGTCTGGCTGCCGCATTTTGGCCTTGTAAGGCTGACCATCTCAAGCTCCCCTGGATGTTTACATAGAGAGATGCTTTTGTCCTGACCTCTCCCCTCAGTCCTCACACTGCCATGTTAGCTCCTTCTGGTTTATCGCAGTATATCTTCAGGTCGTAGTATGACGTTACATTTCTGCAGCGAGGCAGCAGGCCAGCTCGATAACA
Organism: Apricaphanius iberus; assembly: GCA_028564705.1. Taxonomy (NCBI): domain Eukaryota; kingdom Metazoa; phylum Chordata; class Actinopteri; order Cyprinodontiformes; family Aphaniidae; genus Apricaphanius; species Apricaphanius iberus. The sequence continues at coordinate 886,907 of JAPXFQ010002260.1, forward strand.
TGCAAAGTCTATGGTACCTATGCAGCCGGTGGGTGTCAAGCTGCGGCAAGCTGCCACGCATCTAATCGCGTGCATTGGCACAGCTGGCAGCAGCATCTCAAAGCAGCGGCTGCATGAAGTTGGGAAAATGTTACTTTGGCCCAGCAAATGCGGGGCAGCAACCAATCATCAACGGGATGCCAGAAGACGTAGGACAAGCTGAGCCTCGGGCTGGAGCTACGTGAGGAGCGGAGGAGACGAACCGAGCCACCGGCAGGAGCTACTTGGGGAGCGGAGAAGACAAGCCGAGCCCCCGGCTGGAGCGACTCAGGGAGAGGGGAGGATGGAAGAAAACATATGTTTCTCCTGTGAAATTCACTTTATTGGGTAACACTGCACGTTTTACCTTAACTTTTCAATCCGTTAGCGCTCAAAATGCATCATTAATTTGTCGTATACATACTGAAAGGGCATGAACCTATGGTAGCATGTGGCTAATATAAGTTAACCAGAGGTATGGTTCTACCAGCGGAGCATCAGGGTAATTTTGACCAGGTATTTTTATCATTGGGTAATTATGCTGCGTTTCTGCTTGATCTCACTCAATTGGGCTACTGAAATTGCCTCAGAAACAGCACTGTTGGCCTAGCCCAATATAGTGGAGAGTAAAGGGTGACAGGGGAATCAATTGTCGCTCCCGTCCCGTCCCGATCCCATAGAAATACTCCCGTCACGTCCCGATCATGTGACAGCCCCCCCAAAAAAATCTTGTCCTGAAAAAAATCCAGAGAGAAAGACTTTCGTCCCGACCTGAATCCCGTAGATTAGTAATTTACCTCCTATAGTGCTCGCTCCCCCCGCCCCCCTTTAAACCATAGCGTAGCACAGTATCAAAGATCATCTATTTAGCTTTATCCGCCATCTTTAACCATATCCTGCATTCTCGTTGTTTGGCCACCTTACCACGTCATGAATGGACTCTATTCGTCTGACTACCAAACTATTAAGATACACGCATTTTCAGTCGGATATCATATGCTTACCAGTTTATCCAGGTTGTGTAGCAACAACGTAGCAGTTTCCGTTTTGTTGCGTGCAGTGTAGTAGACCCGATGAATTGCATTTTACAGCGGAGTTAATAATCACACACATTGGCACCGTGTCGCAGCGTCATTTTTTAAAGCTAATTCCCTAATATCTGACAAGATAAATGTAAAAAAAATATGCAAAAAAAAATTTATAATTTCTGGTTTCCCGTCTGATCCCATGGATTTTTTCCTGTCCCGTCCCGTCTGGAGAGATGCGGGTATCGGGGCATTTCGGTCTAATTACACTGAAGCTCCTATTGTGGAAGTACACTACTGTAGTCTTGAAGTGCGTAGTTACCGTTCTTCCTGTTTACTTCATTTTTTTTAACAGTTATATGTGCAGATCATGAATAAACGAAGTGATACAGAATTTAATAATAGTGGAATGTTGTACTTTTCACAAATGTTCCTTTCCCCCCAGGAGCTAATATACTACATATACGTAGTACACGTTTTGTTGAGGATTCTCGTTTTTTATTATTTGTAGTTCAATTGTTTAGCCTGCAAAAGTTGTTAAATATGGCTTGACAGTTAAGTAGGTTCCCCTGCTGGGACAATTTCTGTGCTTTTTGTTCATTATGTCTATATTTATGTAGATCATTTTTTTAACTTTATTTCTGCTTAAGTTTTGTTCTTGTCTATCCTCAGATATGTAATCCAAATTCCAAGAATGACAGACTAAAAAGAGGTTATGATTTTATTAATGACAATTTAAAACATTTTTGGATTTAATTATTTTCCGCAAGTTCATTCATTTCTATGATTTCCTTCAGAGTGAATTACGGAGTGCTGCAATGAGTTTAATAACCATGATTCGAAGAACCCTTGAAAATCCAGCCTCAAGTATGTATTAGGAGCAATACCTTTGCTAATTAAATCATGACTGTACTTTTCCTCTCACTGAACAGCGTCACCAGTTTGTTTAACCGTTAGACTTTGGTGATGAATTGATGTCATTTTCAATGCGTTATTTATAAAGTTGAGGGACCGTCTACACTACAGACAGCTAGTGACCCCAGGCAGGAGACATCACAGAGACCACCACCACCACCTCAGAGGTACTTGCCAGTACCTATTCAGGGACCTTCAGGGAGCACTGTACAGCAAAGCATGGCCAGGTTTGGATATTGTTAGTCATGACATACTGGGATGTGTCGATATTATTAGGATATAGTTGAGTAAATTTGTATTAAATGTTGTGCCTTAAATGATTGGATCATTTATTATTCATTAAGAGGTAGTTGTCTTTCACTGAAACTAAATGTTTTTTGTACCTCTGCTATCATTTTGGTTGAGCATTTTTAGATCTACAAATGACATCTCATTGTTTTCTTCACACTCTCTTTAAGGAGTTTCCCTGGACTTTTAAAAGACAGGACTAATTCGAGATCACAGTTGTGCCGGACTAAAAAAAGGCCCAGCACCAAAGTGACCCCTTTCCAGTTATTTCTTTTGCAGAGTGCCTCTGAGAAAACTCCCAAACTCACTGAGGAGCTCATGCTTCTATAGGTGGGGTTGGAAAGAAGATCAGTGAATATTCCTGAAGATGCTGTAGCCACAAGGAAGTGTGATACCTGATAAACTGCTAAAGCTGCAATTAGGTTTAGATTTTTTTATTATTTAAACCTTGCTTGTAATAATGGGATCCACAGGTCACAAGCAATCTCGGTAAGGTGTTCGCAAAAATGAATCAGCTTGAGAGGGCATGGATGCTGTACAAGGCTATGGGTAAAACCTTTCTTTTTTCAAATGTTTATAATTTTAGATTGTTTTGGTTGTTACTGATGTACCAATGTTTGACAAATTTCTTTCAAACAAACAACTAAAGATTGTTTTTAATGATAATGGTAACAGGAGGATCAGGTCATAGTAAACTCCCCCTCCTACCACCTGAGGATGAAGGATACACTGGGAGCAGCATAATAAAGACCCTGGGGAAGACGTGTTTGTACAATATGCCCATCCAGCACACTCTGGATATCACTCCACTGCCAATGACTGCGCCAGAATTCAAGGCCATGCCTAAAGCACGGTGTGTCTCATGCCTAAACCATGTGCCACCGCAGCTACTTGCACTCCATGTCAAAGAGTGTAACATCTCTAAGGACCATGAGGTATGGCTTTCTGAGTAAAATGTGTCCGTTTTTTTCTTTTCTTTTTTTTGAACATGTATCATTTAATATTGCTGCTATATGTCTTGCTTTCAATTCACACTGTTCACAGTTCACAGGTTAAGTATTTTTAGCAGAAAATTCCACACCTTTCTCCGTCAGCCTCCTCTACTTCCTCTTTCAGGATATTAATACGTTCCTTGGCCAGTTGAAAGATTCTATCGTGTGTACTGGGTCTGGCTATATGCGACCTCCTGGTCAGACATGGCCAAAAAAATCTCACTATACCAATTTAATTTTTAAATTGCTTAAAACAAGGCATTACAACCGACCAAAGTGCTGTACAGAAATGAAACCTTTTACCTCTGAACTCGATGAAGGATACACCCTCCCTCACAAATAAATTGTTTCCTTTCAAATTGTATGTAGCTTGAGCTGCTTTAGTAGAGCCATGTCCAAAAAAAAACCAATGACCTTTATGGAAGTAAACACATTCAACATAGTAAAGTGAAGATTCAAGTTTATCTACTTCCTCATTACTGTGGGTTGTCAATACACACTGAAAATATTATATTGCTTTTTGTTATTGATTACAAAAATGATAAAAGTACCAATAAAACATTAAAAACAACCTTTCTTCCAGAGAATCTATCTATGCAAAGAAACCAAGAGCCTTGCATTTATTTCAAAATAAAATGAACAAATGATCTATTTGGACAAAATGGCAATGATCATGTGGAACCAACAGTCAGTTGACAAGAGTTCTTAAATAAAAGTGATCTTAATAGCATTATTGATTTTCAGAGGTTTGCTACCCTCATTAGTTTATCGGTTGTACAATAATATGACACCACACTAGTGGGAGGTGTTGTATCATGACAACCGCACACTTATGCTTTTTTTATTCCATAATGCCTCTTTCATTCTTAACAGTCAAACATCGACAGACTGTCACACTGTCTATGATCTAACTGTGGATGATGATGATGATGATATGGTGAGTTATAAACTATCGCTTTTACTGTATTAACAATATTCAAATTTAATTATGTGAAGTCATAAAAAATAAATTTATCACATCATGCAAACTTCTAATCACAGTTGACCTTATAAATGCTTTTTTTTCAAATATTTTTTACATAGCTCTTTGAATACACTCCTCAGTCCTTCCTTTATAATATGGGGAGCATAAGTCACGTCCTTCTACTTCCAGTCCATGGATCCCTTTCTGCCCTCCAAAAATGAGTGAGAGTCAAAGGAACCCTAAAGTTTTTTTTCAGACCACGTTTTAAATGTGCCATGGATTGAACATATGAAGTCAGTGAATTTTAAAGTCATATTCTGATGCAGATAAAGACAAATTTTCGAGTGACGGCAGAAGTAAAAACCTTATCTTACTACAGCTTGAAGAGACAAATGGCTGTTATTTACCTCCTTCCTCCAGGACGAAGGAATTGGCATTAAAGGTGGAGAAAACAATAATAAATCTGACCATGTGGAAAGTAGCAGCTATGCTGGGGGAGAAACAGTCCGGGTGAGTGCCAGTATGGAGGAGAAGCTCTCGAAGGTCTCTGAGTGTTTCAAGTGCTAGCTAGTACTAGTTAGCATTAGCTCAGTGATGTCATTTATTCGACTTCTGACTTGGAGGCATTTTAATTGCGAATTTTAAAAAATCAAATAATTCCCAACGCATGTGACAAACAGTTGCACACTTACCATTTAAATTGAGGTACATTATAGGTGTAATTCAGGATGTAAGACAAAGTGGACCGGGAAAGAAGTTTTATACCTCTGTTTACTTCCATTCATTTTTTGGGGGGGCCAGGGAGGGGAGGAGACTTAGGCTCCCCATAGGTACTGTTGTCAGAAAAACGGCCAAAAGATTGTCAAGATTTCTCCTTTACAAAAGGCTGTATTGTGTATATACTGTATTGGAATGAGGTTTATATTTTCTTGAATTATGTTTTATCCAACTGTTTGTAGGTCTACTCAGAAATGCTGCCTGATGTTCCAGAGAGTGAGGTAAATACATCACAGTAAGCATTAAATGGCATCAATGTTTTATGTGAACTACATGATTTACTACAGTTTCAAAAGACAAAGCCAGCATCAGTGAACCTTTCCCCCCCCCCCCCCATTCATTTGTGCTCAGCCTGCGGTGGCCCTCAGGTGGTTTTCACCAAAGATTATGCCATGCTGGGGTATGGGGGTGGTTTTCGTGATGTAAATATGAAGGGTTGTGTATAAACCCTGAGATGTAAAAGTCTGATAGAGAAAATAGTTGGACATGACTTGTTTTTTATCCCGATTGAAGCCCTGCTCCTCAAGTCTTTTGTGAGCTACTCCAAAAGGTGGCTGTCCTTCAGAGAACAAGTGAACTGTCTAGTTGTCAGCTCTAAAAGCCAGAAGCTCCAAGACATCAGCATTACTCCAGTTTGCCATCTCAGCTAATATGGTTTACAAATGCTAAATGAACTCCCTATGTTTACTTGTCTTGTATTTTAAGTAATGTTGCTGAGGCTCAGCACACTAACAACACTTCTGTTGCGACGAGGTATGATCTGCATTCATAAGACAAGTGTTGTGGAAGCATTGTACTAAATTACTTTGAAGCGCACTGGCATGAATGCTGCAGTATTCCTGCAATGCCATGCTGCCATGGATTCACCATTTGATTATTGTATCATGCCGGCACGTTGTTCCTTATAAAAACCATTCCAGAACTATGGTAATTGATTATATTGTAAAATATATTTTGATGGTCTGTTTTCAATAAATTTGACTTCCTATTTCCAAAGGTTTCTTGTCCATTGTGTAGTGAGCTCTTCCCAAAAGACAAGATCAGCATACATGCTAGTGTTTGTGGGGAAAGGTAAGAAAATGTAGCATTTCTTTGTTAGGGTGATTTTCAAGACATTTTTAAATATCGAAATATTGTTGCATACTTACAGTAACCCAGCAGATGATGTTGCTGAGTGTGAAGAGAACAATGTGCATTACAACACGTAATTCACTTTACTATGATTAGCCATTGATGTAGTTCTTAAAGGGTTGTGTCAAGGTTGTACATAATGCTTTTATCTGGCTGTTTAGTGTATCAGACATCCTGATGGCACTGGAGAAGAACGTTGATATTCTGTTATATTCAACATCTCTGTTACAAGAGAGGACATATTTCAAAGGGGGATGAAACCGAAGACAGAAAAAGGCTTCGCCAAATAATCTTCTCCATGTTTCCTACATTGGAGAAAATGGAATAGATGAAGGTGCTCTTCGAAAAGAGTTCCTTACTGGAGGGTTTTCCACTAAACTTTTCTCAGTTCAGGAATGAGGAGTATTAAAAATACATTATCAACTTATTTATGGTGTGTGACAGAAAGTGTTTTTCCTTCATACAGAAATGGTGCGCAGAATTGAAATGCATTACTTTGAGGGAGATGGAGGTAAAGGCCAAAATCCCCCAAAAATATAGCATCTTGGACTACCAAGAACACACTTTCAAGTATATTGCAGAACATTTTGAATGTCAATTGTTTTTTAATTCATTACTTTCTAAATGGTCTATAATCTTTTCACAAAAAGGACCTGTGGGGAGATTCTGGTCACAAGTTTGGTGCAGGGAGGTCCTGCGCCAACGTGAAGCAATGTTACTGATTACTATAATTGTTTTTTGACTGATTAAACATTGAATTTCTTAAGTCATACCAGACAAAATAATGGCTAGAGCCCAAAGTCGGTCCTCAAGGGCCGCTATCCTACATATTTTATTCTTTCCCTGGTTCAACGCACCTTAATCAAATGATGGCTCTTTAGCAGGCCTCTGCAGAACTTTGCTATTTTGAGGAGGTAGTTGGAACATTTGAATCAGCTGTGTTGGAGCAGAGACAAATCTAAAACTGACAGGACACCGGCCCTTGAGGAGTGGAGCTGGATACCCCTGGGCTAGAGGATGGCGGGACCACAGGTGAACGTAACATAAACACCTGGGTCAACAGAACAGTCAATACGGGTCAAAGGACATGCCAAATGGTGGAGCAGTATTTCTGATTTCTTGCCTATTACGCGATTGCTTGCTATGCTGTATTTACTACATTAACGGGCGAGTAATAGTTGCTATGTAGCATACATTAAATACTAAGGATTTGGATGCAGGGAATGTCAAAGGCCTTTTCTGTATAAGCTGTAATTGTTTCCGTTAAATTGCACTTTGAGATTGCACTCTACAATAACATATTTAGCTTGTACTACATATATATATATATACATATATATATATATATATATACATATATATATATATATATATATATATATATATATCATGATCCTAAGCATACCACCTCATCAGTGAAGCATGGTGCTGGAAGTGTCATGGCATGGGCATGTATGGCTGGTTCTCTTGTATTTATTGATGATGTGACTGCTGACAAAAGCAGCAAGATGAATTCTGAAGTGTTTCGGGCAATATTCTCTGCTCATATTTAGCCAAATGCGTCAGATCTCATTGGACGGCGATTCACAGTGCAGATGGACAATGACCCAAAGCATACTGCAAAAGCAACCAAAGAGTTTTTGAAGGGAAGGAAGTGGACTGTTTTGCAATGGCCAAGTCTATCACCTGACCTGAATCCGATTGAGGATGCATTTAACTTGCAAAGGGAAAATGCCCCAGGAACAAGCAAGAACTGAAGAATGTTGCAGTAGAGGCCTGGCAGAGCATCACCAGGGATGAAACCCAACGTCTGGTGATGTCTAGTGTTCCAGACTTCAGGCTGTAATTGACTGTAAAAGGATTGAAATGTATAAGTTTGATTTATAGTTCTTATTCTGTCCCATTACTTTTGGTCCCTTAACAAGTGGGAGGCACATATGCAAACTGTTGTAATTCCTACACCGTTCACCTGATTTGGATGTAAATACCCTCAAATAAAAGCTGACAGTCTGCAGTTAAAGCACATCTTGTTTGTTTCATTTGATATCCATTGTGGTGGTGTATAGAGCCAAAAATGTTAGCATTGTGTCAATGTCCCAATATTTATGGACCTGACTGTATGTCCTGTAATTTGGGATTTTTTTGTTGTTGTAAACATTTGTAATTGAAGGTCCAGGGTAAATTGTTCTACATTATTTCTTTATAAAATTCCCCGTGACCCTTGCTTTCAAACGGGATCAGAAAATGAAATTTCTTGCTCTATAGACGCTCATTCATATTTTTTGACAGCCAAGGACTCACACTCGAAGTAGATCGGCGTGACTCAGGCTCACTATACGTCATAAATTTGTGTATATGTATTAATCTGTAATTGATTTTCTAACTTTTTGTGAACAGATTTATTTCTCATCTTATATTTTACCGTATCTAATTTTTGTTGTAATTCAGTATTGATTAATTTACACTTTTAGGTGCAAAATGTAGATGAAGAAAAGTTGATGGAACTGTCAGATGCCATTATAGCTTGTGGTTACCAAGGACCAATAACTGTTGTTGTTACTGGTGAGGTTACTCCCGATGTGAGGGGTTCAGACTGTATGGGGTTATTGAGCTTTTGGCATTCCATGAGCAGCTGCGTCAGCAGGAAGTAAAGGTTCTCAATTGTCTCCAAGACTTTCTTCAGAGTCTAGAAGACGGTGGTAAGAAAGAGCTTTTGCTTCATATTGTTTTGGAGTAATTTGTAGAAGTAGTTTGGTTCTTGGTAACACCTGCATTTAGAAGTAAAGTCAGGGGAACCTTTCAGCTCTAGCTAGTTTCCTTGGGTATAACAATGGAGTGTCCACGAATGAATCTATTCTCAAAACCCAGGCTTACTTTGACAATCCTGGCTTAATTAGAGAAAAAAATCAGTTCCAAAGCTAACCTAAAGAACCGTTTAGTCACCATGGAAACACACGCTGTTGAACAAGCCCCTCCTATGGCAGACTAGCTGTGAGGCTGATTTTAGCTTGAATATCAAATCAAATCAAAATTTATTTATAAAGCACTTTTCAAACACACTTTCTCAAAGTGCTTTACAGATTTAAGATAACCCCACAACCCCCCAACCCCCCCTTCAAAAAGAAAATAATCAACGCAACTACACCCCCCTCCCAACTCATCAGCCATACACACATACACATTTAAAAGCTACAAACACAGTGGGCTGAGCACAGATGAGCCAGGAAATGCCATCATGGGAGCCATCTGCATCGGCAGCAGCAAATCAGTAGCAGCAGCCAAGGCACTGACCCAGGGCGCCCAGAGGAGGGAGGGCTGGTACCCCCACCTCCACCCAAGCACTACCCGGGGGGCACCAAGGTAGCCACAGCTGACCACCGCCCCCGATGCAGGGAGCCCCCAGAAAGGAAACACTGGCAAGAAAGATTAAAATAAGTTAAAATATAAAGTTTATAAAATATAAAGTGTATAAAGTATAAAACAATAAGTGTAAAACAATAAGATAGAATCAAAATTAAAGCTACAAGCAGCCTTTAGTGGCCCTCGTAGCTTAGCGCGGCTATGGCCTGTGATGCAACCGTGGGACTTACGCACCGCCATCTCAACTGCCTCTCAACCCTATTACCAAGGCTCATGATAAAATCTGCATGATAAAGTGTTTTAAAGGCAAACATGGGACCTTTAAACCAAAATGGGCGACCTCAAGAGGGAAAAGCACCCTTGATTCAAAACTGTTTTAAGGAGTCTTGAGAAACCATATATTTTCTGAATTGAATAATCGTTGCTCAAAACAGTGCTTGATGAGGATTACTTTAATGATTTTAGGTGGCGCTGTGCAGGTATTAAGCCAAAAACACCAAATATTTCAGTACTTCTGTGCTTAGAGACGTATTCCTATCCATGTTGCTGAATTTAGAGCAGATCAGATGATGTGTTTAGAAATTAGAGTCAAACGTATTTCCAAGGCATGATGAGAGGATTCGCCATGCTGCTACAACCACACTAACTTTCTAAACCTGTCAGCTATGGACAAAAAAATAAAGCAACCTGTTGAGTCACAGTCCACAGTTAAATGTTGATTAGGTAAAAGGAGCCAAGTATCAACCTATCTTACTGGAACATTAAACTTCCTGTTTTGAGGGGGCGGGGCTTTGATGACATAAGTAAACGACTTCAATACAATGTTCGGTTGTGGTATGTGATGATAGCTCTGAAGTATGTTACAGATGTGATGTTTAAAATGGAACATAATACACCTAATTATGTGGCGAAAAGCTAAAACTTAAGACTTGGCCACGCCCACATGCTATAATAGCAAAAAATTATCCTTAACATGTTTGATCCCCCATGCTTTAAACAATGCTCAGTCATTTCTACGTATTTAAATAATGAGCTCAAAGAGGAGTTTGTTCTTATTTGACATGTATAAATAGCACAAAATGGCAGCTTTGGACATGGGCTCAAAATATTTTTTGTCCAAGTTCATCACAAAAAGAATATAGCTACTGAATTTCATAGTTTTATATGATATAAATGCTTACTGATTATTATTTTAGTGATCCTAGGGGGCGCTGTGCATGAAATAGTCCCACCCCCCAAATATTTACAGAGGAGTTTTAACTGTTTGAATATTTATGGCGAGAAGACTAGATTTGAGGACAAGACCGGGATAACTTTTGATCCCCAATGCCTTGAGTCACTTTTTCCTGGATTAGACGTCTCTAGGTCAAAACCTGTATGAGGAGTTCGATCAAATATAAGCTGTAAAATTGGCACAAAATGGTGTGTTTGATTCAAAATGGCTGACTTCCTGTTGGGTTTGGATCATGGCTCCAAGAGATGTTTTTGTAGATCGTTAGGCACTACATATGTGTCTTGAATGACATTGTGCTCAGATAAAGTATGGCTTGGGGCTGGTGTTTAAGGATTTTAGGGGGCGCTGTGGAGTAATTAGCCCACACGCACCAGATATTAGCCTACATAACTCTTCGTGTATGGACTAACATCCATCATGTTGAATCTGGTCCAGATTGGATGAGTTATCTATAAATTAGAGCTAAACGTATGGCCATGGCGTGACGCCTCACTTCTCCACCCCCTTTTTAACAATCTCAGTTCTTGACACAGGGTTTCCCCAACTACTTTCCAGCCGCTGTCCAGCATCTTTATGGTAATTTGCTCAACTGTGTAAATTCTGGAACTTTCACAGCAAATATTACACTTCCTATTGTAAGGGGCTTAATTGCTGTCAACATTTGACCATCTAGGATCATCAAGGACCTTATGAACACCCACCACAGAAAGTTTCACCCATCTGTGACTTTCTGAAGAGCAATTATAAGTGTTTGAATATTTTTGGCGAGTAGTCCAACTTTGAGGCCTGGCCACCTCCCTTCACCAAATAAAAAGACTGAATTTTTTTGATAAGTTTTGATCCCCCATGCCTGAAGGCCATCATGAGCAATTTTGAAGCTGATCAGTCAAAATTCCAGGGAGGAGTTTGATCAAATGTAGCGGCTGTGAACGGCCAAAATGGTGTAAAAATCACATGTTCAAACCAAAATGGCCGACTTCCTGTTCATCAAGGACCATGACATTTACAGGTTTTTTTGTAGGTCTTGGGATGCTTTTCAAGTCTACCAAACGACAATTCTCTACGATGAATTAAGGTCAATGCGGAGGGTATTTTGAAGTTTTCCAGGGGGCGCTACTGAGACATTTCTTAAGGGATTTTTTCTGAACCTTTAAAATAAGTAAATTTCACGCACTTCTGACGCAGCCGCCAAAATGGTGAGTTTTTGAATATGTTTAGGCCTCCAAAAAGCCAATTCATAAGTCGTAAGAATAATTAAAGCTGCAAGCAGTGTCTAGCGGCCCACGCAGCTTAGCGCCGCTCTGGCCTGTGTCGCTACCGCCACACTCACGCATAACTGCCTGAACACCATCTCAACACTTGCAGCGAGCCTCATTATAAAATCTGTGTGAGAAAGTGTTTAAAAGGTAGAATAGCAGCTTTAAACAAAAATGGCTGACTTCATGAGGGAATAGGATTCTACATTCCAAAATGTTTTCAGGAGTCTTGACAAACTAAATATGTTCTGAATTGAATAATCCATCCTGAAAATAGTGCTTTCCAGTTTGTTTTTTTTATGATTCTAGATGGCGCTGTGCAGGTATTGGGCCAATACCACCAAGGATTTTTATACATATGTTTTTAGGACAGGAGTAGAATGCATGTTGTTGAATTTGGAGCAGATCAGATGATGTGTGTGGAAGTACAGCCAAACGTATTTCCATGGCGTGATATGAGGACTCGCCATGCTGCTACAGCCACACCCTCCTTCCAAACCTCTCAGCTCTGGACAAAAACATTTAAGCAGCCTCTCAAGTCACTGTCCACAGGGAGATTTAATTAGGTAAAGAAAGCCAAATAACCACCTTCTTTACTGAATCATTGCGCTTCCTGTTGGCAGGGGGCGGGGTTAGATGAGTAAACTACTTCAATACAGTGTTCATTGGTGGTATGTGATGACAGCCCTGAAGTATGGTAGACCTGTGACGTTTAATGTGCAAGATAATGGAGTTTGTAATTATGTGGGGAAAAGGTATGATTGTGGACATGGCCACGCCCACATGCTATGATAGAACCAAATCCTTCTAGAAAAGTCTTGTCCCCTAAGCTTGTGAAGATACTCAGTCATTTGTAAGTGTGTAAGTCATGAATTGAAAGATTAGTTTTTTTTTCATGTGACATGTATATATAGAAGAAAATGGAAGCTTTGATACAAAACCCAAACTTTCTGTGATGTTTTGCAGTGGGTTCAAAATGATTTTTGCTCAAGGCAATCACAACCTACATATGCCTGCTGAATTTCAATTTCTTATATAAAAGCACAGCTGAATGCTGATAATTTTAATACTCCTAGGGGGCGCTGTGCAGGAATTAGACCCCAACCAAGAAAATAAATGCATGGATATCCCGAATGACAGTAATGGATTTAGAAGATAAAATATCAGCAATAGAAAATAAAAACTATTTCATTAATATTTTTATTGACTTAAAGAAAGCATTTGATGTCATTGATCATTCAATGACATTACTTCATAAATCACATCGGTATGGAATGAGAGGTGTGGTTCATCAATGGCTAAATAGTTATTTAGACGATAGGAAACAGTTTGTTCAAATAAATTATGATAGATCTGAATTTACTGATATAAGGCACAACAGAGGACATGTTTCCTAAGGCAGTTAAAGAAGTTTCAGCTTCCACAAACAATGCTGATCCACTTCTACACTGCCATCATAGAGTCCGTCCTCACCTGCTCCATCACCGTCTGGTACACTGCTGCCTCTGCCAGAGACAGGTACAGACTGCAAAGCATCATTCACTCTGCAGAGAGGTTGATTGGCTGTAACCTTCCTTCTCTTAAAGAACTGTTCTCCTCCAGGACCTTGAAGAGAGCTAGGAAAATAGCTGCTGACGCCTCTCTCCAAATTTCTAGGAGTCATGTTCGATGAGGATCTCACTTGGCAATCACAAATAAGTTATATAAAAGTGAAAATTGCCAAAGCCATAGCAGTATTATATACAGTCAAGTTTCTACTAAATTCTTCTGAATTATTAACATTGTATCACTCACTGATTGAACCATATTTAATTTATTGTTTAGAAATTTAAGGAGCCACATGTAAAACCTTTACACAACCATTATTCATTCTACAAAAAAGAGCTTTGAGGATGATTAATAGCAGTAACTGCAAAGATCACTCTAATCCATTATTCATTATATATAAAATACTGAAATATCATGACTTGGTAGAGTGGAAAATATTGCAAATAATGTAAAGAGCAACTACGAGTAATTTGTTTGACAGATAATTTTCTTTTGTAAGAGGCAGAAATTATAAGATTTTTTTTTCTTCCATCTGTTCTTTTTCTTTCAAATGTGTTTTTTCCCCAATATCTTTATGTATACTTTATTTGGTTGTGGTATTATTATAATTTTTGAATGAAATAAAAGTAGTAATAAAAAAATGCTGGTTAAAATGTATAATATTGATCACATTTTTACCAACTCAATAACTCAATAACATAACAAAACACAAAAATACCCCTGGTCTACAACCCACACCACTGACTCAGGAAGTACAACAGATCCTTAATTATATTGTGCAAGCAATGTTTTTTTTTCACTTGCATAATTTAGAATTGTTTTGCTTATTTGCAACAAAAGCCTACAAAGTATATTTTTAATTATTCAGCCAAAATGATTAAGATAATGGACCATTAACATGTTTTGTTTCTTGCATTAACACAGCATATCCATCCATTTTCTTAACTGCTTAATCCTTAATGGGTCGCGGGGGTGTTGGTGCCTATCTCCAGCTGTCAACGGGCGAGAGGCAGGGTCAGGTCGCCAGTCCATCCCGGAGGGAACCCACGCATACACGGGGAGAACATGCAAACTCCATGCAGAACGAACCCACAACCTTCTTGCTGCAAGGCAACAGTGCTAACCACTGCGCCACCGTGCAGCCATAACACAGCATATATTAGAATTAAATAAAGATATTACAGTAAAAAAATATCCAATCGTTATACTTCATGAGCACATTTGTTCATGATCATTTTTAGTTAACACTTTTTTTGCTGAAGTCTGTATGCTGTTCTTAATACAGATTTCGCTTTACCTTGTCATTCTGCACAAAAAAAGCAAAAGGCATTAGTATTTGGTACTCTCACTTTTGGGACAAGTTTCAAATCCCTGGGATGCCCTGCTGCTTGTGCTGACAAGACAGACAAAACAATGATGTGTAAAACAAAACATTACAAGTCTGGAATGATTCTAATATATATAAATATTTTAGTTGAAATCAATTGAACATGGTGGTCTTGAGGGTTAAATGAAGGCAACTGGACTTTTCAACTGGACAAGAACTAAAGTTCAGTTGCCTTCTTTTAACTCAAGACAACTCATATGTAAATTAAATTCATGTACACTATTTAAAAAATAAAGGGAACACTTACAGTACCTTTTTATTAACTCTTTATTAACTCAACTGCCTTCTACATTTCCCCCCTCTGGCGATTTCTAAAGATTGCCACACTCTAGCTAAACTAACTAATGATATATCATGTGAATAACAAACATAACTGAGAGTGATAAATGAAAGTATACAAAAGTTAAGATACAGGGACACTAGTATGGGAGTACATGCATCTTGAGTAACACATAATCAATCAATTAAGCTTGTGTTAGCTGTGGTTCACTGTGTGAAACCGAAAAACCTGCCGGCTGCGTTTCTTTTAAGCAGGAAAAAAAACTTTTTCACAGCCTCCCTGGCCAGGACGACTACCATCAGGTACAGTGAAGCACTTTGGCTAACCAAGGAGTAATTTTCAAAAACAAATTGATTAAATGCAAATGATTGTGAAGTCTACTTTAAATGTGATTAAATGCAAACATTGGTGTATCTAGCTTAACTATACATTTAAATGGCTCTCTAAATGTATTATTATAAAGATACATGAAAAAGCACTACTGTCCATACTGAGTTTTACTACAGATCAGTGAAAATATCCCAATTGTCCATAAAAATATTGCTGATAAAAGTGACAAAATGTCTAGATTGTTCATACAAAGGAAAGATGAATGAAGCAGATAAATCAAAGACACTGGCTCTGTGAGGAAGTTATTGGCTTGGATACTTAGATGTTTAGGAGGTCGAGAGGACAGTTCACTGTAGCTCTTTTCCAGTTGGATCGGTTGAGACACAGCAGTCAAGTTCATCAATGTATCCATACGTGTCTCTTGATGGGTATGATGCAAAATGCCAAAACGAAATTACAATTAGTAATATGGTCACACTAATTTCCACCTTAATTATCATTCCTATCTAATTTCCTAAATTTAGGTCTAACCACCCCCCTCCCAGACCAGCCACTCGTCCCAGCACTCATAGTAAATACTTCATTTCTACTAAATTACTAGGGATGGGAATCTTACAACATCTCACGATTCAATTCGATTCCATCACATACTTTGGTTCTGGCAGCGAGTGGATCAGTGACTCAGAACTTAGCAACTCTTTGATTGTACTGTTTATTATTCTTAAATCCTGATATTTAGATCTGTCTACTTTTAAAGTAACAAGATGGAACGAAAATTGTGTTTTCTAATAAACTATTTCTTTTTGTAAACATTAGGTTGTTATACTCCCTCTTACTTTCAGCTGTGGTTTCAGTGGCTGATTGGGATTCTGACTTTTTGATGAAAAATGTCCTATAACAGTTAACTTATTCAGCTCTATATTCATGAAGCTGACCTAAATGAAAATGAGATTTAAATTAATGATTCATCATTGGAAACTCCCAAAGTGGAACTAAAGAGTCAGTACGGGATTTCCCTTTCTTTTTTTTATTTTCTACGAAGCAATTGAGTAAATAATCATTAGTTCTGATAAAAGCACTTTCTAAGCTCAAATTAAGGTGATCTTCTTTATATTTTATCAGTAAGACTGAGATCATAGGCACATAAGGCTTAGAATCGGGTTGGTTTCATTTTCGGAAGCACTCCACACTAATCAGTTCACACTCGAGCTACAGCTAAAATGCTTTGATTTAGATTTTTGGAATCTTGCATTTACATTTTTAGTAATAATCATACTTAAAATTAACCTGGTGTTAACACAATATTTTCAGTAACTGTCTAAAATTGTCATTTAGATTATTATCTCAAAGAAGTGTAAGACATGCTTTCCCATACTTAACCTAAAGATTTTCTTTATTATAGAGCAATTGTTTTGCAAAAACAGTCACTAAATAGTTTGGTTGAATTTAGATACGGTGGTTAAGTAAATTTTGTTGCTCTGTTGCTATCTAAATTTTTATTTAGTTGACACATTGCACACCTTCCCAATGGATTTGTTTGCCTTTAACTTAAGCCTAATGACACCTGGATTTTTTTTTTTTGTTTATTTGTTTAATTTACATGAGGTATTACTGGATTTAATTTCTCTAAGGGTTTCTTAGCCCTTTTCCCATGCTTTTTGACCATAACTATTTTATTATCACCCATTGTCTCTAAATTATATTGTTTCCTTTTTCCACCTTAACTACAAACATGTCTACTTGTTGCATCTACCCATGAAATCCTAAGTATTCTAAGCAAGATTGAACTTAAATCCACAAAATGCCTTCAACCTCTCCAGACGTACTCTAAAGGACCCCGATCCAACTTAGTGTCCATGGGGGTAAGCTAGTTTAGTTCCCACTGACCAACAGTTTTAATGGGGGAGCCCTTCTTAGCATTTTCTCTTGGCACCGTGGCTAGTCAGGTGTTGAGAACACGCAATGTTCATAGGAGGAGGAATCTTTCCTTGTGTACGTGCCAGTCTCTTAGGCAGAGGGGAGGTACTCTGCACTGCAAAGCTTGCTTTTCCTTTTTTCAAGTTCATAGTGTACAGCTTTAGTCAACTTTGTGTTGCATGGTATTCTCCTTTGTTCTTGTGTGCATGAAGTCAGCCAGAGCCAGTTTCTGCTGGTTTGAAAAGTCACTTCTCAGTCTTATTTCAAACGTAGTTCCATCATTTTCAGTTGCAGCACCCCACTTTTTCTTTTCAAACCGGGGGCCATGAGACACGCCCAGAGGGAAAGACATCATGTAGATTCATCAGCACATAGTTAGCTTTTTCCTTATTTTCCAATTTAGTTTATCATCTGTTTTGTCTTATCTTTTCCTATAGGATTGAATATTAATTTCTTTCTATCATCATTTTAACCTGATACTGTATTTATTTAGGCCTGCTTTATCCTTGCATGCAGATTATTACGAGTTTTCATTCATTCTGGAAGGTGGCCTGATTCCTTTTTTCTCTGCTTTTCCAGTTTTATAAGACATGTTTCATGTCAGAAATGAAATAGGATCATCTAGGTTATGACTTTCAATTATCTTGATTTCCCCATATATTTTCATCATGCTAAGCATTGAATAAAGACCATCTTTCTGTACATGTGTTTTACTTACAGCTCTATTTAATCACATCCTGTTTTGCAAGATTTCAATTTTGTCATCTGTCTTTAAATAATTTTAAATTCTAGAGTTCCTGTTCATACTTTTCAAGTTGTTTCTTAGAATTTCTAATTTTCTTATAATCAAAATGGATTAAGACTAGTTATTATTTTTGGAAACTCCAAGCATAATTTTAAAGATGAGGCATAATTATTATGTTTGTAGATTCAAGTTCCTGCTTAGTATACATTTCATTTTTTTCCCTTTTATACTTCCTGACATAAAAGCTACATGTTAAAAACACACTAAGTAAAAGCATTAAAAGATTATGCATCAACATGATTGATTGTTTATCCCCCCCCTTTCTGTTTTCTGAAGATTAAGATATTTTGCAATCTCATAATATTACTCATTCTTCACTCATAAACATTAAAATAGGAGAACTGAGCCAGTTTTCAAAGTGCTCAACATTCCAGAGGAGAAAAAGGAAAAAAACGCCTGCTTTAACACCTCATGCAAGGAAAACCACAGCTTATAGCTTTTCTTTTAACTGCACTTTCTATCAATAACCTAAAATGAGCTAGAGCAAGGAAATCACTCAGCACAAAATCCAACCGTAACAAAACCAAAAGCATTCATTCAACATTATCAATCGGTCACAGAAGTACTTTTTACATAGTGAAAAGGAGTCAGAAGTCAGTTGTTCTCTGTCCAGTCTTTTCACCGAATTACAATAATGATTTCACTTCTATTTTGTTATCTCTAACCAGTTGTTTATATTTTATATTATATAAATTGATTTTATCTGAGTTTATTTGTGGCCACTTTTTCTATGTTAAGGATTTAGTATACTGTCATTATTATTGCAATTACTAATTTTATTTAATTATTCTTGTTAAATTCATCCTCTTTTATCATAGAGTGCACTCTGTTTTTTCTCTTTTTTGTAAAACCCCCTTGTGAGGGATTGCTGAGAATTCCACGACGCAATCTTCTGTGGTTCTGTAATTTCTACACTTAACATTGTATTGTAATAACTCTTTTTGTAAAGTGCCTTGAGATGACATCTGTTGTGAAATGGCGCTATATAAATAAACTGAATTGAATTGAATTGAATTTACTTTTGCCGATTAGAAGCGCTTTGTGTCAGATTAAATGGCAAAAACCCCTTTATTTTAGTTTTTTAAGGCACATCGAAATATCTGTAACTCATGCTGGTGTTCTTTAACTAGTCAGTAGTGTTAGAGCATGCTCATAAGTTTTCATGTTTGCATTTATATTTTATTTATACTGCACTTTTTTAACAGTGAGAGTCGACAAGCAAGAATACAACCACACCTTGAGAAGAATTTTGCTCTCTACCGTAAAATGGTAGTTTAGCAGCAGTGTTGGGTATAGTTACTTTGGAAAGTAGTTAATTAGGTTACAACGTTACCATCAATTAAAAGTAATCAGTTAAGTTACAGCGTTATCTATTCATAAAAGTAACGCGTTAGAGTACTCATGGGTTACCAAAAACGCAGCGCCTCACACATACTGCAGCTTAATTGACAGACACCGCCCTCTTTTAAATGCACCCAGAAGTCGTGACTCCTGACAGTGAATAACGTCAGTCATCCGACTAAATTAACACTGCAGGATAACAATAACAGGAAAGACAGTCAGCAATAGACTATTCCACAAGGCGTTTTATTTATTAATTATCACAGAAAATTAATCAAAATTCACGCCTACCCAGAATTTTTGGCGGCCGACAGAAGGTTTTCACCAACGCAGAGTGTGCATGTTACCGTTATGTTCTTCTCCTTTTTGTTGACAAATTGAAAATAATGCCCGTACTTCCATGATGCAAACGCTGTCCTCTCTGCCATCTTGCCCGTGTTGTGCCATAAAGTTCGAAATAAAAAAATAAAAAACACACACACACACACAATGTCGGGCGCAGGGCACAGATGTATCATAGCCACTGATTTTATGATCACAGCGCTTCGACTCCGCTGATGCATCCGCAGGTGGCACAGTAGACCTCAGCCTAATGTCTGACAAAAAGCAGGCTGCAGTCGGAATTTTCCGTTCCTTGTCCAGAGAAATTCTTAAAATAACGGATTACTTTAAAAAAAAAAAAACGAAGTTACTGATTACTTAACGCACGAAACTAACGCGTTAAGTTACACATTTCACAAAAAAAGTAATTAGTAATTAATTACTTTGTAACGCGTTACCCACAACACTGTTTAGCAGGCCTGCTTTTTTCCTGTCAGGGTGTGGCTGGCCTCACATATCGAGTCTTTTTTCTGTACTCCGGGGCTGATAACTCTGGTCAGTTTCCCCATAATTAGCAGCAAGTAATCCAGCACAAGAGCGCATCCCCAAAATGTGCCCATGAGAACAGAAAGACTTAAGATTTAAAGAGTGCACTATTTTTATTCTCAAGAACCCTTATTCTACCCTTTGTCAGTTATTTAAAGTTATCAATAAATTATTTTCTCTTTTCATTTTCTCTGTCTGTCTTTACTATGTTTGTTGGTATATAGCAGTTGTTTTAGAAATGTTATGATGCAGAGCTCGTGTTATATTACAGTTTTTCTGTAGCCACATTTTTAAGGTCAGATTAAATTCAGATTTCAAAGCTTTTATATTTTTCTTAAAGGATTCTAGTGTACACTTTTTGAGTCCCCGTTTTTTCTCTATTTTTTTTCGCTGATTTAATGGCACTTTAAACAGCTTGTGGAAAAAATAGCCCGTAGATAATTAATTCCACTATGGCAATTCCAAAACCCTATTTCCCAGACCGGTCAACCCCACACGCCTTCTAGCATCTTCAGAGCTAGGTATCAACTCTTAACTATATATACATATATTCTATTGTGTGTGCTTCTGGGACACTCTACCCAGGCAAACCTCTTACGTACGTATTGCGAATAAACTGCTACCTGGGAACTCTGACAGCTGCTTTGTGATCCAATGTGGAGTCCCAGGTATAATTTGGCTTACTGAATTTGGCTTGCACATAATATAAGACGCAAATCTATGTCTAACTAACCAGTTTTAGCAGCTACTTTGCATGGTATGCAAAAATATTCCCAAAGCATACATTTCCAAACCCAAAGCTGTTAAAATAAAGTCAGGCCCTTCAATTCAATTCAGTTTATTTATATAGCGCCGTTTCACAACAGATGTCATCTCAAGGCACTTTTACAGGCCCTTACCGACATTACTCTCATCCAGCCCTCTCGTCCACACATCTAAGAGAAAAAGAATGTTATTACCTTAATAGGTATTTTTGTTCGGCCGGCCCTTTCTTCTTGGTGTGTGGGTGAGACAGCCGGTCGGAGTGTGTGTCAGCCTGGCTGGCTTCGCCAATAATGTTGGTTCTCAGAGTATCATCAAGTATTAAAAACACAGACACAGCCTTAGAGAATGGATGTGCAGCCTTGGGCCAGATTTTAATCAAATTTCAAAAAATTATGACAAAAGACAATACCTCAACACAGCATCAAACGATCGTACCAGGGACTCTCTCAAAATGGGGTGAGCAGATTGTTAAATACTTCTTCTGCGAACATAGGAAGCATGTGCGTCTTGCATACACACAAGTGCAGCGCCTAAGTGATGGATTCCAGCTTTGCTTTCCTAGACTGGAGCCAGGTTATGTTGACCCCTATCAGATTTTGACTAATGTTTTCTCGGAAATCCTCAGTGAGTCGATGTTCTGCCAGATCTTTGCACAAACAATCCTTTGGCCGTATCAAACATTCCTTGCTAATGGGGGAGATCTTGCAATGTGAAAACTAGTTATATAAACATTAATCCTAACAGTGTAATATAATATGAATCTGCCTTCTACACATCCTCCAGAGAAGGTTTCAAGTAACTGTGACTTTCTGAAGAGGAGTTGTAACTGTTTCAATATTTATGGCGAGAAGATTCAAGTTTGAGGCATAGCCACGCCCACCAGGTTCAATGCAGAAAAATTCCTTTGATAACTTTTGATCCACAATGCCTTCTGTCTCTGTTCACTGGTTAGAAGTCTTTAGGTCAAAACCTATAGGAGGAGTTTGATCAAATACGACGTGTACAAATGGAACAAAATAGCATGTTTGATTCTAAATGGCTGACTTCCTGTTGGGTTTTGGTCATGGCTCCAAGAGACTTTTTTGTAGATCTTTAGGCACTACATATGTGTGTTGAAGGACATTTCGCTCAGATAAAGTATGGCTCAGGGCTGGTGTTTTTAAGGGTTTTAGGGGGTGCTGTGGAGTAATTAAGCCACACCCACCAGATATGAGGCTACATAACTCTGTACGGATTGAGTAATATCCATCATGTCAAATCTGGTTAGGATTGGATAATTTTTCTGGATATTAGAGCCAAACGTATGGCCATGGCACGATGACTCACCTCTACACGCCGCCACAGCCACATCCTTTTATGAAAACCCTCAGTACTGGACACAGAGTTACCCCAACTGGTTTAGAGCCACTGTGCAGTATTGTTAAGCTAATTTGCTTAATTGTGTAAATTCTGGAAATTTCACGGCAAAACATTACACTTCCTGTTCTGAGGGGGCGGGGCTTAAGTGATGTCAACATTTGACCACCAAGGATCATCAGGGACGAGAAGGTTTCACCCTTCTGTAACTTTCTGAAGATTTTTAACTGTTTTAATATTTTTGGCGTGTAGTCAAAGTTTGAGGTCTGGCCACACACCCTTTAACATAGTGGAACACTCAACCCTTTGATAACTTTTGATCCCCCATGCCTGAAGGCCATCTTGACCAATTTACAAGCTGATCGGTTGAAACCTGTAGGAGTTCGATCAAATTTAGAGGCTATAAATATCAAAAACAGGGTCAAAATGGCATATTCAAGCTGGCGGACTTCCTGTAATTTTGGGACCATGATGTCTTGAAGCTTTTTGGTAGGGCTCGGGAAGCTCTACAACTCTGCCAAATGGCATGTCTGTACGATGAAATAAGGTCAATGCAAAGATCATTTTGAAAAATTCCAGGTGGCGCCACTGAGCCATTTCTTTTGCGTTTTTTTTCAAACCCTCAAAATACGTAAATTTCACACACGCCTGACGCCACCGCTAAATATTGTGAGTTTTTGAATATGTTTAGGCCTCCAAAAAGCCAATTCATTTGGGAGAAGAAAAATAATTAAAGCTGCAATTAAAGCGGCCTGTGTCACGACCGCCACACTCACGAATAACTGCCTGAACGCCATCTTAGCACTTGCAGCGAGCCTCATTATAAAATCTGTTTGAGAAAGTGTTTAAAAGGTTTGAATAGCTCCTTTAAACCAAAAAAGCTGACTTCATGAGGGAATAGGGTCCTTCATTCCAAAATGTTTTCAGGAGTCTTGAGAAACTAAATATGTTCTGAATTGAATAATCCATTTTTCCAATTCTCTCAACGGCAGCTTTAATTGATTACATTTACACACTAACATTTTCAAGATTACCATGACAGCATCTGAGCTAACCCAAACCAATCTCAGATATGAACATTATACTTAATTAATCTGCCAATCTGGAAGCTGTAGTAGGTTGAATAGTTACTGAGACTTTGAGGCACATTTGTGGCCTCTGCAGCTGATCTGATACACTCCAAGGAGTCATTATGGCCAGAATGAGTGTTTTTTGTTATTGTGGACAAAAAAAGTGGCATGTATTTTTCTGCAAGATATGTGATGGCACAATGTGGATTATTCAGATCATTAGGACTCAGTATCAAAATTATTAAAAACTGAATAGCTAGTATGGGTACAAGTTCGCGGAGGGTAAAAACCGGTTATGATTTTCTAACTCCTTAGGCCATACTGATGAAAAATCAAAAATATAGGCTGTTACATTTATATTTTATACTCACAATTTAACTACCTGTATTTACTTAGTTACTGTAACACAATTTTACTCTTCTTCAGTCATCTTCCTCTGTGATCTTTACTTATTTATCCAACTATTTCTACATTCTTCCCATGTCACCATATAGGAAACATTGTCTTAACATTCATTTTCAGTACCAAGACTAATAGCAAACTGAAATTTTGCAAGCCAGCACTTTTAAAATAAGATTCACATACCTCAGTCATGATCTATTTTATCACAGCTGCTGTTGTCTGCTGTAGATTTTTTTAAAATCTAAAATCGTTCCCTATATCCAATTCAGCAACACTCCTGCAGCAGTATCCCCAGCAGGCACTGGACTTCTAAGGCCGCCGAAGAATTTCTTCTCTCTGCTGCCTCTCTGGGGAACTGCGTTACTGCAACTTATTTCAGAGAGGCTTTTTTTCCCTTTCAAAATTAAAATTGGGATTCGGGGCTTCTCAGAAAATATCCGGGGCTCAAGCCCAAGTAGCCACCCCCTAACTCCGCCCCTTGTTTAGGACAGGAGTAGAATGCATGTTGTTGAATTTGGAGCAGATCAGATGATGTGTATGGAAATTAGAGCCAAACGTATTTCCATCGCATGATATGAGGATTCGCCATGCTGCTACAGCCACACTCTCCTTCCAAACATCTCAGCTCTGGACAAAAAACATTAAAGCAGCCTCTCCAGTCACTGTCCACAGGCAGATTTAATTAGATAAAGGAAGCCAAATAACCACCTTCTTTACATTGCACTTCCTGTTGGCAGGGGGCGGGGTTAGATGAGTAAATGACTTCAATACAGTGTTCATTGGTGGTATGTGATGAAAGCCCTGAAGTATGGTAGACATGTGACATTTAATGTGCAAGATAATAGAGTTTGTAATTATGTGGGGAAAAGGTATGATTGTGGACATGGCCACGCCCACATGCTATGATAGAACCAAATCCTTCTAGAAAAATCTTGCTCCCCAAGCTTGTGAAGATACTCAGTCATTTGTAAGTGTGTAAGTCATGAATTTAAAGATGAGGGTTTTTTTCATGTGACATGAGACTTTTTTGTAGGTTGTGAGGCACTACATATGTGTGCTAAACGACATTGTGCTCAGATAAAGTATGGCTTGGGGCTAGTGCTTTTAAGGGTTTTAGGGGCGCTGTGGAGTAATTAGGCCACACCCACCAGATATTAGCCAACATAACTCTTCGTGTATGGAATAACATCCATCATGTTGGATCTGGTCCAGATTGGATGAGTTATCTATAAATTAGAGCTAAACGTATGGCCAAGGCATGACGCCTCCCTTCTCCACCACACCACAGCCACACCCTTTTTTGAAAAATCTCAGTACTTGACACAGAGTTTCCCCAACTACTTCTCAGCTGCTGTACAGCATCACTTTTGTAATTTGCTCAAAATGGTGTGTTTAATTCAAAATGGCTGACTTGCTGTTGGGTTTGGACCATGGCGCCAAAAGACTTTTTTGTAGATCGTTAGGCACTACATATGTGTGTTGAATGAGATTGGGCTCAGATAAAGTATGGCTTGGGGCTGTTGTTTTTAAGGGTTGTAGGGGGCGCTGTGGAGTAATTAGGCTATGCCCACCAGATATTAGCAAACAAAACTCTCCAGGGATGGACTAATACCCATCCTGTTGAATCTGGTTTGGATTGGATCAGTTTTCCGGAAATTATCAGCCAAACGTATGGCCATGGCGTAATGGCTCTGTTTGTAACGCTGCCACAGCCACACCCTATTTTGAACATCCTCAGTACTTGACACAGGTTTCCCCAACTTCTTTCCAGCCGCTGTGCAGTATCATTATGGTAATTTATTAACTGTGTAAATTCACGAACTTTCACAGCAAAACATTACACTTCCTGTTCTAAGGCTTAAGTGATGTCATTATTTTACCAAGTAGGATCGTGAGGGACCTGATGAACATTGACCACAGCAAGGTTGACCCTTCTGTGACTTTCTAAATAGGAGTTATAAGTGTTTGAATATTTTCGGTGAGTAGTCCAACTTTGAGGCCTGGCCACCCCCCTTCACCAAATAAAAAGACTGCATTTTTTTGATAACTTTTGATCCCCCATGCCTGAAGGCCATGTTGAGCAATTTTGAAGCTGATCAGTCAAAATTCCAGGGAGGAGTGCGATCAAATGTAGAGGCTGTAAACGTTGGCTTCAAATGGTTTAAAAATCGCAGGTTCAAACCAAAATGGCCGACTTCCTGTGCATATGCGACCATGACGTTTTGAGGGTTTTTGGTAGGTCTTGGGATGTTCTTCATGTGTGCCAAACGGCATTTCTCTACGATGAACTAAGGTCAATGCGGAGGGTATTTTGAAGTTTTCGAGGGGGCGCTACTGAGCCATTTCTTAAGGGATTTTTTCCGAACCTTTGAAATACGTAAATTTCACGCACGTCTGACGCAGCCGCCAAATATGGTGAGTTTTTGTTATGTTTAGGCCTCCAAAAAGCCAATTCATTTTACAGAATAATAATAATAATAATTAACATTAGAGGAACAATAGGCCTTCGCAAGGCTTAGCTGCTCGGGCCTAATAATAATTAACATTAGAGGAACAATAGGCCTTCGCAGCTCTTGGCTGCTTGGGCCTAATAAAAATGCAAAGCGGATTAATAAATAAACTTTTAAAACCTAAACGAAAAAATAAATCAGGTAAAACATGCTGAGCAGTTAAAAATATTTTAATAAATAATAATTAGTTAAAAGCTCGGTTAAAAAGGTAAGTCTTGAGCCTGCTCTTAAAAACATGAACGTTCTCTGCGGCCCTGAGGTCCTCCGGCAGCCTGTTCCAGAGGTGAATAATGGAAAGACGCCTCACCGTGAGTCAGTGTCCTGACTTTGGGAGTGATAAGGAGACGGCTTCCAGAGGAGTGCAGAGACCTCGAAGGTTCATATGGTAAAAGCTGTTCAGAAAGATACGAAGGCCGAAGACCATTAAGACACTTAAAAACCATTAAAAGAACCTTTGATGATTGGGAAAACCATGTGAGGTCACACTGGATGTCTTTTTTGTCTTTGCAAGATATGCGGTGCTTAACAACCACCACCACTGGCACAAAGCATATAATTCTGTGGGGCTGGTACTGGATGGAACCAATGGAGTGTTATGTTAAGCTAATTAAAATAAGCCTCAATTATATATTTTTTTAAGCTTGCCTCATGGAACAGCTCTTTGGTGGATGAATTTAACTTGTGGTGGGTGTTCACAGGGAATTTTTTATTTTTTGATAGCTTTTTACTGGTATGAACAATGTTTGTTTTAAAACCTGATTCATTTGTATCTGACTAGATGACAATGAGGAAAACTAAACATAACTGACTGGACAAAAGGGTGTTTGACACAGTAACTCTTTTCAAGGTTTGATTACACAGCATTTCAAGAAAACTGCATAAAACCAACTGTAATATAAACATTGTTTGCTTATGTTAAAGTTGGTCATGTAATTATTTGAATCATTTATACACCTAAAGTAGCCAGATATTCACGCAACATGAGGTACAACCTTCTATTGTCCAAATCTCTGTTGTCGTTGATAAGATACTGGCATTCTACCAGCTGTTATTCAGTGATTGGGCATTCAAATTGAGGGACCACCAAAGCTCCATCCACAGCTTCTCCAAAATCAGCCGCAACTTCCCAGTCAATGTCAGGCTCCTGAATATCCTGTAGGCAGACAAGGAGTGTTACTTTACTTTTAACTCTTTTTTTTTCAAAACAGTATTATCTTAAGTTTTAAGTTTGATAGAAAACCTGAAGATTTTCCAGCTGGTTGGTTAGTTGGTTGTTCCATCATTCCAGTTTGCCAGAGCTGCTCAGGGGTTCTGTTTCCTTCTCTGCTAAGTGGATGGTGGTTCCAACCCTCACAAAAGCATCCAGGTCATTCTGAAATTTGGGAAGGAAGGTCAGGTGGACTGCAAACAGATCTTCTATAAAGCAGCAGGTTTACACCAAGCAAATTAAAAAAAGCAAATTAAGAATTGTTTTAACTTTTCCCAGGATTTTTTTTTCAAAATAAATGCAGACCCAAATCAATGGTGGAGTTTATACCTTGCAGCAAGAAGGTCTGGGGTCTTTCTGCATGGAGTTTGTATGGTCTCCCTCTGCATGTTTGGGTTCCCTCCAGGTACTCTGGGTTCCTCCCATACTACAACACTATGACAGGTTAATTTGTCTCTAAATTATCTTAAGGTGTGTATATACATGTTTGTTTGTCTTGTCTTTTTTGTCGCCATGCAATGGAGTGGTGACCTGTCCAGGGGGTACCCCACCTGTTGCCCATAGTCTGTCTGAAACAGGCACCCGAAACTCTGCATAGTAGATACTGTATAGATAATGAATGGAATTAATCCTTAAACCACTGGTCTGTATCATGACCTCATCAAGGACACATTTTAAAATGTCAACAGCTATAACTCCCATCTTCATAAGCTCTGAAACGGTCAAGTAGATATTTTCTTTAAATCTTGAACCACATAATGCATTAAAATGAGTCTTACCACAGGAAGCTACATCAAGTAGATGATCCATTTCTAGTAGGTGGAGTTCATTGTAATAATTTGATGTTACACATGTCCTTACATCCCGCCACAAACGCTCGATTCCAAAAATACAAAAAGACTTGTGAAGCCAAAACACCAATAAGGAATCTTTTTCGTAAAAGTTGTCATGTATCTATACTTTTCAAATTGTTGCAACAATTATTAGTCACTGTGCAAATACATTAAGACAAATTCTATATTTTAAAACCTTTGATTATGGACACTTTTTCCTGAGATAAATCTCTGTCCACATTCTCTACTCCTTGGTCACCTATCACCCTGTATTTCACACAGATGACGATGTTTGTTCAAATCAGTCTGTCCAAAATGCAGTAAACAGCTTTGAACATCCAAATGTATGTATGTGCATTACCATATTCAAATGGGTTAGAAGTGAATATTTTCTGAAAGTGAACAAAACATACACAATATATGGTTGTTTGATGCAGCTTCTAAACACATCACCTGCAAATAATATATAATATTAAAGTTGCTCAAACAGGGGAGAGTGAATAGCTAGGTAAGATCTTACCTTCCTGGAGTAACCATCAACTGCACCAAAAAGGACAGTGTTATACCTGGTAACATAATAAAGCAGTTAATTAATTTCAGGCCAAAATACTTATAATTCATAGCAGTACCCTACATTTTTTTACATAGTAGCATACTTACCTTATCAACTTATGGTTAGTATCCACATGCCACAAGGAAAGGGGTCCTCTGACGGAATAAGTTCTCCTTACAATGCAACCAAGTCCAGCCAGTCTTGAAAGAATTCCAAGTCCATCCACACGATGCATTGATGCAAGTCTTCTCCACTGGACATTGATACCCATTGATCTCAGCCTTCCTTTCACCATCCGATAGCCTGTACGTGTAGATGTACGTGTCGTACGGCATCATCCAGCTCTTAATCTCTTAGGTTGGTGTAAGTCTGTCTAACAGAAAGGCCAAATTCTACCATCCTGCGATGAACTGTTCTAGCTGAAATCCCCAGTAATTTTGCAATAGTATTCACTGACAGATTTAATTCAAGAAGCCCAACCAGTCTCTCTTTCTCTACTACATACAAAGGATGGCCCCTTGCTCCAGTTACAGTTTCAACTGTTTTTAGTCTAATGTTTGCATGGTCATTGTGGTCCATAACCAGTCAAAGGAACTCTTGTATGGCTTGTACAATGACTGAGTGGATATTTACATGCTTTGACAGTGCTTCCCAGAGGTACAGCTCTTGCCTACAAGTAAACAGTAGAAAGTTTGTGTCCAGAGGTTGACTTGAAAGGCCTAACTCTAATTTTCTGATTAGCCTGGAAATAATTTGTTGTCGGAGAGTATCCCGTTGAAATAAAAAATACTTATATAAATACAGACAACCTTAAGTATTATTAGCAAACTTAATTTCAAAATAAACAGTAAATAAAGTTGGTACAAAGATTAATGAAGACTTTTTCAGAATGACTTACTTGCTCTGACATCTCACAGGCTCAACTGGTGTCCTCAACTATATGAAGAGAAAATAAATATCCATAAAAATGGATATATGATCAGTATCCAAATTTGATAGGAAACCTATTCTCACAGACATGCTATTAATGTGAGGATTGTGACATCTAAAAATGTTACGGATTTCAAATTCTTAGTAAAAAAAATAGATTTTTGGCATTGCACATACGTTTGGATATATATATATATGCACAGTACATTGCACAATCTGTACTTTTCTAAATATTCTAATTGTTAAAACATTTTCAGTATGTTGCTCTGTTTGCACACTACAACCTGGGTTTCCCACTTTATCCGTTCTTAACCTTATTAACTGTAAAGTAATCTGTTTTTGTAACTACTGTACATGATGTATTTTTTTTCTTCTTTAAAATTTTGTGTTTCTGTTCTGTTTGTATGGTTTTTTTTTGGTTGCTGCTGTTATGATCAAATTTCCCCTTGCGGGACAATTATAAGATTATTCTATCATATTCCAAGCCAGCTAATAAGCCTCTAATGTTAGGAGGACATGTCAAATTATGGAAAAACTGAAAACATGCAGAGCAGGGGGTCACGAGGAACAGAGTTGAACTACACTGCACTAAAAGAAAAGCAAAGACTAGAATGTACTTAGCATATATTAGCACATGCTAACATAGGTTCATGCCCTTTCAGTATGTATACAAGAAATTAATTATGCGTTCTAAGTGCTAACGGATTCGAGAGTTAAGGTAAAACGTGCATTGTTACCCAATAAAGTGAATTTCATAGGAGAAACATGTTTTAACAACAAAATTCTTTTATGTTCCCTTACCATCTTGACCTCCTCCTTCGTCTTCTACTGTCCATGGTTCGTCTTCCGTCTTCTTCGCGAAGCAGATACGTAATGAAAAATCCAGCCAATGAAATCAATGAGAAGAGTTACCGCCCCCGACTGTCAAATAAGCCCCACTTTAAACAGAGAGGCAGCGCCTAAAGAGCATACAGAGAGGTGAAGGGGGGTTTTTCTGCTCCCTGTGCTGCATTCAGGGGCCCGCCAGTTAATATGAACACCCTCGATCGGAGCTGCGAATAAGAAATGCGCCCGCGATTAGTATTAGACGCTTTGCCATCAGAGCCATGTACTCCTCCAATTTTTTTGTCAGAAATGTAACGTCATATTATGTCATATGATAGACATTGGGTTTTGAACTAAAAGAGAGTTCACAGATTCACTGACACACGCATGACCATTCACGACTCAATCACTGACACACATTGTTTCTCAACCTCTTTGGGCTCTCTGCATATCCTCCTTCCCACTCGTGGCAGCCAGCTGGATGGGGGTGCTGATCAGCTACGACCTGCTCTGCTGTGAGGGGGAAATTTTATTGTGCTTTTCTAGCACTGACTGACCAGTCAAAGAGCTTTACACTGTAGCCACATTCACCCATTCAGATTCTCAAAAGTGTACACATTCATATAGAGGCACAGTAACCGGGCAGGCAAGCTAGAGAATTGCCAAGGGCAATGGAATTGCTTTAGACCCTGCAACAACAGTGCATCAGAAATGCCCCACATGGGGCCCTTAACGAGTTGTTACTGGCTAATTGAAAGTAGGGGTCCCCAACAGATGGCTGATATCGCTCCATATCAACGACAAAAAACATGAAAACCCGTAGACACGGTAATGACAGTTGGGAATCTCCCTAATAGACTCTGCAATGGATTAAACTAAAGGGATATAGCTGCTAGAAAACAGGTAACTAGCACTGCATTTGATTTTTTTTTCTACTCAATCATGTACATAAGTGATATATAATGCGATATAAGGCCCGAGCCTCAAAGACGTGTGCAGCCAAAATAAGGCACTTATCAAACTGGAGATAATTGCTTTTATAGTTTGCAAAATCAATACAATTTGGTGCCATTACCTTACTATCAGGTTTGGTGACATGTCTCCAAATGACAGACCCGTGCGTCTGTGAATCCTCTTCCCCCACACATCCAGCAAGCCACCTGCTGCTCTGTACTGGACAGTCGCATTCCTACTGACCTCAGCGGACAGTCAGCGTCACTTTGCCCCACAGCCCAGCTGCATAGCTACGCAATTGTCCCCCTGGTGCACCACACCACATGTCAAGACTAGTTCAGTGCTAAGCAGGCGGTGAGTGCTGAATGTTTGTGGTGGGGATTCCCTGAGTCCTGGAATTGTTTTTGTAACGTTGTCTAGGCCTGACGCATGTTTTGTTACCGAATTTGGAGACCAATCCCCAAAGCTGATCACTGAGGTGATGCACTTGTGCCATGCATCGAAATTGTGTGGTTTTTAATCACTATGAAGTTAAGTAGATAAAGTGCGATTAGAGTTATATTAATTACTATGACATGTGTTTCTAGAAATAAAATAAAAAAGCACCGGTTTTATACAGGGGTGAAAGTAGCCTAGGACAAACTAAGCACATCCTGAAAGTAAGTTATTGATCTTTTCTGTATGTATATATCTCCATGTATGCCATGTAAACAAACACAGAGCAAAATAGCGTGGTTAAAAAGCCTGAGCTTCATCCTAAAGACACAGGTGTGGACTGGAGTTTAACGCTTGGTGGTGCTGAAAGTTCGTTTTTACAGGACAAAATATTTATATTGCATTAAACACATTTAAAGCAGAGGTTTACTGTTTTAGTTTTTATAAGATGAGAGAGCTCCTTTTCTTGCTGAGTGGTAAATGAACTCCAAATCTTTTCACAGAACACAATACCAGACCATTCAAACTTTCTTTCACCCCTGACAAAATACTACCAAAATACAACAACAATTTATATTCCAAGTTTAACCCATCTGGATCTTGTACTCAAAAGAGATCATAGGAGAAAATAGAGCTCCGGATGTCACGTGACTCTCAGAGCCTGGGGCGCAGTAAAGGCGGGGTAAGCAGTGACGATTCTCGGGGCCCATGACTGAGAGAGGGACCCAGGGAAGCCCTTATAAAATTGTGTTTCTAAAAAATGTATTTGAAAAAAAAAAAAAATAGTAACTTGATTCTGATAGCAATTTCCTGGTGTCAACATTTTTTTGGGTTTTAGAAACATTAATGCCCCTCCTCCTTTTGATTACTGTAAATGGTTCAGAGTGCTAGCGCCGAAATCATATTCAGAACATCCTCTCAACCCCAAAGAAGACACAGAAGACAAGTCAGAGAACAATTCCTTCCCTTCACTGCTGTGGAAGATCTTTTCTGTCAAACCCAGTGTTACAACTTTTCAGTTTTGTGTGTCAGACACTGTGAGGTACAGGAGAATGTATGGATGCTGAACTAGCCAAGTTGCTACTGGATTGGTTATTAATAAATGCTTGCTCCTGGGTTATTTGGGCATGATGATGCAATACAGTGCCAGGAAAATTGTTTAATGGTTTACCAACTGACACACTGTCAGTTTGATGTTTTGTTCTTTTGACTGTACTTGTAAACTTGTTCAGAAGCGCTCCATAGAGATTTCCACATCTGCTTTGGCTGTCGGCTCGGTCTTGCTGATAGCCAGCAGCCCCTATGTTGAGATGCAAAGAGTATAAAACCACTGTATTTATGGTTATTTATGCGTTTTGGTTCACAATATGGTTTCAGCACATCTCGTAGTGAGTTACCGCTGCATTAAAGTGTGCATTATTCAGTTAAAGTGATGTTTTCGGACTTAAATT
This sequence comes from Apricaphanius iberus, assembly GCA_028564705.1. NCBI lineage: Eukaryota > Metazoa > Chordata > Actinopteri > Cyprinodontiformes > Aphaniidae > Apricaphanius > Apricaphanius iberus. The sequence goes on from JAPXFQ010002260.1 coordinate 920,633, forward strand.
AGTGCTAACTCATTAGAAGAGTAGCTCTGTAGATCTTCATGTCATCGTGATGTGATACAGTAGCTTTGCTCAAATTTTTCCACGTTAGCCCCCTTTTTTTCCTCTGTTAACTTATAAAGTCAAACATCAGATGTTATATTGACTATCAGTTGACCTTGCCTCTGTCAAAGTGAGGTCTTGATCATTCTGAACAGTCAAATACACTTAAACATTAGAATGTCCAATGCAGTCATTTTGACCCTTTTGAAACATGCATATTAAATAACTTTATCAAATTAAGTAATGAAGCCTTGTTGGTCCCTGACTTTTCCTAAAACTATGTAAATTTTAATAAAACTATTTTGAATATTTATCATGTGAATAATAAAGGGAATATGATCATTTCTACAAAGGATTCTGCACTGTTTCAATTTAGTTTGCAAACATTCTGGATGAGATAATATGAAAGTATTCTGTGAATGTGAGGATCTGTGTGTGCGCGTGTGTTTGTGTGTGCACCTGGCTCAGCTTTTTCCTCCATAGGCCAGGTGTTCCTGGTGATCTTTCACAGCTTAGTTCCATCAGCTCAGCTCACGAGCGGAGTTAAAAGGAGAACGCCTACCTGGGACAGATGCCAGATGGTCAACGTTGTTCGGAGTGGTAACAAGCCACGTTCTGCACTCGTTACAATTTAATCAGACTTTCTAAGAAAGAGAACTCACCGTGCTTTCCCTCCTCCAGCTCCGATCGCTCTCCTGGGCTCGTTGGCCGCCCTTCGTTGTCCTCTCCTGGTTCTGATCGTGACTCCCAGCGTCAGTCTTCCTGGTAGCTCGAACTCACGCCTCTCGGGCTGGACTCTGTTCTCCGCCTGCCTGTCCACCCTGGTCCTCCCTCCTGAGGGCCTCGCACTCCGGGATTGATCTCCTCCAAGCTATTACATTATATTACAGCTATTATATTAAGTGGCTAAAGCTTTATGGTAACTTAAACAGGGAAAAACCTTCTTGCACTCTCTTAACGAGAAAAACAAGGACGAGCTTACTTACCGGGACGAGCCCAACACTGAGAATGATCTAATCGATCTAGCGATAAAGATAGATAACAGGCTCCGAGAGAGATCGAGGGCAAGGTTGAAATCACCCACTTCTCCAGCAGCTGTCCCAGCCACTCACTTTCCCTGCACTTCCACCTCCTCGTGCCAACCTTCTCCGGAGCCAATGCAGATCGGCCGTGATCGGCTTTCTCCGGCTGAACGCCAACAATGTATGACAAGCGGTTGCTGCCCATATTGCGGTCTCTCCGGGCATTTCATTTCCGCCTTTCCCGTTCGGCCAAAAGACCAGGGGTCTCATTTATAAAACATTGCATAGAATCCCTACTAAAAGTGTACGTACGACCAAAACAAAAAGTTTAGTGTACGCCATATGTAATTACCCACCGCACTGCACCTTTAAGTCTAGTGCTTTCAGGAAATCACCATGAGCAAACTTCGTTTTTTGTTTTTCCTACACGCAATGCACCACTGAGTCATGGATTAAATACTGTCACCAGTTCTGTCTCCGATCTGCGGTGACTTCCAGCCCGACATCCCCTCAATCGGTCTCGGAACAGCCACACCTATCTAAGATTCCTTCCGAGTACCACGATCTCCACCTAGTCTTTAGTAAGTCTCGAGCCCTTTCTCTCCCTGCACACAGACCTAACGACTGTGCCATTGACCTTCTGTCCGGTGCTCCTCTACCCTCAGGCCGTCTTTTTAACTTGTCCACCAAGGAAAGGGTTGCCATGGAGACCTACATCAATGACTCACTAGCAGCGGGCATCATCCGCCTGTCCACCTCACCTCTGGGAGCGGGTTTTTTCTTTGTAGAAAAGAAGGACAAGTCTCTGCGCCTATGCATTGATTACAGGGGGTTAAATGATATCACAATAAATAATAAATATTATCTTCGTCTCATCGCCTCCGCCTTTGAAGCAGTGCAAGGTGCTACTGTGTTCACCAAACTTGACCTGCGCAACGCCTATCACCTCATCCGCATCCGTAAGGGAGACGAATGGAAAACTGCCGTTAAGACGCATATAGGTCACTTCGAGTACCTGGTTATGCCATTTGGGTTATGTAACGCTCCAGCGGTTTTTCAGTTAATGATGTATTTCGGGATTTCCTGAATGTTTTTGTTTTTGTTTATCTGGATGACATACTTATTTTCTCTAAAAATCTCTCTCAGCACCGTCAGCATGTCTGCCAGGTCCTCCAACGACTGCTTGAAAACTCCCTCTTTGTGAAGGCCGAAAAGTGCGAGTTTCACCTGACCTCCGTCTCCTTCCTTGGCTACATCTTCGAGGGTGGACAGGGGAATACGGATCCCGCAAAGATCAGAGCTGTTCAGTAGTGGCCCACTCCCACCTCCCGGAAACAGTTGCAACGGTTCCTAGGCTTTGCAAATTTTTACAGACCGAGGCTTCAGTATCATCGCCTCTCCACTGACTGCCCTCAACTCCCTCAAACGACCCTTCACCTGGGACCAGGCCGCTGATCAGGCTTTCCAAGAGCTTAAGAACAGGTTTTATAAACGCTCCTATTCTCTCCTACCCAGACACCAATTCCCAGTTTGTTCTGGAGGTGGACGCTTCAGAAAATGGGGTTGGTGCTGTCCTCTCCCAGCGCTCTCCTCAGGATCGTAAGCTCCACCCCTGCGCATTCTTCTCCAAACGCTTCAATCCCGCAGACAAGAATTACAGTATCGGTGACCGGGAGCTTCTTGCTATCAAATTGCCCTTGGAGGAGTGGCGGCACTGGCTAGAAGGGACGGAGCTTCAGATCATCGTATGGATAGACCATAAAAATCTCCTATATCTCCACAATGCCAAATGTTTAAACCCCCGGCAATACCGCTGGTCTCTTTTCTTCTCCCGATTCAACCTAAATATTACATACAAACCCCATGCCTTACCCCATCAGTTCTCCCCTGATGACCCATCAGAAGACCCCGGTCCCATCATACCTTCATCATGCACCTGTGGAGCATTAACTTGGGACATCGAATCCCTGATCAAAGAGGCCCAAGTTGACGAACCTGATCCTGGGGGAGTACCCCCTCAACGTCTTTTCGTTCCGTTCACAGTCCGCTCCCGGGCCATCCATTGGGCTGCATGCCTCCAGGTTCTCTTGTCACCCGGGCAGCAGCCAAACCATCGCTCTCCTCCGCCGTCACTTCTGGTGGCCTGGATTGAATAAAGATGTGAAGAACTACGTCGCTGCTTGCTCCATATGCAATCGGAATAAGAATGTTCATCAACCCATCTCTGGTCTCCTCCAACCCCTTTCCATCCCGGCATGGCCCTGGTCACACATAGCCCTGGACTTTGTCACTGGACTTCCCGTTTCCCGAGGTAAATCTGTAATTTTGTCTATAATTGACCGTTTTTCTAAGACTTGCCATCTTGTCGCTCTTCCCAGGCTGCCCTCCGCTGCTCAGACCGCCAGGATGCTCGCCCTTCACGTTTTCCGACTGCATGGAATCCCCAACAAGATCCTCTCGGACAGAGGGCCCCAGTTTATATCTCGGGTCTGGAAGGACTTCTGCGCTTCCCTCGGAGCACGTTCCCAGCTGACCTCGGGTTTCCACCCCCAATCCAACGGTCAGTGCGAGCGTCTGAACCAGGAACTCGAGGGCGCATTGCGCTGCTTATGTGCATCCAACCCCTCCTCCTGAAGCTTCTACTTACCATGGGTCGAATACGCACACAATTCACATATCTCAGCCGCCTCAGGAGTTTCACTGTTCGAAGCCTCTCTCGGATACCAGCCATTTCTCATCCCCAACTCAAACCCTGACCAGATCATTCCATCCGTTCGCTCTCACATAAAGAACTGCAAACGGATATGGGAACAGACAAGGATCGCACTTCAACATTCCTCAGTCTGACCAGCGGCGTCGCCCTGCCCCTCTATATACACCTGGACAGCTGGTCTGGCTGTCCGCCCGTGATTTCCCCTTTGAGGGTGTTACCAGGAAGTTTGCTCCACGATTCCTTGGCCCATATCCGATCAAACGGGTCATCAGTCCCTCTTCCGTCCGTCTGCAGCTTCCGACGCACATCCAGGTACATCCTACATTCCATGTTTCCCAAGTTAGACCTGTCTCAGATAGCCCTTTGTATAGCCCGTTAGTCTTCCTGGTAGCTCCATCTCACGCCTCTTGGGCTGGACTCTGTTCTCCGCCTGCCTGTCCACCCTGGTCCTCCCTCCTGAGGGCCTCGCACTCCGGGATTGATCTCCTCCAAGCTATTACCCACAGACGCATACTGCCTCAAGTATTCCCCCAATCGGTGATGCTCCAACGTTTCAAGTAAGAAGCCCACTCTGCTGTCGTCCTTCAGTGAATTGTGCCTGCACTCACCTCATTTTAACTGGAATCCCATATAAGTCAGTTTGCTCCATATCATGTATTGACATAAGCTCACATTTTTAAAATGTAAATAAAATCCCAATGCTTTAGAAAATATTCCAATTTTGTTTATTACCAAAGGGATCTGGACTGTTTTTGTTTTCTTAGAGATATAGCTAAAATAAATAATTAGAATTAAGAATTTAGAATTAATAATTCCATGATTGATAGTGAATCCTTTGGGGAGAGAAACCAAGCTATTAATATCCTCATACATTATATGTATCGCTTTAATTAACTCTGTACAGAATCCAAGATATTCTGAAGTTTTTATAATACTTGTATGTTCAAAAGAAACAAATGCTACGTAAAGATCCAAAAATTAAAATGAAACCCTTATCTTCAATCAAAAAAATTATAATCTACTAAATCAAAGACTAATCTGATTTTATTATGTATAGACCTATCTTTTATAAATCATGATTGGGTTTTACCATCTGTCCAATACCACTTTTCAAACAATTTGCAAAAATAAGAGTAAATAATTTGTAATCCACTTACATTTCTAGTGCAAGCACAAAACAATTAATTTAAGGTGGTCTAGCAGTACAGAAGCAGTTATATATGATTCACATAAAGTCTGATTGTCTTCAATATATGAGAATGATAGTAAAAATACCATAAAGTGCATGATTTTATGTAAATTAATATGAAAAAACTCTCAGCTGTGTTGGGGGCCCTGCAAAGGTTCTTGTCATGGGGCCCAAAATTCTTAGCAGCGCCCCTGCTCAGAGCGTAGGGGTAATGCTGGCAGGCATGAATGTAATCAAAATGAGCTTTGCTGGCTGGGATTTTGCTTTGTCTGCGTTTACTTCCCGTTTTAAAACCAAAGATATTATTGTATATACCTGGATATAAAAAGACTAAACATGTCCAACCCTTATCATGCTCCTGGGATACTTTTTTAAAACCTTAAAAGCTATCGGAGCAGACCTTTTACCAGAGCTGGACATACAATTTCCTGATCAATTTTCCCTCGTCCTACTCCACAGCATCACGTAAAGCAGATAAAAGATTGGAGGGATATAAATGGACACAATCAGGGTTTGTTATCAAGATCTAGATCTGGAATCTTCCAGCAAAGCACTGCGCGACAGGAGGGTGAGTGGAAACTCGTTATTTTAGCTTCCATTAGCTACAGGCAGCTAGGTTATTTCTTCAAAAAATAAATTACACCATAGTCTGTTCCTCGTTATGATCATCAACATCACAAAGATAATGATTCTACAAAGTTTTATGAGCTGTTTACTTGTTATGTGAGAAAGAAGACAGAAAATCCATGGCAAGATAACTGCAGGAAGTCTGCTAAAAAGCTTAATAGAAGCATGTAAAATAAACACTATATAGTTGAGGAAGTTGAGAAAACGTTGGTTTATGTACCTGATATGTAGTGGTCATCACATAAACGGAAACCTTTGTTCGCGGGGTCCCACACTTATTTTTAGCTGATCACTAGCGTTTTCATTGCAATTATCCAGTGTTTTCTGCGTTCTGGATCCTGGGGAATTTTTTAAAACTTGCTTCTTTTATCTCACCTGCATCTGTTCTCGCACGCTGGGGCATAGCAGGTATCCACCTTATTTACCGTTTCTAAGAATTGGTTAACCACAAATAACTATACCTATAATATAACTGCCACTATGGCGCTGATTCGATTTGAACTGTTGAATGCTGGGAGAAGTGACATCAACTCCCTGAGCTCTATTGGTATTACTAGCCAAAAATAGAAAGCTCTAATATTACTTTGAAAGTAGGCTACCATAAATGCCAACCTCTGAATGCTAGTAACCAGGGATGCACCAATACTGTTCTCATGTACTGTATCGGTTAAAGTTAACCGATATCATGAACCGACACTTAAAATGTTGAACCTGTGCAATAATTTCATACCAAATTTTTTACTTGAAATTTTTGTTTTGTTGTCATTGTTATTATCCTTTTTTTTAAATCTAATTCACCATCCTTTGTTGTAAAAGGAAGAGAAGAAGAAAAAAAAAACATACTTCCAATTCATTACATTTTTGTGTGTGGTAGTAGTATCGGTATTGGTACTCGCTATTGGCAAGTACTCAAGTCCATGTATTGGTATGGTATCAATTTGAAAAAAGTGGTATTGTTACATCCCTACAAGTAAACCCAACACTTTATAATCATTTTTATTATTAAACATTTATAAGTATTTGGTACGCCATTAACAGATAATTAACAAGGTATTAGATAATGATGTACAATCATTTTTACTGCTTGTGATGACTGTTTAGCATATCATTACCTGATTATTTGTAAGGTATTCAAAAATGTAATTTACAAATGAATAAAAAATGATAAACAATCTATTTACAAATGCTTGTTAACATTTTTGCTCATATCATAATTAAATCAATTATAACTTTTCAAAGTTAGAACAGTAAGATTATGATGCCCGAGTGATTTACACACATTTGTTTATAGTTGATAGATTTTGAAAATGACATCATATTGGTAAAGGTTTAGGGTCTGTTCCTACTTTCTCTCCTACTTCTCCCCAACTACATGATGTGCTGTCAATTCAAGCGCTAACCAGTTTTCTCTTAGTCTCCTCCTACAGTAGGTGCTCCTGACCCACCCTGCTTGACGACCCTGACTAAGATGGCATTGCAGTGACGGAAAGTTCTCCACGTCCGGCAACAAACTTCTGCATCAGTTCTTTTGTTCTTTCTGTGTCTCTGTTCTGTGTCTCTGTTCTGTATTCTCCAAACCACAGACGGTCTCGGCAGATGACCGCTTGTGCTGAGCCTGGTTCTGCCGGAGGTTTCTTCCTGTTAAAAGGGAGTTTTTCCTTTCCACTGTCGCTTCGTGCTTGCTCAGTGTGAGGGATTGCTGAGAATTACACGACGCAATCTTCTGTGGTTCTCTAATTTCTAAATTAAACATTGTATTGTAATAACTCTTCTTGTAAAGTGCCTTGAGATGACATCGGTTGTGAAAATGCGCTATATAAATAAACTGAATTGAATTGAATTGAAAGGGTAAAAAAAGTAACCTTTTGCAGGTCATTTGTTCATTTCTTCTTTCTTTAAAAGTCTACTATTTTCTAAAGCCTTAAAAGGATTAATATTTCTTTCTCAAATGCTTGTAATACAAACTAATTAGAAAAATTACGAGAAGCAAAGCATTGATCATCTTTTTAACCATTATATATGAATTTACTTTATAGTTTATTTATTTATATAATTTTAATTCAATATTTTCTCCAACTATAATTGGCTGGGGACAGATGGAACTGCCTTTACATAATCAACACAAGCATCAACAGAAGGAACAAATAGAGATGGCGGCTGCTACTTGCTCATGAGTCTTGAGCATTTAGCTTGATTAAAATAAAACTTGCTGAGAACACTTAAGTAGCAACTGTCGAAGGAGAAAACACTAGCTCTGCAAACATAACCGGTAAGAGGGTCGGATGAAATGGAAGAAATATGGGACAAGTGTAAATCTGCCTACATCAGGCCATCTTCAAGAAGTTAGTGATCATGCAATAAGTTGACTAGTAAGAGGCAAGGCAACTTTATTTGTATAGTACACTTTCAACATAAGGTAAATGAAAGTGCTTTACATGAGTACAAGAAATGTGAAAATTAAAACATATAATCAGTAAAAGAATGCTTAAACAACAATATTAAATATTAAAATACAAGAAAGCATAGACAATAAAACAATGCAATTTAGCAATTGAAAAATAATAATTAGAATTAAAAAAAATAGGCAAACAAGAAATCTTTAGCAATTGAGTAAAAGCAGTAATGGGATTAGTTATTCATAAGCAAATGTAAATAGTTATGTTTTTATTTTAGATTTAAAAGAGTTCAGTGTCTCTGGAGTTTTACATTCGTCCGGCAGTTTTTTCCAGATATGGGGAGCATAGAAACTGAAAGCTGCTTCTTCATGTTTGGTTATGGTTCTAGGGATGATCAGTGGACTAGAGCTGGAGGATATGAGGGATCTGGAAGGTTTGTATCATGATAGCAGATCATTAATATACTGTGATGCTAACCCATTTAAAGATTTATAGACTAATTAAAAGCACTTTGAAGTCTATTCTCTGAGCTACAGGGAGCCAATGTAAGGACTTTAGAACTGGGGTGATGTGTTCTACTTTCCTGGTTTTAGCGAGAACACGAGCAGCAGCGTTCTGGATCAGCTGCAGCTGTCTGATTGATTTCTTACGCAGACCTGTGAAGATAGTGTTATCGTAATCAAGGCGGCTAGAGATAAATGCATGGATGAGTTTTTCTAGGTCTCCTTGTGTCATCAGTCCTTTAATCCTACAAATGTTCCTCAGGTGATAGAAAGCATACCTTGCCTTATTGCTTTTATGTGACCTTGGAGGTCTGAGTCCATTGTTACACCTAGATTTCTGGCCTGGTCAGTAGTTTCTAGTCGTACCAACTGAAGTTGTGTACTGATATTCAATTGATCTTCTTTGGGTCTATAGATAAATACTTCTGTTTTGTTTTTGTTCAGTTGGAGGAAATTATGTGACATCCAGCTGTTAATTTGCATAATGCATTTATTTAGGATTTGGATGGGTTCAACATCTGGTGAGACTGAGATATAAAGTTGAGTGTCATCAGCATAGTTGTGGTAGTTAACATTATTGGTGGTTATAATTTGGCTTAATGGGAGCATGTAGAAGCTAAATAGGAGGGGCCCTAGGATGGAGCCCTGGGGGACCCTGCATGTTATTTATGTGTTTTATGATGAGAATTGGCTAATCGACACAAAGAAGTTCCTGTTTTTGAGGTAGAATTTGAACCAGTGGAGTACCGTACCAGAGAGTCTGACCCAGCTCCCTAGACTTTCCAGTAATACAGTATATCATGATCAACTGGGTCATATGCTGCACTGACATCTAGTAGTACCAGTACTGCAAGGGAATCATATAGAAGAAGGATTCCCTTGCATCCTTCATGGATAATTGATACTTGTTCAGTCTTCTTTATATATCTCATATCCAGTCTATAGAAGATAATGTAGACATAGCTAACTCCATCAACCATTGAGAGTTGTTTGCCAAAAACCTCTAAATTATCAAGGTCACTGTTCTTAATCAGAATTGAGAGTATTTCTGCAGCCGCAATAAATAACAATGGACAGATAGGACAACCTTGTTTGATTCCTATGTTTATGCTAAACCTAAACGTAGGGTAGAGATACTAAGCTATTTGTATCTTTGTAGAAGTCTAATTAAATTAAGAATATTTTCCCCGGACTTCCGGTGACGCCATGATAGGAGCAGCAGCGTGAACACGGTGCTCCTTCAGAAGAATTCAGAAATTCCTTGACATCTTTAAATTTAAAGAAGCTATACCCCCTCTGATAAACAATTTGAGATGAGTGCCTCCACTCGACAAAGAGCTCTTAATAAGCAAGTAGATACGGAAGACAAACAGCAAAAGGTGGGCAACCCCTCAGAAGCCAGCACCCAAGCCACCAGCTGCATGACAACGAGCGAGAGCAAACTTCTGGAGGAGATCAAAAAAATGCGGGAGGAAAGTAAAGAACAACATAACCTCACGGAATCCTCCCTGGACCGATTGGAACAGGCGGTGGCAGGAACCAAATGGCAGAACAAGAGGAGAGAATTACGGATTTGGCAGAGAGGATCGTGTCGTTGGAAGAAAGGGAGACGCAGCAGGAGAGGGTGCTGAAACACCTGCTCCATTGGGAGACAGAGTTGACAACCATCTCTGAGGATCTCCAAAACAGATTAAGGAGGCACAATATGAGAATTTTCCAGGTGCCAGAGGAGAATGAAGGTGGAAATTTGATAGACTTTACTAAAGATATACTAAATAAAGTTCTAACGCTGCCCCCAGACCTGGACATTAAGATAGAAAGAGCAATTCGTGCACTCCAAGCACGACCAAGAGACAATCGGGCACCACCTTGGTCTATTGTGGTGAGATTCCTGGATGCAGCTGTCAAAGATCTTGTTCTAAAGCAAGCATGGAGTCAAAGATATGTGCTTTTTCAGGGCAAGAGGATTTTCTTCGATCAAGACTACTCGCCGGATCTGCAGAAACTGAGAGCCAAAGTGCGTACAGTCATCAAACATCTACGCCATAAAGGGATCGGGGCCAAATGCTTGTACCCGACCCGACTTAAACTGAAGCTAGACTCGGGAGAGAAGACCTACGCTACATTGACGAGCGCAGCTGAAGTGTTGAAAGGCCTCGGTGTCCAAATACAAGGAGGGGAGGAAGAGTGCATAGAGGAGCAACTGATAACGGACTGGACTAGCAGAAGTAAGAAAAAAAGAGGGAGGAAGGTGAAGTCACCCGATCTGGAAACCATCATACAAGAAGACTAAAACATCGAAAGAGGTATTAAAATAGCTGAATTATATAAGGCTGCTGTATGGATAAGTGGACCAAAGAGATAAATATGAATTACTCAAGTATGAAAATCACAAGAAATTTGTCAAGGACATTTGGACATATTCTTAGTTTAAGGTCTGACTGGAAGAACCTCGATCACCTATTGTTTCCTTTGCCTTGTTTTTTTTCTGTTTTCTGTTTTTTTTCTGCACTGAGAATGCGCAACTACAACCTGTTTTTACATACTTATGCATTATTGGTCGACATTGCACACAATATGCGGTTTTCTACAGGGAGATCAAGTTACCACTCCCTGGCCCTTTACCAACGGAGCCAGACGCAGTTCCAGATAGAACGCTGTGACAGGCTAGTAGTTTGGAAGTCGAGATTTATATAGAGAATGGTTTAGTAACGTTAACCCTGACAAGTAGGCTTAAAATTTATTACATTATGTGTGTGTATGTACATTTTGATTTTCTTTTTTGTTTTGTTTTCATTTACATTCAATCAAGATGTAATACATTTTCGAAAACAATATAGCAGTGAATTATCTAAAATTAGTTACATATAATATAAAGGGAATCAACAACCCCATTAAAAGAAAAAAAGATTTTGGGTCAATTAAAAAAAAGCTCTATAGCTCTCCTCCAGGAAACGCATTTATCAGAAGTGGAACATCAAAAATTAAAAAGAGAGTGGGTAGACCAAGTGTATAGTGCTTCCTGTGGTAAGGGAAAAAAGAGAGGGGTAGCTATATTGTTTAATAAAAATGTTTACTATACCAATGAAGAGACAATCCAAGATAAGGAAGGCAGATATGTTATGGTGGTTTGCTCAGTTGCAGGGGTTAAATTAACTGTATTAAATATTAATGTGCCAAATGAAGAATGCTCCAAATTGTTTTTGAAAGAATGGCTCATCTAATTGCAGGGAGAGGGAAAGAATTGATTCTCATTGGGGGTGATCTTAATTGTGTAATCAATCATAAGCTAGATAAATTTCCTATTCCTTCAAAACCACAAGATAGAATGTCTAAAAGCTTATCAAACATGATTGAAGAGCTGGGACTAATAGATAGCTGGCGCCATCTTCATCCAAATGAAAAAGACTTTACTTTTAATTTTCAGATATATGGAAGCTATTCAAGACTAGACTATTTTCTCATGCTCAAGAAAAAGGTATTTAGAATTAAAGAATGTAAAATTGAACAAATAACAATTTCTGATCATAGCCCGGTTATTATGAGGCTGGACATAGGATTAGAAACTCAGAATAGGTATTGGAGAATTAATGTCTCCCTCCTAAAAGATACGCACATAAGAGAGGAAGTGAGATTAGCCTTAATAGAGTACTTTAACTTGAATGATAATGGGGAGGTTTCACCAACGGTGCTGTGGGACATGGGAAAGGCCACTGTAAGAGGCAAACTTATTTCTATAGGCTCTAGAATTAAGAAAGAAAGGGAAAGAAAATAAATAGAATTAGAGGAAGAAATAAAAAGTTGAAAATAGAGCATAAACAATATGGACAACAGGAAACACTGGATAAACTGAAAGATACCAGGGTCCATCTAGACAGCTTACTAACGTATAAGGCAGAAGGAGCTCTAAGATTCATAAAAAGAAAATATTATGAATTGGGGAATAAAGCAAGCAAACTGTTAGCTTTTCAGCTGAGAAAGGCCTAAGCCAGTCGCATAATACCCAAAATTAACCAACTAAATTCGAATAAGGTAGAAACTTACCCAAAAGCGATAACAGATATCTTTGCAGAATACTATCAAAGATTATACGAAGGTCAAGTTTCAACCTCAAAACTAGCCAACATAAAAGACTTCTTTAAAACGCTTAACCTTGATAGATTGTCAGAAGAAGAAGGGGCCAGCCTAGTCGAACCTATAAAAGAGATCAAAGTTAGAAATAGGATTAATAAACTAAAAAATAATAGCTCGCCGGGCACAGACAGTTTTGCAGAGGAATACTATAAAACCTATGTCACTGAGCTCTCCCCTATACTATGCTAATCATAGCATGTAGAATACAGATACATATAAATAAACTAATAAATCCAGACCAGACTGGTTTTATTTCAGTTCGCCAAGACATAAATAACGTGAGGAGTGCCTTGAACCTGCAGTCAATAATGATGAAAGATAAGCAGACCTCCACGCTCTTGAGCTTGAATGCAGAGAAAGCTTTCGACCGAGTAGACTGGACTTTTTTTAAATATACCCTTTTAGAAATAGGCCTTGGGGAAACGTTTGTAGGCTGGTTTAATGTTTTATACAAAAATCCAAAATCAACAGTAAGAATTAATAGATATTGTTCTTTTTAAGGTAGAAAGAGGGGTGAGGCAGGGCGATTCGTTATCACCAATACTTTTTGCCTTGAGTATCGAACCACTGGCAGAAGCAATTCGCCAGAATAAGTTTATTCAAGGAATAAGGGATGGAGAAGGGATGGTCGATAAAATTGCTTTATTTGCAGATGATATTCTGCTTTTTATAAAAAAAATCAAAAAACATCAATACCAGCACTTCTCCATAACCTGGATATATAAATACAGGAATTTCAGGATATAAAATAAATCGAAATAAATCAGAATGATGGTTACTGGGGACTGGCCAACAGAACTAAATAAAATGGTATCCTTTCATTGGTCTAATACAGGGTTTAGATACCTAGGGATAGTGCTGACACCCGTCCTACAGCTCTGTTCGAGACCAATTACACCAAATTAATAAAACAAGTTAAGGACGACCTGATTCGATGGAAAATTCTCCCTTTATCTTTATGTGGCAGGATTGAGACTGTTAAGATGAATGTGCTTCCGCACTTTCTTTTCTTGTTCCAAGCCCTGCCTATAAGGATTCCTGCCTCCGTATTTAAGACACTGAACAAAATGCTCTCCCAATTTATATGACAACATAAAAGACCGAGAGTAAGACACAAGACATTTCAGCTGCCAAAAGAGAAGGGGGGACATGCATTACCCAATTTGAAATACTATTACTGGGCAGCTCAATTAACAGCAATAGTTCCATGGTTGGAGAGGGACAAAGATTTAATATGGAATCAGATAGAACAAAGTGAAACTAAAGGCATAGAACTTTCAGTTCTACCATTTCTTAACCCAAAAGAGATTAGAAATTTAAAAATAGTTAACATATTTATAAAACACACTTTGAGGGTCTGGAGGAAAAAAAAAAAAAGTTGAATGACAATGGCTCCATATCCCGGGCCATGCCAATATTAGAAGGTATTGGGTTCCCCCCATCCAAATGGGATCCAGGGTTAAAAAAATGGGCAAATAAAGGGCTTATTATTCTTAAACAACTGGTTGGAGAGACGGACCTCAAAACATTCTCTCAGATTAGGTAGCAATTTGACCTTCCCGTAAACGACATGTATAAATATTTTCAGATAAGGCATTATATTATGAACCATAAAGAGAAAAAAAGGTTATAATAAACAACCTAATGCAATTGAACAATACTTTATCGCACGCATAGGAAAAAAATCCCAAGCTAAAGGCTACGTTACAAATTTATATCAGAGACTTTTTTATGATTGCTCCCAGAACACGGGATACATAAAAGAGAAATGGGAATTAGAATTAACTGTGTTAATTGAAGATGAGCAGTGGGAGGATATATGCAGGCAAACTCACAAGGGGATTAATAACCAAATGTGGAAGGAATTTGACTGGCAGGTAAAAACTAGATATTTTCGCACCCTTCTTGTTGCATCGGGGTTCGTAAAAGATGCGGTGTCTCCACTCTGTTGGAGGAATTGTGGGGAGGTGGGGGACCACTCCCATATATTCTGGGACTGCCCTGTTTTTCTCATATATTGGAGAAAGATAAAGGAGGAGCTGGAAAAGATCTTGGGAAGGGATATACCCTCACACTCCCTATTCTATCTGTTCGGGGCTACATCAAGTGAAGCATTAAATCTGGATATATTGTCCGTATCTTATTATTGGCAGCAAAGAAAACCATAACTGTAAACTGGAAAGAGGTAAAACCTCCAACTATAAAAGAATGGAAGGAGAGAAATAAAACAAATATACGTATTGAAACAGATGACATACATATTACAAATGAAGGTTGATCGCTTCCAGGACAGATGGGAATGTGTCAAACAGTACATAACAAGGTGATGCAATGGGTGGTCTCCCTTTCATGAAGAGGAAGGAAATGCATCAGCGATGAATTAAGTGATTGTACCGTTATTTAAGTTTTTTTTTGTGTGTGTGTGTGTATTTCTTGTTCAATGTCAGGGTTGCTAAAGTAAGATGTACAATGTCAAACTTAAAAAATAAAGTTTAAAAAAAAAATAGAAAATTTTCCCCAAAACCAAAGTATTCTAAGGACCGAATCATACAATTATGCTCCATCATGTTGAACGCTTTATAGAAATCTAGAACTTAGCTAACTGAGGCTAAATGTTTACTGTTTAATTGCAATTTGTCTGGCTCTGAATTTAAAATATTCCTATATCTGATGAATACTTGTATCATTATAAATATTTGAAAATTCTTGTTTAACTTCTTCACAGAAAGATTGCCTGTGTAGAAGAGTTGAGTTAAAATTCCTGTACCCTCGGTTCTGAAGCTGTCGATCTTTCTCATTAAAGGAGATTTGTATGAGGCAGTGATCAGTCCGGGGGGCAGCAGATATATCAGTGCTCACATTAAACTGAGTGATATCATCTGAGGTTTCCCAGAAGTCAAGGTGAGATTTGATCAATCAATCTAATTTACTCCATGAAAACATTTGTTTATTGGGGTAAGCGAGACGCCAAGGATCAGATAAATTGAGGCTTAGACAGAAATTTTGCAGCATTGGATTTAAGTGGTGTGTATCAAAGTTAGATGGGGATCTGTCTAGCCACTCATCTAAAACCATGTTAAAATCTCCACATAATAGAATTTTTGAAGTGCAATATTTTTGTCTAAGATTTGTAATGATGTTGGAGAATTCTTGCAGTAGAATCCTGTTTTGACTAGCAGAGTTATAACCATAGATATTCCCAAGTATTAATAGACTATTTTCAATTTCTAATACACGTTATCCAATGTCCATGTTCATCTTTATTAATGTTTTTGATAGAACCTGTAAAGTTGTTAAACAAAATGGCGACACCTGCTGATCTGTTTGTACCATGACATAGTATGCATTTATTTCCCCACTGGTTATACCCATAGACTGTAAAAAACAATGGACTAATAACCCTTGTTGATATCACCCATAGGTTTTTGAAAAGCAAAAATGAAGCCAACAGGGCGGTTCCTAGCGGTGCCATCTTGACTGCGTCACTCGCCTTGTCACTCTCAGAAACTCCAAAAATTGGCAAATAGGTGGAGCTGAGAGTGACGCTATGAGGCTGGGAGCGGGGAGTTGATGCTCTGACTAGCTCCAAGCTAGTCGGGAGCTAGTCCGGAGCTAACTGAATCTAATGTAGGCTACAGCCAGTTTCAGAAGACTGGCCGGTTTTTCCACAAGGTCGCTTTACACAGAAACATATCGATTGGGGAACACATATCAATATAACTAGACCCAAATGGGTCGGGTCACTACGGCCTAAAATGGTTGTATTTTCATTACCATCAGTGGAGGGTGAGGACATGGGCGGGCTTAGATCAAGAACATCTCCAGCAAAAAGCAGTCACAAAGTCATCATGACAACTCAGATCCTCTCAAAAAATAAAAGACTTTTGACTAACCTCACATCTCAGACATCCATTAGTTCATGCCCCCACCAGTACTGATCTAACCAGCAATTATCCAGTCTGTCTAGAGTCCGACTCTGTATTCTTCCAGCCTGATCTAGCCGACTCCCACTCTTGATGCCGTGGCTTCTCAGTCCTGCTGACTTTGCAACTCTGCTGCTACCTGACCGGTTGCCTGCTCCAACTCCTGTGTAGAAATAAATAAAAGCACCGATCAGAACAGCATTCCTCTTGGTCACCTGACAGAAATTCTTCCCCCTCTGCTGGTGAAGCATCAGCCCGTATAAAGCCTTCCCCGAAGCAGAGACTTCTTGGACAGTCTGTTACTGAACCAATACCACAGCAAGCCATCTTTGTCCAATAACTGAAGATTAACATCCAAAATCGAATAAAAACGGCAGAGGCAACTGATAGTGGAGTTCAGAATCGTGAAATGTCTGAAGTCTTTACGTTAGTCCCAGGATGTGAAGGCCTTCCCAGAGCAAGCAGATGGGGAAAGCAGACTGGTACAACCTATTAGCTACCGTTAGCCACCATTAGCCCCCAGAGTTAGCACAGACTGACATCTCAATCAAAAGGACACGCCCCTAATTATTCATCATTTCAAGATTAAATTACAAATAAACGGAGGAGTTATGAAAAAATTCACCCCTCTCAGAGTTGTCATGACGGTTAACCTAAGCTAGCTAACCTAAAATGAAATGTGAAATTGAACCAGGCTGTAAACATGTTTATTTTAGCTGTAAATTTGGCCTTTTTAACATGGGAATCAATGGGAATTTGCTCCTTTTTGGAGCCAGCCCCCAGTGGATGAGGGAAGAACTGCAATTTTTTTCCACTTCCTGGTTGGCTTCACATTCTGTGGGCGGAGTTTGCCCCTTGGTTAGACCAGAATCTTAGGCCACGTCCACACTAAGCCGCATAATGCCTTAAACGTATAATTATTTAGTCTACACCCCCCTATCGTCCACACTAACCCGGTGTCGTTTAAGGTCTGTGGCCGGATAACGATTAGCCGGGTAAGAGAGCCGTGTAAATCTTAATTCAACGGCTAAACGTGCTAGTGTGGACAGCTTCCCCAGATGATAAAAGGAAGTGGCGTCAATGAATGCTGCGTCAATAGCAATACGACACTACAGACAAAGACAACAGCGAAGAGTAATAAATCGATCTCTGTCCACACCAAAAACTCTCTTTTCTTCTGAGCAGCTATTGTTCTCTTCGGTTAACGGGACAAGCAGATATGTACTGTGCTGTAGAGCTTTTTGTATATATTATGTAGGCACTGGCGTCACGTAGATTATACGCGTGTTTCGTGCATCTTTTCGCGCATGCCCAGTATTTGCACAGGTCAGTATGGGATTGCGCAATCATGGGACCTTAAACGGGGCTTAAATGCTCGTGTTGAGTGGATAACATTAGGCGTCTAACTCCCCGTATAACCTTATCGGCTTAGTGTGGACGTAGCCTTAAATCAGAGTCATTGGAGTGTGTCTCTTGTAATAGTATGCAGTTAGCTTTGGAGTTTACAGAATAGAAAAACTGATTTTCTTTTGACATTATCTCTTAATCCCCTAACATTTAAAGAAAAAAAAGAATAATTACAAAGAAAGGACGACATATATTAATATGAAATGACTATCTGTTTAGGTTGTAAATTTAGCCGTCTCTCCACTAGTACCTTTTACCGTGCCGTACTGTACCGTTACTATCGATAACTCGACTCGACACGGCTCGACTCGTTAAGTGTTGGTTGACAGTTGCAACAAACCAGAGCGTCTAAAGTAAGCGGGTGTGTCATATGGTGGGCGGCCCCAGAGTACGTAGAGGGAAGTAAACAAAGTCTCAGAGAGGAAGAAGAACAATGGCGAATAAGAATACATCAGATGGGTATAAGGGGGAAAATGATAAAATGGATTAGAAATTTCTTTTCTGGTAGAAATATTTCTGTGCGTATAGGAAGAGAATTTAACTCTACATACGATGTTGAAAATGGTACACCTCAGGGCAGTATTATTAGTCCTGTTTTATTTTCAATAATGATAAAGGAAATATTTTGTAATGTGGAGTCGTCTATTGGAGTGTCCCTTTTTGCAGATGATGGGATGATGTGGAAAAGAAGTAGATACATTTTGTTTATTGTAAAAAAGATACAACAAGCTATAAATAAAGTTAAGTCCTGGGCTTTAAAGTGGGGATGCAGATTTTTAGTAAATAAGACAAAAGTCATGTTTTTCACTAGGAACAAAAGTAATTACAATATAAATGTTACATTGTATAATCAAAATTTAGAAAGGGTAAATTAGTTTAAATATCTGGGGCTCTGGTTTGATTCTAGACTTACATGGGGTTTGCATATTAATAAAGTTGTAGAACGATGTCAGAAGGTAATAAATGTAGTGAGATGTCTTAGAGGCCGTGATTGGGGAGCAAGTCAATCTTGTTTAAGGAAAATCTATGTAGCTCTTATTAGATCTGTTATTGATTATGAAAATGTGGTGTATAGGTCAACAGCAAAAAGTAACCTTAAAAAATTAGACATTATTTAGTATAAAGCTTTGCGTATTTGCAGTGGGGCAATGAGGTCCACTTCTGTGGCTGCTCTCCAGGTAGAAGTTGAAGAAATGCCTTTGGAATTAAGGAGAGGTCAATTAAATCTGCTGTACTGGGTAAATTTACATGGGTAGATGGCAAATCCTCCTGGACAAAAACTGTTGCAGCCTTGCCAAGAGCGAGCTTTAAGAACGTTTTCTAGTTTTGGGTGGGTTATAGAAAGAGATATAGAAGAAGATGATTTAAAGGGCCTTGAATTGAGCCCTTTAGTTCCTATTCCTGCTATAGCTCCTTGGCTTTTTAAAGAGACAAAGGTTGATTTAGAAGTGTTAAAGTTGAAAAGGTATAGCAGTGGTATTATCGATGGTCATATTAGAAGATTTTATTCTGAGTATGTGGATAAATACAGAGATGAATCTAAAATGATGGATGGTAAAGTCAGCATTGCTTTTATAATATTAGAGTTTGGAATTATTTTAAATAAAATAATTAGTAATAATTTGTCCGTTTTTACTGGGGAGATTTTAGCTATTCTTATTGCTTTAAACTGGATAAAGGACAAAGATTTAAGAAACGTTTTAATAGTTTCAGATTCTAGTAGTGCATTAATGAGTATTCAAAATATGAAATCAGACTCTAGACAGGACATAATTTTAGAAATTGGACATTCTTTATATAGATTATCTTCTGGCAGAAAAGAAATAGTGTTTTTATGGCTGCCTTCTCACATCGGGGTGGTGGGGAATGAATATGCAGATAAATATGCAAAGAGGGGAGCTTGTAAAACACATATAGATTTTTCATGTAAAATGAATATGTTTGAGGCAAAGTGCATTATTAAAGAAAAAAATAAAAGAAAGTGGCAAGAAAGTTGGGATAGAGAAGTTAAAGGGCAATTATATGATAGTTTTCAAAAGAAAGTAGGGGAGACAAGATCATGGAATTAAAAAAAATCGGAAAGGAGAAGATGTCACGTCCCGCATGAGACTTGCACACACTGGTCTAAATAGCACTCTACATATAATTGGGGCACATGAAACTGGAAATTGCAGCTATTGTGGAGAATCAGAAACAATAGAGCATAACAAAAGAGAAGATTATTGAAAGCTAGGGTTCTGGAAAAAAGATTCCTTTTTAGTTAAGGAAATTTTATTAAATGCAGCAGTAGATGCTATTATAAGACTTTAATGATATTTTTAAGATCCGAAGGATTATTTTTTAGGATTTAAGGAGAGGACTGCTGGGGCCTTCCCGACCCACACTCCATTCCAAAAGGTGGCGGTAATGCACAGTAAAAGTTGTTTGCCAACCGCCAATAAACTAAAGAAGAAGAAGAAGAATGACGACCTCACATAGCGATTGTGAGCTTTTTGCTCAGTTTGTGGATTTCTGTAGTCCCACGTCGAAGATAAAGCCTCTCTCATCGAAGAATAAAGACCCCGGAAGAGCTGCACACTGCAAGGAAAAACACGGTGGAGTAGTACACACGAGTGTGGGAAGCTCTGCAGGAGAATGAAGCTACAGACAGGACCCCGACAGCTTGTGTGGTTAAACCAATGCAAATTCTACCCCGGTGTGGTTGGCTATAAATGCTCTCTGGGTATTTATTTATTCACTAAAGCCCAGTGTAAAAACCTATGTTAACAAGTTGGCTTTATTAATAAGTATTGTGTGTGCGTTTTTCAGATGACTGCTCTGTGAAGTTGTCGCAGCCGACCGTCGGTTTGGTTGTTTAACTGGGCCTTGCAGTGATGAGACATGTTCTAGGTTTCATCGTAGCTCAGTGGCTGCAGAATTTCAGGATGTGGGAACTAATTCATCTACATGCGCAACAAACTACGTCCAGAGATGGAGCGACACTGCTTTTCGCTTCTGTGTCCCCTTAAAGAAAGGAGTTGCCATATACATGCTACGAATTCTATTAATTACAAACCACAACTGTATGTTTTGTAATAAAGCTGTGTATTTTGAAAATGTTTTGGTTATTTAAATCATCACCACTAAAATGTGTTTTACAGATATCCCATCTTTGAGTTGGCTAAGGCTTTTCAGCAGCTTTCAAATTTATGCAATTTACTTACTTAGCAGCACAATACTTTTGTACTTTTAACAGCCAGAGCAAATGTTGCTATCAGATTTTTAAAATGTTGCTGAACCCTGATGCCAGACATAATTTGATACAAATGATTCCACCAACCAGCATGTAATGAAACTGCAAATGAAAATACAAGTGTATAACTGGGACATTTTTATTGGACAGGTATAGATAAAGTTCAGAAACAAAAGTCCAGTTGCACATGTCTGTGGGTCATGGTTTAGTCTGCAGCATCCCAGGAATGTTTGATTGAAGGCAGACTGACGGCATCGTGTCATCTCTACGCTCCATAAGCCGGTTTCCTGCTTCTGCTCCATCAGAAGAAGATGTTGATCCCGCTGCAACGGATCACAGATATTTTTTTAAAGAACTATGCTTACAGTGCATTTAAAACATACAGTAAGAATTAAATTTAAGTAATAGAAACAAACGTCTCACTGTGCAAAGACGAACTGGAACGCTATAACTGGGGAATTACGTCATGTTCTCGCATACAATGACTCTGAGGCGGGAGTGTCTGAGACAACTGGAAAGCAGAATCACTTCTGAGGTGATGGTTACACCCCTGGTCATGCCCTTCTACTTCCGGTCCATGGGTCCCTACTGTCAAAAAATATGAATGAGAGACAGCAGAGCGATAAAAGTTATTTTCTTATCCTGTTTGAAATGCGCCGTGGATCGAACATATGATGTCCGTGAATTTTAAAAGCACATTTTGATGCGGAGAAAACGCTGATTTTCGAACGGTGGTAAAAGTTACTTTAGGCTTTGCGTGATAACACTTAGATAACAACCAACGAAAAAGGAGACAAAGGGCAGTAGCCTCCATGACGAAGGAATGAGCATTAAGCGTGTAAAATTCCACTATAAATCTGACCATGTGGAAAGGGGCAGCTATGCTGGGGGCGAAATAAGAGCTGGCATGCGGGAGAAGCTCTACAAGGTCTCGGTGAGGGTTTTTTACATGCTAGCTAGTGCCAGGTGACGTTAGCTGCGCTACTTCTTAAATGTGACTTCTGATTTGTAGCCATTTTAGTTGCAAATTTTTGCAAGCCAAATAACTTGACAAACAAAGTTGCATCTCAAATCAGTGATTATCATTTAAATTGAGGTGCATCATATGTGTGATTCAGGATGTAAGACAAAGTGGACCAGAAAATAACTTTTATTGCTCCATTGACTTCCATTCATTATTTTTTCCGGACAGGGGACCCACAGGCCGACCGGTAAGGGAGGAGACTTATGATGCGTTCTATTTACTTCGGAAGTCGGAGCTTGGTTTGGCGTCACGCCTGAGTAACCAGCATTCCAGTAACGCTGGATAAGTTGGGATTCCAATATGGCCAAAATAGCTGTAGTTGTAGTACCTCTTACAAACATTGTTTTAAGATATTCTTTCCATATACAAACACCCCTTTTATTTTGTTAAGATTAGAGTTGCAGGCTCTATATGCAAGATGAATTTTAGATGCATTGTTACTAGTGTGTCTTGTAAAATATAAATGTTTCCACCAAAGCTACTATTGTTGTTGTGAGGAGCAGCCATATTGAATTCAAAGTTGGAGCAAAATAAAATCTCAGACTTTCCAAGTGGGTAGTCTGACTTCAGAGGGCGTTTCAGTTTACTTTTCCCACTCTGAAGTCTGAATTTCTGAGATCCTAGTACAAATAGATGCATCAGGCTCCCAGTTAGGAATATCAGAATCATCACCAGCAGAGAATATTCAATAAAGAAAGAACTGCCACTCTCATTATACTTCCGGCTTCTGAACTGGTTGCAGTTCCACTCTGGTTCCATATGAGGGTGCTCTCGTGACAAGGAGCAATACCCCTCAAAATCCACTTTTCTCGGGATATCATTTTTTGTCTAGTAATTCTATATATTGTATTTTAAGGGAGATGTAAAGAAAGTACACATTGCTAGGTGTTAGATTTTTTAGAGTCACTTATTTGCTTTAAGAAGTATTTTAAAATGTCAATGACGTCATACACATTGTATGACCAGAGATACTGCTTTATGGCAATCTTTATTTTTTTGTTTAAATTTCACAGTACATATATAACCATAGGTAAATAATACTGATAGCAACCAAAAAAAAGTTGTTAGGTTGAAAAAAAAAAAAATTGTGGCGAAAAGGTCCGCCTTAACATTGTAGCGCTGCTTCAGATGCCATGATGCCAGACATAAGTCCTTGTTCATTCAACTTTCAACCTATAACCTATGTTGAACTTGCAAAACCTACAATCAAATCTGAGATTTCTCAGCTGCATTCGGGTGAAAGAGACAGATTTAGCCGTCTAGCTCCATAGAGTCCCATTCATCTTGCACTCATGGCAATCGCCTCCCAGTGGAACTCTGGTGGAACTGCAAACAACATTAATTACAATGGGACTTAATAGAGAGTGGCAAGGCTCTCTGTAGACTAGCTCTGTCACCGGGTAGAGGCAGGTACTGCTTTTCTCGTCTCTGATTGGATACAAGTTCTTTTGCATGATTAGCTATTTCTTTTGGGAGCTAGTCCTGCCTTTTTTGCCTCTGATTGGCCACACTGTAAACCTCAAGGTAAAACTCAAAAAAAGTTAGGGAATCAGTCGTCACATATTTTTTGAGTTCATAAACTCAGATATTTGAGTATATCAGAGCTTAAATATGTGGAGTTTATGTTAAATATGTTTTCAAATTATAATTAATTCAACTTACCAATTAAGCCAACTCAAAAATGTTCAGTACATGCAACTCATATTCATTCATCTTTCTAAGTGTAGTAACTCAGAACAACTTAATCATTTCAAGTATGAAAACTTTGTATATTCCTTATTTTATATAAATTTTTTCCTTTTTTTTTTCTTTTCCTTTATTGATTTTCATCCCCTTGTAAATATCTGATATGTGAAATCAGTCAATTGACAATTTAGCTTTATGTATAACAAAATGTTAATAAAAAAAATCTGCACTCGTTTGCTTTACGTCAGTAGCCTTTTTTTTACGACGTTCCACCATTTTGTATTTTGAGGAAGCCATACAACTTTCTTGCACACACCTAGCTCCTCGGCGCGCTGTACACCCTTTTGTGGTAGCTCTGAACGACTCTGTTGGAATCATTTTGTCGTTGCTTTGGAGGAATATTTGTATCTGGGAGAACTAATAGCAATAAAGACATTTTTCTCAGGTCCATGGTGTAAAATTCATCGATCACTTGGAGGAGCGAAGGTAGGACACATACATTAGGCTGGTGTTTTAGCATTGTTAGCTTGGCGGCTAAAATGAAGGTTAGCATTACAGCATAAGGCTATAACGGAACCTAGCTCTGGTTGCTCAGGTGTTACACATATTGAATGCCACGTGTATTTTTTACGTTAGTTGTGTTGTAGTTTTGATGTGTTTACCGATGTTTGTTTAAAGTTTCAAAATGTAATGTTAATCATACGGATGCGCGTGACAACAATGGGCCCATCACCTTAACTGCGCCTTTTTTTAAACTTGCTGGGTGGGAGTTGATTTGCCAGATGTAAGATATTGAGGGTGTTTGAAGACTACATTATGTTTTCCATAAGTGAAAGATGACGCAGTTCCTTCCACCGAACCTGCTGGCCCTGTTTGCGCCTCGAGATCCCATACCCTTCCTACCTCAGCTGGAAAAATTACCCCACGAGAAACACCACAACCAACCCTACTGTGGTATCGCCCCCTTTATCAGGCACTTCGAGGTGGGTCGTGTTTTTCATTTTATTACATTGATATATTTTAACGTTCTACTTTCTAACTAAAGCATTTTTCCTCGTCTTTGGATCAGGATCCCAGAGATGCCCCTCCACCAACAAGAGCAGAGACTCGCGAAGAGCGTCTGGAGAGAAAGGTTAGAGCTATGTGGTGAACAGATTTACTTGGAATGGTAATGGAAATTGTTTTGACAATGTCTTTATCCACTGACCTGTGCATATGTTGTGTAGCTGTTAATGTATTTGTGTTGGGATTGAACTGGGTACACCATAGTAATAGTCTTACTTAAAGAGGTATCCCACCCTGATTGAAATTTCAGGAATCAATTTGGCTCCAATTTTCAAAAGCTGGTTGAGGTTAAAGTTCATTTGTTAAACCGTATTACCTCTTTCAGATCTAAACCTTAAAATGCTCTTCTGGACCCCGACCCCTCGTATTTTTGCCATAGAAGAGTGACCAGCGTTAAACACATAAATCATTATTTGGATGTCTGAATCTCTTCTTTTTTTTTTTTTTTAGGAATTTCTATGAGAATAAATTAGGAATAGAGTTCTTATTTCTAAAATTTTCACTCCTAACACAGCACTACCCATAAGTAAATTGTAAGCCTGTTTCAAAAGACTGCGGTGGCATCAGTGAGCCTTTTGGTCATTCATATAGGCCAGTTTATGCTTCTCTGATGGACACGGATTGGCACAACGGCATTATCGATCAACGCAAGGGCTCTCCGTCACCTACACAACGACGGATGGTGTTGTGTAGCCCCATTTTTTTAACTTTCTGTTAAAAAAACATTTTTTTAACAGAGGGCATATGCATCTGATTGCAGCCAAGGATTGTTTCACCAGAACGGAGCTCTATAGTTGCTGTAAGCAGTAGTTAATGCCGTGCAAAATTCCCACATTGCAATGTGCATTTTGTGCATTCTTAAGACATAGTGCTGGCAATATTACTGTAATATGTCAGCAAGGTATGTACTGAGATAAGTGATATCTTCTTTTTAAAGTAATATAAAATAAGCTATAGTCTCACAAAGACACCTGAAAAAGTGTTTACTCTAGTCTTTCTTCCTTTATTTCCTTAAATGCACCTAATGTACAAGCAGCTTAGTGCAGACAAGCTTCTGCAAACATGAATAACAAGCCGGCTCTCTAATACGAAAGGAATGTTGGTGACAAAGTTTCACAGAAGGTAGCAAACTGTGGTCAGAAATGTCGGCAGATTTGTCGCTAGGTACTTTTTTTGAACTAAAAAAAAACAGTTTGAAAGCGCAATCGGAACAGTGCATGACCAGCACTGTTGCTGCGTTTTTCTGTCGTTTGATCCCGACCATAGAACGCATAGACCCGACAGACAGCGGTGAAAGTAATTATTTATATCCCCATCATAAGCGCTTCCTATGCATGAAAAACCGATAGTAAACGGCATGCAGCAACCACCTTCTAAGGATTCTCATTTAAGAACTGGGCCCCTGGCTCCTTGTTACAAACACCATTGGGGGGGTGTTGAGTAGGGCTGTGTATCAATCAAAGATTTTCGATACCGGTACTAATACCGATACCTTCACTTCGATACCGGTTCCTGTACGATACTTTTTTCGATACCAATTTTATAAGATAAGAAGATAACAAAGATTACATTACACGATCTACAAATCTTCCGTTTATTTTTCAGCTTTGGTAGTCTTCCACTCCAAGCAGTTTAACAGAAAAACTAAACAACAAATTATTTGGAGTGCAAAAGAACACTTGCAAACAAGTTACAAATTAATCTAATATTCTACTACATACTGGACCTTTGCCCTTAGCAGTTTTTCTTCAGAAAAATTAACATGTCAGCTTTCTCAGGACACAGACAAGCCCGCTCTTGGCTGATGGTGTCCCCAGCAGTAGAAAAAGTACGCTCTGAGGGTGTGGATGATGCTTGGACACAGAGATACCTGGTTGCCAAGTTTGATAGCATTGGCATAGTGTCCCTTGCATTCCACCACCAGGTTACTGGATTCACTGAGGTTAGAGTAGATGGCAGACCTCTGTATCGCCGTATCTCTTCCTCAATCTTCTCTATGGTGCTAAGAGTGTTCTCTTGTCTTGTTTCAACTGCTATGTCCTCATCTGCAAATAGCTCCTCAAGGGCAGAAAGCTTCGGCTTCTTCTGGAAACGAGAAGAAGAAAAAGAGATGCCAACAAGTTGTATTTGTTCTGACGATGAAATGTGGGGGGTGTGGGGGTAGAGGATGTATTTGTATATTTTTTATTTTACCAGTGTTGTTACTGCAGCTGTACACTCTTCATCAGAAGAGTTGTCATCATGGTCACCAGCTGTCCCTTCAAGCTCCTGCTCCATTTGGTGGGCCTGGGTCACTACACCTTTATTCTGAATTCAATAGATTATGGGAGTCATATAAGCTGATCTACAAAGATAGAGGAATCAAATATTATCATTAACAAAAGACCCCTGTTGTGAGGTCCTAGTTACCAGCTCCTCTTTTAGTCTGGTCCACACTTCACTGGCCACTTTGGTCTTAAATCTTGGGTCTAATGCTGTGCCCTCCTCCAAGAACTGCCTGATGCTCTCATCCTGCAACATAAAAAAAAATACTATATATATATAAATACTATAGTTGTCAAATCTCTGAGTGTACCCTACGAACACAATTTAAAAATCTACAGGATTATGCTACAACATACTTGGTATCGTTTTGAGAGGTCACCCCAGATCTTGTCCTTGATGGTCTGTGTAAAGGAGCAGTCCTCATCAGTCACTGTGAAGTGGTGCTGGAGTTTCCCCAAGATGGGCAGAATCTGGCCCAAAGTTGGACTCCTTTCAGCAGAGATGCAGATGGTTGAAGTATAGAGTATCTTCATTACTTTGACAAACTGTTCTGCTTTTCTATAATCCTCATCTGAAAGCCTCTCCAGTCTGAAAAAAATATATACACATTGTTTTATTAGCTAGACCACAGCCAAGGAAATTAGTATACATTGTTAAGAGAATAAGGTAATAACAATGTCCATATATACCTGTCCTTCTCCATTGATTTTTTTAGCCGAGGGTCCATAGAGGCTGCCTGGATGGCAGGAAACTGCTCCAGAAATCGCTCAACCATCAGGAACAGACTGTTCCACCTGTTCTTTACATCCAAAATGATGGCATGTTCAGGAAGATCTAGAGAGAGACAGTGTGTGTGTGGTTGTCAGATGGGTTATTTGTAGTAATAATGGGTAAATAATTTATTTAGCCATGTAATGTTGGACTAAGCTTACTTTATTTTGATTTACACCTACCAAGAAGACGCTGCTTCTCTTTAAGAACAGGTTTAGCCAAGCTGCACCGCTTTAACCAAACCACCATAGCTCTGATTCTTCCTGCCCACTTTGAGATGGCAGGTATAGTGTACAACTTTTGAGCAGCAATGTTTAATGTATGAGCAAAGCAGCTAATTTTTCTAATGCTCATCTTTTTTACTGCTACATCCATATTAGCTGCGTTATCTACTGTTATGGCAACTACTTTTTCCTTTATGTTGAACTCATCCAGAATATCCCCTATCTCCTCAGCTATTACATTCCCTGTCTGTGATGTATAGACTGCCCTGGTATGTAGGATTTTCTCCTTCATGGTACCCTCTCTCACAAAGTGGACTGAAACCGTCAAGTAGTGGTCTTGTGCCACACTGGTCCACCCATCCGCGGTCACAGCCACATCTCTGATGTCTTTCAGTTCTCTCTTGACATTTCCCTTCTCTACGGCATACCATGCAGGTATGAGAGTATTTGACAGCATGTCCCTGCTGGGGGGCTGATATCTGGGGTTTAGGGCTCTTATCATCTCCCTAATTGACATTAGAAAAGGAAAAAAAATCAATAATAACATGGATGTGTTATTATTGTTATATTATGATCTAGGCTGAGAGATAATGGCTTCAACAATATCCTTTACAGCTTACTTACTTCCACCATGGAGCATCCACAGTTGAAAAAGGCAGCAAACCTTTAACAACAAAGTTTGTGACTGCCCTGTGACACTCATCTTGTTTTTCTTTTGTCATTTTTCCTTTTTCTGCTAGTGTGAATGGATTCACACAGGCTGGCCTTGTCCCCCTCACATCAGGGTCAGAGGCTAATGTGAGATAAACAGTGAGTGCACATTATGTGAGCTCTTAAACTAGCTGAACCAACACAAGCTAAGCTTTATCTGTTACTGTTAATCTCTAATTAGCTTTTGATTTAGCTAGCTACATAGCCATAAAATAAAGCTACAATAATATCTTAACTTAGTGTCACATGGACCCCAGTTTAACTCACCGCGCAATGCATGTATTAAGTACAGTAAAATGAAGTTAACGTACCTGTTGATGTCACAGACATAGCACGGTCGCTGGTACTCTCAAATGAAGCGGAGTCCGGTGGTGGTGATTTTGAATCAGGCTGCATGGGCTCTGTAACCTCCACAGGCGGACTTGAATGCTGAGAGGATGTTGGCTGCAGTCCGCTCTTCTTGCAGTCAAACACGGAGCACGTTTCTGCTCTTAAATTGATTCCGTGAACAGTCAGATGTTTCATCAAATTAGTCGTATTGCCAGCCTTAGCCATTATGACTTTTTTGCATATATTGCATCGCGCAGTATTGCAATCAATTTTACTAAAGTGGAGCCACGCTTTCGACCGCGGTGGCATTTTTTAAACGTTTCACGACACGCAACTACAGTTTACTATCTCAACACAGACACGTGACGCGAACCCATCTGTGAGCGTAACCACAAAACGTCTCTGGTATCTTGGATCCAATGAAAGTATCACTTATTTTTTCTGCCGCAACATACAAAGTTAGCAAATCTCAAGCAGCATTATCAGGTGTTGATCACGTGATCAACCTCTGGGAACCGAAACTTGGCACCGAAAGACGAAGCTTGTTTTGATAGTCGGTACAACCGAAGCATTTCGGTCGGTGCCACAAAAGAACCGAAGTTCGGTACCCTCTCTAGTGTTGAGAGCTATTTGACCGTCTGTAGGTACACGTGGTCAAAACCAGTAGGAAACAAATAAAAAAAATAATGGTAAATATGTCTTACATACCATCCACGATACTTCTGGTGTCTTTTTTTCCTGTTAACTGAATATTCTGCTTGCGTCAACATGAGGTTAAAAACCAAGTATACTTTTAGACTTAGAACATGTCCAGCTCCTTTATTTTCTTCAAACACCGCCATAACACGCATGTGCGCTGAATGCAAAGAGTTGCAGGGAATACTAAGAATATGTTTGGATGGATGGAAGAATGATTAGAACTGCTTACACTACACTCTACATTCGTTTTTATTAGGCAGCTTTATGTGTGCCTGTTTATAACATCAGGATTCTGCAAAAAAAATATATTAATGGAAAACGTTAAAGCTGCATTTATCCCGTTGTATGAGGATTATTAATTGTCGTATTATAGATTGCACAATACATCTTGCACCATATTCGCAGATGCTTTTATATTTTATTCTATTTGCTCAATATATTTTTAAACTAAAGTAAGTTCATGTTTGCTTTCTGTTTTAGTACACAAGTTGAGATTGCAATTTTATATAATACATTTAAATACCTTATGATTTTGATGTATTATTCACATTATTCACATGACATTATGATGTTTTAAAAATGGAAAAATACACAAACACACACATATATATATATATATATATATATATATATATATATATATAGTTTTTTATTCAGAACTTTCAGTGCATTTCTATCATCACTGGTGTGGGATAGCCATATGAGTATTTTAGCCTGTTGCTGGTTATCCCTAATTGGAATGAATTTATTTATTAAATTTTTCTTTTCGGAGTGATTTAAGTTTTGTTGGTCATCATTTTAAAAAAATCGTGATGAACTTGAAATCGTGGTTATTAGGGCCTGACCGATATGGATTTTTGGGGTCCGATACCCATGTAAAACAATAGCAAAGACCGATAGCCAATATAATGGCCGATAAATTAGAATAAAAAAAAAAAGGTACTTTGAACTTAAACCCTGCCTTCTCTGCCCATTTTGATGCTCACAGATGTCTCCCTGGTCTATTCTACACATTCTGTACATACCTTAGAATATTTTTAATTATTTAGACATCTTTAAGTATCCTGCTCTGTAGTACATTACAACATGGTTATGCCGCTTTATCTGTATTTTTTAATCTTAATAACGGTACAGTTCTCTGTTTTTGTAACTATGTCAATAATGTTTTTGGGTTTTTTTCTTGACTCTTTTCTTCAGTTACAAATTAATTTCTCCTTGTGGGACAATAAAGGATTGTTCTATTCTACACAATAAATAACAGTCTCTGTAACTGGCTGGATTCCCAATAATGTAAATTTCTTGAATGCACAGAGTGTTCATGCTGCTTATAATGCAGACAAACATCTGCAAACATGGACAAGATGGCTCTCTATCCTGTAGGGAATATCAGCGACAAATTTGATACATTATTTAATCTAACATATCAGTTTAGATATGAAAGTAAAGGGTTTATTTGCACTAATCTAAGTTTTAACACGGAAATAGGCAGGTTTAACATTTTACAAGCTGAATTTTCCACACAAAGCCATGAGGAAAACATTAAGCTTATGAGGGAAGAGGGTGAACACATTTTTGTCATTGCTTATTTCACAGTTCACCACTGAAAACTTCTGGATCTGACAGTTTTGAAACTACTGGCCATCTCTGTTCAATCATGTAGTATGAACTGTTCCATCTGATGGCTACATCCTGGATTACTTTATGCTCTGCTGTACCCATCTGTTTTTGCTTCTGCTTAAGTTTAGCTAGCTAGCTGGCTCACTTTTCCTGATGTACTTCACAAAGCCCTGTGCAGTTGATCAATCTAGGGGTCTTTCAGAGCAGGGTTTACAACCAGTTGCAGTGTATGCCAAGTAAACCAAAAGAATACCGCACCAAACTTCTCTTCCAGGATGTGGAGAGCTGCAACTATATTACTTGCATTATCATGCACATTGGCAAGGACATGTGGAACATTTTCTGCCACCTTCTCCACCCAGAATGCAAGGTTTTCTGCAGTGTGGTGCTCTTGAATTTGGAGTGTTGCTAAACTGAAGGAGAGAAGATCCCAGTTGTCATTAATGATTGACAAGTTAGTCCTAAGTAAGACTCTTTGACCAGACTTGTCCATCAGTGGTAAGGGAGATTTTAGATGTAGCCTTTTTTAGTTTGTTCCTTAGTTTCTCCACTGAAGTTTCATATTTTCTCTCCATCGTGCTTGTGAAATTTCGGCTAGATGGCAGAGTATAACCTGGTTGAAAAGTGGTCAGTATTTATTTATTTTACAAAATAACATTCCACAACAATAATGTAAGTTAAACTAAACAGTCCATCTACTTTTTTGTGAAAAAGCTTTTGTGAAAAGTTTGAATGTTTTTGTGATTTTATTTTTCATCAATAACTTAAATTGTTTAAATTGCTATTTGAAAAGCAAGTTTGAGACTACATCGTCACAGAAACGTTAACAAAATAAAACGACTTTAAATGTCCTTTTAACAGTTGAAAACTCTAAAATGTGACCAGCCCAGAATTGGGTCCTCATTAGAAGAAAATCTTTGCTTTTATTTTGGTGCTACAGTCCCAGACCCATCCTGGGCCCCTTTTAGCCCCTCTTTAATAACCTCCTGGAAACACCCCTGCTCAGCACCACTGAACGTTTAGGAATAATCACTTATTAATCATTCTAAAACTTGACTCGAAATGAAAGGAAACAAGAGTTGAGGTTGGTTGAAACAGTTTTTAATCCTAAATAACTCTTAAGATTTAAAAAGTAATTGAAGCTAAAGCTTCTTCCAGTCACATAAAGACCGTTCTAAAATGTGCAGGTCGTTGCTGCAGCGTGTGTCACTAATGAGAGCTGATTGGTTTCCTGATAAAGTATACAAAAAATACTAATATTTTTACCTATTTTGTATTGAAAACTGTGAATTCCGTCCACTGGTCAA
This sequence comes from Apricaphanius iberus, assembly GCA_028564705.1. Taxonomy (NCBI): domain Eukaryota; kingdom Metazoa; phylum Chordata; class Actinopteri; order Cyprinodontiformes; family Aphaniidae; genus Apricaphanius; species Apricaphanius iberus. Next base: position 953,517 of record JAPXFQ010002260.1, read on the forward strand.
GGATTTTCATCTCATGTTGGAACTGTACCCCATAGCACCTTCCTTGGCAAAATGCAAATGAAACATGTTATTCTCCATACCTCTTGCATAAGAAACCTGGAGTGTGCATTATAAGCTACACCATCAGATGTCGGGAAATTTTCGGGAGGGGCCCTGAAATGCTGGAAAATTGTGAGGGTTGGCAATGTTTTTAGTGTTTTATGGTTTCTCCTGCTTTCCTCCTCCTTAAGCTTGGTTTATGCTCGCCGCGTCCACGAGTTCCGCACGGCTCCACGCGGCCAAATTATGTCATTTCAGCAACCACGCCTCTCCGCGCGGCCTGGTTCCGCACGTTTCGTTTCCGCGCGAAATGTTCATTCGGCAAGCATAAACCAAGCTTAACCCGGAAAAACAGTTTAATGTCCCACCCTGCTTGCGCTTGGCTGAGGACTGAATCCAAACATCGGGCAAACTCTCGGCCTGCAGAAATATCCCCCTGCTGTCACGCAGACACAAGCTGTCTGAGAAAGAGGAAGAGGCGGAGGTGCTGCAGCTGCAGTCGGGTATTATTGGAGGTGTGCGTAAAATAGCGTAAAAAAGAAGTACGAAACGCACTATGTGGCGGTCGGAGTTTAACCTGTGGCGCACCGCCACATCGTCTATGTGTGGGAAACACTGGTTTTATCATTCGCTGAACCTGCTCCTGGAATCCGTCGTTTGAGGTGCTGGTGCATAGCAGTCGTGGTTTTATGATAAGCCATTTCCATTTTGCAAAGCCAACAGACGACAAAAGTGCTCCTTTTTATGTTAAAATAGTTCCATACCTTTGAACTGCTGCCACTACTTACTCCCGCCATGTTTGTTTTGAAAGTGACGACATATCGACACACATTTCTTTGCGTCTTTTTTCACGTGTCCACATAATCGATTTCGTCGACGCGTCGCCCCAGCCCTAGAAAAAATACATTATTTAGTCAATGTGGCGGTAAAATCGGCTATTTAGAGCACATTTTCATATTATTCATTCTTGTAAGATAGTGTGGATATGGAAGGTTATGTTTGAAAAAAAAAAAAAAACAATACCGAGATATATATATATATATATATATATATATAAAAAAAACATGATATGAAAGGTTTGCCATACCGCTAGAATAAAGGTAATAAATCAGACTTTAGACCCACAATGTTTTAGGGACATCATTCAATTCAAAAACTTTTTTTTGAGTTTTTTTATTTATTTATTCATTTTAATAAGCAGAAACAAAATCTTAGCTTTGTCACTGTAATAAATTTTTTATAATTTGGCAATTCTTACACTTAGACATATTTTCACTGTTCTGTGTCAAATTTCAAAGTGTTCTCTTTCCGAAGAGACCACAGCCATATCTCTACTCCAAGTGGTTCAAGAACAGCTCTAATTTTAATTTGGGTATGCGTTTTAAAAATATTTTGGGTGGAAAACTTTGTTTTTTGGAAGAGCAATTTTATGTTTTTTATATTACAATTTTTATGGAATTATTTTTGCTGTTGACAACCACTTCAATTGAGGACTTCGATCGGACCCTTTTGGATCTAATAAGATAGTTTTGGATTGGTTTTATCGTGTAAAACGGACCAATTTTTGTGGTAATTTTTATTAATATTTTATAATTTTATCTAATTCACCATCATTTGTTGTAACTAGCAGAAAAAAATAAAACTCGTCTTCCAGTTAATAGCATTATTTGGTGTGATAGAAGTATCAGTATTGTTACTCGGTATCCGCAAGTAATTTGGGACAATAAAAAGGATTATTCAATACTCAAATCTAACTATCGGTATTGTATCTGTTTGAAAATAGTGGTATCGTTGCACCCCTACCGAGAATCCATAGTGCTTGACATCTACAGGGGGGAAAAGAACCGAAATTAGGCACCAAAATGTTATTTCAGTCTGGTCACTACTGTTTGTCAGTGCTGCCTCGTGTATATTTTAACATACAATAAACTGACTTAGTAAACTGCAGCCGGAAAACCAGCTTCTCTGTCTAAACAGACTTGTTCATTTGTTTTTTGGTTTACAGAGGCGAGAGAAAATTGAGAGACGCCAGGCAGTATTGGAAACAGAACTTAAGCTTTGTAAGTTTGCACTAATTAAAGACCTTGTTTACATTTGTGGCTTTATATTTTCAGATTTGATGGTTTATACTTATTATGCTGTTCTCTGTTGACTACAGGGGACCCTCATAATGACCCAAATGCACAAGGAGATGCTTTCAAGACGCTGTTTGTTGCGCGAATTGTTAGTTTGATTAGACCAAAATTTATGCATTTTTTAATACATTGGTAATTAAAACTAATTAGGTTTGTTTAAAAAAATGCCTTTCTTGCAGAACTATGATACTACAGAGTCCAAGCTTCGACGTGAGTTTGAAGTCTATGGCCCTATCAAACGGGTAGGTTTGTTTACATTTGTGCCACCTACATCTTCTTACCGTTTTACAAAGTTTTGTTTATCTGCTGTTAGTCAACAGAAGTTTAATCTGTTTTGAGATTTTACATTTTCAGATTTCTCTTGTTCCAGATTTATATTGTCTACAACAAGAGGACAGGAAAGCCGCGAGGCTATGCTTTTATTGAGTACGAGCATGAACGAGACATGCACTGTGAGTACCAAACTTTCTTTATAAGCTCAATTTATCATACAGGCTACTCTTTCATATACAGGCGGTTGTTTACTTGATTGGTCTTATGATTTTTCTTTTTATAACTAATTTTTCAATCAATCAAATTGGTCTGTGATGACCAGGCCTGCTAAGTTTCTTGAAGCAGTATATACAGGTGTAGAGATTGCATGAAATTCTTGTTTTGGTGCTTGTTTGGTTTGTGTGTGTGCATTTGTTTGATGCTTGGCACCTGTTGACTAATAGCTGGATTTAGAGATTAAGCACATTCATTCAAATCAGGGGGAGAACAGAAATAACATGTTTTATCTGTGAACCTGAACATGTTTGCTTGTCAAAGGGCACATTGTCTTTTTAACTGTGAGGTGTTGTAGTTCTGTGGAAGAGCTCTCTCCTGGTTGGACGGGAATGGTAAGCACAAGGTCAAACTGGACACCAAACATTTGTCGAATCCTATTTTATTTTACTATGCGGCTGTCAGTTTATGTTTAACTCTGGTCATGGTGAGCTTTTTAAAAAAGTTTATCACAGTAGTAAGCAATTACTGCCCAAGTTTTCAAATACACCTTTACATACTTTTTCTACAGCATATAATTAAGATTCCTTCCGACAAGTGATGTCATTAGGTTATTCAATGCTTCCTCACTGGATCAATGCAGAGCCTATGGTTTAATTGAGTTCCTCGTTTGCAGTGGGGCTGTGTACATTTGTATTTCAACGCTAGTCAGAAAAAAGAAAAAAAAACAGTCTAGAACTTACCCATTCTTCTTAATGTTCAATAAACCTATTGTATTTTACAATTCACTGCTTGTTTGACAAATACATTTCCTAACTTTGTAAATCAGCTCTGGTATGTAGTTAGAACAAAAATCTGTCTGAAACTTTAATTTTTTTAATTCCCTTGAAGGCAATTAACTAAATGTAATGAATGCAACTGTTCTTCTTCCATGTCTTCTGAATTATTGAACACTGATCTGTCATTTGACAGTTTTGTGGATCTAACACGATTCTGTGCATTGCCCTGAAAACTCCATTAAAATGTATTTGGAGGTCCCAATATATTTGCGCAGAGGATTATACTAGTTTCAGTAAAGGTACTTTATATATGTATATACATACGTTGGTTAGGTGTTCAAATAAGCGCACCACAAAGCCTCTGCAGGGATCTGACGAGGCAGCATACATTTAGCTTTACAAAATCTCCACCATTCTCCAGCATTGGTAGAATCAGCTCTCCTAGACCAGAGTTGCTGAACTACAACTCTGTAGTGATAGTTGAAAGGGAACCAAGGGTGGGGGGATGTGGGCCTCAACAGTATATTAACTGTTTGTTGTTCTCATTGCCACTGCAGCCGCCAATCTGTGATGGCTATTGGCCAGAGCTGGCTGGCAGATGATGATGGTTATGATACATCTACACCCTACTACCACAGCTCAGTATATGGTTGGTATAATGGGTTTGTATGATGGGTAAGATTTCTTTCCACCCTCCATGTCCTACGCAGGGAAGAGGAGTGAAGTTCAATGGGTAAAGTGTCCATTTTAGTTGGTCCCAAAGAGTTTCTGATTAGTTTAATATAATCTGGATTTTAGGCTTTGGCCATTGAACGCTCCGCTGTATAGTAGTCTGCTAAAACGTTTCCCAATGAATTTGCCCTTTATGTTAAAGCCACGTCAGGTTTTTGAGTGCTTGTGGTTTTCAGAAAAAAAGGCTGCGTGATGATGGTAGAAAGATGGCGCAAACATGGAATAAAAGTAAGGCACACTAAGCCGATAAGGTTATATGGGGAGTTAGATACCTAATGTTATCCACTCAACACGAGCATTTACGCCCCGTTTAAGGTCCCATGATTGCGCAATCCCATACCGACCTGTGCAAATACTGGGCATGCGCGAAAAGACGCACGAAACACGCATATAGTCTACGTGACGCCAGCGCCTACATAATATAAACAAGAAGCTCTACAGCACAGTACATATCTGCTTTTCTCGTTAACCGAAGAGAACAACAGCTGCTCAGAAGAAGATAGAGTTTTTGGTGTGGACAGACGACGATATCGATTTATTACTCTTCGCTGTTGTCTTTGTCTGTAGTGTCGTATTGTTATTGACGCAGCATTCATTGACGCCACTTCCTTTCATTATCTGGGGAAGCGGTCCACACTAGCTCGTTTAGCCGTTGAATTATGATTTACACGGCTCTCTTACCCGGCTAATAGTTATCCGGCCAAAGACCTTAAACAACGCCGGGTTAGTGTGGACGATAGGGGGGTGTAGACTAAATAATTATATGTTTAAGGCATTTTCCGGCTTAGTGTGGACGTGGCCTAAGAAAAAGTTTTCTTTAAACTGATTGAAAGTGCTGGAATTGTACGCACGGATGCTTCCAGATGGAATTTAAACACATTCTTTGTTGTTGATACTGCAATTGCAGGAGTATTAGTTCATTTAGCTGTTTACAGCACATGTTGTGTTTTAAAAATAACATCAGATGAAGCATTAAAACAACCATTTTGTACGATGTCAGATATGTCGACTATATCTTCTTCATTCGATTTGGCAGTGTTGGCAGCCTTTTGGAATCCTGAGTTGAAGTGAAAATCTACATTGTCAATGGGTAATAGAGAAACCGTTGTTTTAGTAAATGCTAACCCTGCTAATCGCTAATATGAGCGTTCCAGTCAGCCTTCTTGCATTTTGCTTTCAAACAATTTTTAAACTCTGTTTTACTGTGATTGCTTTCATAAAAGCAGTCTAATCCCACCGCAAATGTTTAAAAAAAATAAGTTTTTGACGGGCACAAAATGATCAAGGTCTAGTATCTGATTAGAATATAGATGAAATATGCAATGTATATGAATCCAGAAATGAGAAGTCACCTACAAGACGCAATGCATATCTAGTATATACATGTGAATTGTTTTTTTTTGACTTATTTTCTCAAGTTATGTTTTCATAAAACCATTGTGGCTAACATCTTTGCTTATTTTAGGAAGCATGTAAAACTATCCCTGAGCTGGCTTTAATAAAAGATGCAGATGAGGGGAATTCCTTGATAATTCAACTCAATAGCCTATTCATACATTATTTACTATATTAGGATACAAAGTTGCAGGCCCTATTTCCTCAGGTTAGTTCACATGTCAGTTAATAGGTCCCTTACAGAGTAATTGATGCAGATTTTTTCCACTAGAGGTTCTAGTTCTTAACTGGGTCTGTAAAAGAACTGCTTTTGAATTGAATTGAACTTTGCTTTTCCACCATCTGAAAGTCAAGTCAGAACTATGGCATTAGAAAGATCTAGTTTCTGACTTGTTTGATCTTCTGTCTGTTTAACTCGGGGTCTTTTGTTTGTTCCTTTTTGTGAAGGATGGCATTCAATATTTGTTTCATATCTGTAAACAGATATTCTAATAACACTAGTTTACCAACACTGTTTTTTATTGACAACCAGTGTTGCTTGTGAATGCTTCACAATCTTGATCAACTGATCATTGATCCAGTAGCTAGAAAATTTGAACAGCTTTAGGAACAAGATTAAAACCTTTCAGACGGTGAGTCTGACATATTTATGGATTCAGGGAAACTGCATGTTGACCAGCTTAACCTGTGGTGGGTTATATAACAATAAAACTGCAGGAAGATAATAGAGGGTCAACTTTAGCTATTTTGATGCTAATGTTTTTGGTGCCGCTTTGTCACCTTAGTACAGAGGTGTAAAAATGCACTGTTTTTGTAGGTAAACACACACAGAATGTTTACATGGAGATCTAAGTGTACAATGCAACGTTTTCATATCTTTAAAAAAGAGACACCAAAACAGAGAGGAGCCCAAGCTCCCATGTAACTCTGTTTTGGAACATGAAAATTTCTCATGCAGCCACTGTCCAGTGTAACAAAAGGTAGACCAAGCCAAAGCTTTGTCAATGTTGGTCAAGTGAAAAAGTAATATGGCTCGCTCTGCACTTAACTGATATGTCTACCTGAAATGATGTCAAGCTGAATGTGTGCATCTCTGGTACTAGGAAATATCAGCTGAAAGTCAAAATCCAGCTATTTGCTGCATTCAACTGGTTCAAGATGCTGCACAGCATATGAGATGCAACAACACTCTCTTAATGTCCTGCCTAGTCCCTCTAGTTGAGCTTTTATAGTGTATTCAATTATATTTTATATATATGTCTGCAGTCCTATTTTTTAAAAGTCCAAAGAACAGTATTGACCATGTTCAGTTGGTTTTATTACCCAACAATCCTTTAATTAATAAAAACTTAAACCAGATCACCACACAGTTGGCCACTTTTTCTTTAGCGGGAACCGATTTCACTGCTACACTCCCTTCACCACAGTGTGAAAAGTAATATTTTTAACAAAGTACCGCTGCTGGCAGGAGCTACCGGAGCGAAGCACACGATACTGAGGAAGTATTTCCAAAAAGAGGAGTCAAGTCTGTAGTTTAGAAGTTTATCAGCTTTAAAACGTCAGGCGAGAACTGAACAGCATATCTTTTGACATGCGCTATTGCGATCAGAAATAAAAAAACGGCGATAAATGTTTTACATACCATCTACGATACTTCTGCCGTTTTTTGTTGTCTGAATATGAAACTGTTTATAATCTCCTACGGTTGCCATGTTTATTTTACTACTTCTTTAGCACTATCCAGTCTGAGTCTGCACACTGCCCCCTAGTGAGATTCTTCAGTACCACATGCAAAGCCAGTACAAGATGCAATTTGCTGTTTGTGTCATAAAGTTTAAAATAAAGTATACTTTCAGCCTTAGAACATGAAGAATGTCTACTAAAATAATCATTTTAATAATTTAAAATATTTTCATATCATTCACCTGTGTCTGGAAAAAACATGACAAAATATGCCAGTAAAATTGGCTATTTAAAGCACATTTTAATATTATTAATTCCTATAAGATAATATGGATATAAACAGTTTTGTGTTGGGGGAAAAAAATACCGTAATACCGATGTTTGTTTATTTTTATCCCGTGATATGAAAATTTTGCCATACTCCCAAGCCCTAAAATATTTGGACCAGTTTTCTTTCGTTTTTTTTTTTTTAAATAAAAAACAAACCAAATTGTTTAATAATTGGCACTCACAATGTGCTTGTTTCTAGCATATGAAAGTGGTTATTTTCACTGGCTCAGCAGCAAACTATTGCTGTGTAAGGAGCTTTTTTTCTGATGCAGAGCTTATATAGGTGGAAATGCAAAGAACTGTTGGTTGATAAGCTCCAGATCCACTTCAGTTCTGGAACCAATTTGGTGGAAAATGCCACACATTTAGTTGGTGCATGATCATTACAAAGACACCCCAAAACCAAGTCAAGATCCCAGCATAATGAGAAGCTGCTTACAGATTTAAATATAGTCACACTTATAAAACAGGCACTCATTTGTAGTGCTATAGATTACACAGTACTGTTGGTTATAGAAATGTATTTTAACTATAGGGGGGTTTAATTCAGTGTGGGTTTTAAGGGGAGTTTACTCAAGGCAACTCCAAATATAAAGGTAGTCCAGTTTTCTTTAGCTTTTTAATAGGTTTTGTTCTTTTTGTCTTGTGTTCATCAGTTGTTCAGTTTTGGTGGGGACAATGTGGGTGTGGTAAGGCCCTGCAGTTTGGTAGGTTTTTGTCATCCTATGTGAACCCACACAGGAGTGGAGTAGAGGGATGGGGGTAAGGCCCCCGACAGAAATGTTGTCAAGGTACTGTGGTGCAGAAAGCCCTTGGTAAGGTGCTATAATTTGCTAAGAGATTATGGTAAGAGTGAGGGAATTTGGTAAGGCCCTCTTTGTGTGTGTGTGTTAGGATTCTTGTCGATTAAAAAAAAAATGTCTTCAATTTTAAGTTCATATTAATGGATGAATTGAAAGACTGATAAAAATGTAGCGTTTTTTTTCCTTACGGTTGAATAAAACTTATCTTGATTAACTTTAGCGTATTAACCCCTTAACGTTCCGACGACCGAAGTGCTGGCCCAGCCGCAAGTTTTACTTTTTGATCCATGATATTCTGATTTATAAGTTCTATGAATTTATAAATTTTATTTAATTGGAAAGTTAATAATGTTTTAACCATATATGACAATAAAGGTGTGAACACAGCAGTTGTCTTTGTCACCACAAATCACAGATTCTTATATCATGTGGATTTTCCGCTACAAATCACACTGTGCATGCCTGAAGGGCTTAGTTTTATTCTCTCCTACGTGCTTAAAACCGGTCGCGGCTGAGAACAATGGTGATCGACGCATCGAATAGCTATTGGAATGCTGAAAATGGCAATAGGTCACCCAAGGGGTTGGACTTTATCTTTACTATAGGAAACGGCCCGCAAAGACAAGCTTATGCAAACAAAGAAAGGAAACGCTTTGAGTGTTTGGTCAAAACACACTTTATTAGTATTATACAACATGGTGGAAGCCGTGGAGCTTTGTTTGAGACTAGACAGTGGTCATTCTGGGAGGTTTTTTAATCAGAAGGAAATGGCAGATTTGGCACAGATTGAACCTTTTTTGGGCACATTTGACCTTTAGTTTATCATATATTATGTAAAATGCACATTTTATGGTTTATTGCTGTCTTTTTTTTTGTGGATAAAGTAAATCAGACTTTAGACCCATGTTTTTAGGGTCCCCACACTAAAATGTAATAAGGGAACACAAAATGTTAGCTTTTCCTCTGTATTAAAAATTATTTAAAAGGGCAACAATTGCACTTTGAAATATTTCACAGAAAAGTGAAAATATGGCTGTGTTTTCTTTCCAAAGAGACCACAGACTTCAAATGGTTCAAGAACAGCTTTAATTGTTATTTGGGTATGCGTTTAAAAATATTTTGGGCGGAAATTGCAGGAATGTTAAGGGGTTAAGTTGCTTTTACTAAAGGCCTCTCCTTGAGTTTTCAAAATGAATGTGACTAAATGTAAATGCTACATTGATTATAAAATCTTTGCAAAAGGGGCATTTTGTTCAAACTGACTACAATTTGTGTAGTTTTTTTTGATAATCTTGAAGTATTTATCATGTTGTCAACTGATCCTACTAATTGTCTGTGTTGACAGTCGTAGTTATGAGTTAAGACTTGAAGTTGGATAAATACAGAAATTGATGCGCTGTCTGTAATGTTGGGAAATTTTTCTTTTAAAGAGGTGAATGCCAAAATAAACTGGGCATATCATATTCAATCTGAATTATGAAAGAACACATTTTCAAAATAAACTTAAATATTGAAAACATAAAAACTGGTCTCTGGATGCTTTAAACAAAGTCCAAAATGAAATGTATCAATCATTCATCTGGTGGAAGGAAGTCTGCTCCCATTATCCTTCGGCTTTTACCCAGAGAGCAGCCGTCTTGGGTTCATCTGCTCCTGGTCAGTATAATAATCCACAGTTTTTTTTTTCTTTTTTTGTTTTACCTCCCTTGGCAATTTTAGCTGTTTTCTTTTAATTTAATCTTTGTCTTCTCTCTCTCCACACCTCTACAGCTGCCTACAAGCATGCAGATGGGAAGAAGATTGATGGCAGAAGAGTGTTGGTGGACGTGGAACGAGGACGCACAGTCAAAGGATGGCATCCCCGCAGGCTAGGTCAGCTGCTTTTCTGTCCTAGGCTTACAGATTTCTCTGCCAAAAAAAAATATCTTTTCACCTTTTTTTTTTTATTAGAGTAAACACTAATCAGAATAGAGGTTTTAACTCTTTAAGCGCCCTTGTAGCAATATTGCGACAGACAATATTGCTATCTTTAACGTGCCACAGCTGCAGATATGACCGCTAATTAAATTACTAATTTACATCAGGAGATGGTGGACATACGTAACTTTAATTTAAGCCACATTTTTGGGTGTGTTACCATGGAAAATTTTGGAGTAAATCAGCTGTTTGTGCAGCTACGCGAGTGAGAGAGATAGCATGCAGCTGCTGCGGTCACAGCATAGAGAGGGCTAGATTTAGAAAGATAAAACTTATGATGCCGGGACGTCTGAGATCCTAGCCGGGAAGTATTGGCTTATTCAGATTCTGAAGAGGAATATTTGCTCTACCCTCTGATCAAGATGTTCAGTTGTCCTGGGTTAAAGAAAGCGAAACTCAAACAGCACACAGCAGCATCAACAGGTGCTGTTCGTCGCGTTCTCCTGCTGGGAGAAAGGTATGTAACGGGTAGCAGGATGGTCATAACATAACAATGCTAATCGTGACAAAAGAAGCAGGAATTTAAAAATCCGTGGAAATAGCAGCAGATGCAAGTGAAAACGGACTGCTAAAAAGCTGATAAACAGCAGTAAAGTTCACTTTCCCGCTGCAAATGAGGATGATGATGGGTAGATTTGAGGAAGAGTTTAAGGGGCAGGGTGTCCACGGGGTCTTAAAAAGTATTAAAAGTTGATAAATCAATTGTTGGAAAAATAAGGCCCTTAAAAAGTATTAAAAAGTCTTAATAGCGATATCACAGTCTTAAATTTGTGGGTATTCAAGCTCTGTAAATTGTTTGACATACAAAAATGTCCCTGAATTCATTTTTTTTTTCTTGTGACGAATAAAACAAAGATATCCTGGAGTGCTCAGCCTGCGCCAACTACACCGGGATAAAATGCGTAAATGTACGTTTTCGGGTTCCTGGTTGGAAATTACGGATTTCAAGCAATGGCTGAAGCCTGTCGTGGAAAACAACCGAGAGGTTAGCGTTGCGTCGATGGGTGTCAGCGCTGTCGAGGCCCATATGAACGGGGCTGGCGACAAGACTGCCGCAGAGAACAGCAGCTGTTCATCGCCAATTTCTGTGCTCCATCAGTGACTCTACCTCCAAGTACGACAGCTGAATCTGTTAGCACAGCTACGACAGCGACCCCTGCCTCGTTATCTGCCGACATTAAGGTGGCTCTGGGCGGCACACCGACGCTGCGCGGGGAGGTTATCTGGTGTCTTAACGCTGCAGTGACTCACCACTCACTGAATTCAAACGAAGGGATTTCCAGGCCTGATAGCACTCCGTCGCTATGCCGGATTTCCGGCGTGCTGAAGTGTTTGAGAGAAAAAAAATTAGGTTTGCGTGATATGAAAATTACCAACATCTGAGAGGCACTTTCACTCTAAACCACACCACTGTAGGCCTACGTAAGCCTATTGGTTATAGGCATAGGTTATGGGGCAGGGGCTGGTATTTGGTTTTCAATCAATCAGATTGATGTAGCAGTCACTCCACGTGCTAATGTTAGGATCTTTGTTGACATCTTGATTGGGTGATTGGGTCGCAGAAAGCTAACAGAATTTACGGCGGCTATAGAGACGCATTGAACACTTCCAGCACGGTTAGCAGGCAAAATCTCCGATAGAAATCTGGGAGAACTTTAGAAAGAAACTTAAAATCGCAATTGACTGTTAAATAGAAGTTATTTAAAGCGCCTTTTAGATATGTGAAAGACGTTAGTTTGATTCACCGGGGCGTCATGGCCACAAATCCGCCAGCGACATTCATCGCTATTCCTAAAGCTGACCTTTCACACATAAAAAATTTACGGCTTACAAAACACTGGAGGCCTGCAATTATGTTGATTAAGGAGGAGTTGGGCCGATCTCTGTGAAACAGAAAGCCATGTTTGTGCTAAAAGCGGAGGTCAGACGAGCAGATACAGCGTGAATCGTATCAGCTATGAGGAATTGCAAAGGAGAATTGCATACTCCTCAACGCGACTGCAAAGCTGGATAAGTCCTCATTGATCAATGTCCTTATATCCTTTTTTTATGCATTTGTGGAAATACGTTAACTTGTCCTGTGACAGCATTAGTAATTCAGTGGCGTCTGGTCTCTGGCGAAAAACCAATTATCACCGCTTACACGGTTCTTTTTTTTAAAATCCAGTCTTGGAGAAAAATATGCCACTATGTTGCAGCTGATTAAATTAGAAGCAGGTGTTAGGATAAGATTTAGAGCTGCTACAGCGTGAATAATCAGGTACTGATAGCAGTTTGGGACACCTGTATCAGAACGCGAAAACAATATAACGCAGTGTATTTTGTAATAAGCAAACCTCACGTTTTTTAAATAAACTTTCTCTAAATTACAAATGTGTTATAATTTAAAATAAATGGTGCATATTTTTCAGAAAAATGAATGTCTCCTTGTTCATTCCCTTTAGTCAATGGTTAGGCTAGTAATTAATACCTAGTTACTTTTGAGTATTATAATTACCACCTACTGACCTTTCTTGGTATGTGACAGTAGTATATGTAGTCTTAGGCCACGTCCACACAAAGCCGGATAATGCCTTAAAGGTATAATTATTTAGTCTACACCCCCCTATCGTCCACACTAACCTGGCGTCGTTTAAGGTCTGTGGCCGGATTACTATTAGTTATTAGTCGGTAAGAGAGCCGTGTAAATCTTAATTCAACGGCTAAACGAGCTAGTGTGGACAGCTTCCCCAGATAATGAAAGGAAGTGGCGTCAATGAATGCTGCGTCAATAACAATACGACACTACAGACAAAGACAACAGCGAAGAGTAATGAATCGATCTCTTCGTCTGTCCACACCAAAAATTCTCTCTTCTTCTGAGCAGCTATCGTTCTCTTCGGTTAAACGGACAAGCAGATATGTACTGTGCTGTAGAGCTTATTGTATATATTATGTAGGTGCTGGCATTACGTAGATTATAAGCGTTTTGTGCGTCTTTTCGCGCATAGGTATTTGCACAGGTCGGTATGGGATTGCGCAATCATGGGACCTTAAATGCTCGTGTTGAGTGGATAACATTAGGCGTCTAACTCCCCGTATAACCTTATCGGCTTAGGGTGGATGTAGCCCTAGTTTGCTATACAAGCAATACCTATGCAGGTAAGTGACTAGTTAAAAGCAGAGATGTATTCCTGAACAGGTCTATCAGGCCCAGGGTCCCAAGAGCTCTGCTGCTCTACACATAATATATGCTTCTGTAATATAGGCTTGTTTTGGGTTTGTTCATCTCATGTCTGAATAATGTCCATTTATATCCACAAAAGTCATCAGAATATTTACTGCAATGGGCTATTTATCAAAATGTTCTCCCAGGGGAGCACACTCCTGGATCTTGCTTAAAATTACGCTGATTAGGGTATATATTTTTGTCTTAGGGGCCTCAAAGGGGAAAAAAAAGTTCAGGCTCAGGATTTTTTTTAAACTATCACCCCTGGATTTCTGACATTTTTAAGTCGATTTTTCGGAATCAGACATCAGTAGATGGTTTCTAGAGAATGTTACTTGCTGTGACCTAGTTTAGATTTCAATAAACCTTTGCTTTAAATTATTTCTTTCGAGCTTTATTCCTTCCCATCTTATCTGAATTCTGTTATATGGTTGTGCTCTATGGATTTAACTGCAGATCACAACAGTTGAGCAAGTTAAAGATGCGTTGATTACAGCTCAAAGTGGTGAGGAGGTCTTGATGTTTTTTTGGAAGGTCTTTGAAAAATCTTAAAATAGTATTAAAATTAACTTCAGGTTTCCTGCATATACCCTGAAGAGTATCAATACTGGATCAGACAATTTGATGAGCCTGTTGGTTATTTTGGGGTTGGTTCTGTAAAATTCTGAGTCTAATAATTTCCTTTCTGTTGTTTTTATTAAGTGGATAGACTATTTGAGCCTCATAACAAGGGAAATAAACAGATATGTCCACCTGTTCTTGAAAAAATGCCAATAAATACTAAAAATACATATGTAGAAAATACACAGGACTATAAAGAAATATTAAAATAATATTCATAATAAAGTACGTTTTAACCGATAAGAAAGATTAAACGTCTGTAAAAGTATTCCAAACTAGTATTGACTATGCCTGATGTCATAATATGCTATTTAGATGTGTGAATTTGCTCCCATTACAAACTTTGGATCATGCTGAAGATTTTTCTCATTTACTGTATGCCTTTATCTATAACCATATTAAAACTACAACATTTTGAACTAGTGATATCAAAATTGAATATCTTATTGTGTAAATTATGTATAAACCCACACAATTATTTTAGACCACATATGTATAAATTTAAGTGAGATTATATTATTATAGCTATGTATACAAATAACAATAAGTCTGTCGTTACTGATTTATTTTGAAAAACCGGATAGTCTGCATGTTCGGCATCCTGCGTGGTGATTATTTGTGTGGATTGACTGCTGACTTGCTCCGTTGTCCGGCAAAAATCGATTCAATCCTATTTTAAAATTATATATCTTTTCAATACAATATTGAATTAAAAATCTGCAATATTGAAGAATCTCAACTGAAATTGAAACGCCCTTTAAAAAAAAAAATCTTAAAAAATTTGAATTGGGAGAAAAGCATATTGTGTCAGCCCTACAAATTGGCACTTTTTTTTTTTTTTACAAATATTTATTGTGAATCTGTTTTGAATCAAATCGATTCTAAATTGAGAATAGATTCTGAATCGAATCGTTACTCTCCGAATCGCATCGTGAGTTGTTGCAAGATTCACATCCCTAATAAAATTGCCATAAAACAAACTTCCCAGCCGTTTGTTTGCCTAGCATTAGAAAAGGTAGTTCAGCAGGCTTATTTTCTTGAAGTGAAGCATTATTGTTACTGTCAGGGTGTTTTTATAGAAATATTTTAATTTTTGTGCCTTTTCTATTTGCAGGTTTATACTTTTTTTTTTCAAGATTGAGGTGTTATACTTTGAAAAAAAAATTGAAATAAAATATAACAGATAAATTTTTTTTATATAATACAAATCAATTGTATCACTTTGAGTGATTTTATTCTTTTAAGTTTTGACTTAGAAGTGGTATTGAAAAAAAGGACACTTAAGGTACTGATAATGTTAAACCCGGACTCGTTAAAACGGTACTATTGAAAAATATCTACTGGTACCCAGCCCTAGACAGTAGTTAACTATGGCTAGTTACTTTTCCATAACCAACAGCAGAATATCTAGCAGCTACCATGAGCACCACAAACGTTATAACTGTAGTTGTAGTAAACACTACTATTGGAATGTGAAACAATGTTCCAGTGTCATTTAGATTGCGCGAAATGTTTTAAGGGGAGGAGCTTTACTGTCTAAACACTGCCGTGAATTATTAAATGAAGGTGTCTTGAGTTGTTCCAGGCAGTTTCCAGATTCATAAATAGCCAAATGTTTCTTGTGGAAGGACAAAACTAGTTAAATGTATAAAGTGCCAATTTGTAGCTTAAATTTACTTCAAGGTACTTTAAGATACATTGTTTCCAGACTTTTTCTTTAATTTATTTATAAATATATAGTGTCAATTCATAATAGATGTCATCTCAAAGCACTTTACAAGAAAACTAATTCCAAAACAGTTGTACAAACATTACAATCAGTTAAGTTTTCTATTTAAGAAATCCCAGCAGATTGCATTGGGTCGTTGACGTGAGGTTGTGCTCTGAACATGCAGACTCCAGCCAAAGCAATCCCCCAGTAATCCCTCTTACTGAGCAAGCATATAGCGACAGTGGAGAGGGAAAAACACTCTAAACCAAAATAAACCCCCAGCAGTACCTGGCTACTTTTCATGGCGGGTCTGCCTACCGTTGCAGTGTAGTCTCTGGTTAATTGGCGGTTTTTTGGGCATCACCTCTCTCCTGAGACTGATAACAAGGTATCCGGGGTCCCTGTTTGACTTGTTGACTCCACTATTCTACCCAGTACTAATTGAGCTGACCATATTGTTGGACAATGGCGTATGTCCACACATAACCTGCACATCAAAAGAAACAAATAGAAAACATAACTTTAAATAAAGATAGAAACTGATTTGCCTTTCATTGAGTAAAATGAGTATTTGAACTCCTACGAACTATTGAGATCTTGGTCCCACAGAGTGGTTAGACACTCCTACTCAATAAGTCGCCTTCATTAAAGACACCTGTCTTAACTAGTCACCTGTATAAAAGACACCTGTCCAATTAATCAATCAAGCAGACTTCAAACTCTCCAACATGAAAAAGACTAAAGAGCTGTCCAAGGATGTCAGAGACAAAATTGTAGGCCTGCCCAAATCTGGAGAGGGCTACAAAACCATTAGCAAGAAGCTGGGAGAGAAGGTGACAACTGTTGATGCAACTCTTTGAAAATGAAAGGAGCACAAACTAACCATGAATCGACCTTGTCTGGGGCTCCACGTAAGATCGTAGGGTGTTAGTGATTCTGAGAAAGGTGAGAAATAATCCTAGAATTACATGGGATGAGTTAATGAATGACCTCAAAGTACCTGGGACCACAGTCGCTAAGCAAACCATTGGAAACGTATTACACTGCAACTGATTAAAATCCTCCACAGTTCACAAGGTCCCCCTGCTAAAGAAGGCACATGTGCAGGCCCATCTGAAGTTTGCCAATGAACACCTTAATGAGTCAGTGAGCGACTGGGAGAAAGTGCTATGGTCATATGAGACCAAATTAGAGCTTTTTGGCATTAACTGAACTCGCTGTGTTTGGAGGAAGAAAGATGCGACCTATGGACCCCCCCCCAAAAATAAAATAAAAACATTGTGCTTTGGGGTTGTTTTTCTGCTACGGCTTATTGTGCAATGCCACATCACACAGAAACTTTGTTCTGTAGTCCCCTAAGAGTTAAAAGCAAAATCCAGCAGTCAGGAGCCCGCAGTCCAGAGTGGGTAGGTAGGATTACTCATTCAGTTAATATTATTAGTATTAATATAATGAAGAAAAGTGTCTAGACCTGCTCCATATGCCCTGCAATACTGATTGGCTCATTAAAGGCAGCAATATTGCCTGTCGCAATATTGTGACCAGGGCGCGATTAAAGAGTTGACATGTAAGGTTACAATTGCAAGATATAATCAATAATAGTTCTGTGCAATGCACACTAATCAATTCACATTTAAGCTAGAGGTAATGTGCTCTGAATTAGTTTTTGTAATACAAGTAATAAAGGTCGTATTGCCATTTGTTATGGTGTTTATGGAAAATGGGTGCGATAAGGGTCTTAACTTTCATTTAAGTTGTCTTAAAAAGGCCTAAAATTTGAGGGTGGTCAAACCTGGAGATCCCTGCAAGTTGTTCAAGCCTTTCTAAGAAAATGTTGTGATCGACTATGTCAGAAGCAGCACTGTTATCCAACAAGACCAGAAAAGTCACAAGTCCATTATCTGAGACCATGAGAATATAATTAGTAACGTTCACTAGGGCTGTTTCGGTGCTATGATGAGCTCAAAATCCTGACTGAAATTCTTCAAACAGGTTGTAACTTTAGTTACTTGCTAAAAAATATATTTATATTTACTAAGTGTAGCTAAGACTTGTTCAGGCTACCACAAGCACTAAATTAAAAAGACAGCAAAACACTGTTTCTGTGGTCCAGTCTGAAGTCTCAGACCTTTGAATTAACCTTTTTGCTTACTATCACACTGTCTAGGAGGAGGATTAGGTGGTACACGTAGAGGTGGAGCTGACGTCAATATTAAGCATTCTGGTCGAGACGATGCCTCGCGTTATGATGATCGTTCACTGGGAGGGTAAGTGACTCTCTTCAGAAAGGTTCTCTTCAACCAAACAACATTTAAGAAGAAATTCATTCTTATTCTAATGGTTTCTGTTTTTTCTGAATACTTAGTGACCGTGGTGAGAGAACAGAGCGCAGTCGGGACCGTGATCGTGACAAGGACAGAGAACGGCGGAGGTCCCGGTCCCGTGAAAGGCGCCGGCACACCCGGTCCAAGGAGCGAGAGAGGGAGAGAGAAAGAGGAATTGGAGCGGTAGAGGATGGCGGTAGTAGCAGACGTCGGGAACGAGACAGAGAACGTGCAGGGGCAGGGGGAGGAAGCAGCAGGAGTAGGGAAAGAAGTAGAGATCGGAAGAGGAGGAGCAGGAGCAGGGATCGCAAGAGAGACAGGGACAGAGGCAAAGGCTTGGATGGGGAAGAGGTCGGTCAGGGGGATGGGGTCCCAGAGGGTGGGGAGCGAGTGCCACAGGAGCACGAGGGAGAAGTGGCTGAGGGCACAGAGGATCGCAAAGACAGGGACAAAGATAAAGACAGAGACAGAAGGCGGAGCCATAGGGACAGAGACAGGCGTAGGGACCGGGACAGAGACAGGGAGCATAAGAGGGACCGTGGGGAGAGAGACAGGGGGGAGCGGAGAGAGGATCGCCACGCCTCCACACGAGATGACACAGGCCCCCATGACGAAATGGGCAATGAGGATGATGTTGTGCCAGCCAACATGGATGAGCTCAGTCAGGATGGAATGATGGACCAGCAGTCATTCCAATCAGCTGAGGATTACGGTTCTGGTGAGAACGGATACAAGGTTGAGGGACAAGGAGATGAATATTGAGCAGTTCCTCCACCAAGACACACACTTACACACGAGTCATTTTCTAGTGTACTTTGCCCATCATTTTCAGCCCAAGCAATTTGTCATTACAGGGCTTTCTGTAAATGAATTGTCTGGCTAGCTTTGTCAGTATATTGCACGCACAGTGATTACATTTAAATTAAATCTCAGTCAAAGAGTTCTAATTTTGCCCAACTAATCTGTCCAACTAAATGTAATCACAGTACCTTAATAATCTCTTTATTTTTGTTTTTGTGGAGAGTGGTCTGTGAACATTCATTTGACTTGGAAGGAAATTTAAAGCAGAAATATGGATTCTAAGTTAGTTTGGATAAGTGATTCTGTTTAAAATTGATGCGGCTGTTATATGGTGTGCTCATTTTTACCCAACATATGTGTAATTTGTTATCTGGCATAGTACTGAAACATTGGGGAGGCTGTTTTTTTTTTTTTTTTTTGTCTACTGTTTCTAGATTTGGAGGGTGATTTTAATAAAATTTGGCTTCACAGCAGAACTGATCTGTTGGTAATTTTTATCTGTAGTTAAAATGCTCTGATGCTATAGACTGTTGACTTTTTTTAATCACCAGGGATTGCTTTCAGCATCTTATGATAAACTTGGCATGCAGAAGTTTAAGTCCAACACAACTTGACGATCTCATTTAGCTGTCTCTTTGCAAAAATTTTCATAAACTAATAACCTCTATATGCTTCATTTGTAGGGAAGAAGGTAATTGTTTCAAAAGTCAACCAACATAATTATGTTTATACCTGTATTCGTTGGGGATTCGTTTGATGGCTGACTTACTATCTCCTGAAAAGTGTGGAAGCTCAGTGCTTTAAAGGCATATTCAACCTCGAAGTGAAATTTGGTCTGTTGCCATATTCAGCAGAATTGGATGAGTTAAAAAACATTTTGTAACCAGTCCAGTCATTTTCTTAATCAGCCAGCAGTTGGCTTGTTTAAGTTTAGAATACATGATGTAAGTGAATGGTACAGGCTAGCATTTTGAGCACCGAAATCATGAAAAATACTCTGTAATGATGCTAATCATTTCTGGTGACCTAAATAAGGCTAGCTGTTACCATTCACTTAAATTGTTTATGCTAAGCTAAAGCAAACTGATTGCTGCCACATTAGGAGAATGACTAGACTGACTACAAAATGCTTTGTATAATTTCTCTTAACTTTGGAGAATATGGCAATGGACTTAATTTCACTTAGGGGAGGAATGTAAATGGACTGAACTTATGTTCTTTTTCCACTGGGATCAGGTCGGGTCAGCCTGCGCTTGGAGAGTTTCCACTACCTTTGTCTGGGCTGAACCAGACACTACCTCTGGCTCAGTCGGAGGCGGCCTAGGTGACTCAACATGCCCACCTATGGACTAATTGGTCTGTGAAGTGATGTCAGAGAGAATATCGACACATGGCTTCCAGCGAGTTCAGAACATTGCTAGGGTCAACGAAACAAAATTTTATGTACAAATTTATGGCTGTGAAAGACCACAACGACCAGAGTGGAGCAGACTACAAGCACGGGAAGTCCTGTGGAAAAATTCTCATCTCATTTATGATGAAAAGCCGGCGAGCATAGAACAGACAGGAGAGAGATGTCCTAGCATCTGTTATGTTGGAAGACGATGAGTGATGATTTTTACAGCAAAATTTTGCCACGCTCAGCCTGCCCATGTCTTCCGCGATAGCTACGTTTCTTGACATAGCAATGGAAACACAACCAGGCCGTTCTGAGCTTGCCCGACACCTAGTGGAAAAGGTATTATATAGCGCTTCATTGTAGCTACATTCTCTGTTTACACACTAATTAACTGATAAAAAGCTGCATTGGTCAATTTGCCCAGGGGGCAGGTGCCAATCCTATCAGATCCACATGTGACAGGAATTGAACCTTTGTTTGCTGGACTACTACTCTACCCACTGAGTCAGTCACCCCAATGTCCCTGAAACAGTTTCAATATTTATTCAATGGAACCATATTGATGACCATCTGCCCTGCTGTTGCAGGCAAAATGTATCCCAGCTGAGAGATAAATTGCATGTCAGGAAAATAGTACGTTTACATGTACATCTAAGTCAAGCTTTTGGAGCAATAAGACTAAAGGTTTGCCCCCTGTTGAGAGCAGAGTCCCAGTTTTCATCTCAGTAATTTGAATTATTAAATGAAGTATGTTCAACTCCCTGACGATAGATGCTGATATGTGCCCCTACATGTTAGCCTTGTAGCGGTCAGCTTCAAGCTGAACTCAAGCAGTAGACAGGCTGGGTGGAGTGAAGCAGATGGAGTTAAAGCAAGATCTTCACGATCTACATTCTCGTCAGTCTAAACATGCATTGATTGGCCGCTTACATTTGTCTTAGCCGCCATGTTCTCATGCTATTGCTTTGGGCTATTATGTGTTGGTTGGAGAGAACTCAGACTCCCAATCGCATCATCTGGGTAGCTGAGTCGAGCTTCTGAAACTCCAGTTCGGTTAAATTCAAGCCGGACTAACGGTGCTTACACACCAAACGGGATAGACGCGACCAGAGAGCCCGATTTACATGTAAAGTCAATGGAAGAGCACGATTGAGCACGTCAGAAGCAGATTTGTGTCGCGAAAAAAGCTTTTCTGTCCGATTTACGCGACCAAGTAGTGCGACTGGTGTGTTTCAGGCGCGACCCAAAATACACGCTGCATTTTATGTCTGCCGCAGAAGTCTGAGAAATCTCAACCACAGCTTTAAATCACGCCAACCAATCAGCTGAGGGGTGTCAGTGACTGTGACTGAGTGAATGGAGTCACAGCACCAGCAGGACATGAAAACT
This sequence comes from Apricaphanius iberus, assembly GCA_028564705.1. Classification (NCBI taxonomy): domain Eukaryota; kingdom Metazoa; phylum Chordata; class Actinopteri; order Cyprinodontiformes; family Aphaniidae; genus Apricaphanius; species Apricaphanius iberus. The sequence continues at coordinate 975,329 of JAPXFQ010002260.1, forward strand.
GATAAACACCGTTGCTAATCACCCTGAGCTACATGACACCAGCTGTTTTCTATAGAGACAGGAATAAAAAAAATAAACCTAAAGAGGTTAAACTATTTAGACAGGAATGCTCTTAAGAGTTTTGTGGGTGGCTTTTAAAAGACCCGTTATGGACGCAAAACAGCTTCCTCACCACGACACCCAGGCCTGGTAATGTCTCCACCAAAGCACGTCCTGCGCCGCTCACATAAACTTTTATTAACAGCATACAAATGGACAGATGCTCAGCTTAGTAGTTGGTGTGTCGGCGGGCAAAGCTTGGACTTTCGCCGCACAAACTAGGCAAGGAGCCGGGGTGTTTATTGATCCTTCCGCCGCTGCTCAACTGTCCCGACATTTAACATGGTCAGTTCATAGATCAGAGTCTACTGGGAGCTCGTGGAGGGAGGGAGGAGGGCAGCGGAATGGTCCCAGTCAGGATACTTCCACATTTCGGTTCACGTGCATGAAAACAGCATATTTTAAAGGGCTGCCAGTTCGCCTTGGACATCCTTCAAGGTGCGAATGGTGTGGCGAGCAGCTAGGGGCGTGTCACGCTTTTTAGTCTCATCTATCGCAGTCGATGTATACATGCATTTCAAAAGTCTGATTGAAGTCTGACGCTACTTTTTCTGTCCCGCGCCCAGCTTGACAACCTCCTGAACCGCATCGTTGCTCAGATCGCCTACCAAAACAAGTGTTATTTATGATTTTTTAAATCTGCGACGAAGGATCATAATGTTTCCTGTGATTGCAGACTGCAACGATGAGCTTGTCTTCCATTGTTGAGATACGTGTAGTGATATCACTAAAATGATACCCTCTGATTGGTTAACACACTGCTTCAGGGCCGTCAGCTCCGTCAAAAATTAAACTAGCTGAACTTCTGCGTTGCTGGCTTTATGAGCTTTGAAGCTTGAAAAGTTGATGGAGCCAAAGCTCACAAATCGCTGAAGACCGTGACGCTCCTTCAACGGCCTCCACCATAGACTTAACAGGTAATCTTGACGTTGCTGACGCTGACAAACCATTTGGTCTGAATGCACCTTTATGGAGATGAAGATTTCATTTTTCAGCACGACCTTGCACCTGCTCAGTGCCAAAACCACTGCTTAATGGTTTTCTGACCATGGTATTACTGTACTTAATTGGCCTGCCAAGTCTCCTGACCTGAACCCCATAGAGAATCTGTGGGATATTGTGAAGAGAAAGTTGAGAGACGCAAGACCCAACACTCTGGATGAGCTTAAGGCCGCTATCGAAGCATCCTGGGCCTCCATAACACCTCAGCAGTGCCACAGGCTGATTTCCTCCATGCCACACCGCATTGAAGCAGTCATTTCTGCAAACGGATTCCTGACCAAGTATTCAGTGCATAACTGAACATAATTATTTGAAGGTAGACTTTTTTTCTATTAAAAATACTTTTTTAATTTGGTCAGATGAAATATGCGCATTTTTTGAGATACAAATTTAGGGTTTTCATGAGCTGTATGCCAAAATCATCAATTAAAGGCTTGAATTACTTCAGTTGTGTGTAATGAATCTAAAATATATGAAAGTCTAATGTTTATCAGTACATTACAGAAAATAATGAACTTTATCACAATATGCTAATTTTTTTAGAAGGACCTGTACTATGCTGCTCTAATATAAACCCGGCATGTTGGGCTACTGACTGCGTTAACATGAAATAGTAGGAATTTAGTAGTTATTATATATAGTCCAAATTATGTAAAAATTACTGTTCCACATTTCTTTGCTTGTTGTGGCAAAATGCAAAGAAGACTTTCAACTACTGCTTTCTTCCTAACCTTATTTAAAAAGCAGATTTGTGGATTTGATTAAAACTAAATGCATTTTCAAAGATGGGTTGGTTTAATAGGTAGGCTACTTGACTACTAATAGGGCATTAGTGTAAGGGTGGTTAATCGTGTACACGTTCCACTTATTTGAAGCAATGTCCACGTGCCACTTATTTTAAGCAATGTCATGGTTTTAATTCACTGTCACATAAGATCTCAAAAATTCCTTGGTTAGGGTTCTAACATGAACAAATGTTGCTTGTGCATGCTGTAAAGCAGCACTAAAGCGAATTAAATTGTTCTTACATTGCACCGATGTTTCCCACGTGTACTAAACGCCGTCCAATCAGACGGAAGATGCTGAAATTTAGGCAGTGAAAGTAGAAGCTAGTGAGTCAGGAGCGTATTTCAGCTCCCGCAACAAAGAGATGGAGAGCCTATTCTTTTGAGGCTTGCGTTTAATCAGGAAAGCAGCTCAGTCGAGGAAAATCTCAAGATCATGTCTTTTTATAACCCGACCAAGGAGGCAGAAATGGCGCCCATGACTGAGCCGCTCTGCCTGGAAAGAGGTAAGACTGCCCGTCGTCGGACAGCAAGTGACCGCTCTAAAATAAACCTTTTAAATATTTATGCACACTGAAATTTGATAGAAGTCATGAGCTTAAGTAGGAGTCCGGACTTTATTTATAGGCCTTCATCAGATATCCGTGCTGTTTTTTTTTCTTCATTTTTTTACCCCCATTTTTATTTTTATTTTTTTCATTTCTTTATTCAGAAAAATAAGATTATTTTACAATCATTTAAAGTGGGTCTCCCTAAAATCTTGTTTGGGGGATGCAAGCAGTTATAGGAAAATGCATAAATAGCATAACTACAATGAAAATTGAAATGCATAATAAACCTTGACGTAAAGTTACTAGACTAAAATCTGTTAAGGAGTATTTTATTTAAAATGTCTGTTTTTTATAGGCCGCTTTTATTTTTAAATCTACAAATCAATTGGCGTAGTGGCTCTGTGGCGTAGCCAGAAATGGCTTTTTACGTAAGTCCAGTAAAATATGGGTAAGTATAGATATTGAAATTAAGTTATGATTCATTCCATAATTAGGGGTACAGTTCATATAAACCTATAAGTGAAGAAATCGGTTTGCTTTTTTGCTAAATATTCTACTTGTTTCCATAATATATCACTAGAATGTGCTAAAATCATTAATTGGCTAGCTTAAGCTCAAATGATTACTTAAATATTTCAATCAAAATAAACATCTGATTCATTATTTTGACAACTGTGTTACAGAACAAGGTTGTGTCACAGAAGACATGAATGAAATACTAAACATTTGATGAAACATTTGTTTGCAAGTTCTTTAGTCTATTCTTCAGTGTTGTTGAGGTTGTTTGTCTAACGGCTTGGAAATACGAATTTTGAGCTAGATAATGAATATTTTATGGGATAGTATCAAGGATGATTTCTTTTTTCTACATTAACCCACATTACATTGAATTTCAGACCTTGCTTACTAAAAATGTTCTCCATTTTTACTACAGCTCAGCCAACATTTGAACAAACTATGGCACTGAAATCACATGTAACACAGTTGACGGGACGCATTGTGAAAAGAAGAGAGAAACCTTTCTATAAGATAAAAACTTTATTTTGATAACAAATATTAAATCTGTCAGATGCAATTAAGTCAGTGAATTTAATATAAATTGATTAATTTTTTTTAACATGACATCCTCCCCTCACATCTGTCCATTCTTCCTTTGATCTGTTCTTCCTTTTCTCATTTTTCCCTTTGTCATTATACCCTTCTTCCTTCAATTAATCCTCCTCTCGTACCATCCTTCCTTTAACCCTCCCACTCTCTCCCTCCCTCCCTTAATCCGAAATTATTGAACAAGTAGTGAAACAATAGTAAAAATCTCAGATCTTTCTGTCCTTCCACCATTCCTCCCTCCATTCCAATTCGATGCATACATTTGACCTCAACATGAGTTTCTCTCACCATTTGTATGATTCCAGGATAAATGTCATTGTCATATTTGAGAGCACACCACTGCCCGACGATATCCAAATTTTGCCATGGTCTCATTTTGACCATTTCCCTCTTGTGTGGGTGTTGTTGCCTGGACCAGGAAGGTAAATGTTTTGGTGTTGTAACGCTGACATTCCAGGGTCTGTCTTGTTGAGCAAAGGCAGCTCACATCACGGTAACTGATTTGTCCCTTTGTGACTGTGACCAGCTGATGAATGCACATGGTTGATGGCACCACTGGGAGATCAGCTGGCATGTTCTTTATGGCTTCATCGACATCATCCTCACTTACATAGAAAAGTTTTACTAAGGTCTGTGCATTTACCAGTTTCTTGAAGAAGAGCTCAGCGTTTGGTATGTCCACCCCATGACTGACAAGTCTGTCTGCAGTCCTTTTTAGGAGGCCTCCAACTCCATCTGGAGTACCCTTGCCCTGAGATGCCTCAAAAAAGTTCCAGGTGCCTGACTGGAACCCATACTCCTGCAGCTTTGTACAAAACATAAAGAAATTGCCTTTCTGTCTGTATTGTGTGCACAGCCCATCACTAAAAAAATGCACCACGGTCACATTAGGATAGGCAGCTTTGACCAGGTTCAGAACTGGGTCTAGATGGGTCCATATTGCTGCGGGGCCTTTCTCTTTGGATGAGCTGATTGTGCCAAAGCTCACATGCTCTTCCACTCCACCATGCAGAACTCCAGTGTGAAGTATTGGCTGCTGCTGGTTTGATGCAAAGTGTAGCGTTTGGATTTCAGAGTGGTAGTTAAAGGGCATAGTTTTCTGAAAAACCTACATGAATTAAGCATTCATGGTCTTTCATGGTCTTCTTTAGTTCGCGGTGGTAAGCAAATTGCTGTTTTATGTTAAAGAGGTGCCTTCTGAAGTTTTTAAGTTGGCTTTGGAAGAGATCTAGCAGGGCATGCAAAGTTGTCTCTGCCTTTTTTTTCACTGTCATCTTGGCAGGCACTTTCTCCTTTTTACCTTCCTTGTTCTTTTTTGCTCGGATAACAGTCTCAGTTGTCCACTGTGTGATTAAAAACGCTTGCATATCCCCCTCAGTTGCAACTGGAAAGTCTTTGTCTTTGCAGGTCTCTTTGTCTGCAATGGATGGGTGGACCACACAGAAGGGACTCATACGGCACAACAAAGAATATGAGATGTTGCAGTTAGCGCTCTTAAGAAGGAATTTCCTATGCAAGTTTCTCATAGTGTCGTTCAGGAACCTTTTCTGTTTCTTGATCTTCCCTCTCGTTATAGTTTGAGATTTCCCAGTAGTTAGGCGACAATTTCCATCTCTTGTCAAGAAGGGCACAACTTTTGTACAGTTTGTAGCATCGCGATCTTACTTCACTTTCTTAAACAGGATCGAGGACTCACTGCGCTTTTGTTGTTTTCGAGAAACTGCTAGGGTCTCCTTAATTCTTTTCTTGAAGTTATATTTTTTCAAGATCTTTCCTGACACTGCAGCTGCAATTACCTGCCTAGTGTTTTTGTGTTTGCTCAAAGTGTACTTTGCACATATGTTGCCAACTAGAGCATGGTGGAAAACTAACGTTTTGCACCCTCCCTAACAGGGGCCGGGTTTTTGATCTTGGTGACTCTGAATCTTGCTGTTGTCTTGAAAGTCTTTTTCTGAATTTTTCAGTTTTTAATTTCTCTTGTTTAAGTTTTTCCTTCAGAGCCTGAATCTCCCTTTTCAATTTGGAATCCTTCCTCTTGAGTTTCTTCCTTCCAGCACTACTCTGTCTGAAATTAAACACATACATACAAAACTATACTCACTTTGTTGATCATATGTTCATCATTTATGCTTAATGAACAGAATAAGGATGACAAAACTTTACTCTTTTCACCATCATTACATAATCAAATCTTTTCTAAACCATTTTTTGTTCAATAAATTTCTACCTTGACATCCGAGGCTCATCGTCAGGATTCTGGGGTGGAGTAACCTGGTTCTCTATCACTTTCTTTCTTTCTCTGGCCTGGCGTTGGGCTCTTCTCCAATACTTTCTTTTTGTTCTCTTCTCCCTCTCACTCAAATCTTCAACTGTCTTCACCTTCCCTTGCCGCTGTCCTGATGCCACTTTTCTTGTTGTTTCTTTAAATATGCAGCCCTTCTCTCAGGATTAGAAACACGCCGAGCCCTGTACTGGCGCTGCTTCTCAGCAGCAGATTAACCTAATCTTTCTAGACAAGAAATGACTCTGTTTAGTAATAGTGTATAGTAAAATTGATAGGGCTTAGATTACATGTCATTTCAAATCACTAAAACATCAAAATGACCCATGAAATCATTGTTTGTTAATATGAGTAGGCTACCTGTATAGGGTGGAATGGAAAATATCTATAATGATGTTGTGATATCTAGTTAGAGTGTAAGGATTTATTCAGGGTATGGATAATATTGTTGAGTTAATCCCTGTATCATCCAAATCATGTTTTATGTACCCTAATTACTATGTAATTACACTTCCAGTCACCTAAGTGATTTTAATAACAATAGTTAATGAATTATTTCGGAACAGCTGACTTCTTTCCTGTATGAGTACCACTCATGATTTGGGTGTATTTATTTAGTGCATTATACATTCATGTAATTACTACCTTATTTTATATATTATCATTTCATTTCTGTATAGTAACAATTTAATCAAGTTAATGTTTTTTATTCAACATACTTAATAAGCATAAACCCAGGAAACCCTGACAACATAGTCAACTGTGTTACACTTGATGGGTAACATAGTTGACATTTCCTCCATTTTAGACCCATTTTAGGCCCTATAAACCTTAAACATGTCACTACATGACCTTGATCAACTCATATTTCTATGCATTTTCTTTACATTTTGTTGATTATAATATCTAAGATAAATACACAAGAAAATGTTGATAACATAGTTGATGAACAATTAATCCACTCCATATGCAGACAATCATTTTGATGGAATATTGAAGAGGAGAAGTAGAAACTTACCACACTGTCTTCAGAATTCCCTCCAAAAAGGGCGTTGCATCTATTGCTTTGTTGCTTATTTGAATTTGAAGCAAACCATTGCTGATTTATAGGGACGATATTAATGGGTAACATAGTTGACAAAGATTTCTCGGACACACAAAAAGTCACTAATTTTATGTTTATTAATGATTCAAATAATTTAAAAAATACATTTATCATGTTTTAATGATTTTTTTGAACAATTAATGCTGAAAATAATATACACAAATATATTTACTGGGGGTTAATTTTGAAGCGCAAACTTGAAATGTATGTAATCAGACAGCGCAAAAACTGCAAAATCCAATATTAAAATTTCATTTTTCGCTAAATAAATTAAAGAACTTGCTAACTTTCTGTATTAAAAGAAAGATAAATATCACCCAATTTAAAATTAGTCTTTGCTTGAAATTAATATTTAGTCAAATTGATAAATACACCCCATGGACATGGTATGTACCCGTAATTATAGAACCACATTTCTGTTGAAGCAACCATAGAACAGTATAAACTATATAGACTGAAATGTTTATATACATCAGAAAACACTTAGAAAAAAATCATCCAGGCAAAATAAAAAAAACATTAAAGCTGCAACGTCCCATAGCTTTTTTTAGCCGTTAGTTGAGCTTTATTAGGCTTCACTCATTGTTGAAACAATATACTATGTCTCATCAGATCATCGGCAGTCATATGGTGATGGACAAACTACAAAATACAAACAACCTCTGTCAGATATCCAGTGCTGTAAATAATTTATTCCATTAAGGGCTAATATTAGGGGCACTCACCCTGCAAATAATGATAGATTTAGAAGCTGTTAATTATGTTGCTGCATCAAGCTATTTTAACTAACTGGAGGCAGGAATATCTGGGACTGTGAGATCAGTGATTGATCAGCATTTTCCAAAACAAACTGTCCCGACATCCTAAACACTGCAACCGGTTTCATTCTGAGACAGTGTGGGGGGACCCTCAAACTGTCACAGGATGAAATGGGTTACAAACAAAAGAAACAGAAAACAAACACGGCAAACAAACAAAAAGAAACAGGATTGTCAGCATGGCTCAGATTGATCAGGCGCTCTGGCTTCTTGGTCCCAGGGATACCCCATTGGCTGACTGGTTATACTCTCACCCAGGAGTCTGGGGATCGAATCCCACCTGGGCCCTTGTGCACCTTGCCACGATCCATAATACATCCGGTTTTATTACTAGATCTAGTTGGTCCACTGGAATGAGAAAGGTGAAACAGCCACCAACTGCCACTCATATTTATAATCTTATTACAAAAAGTATCATTAATTCTTTTAATTAAATCATTGCTCCATTTAAATTCTTAAACCTAAGAAATCAATACTTAGCTTTTGAATATCCATACAAAAACATGACATTAAATATCGAGACATATTGGTGTATGAATATTTTCTTATATCCCTACATTTTAATGCATGGTTTTATGGATTAGTCTGGAGTATTGAGCTAGGCAATGTAATATTAAGAAAAGTGTTAGTTTCAAATCTACAGACTCACGCTTTGATCCACAAAGAAATCTGACAGCTAGCCTTAGCTTTTCGGAAGAGTTATGCAAACTTTAAGCCTAAATTCCCCCACTACACTGACTATTTGATGTTGGCCAACACCTTCAACAAATTTTACTGCCGTTTTTATGAGCCATCAAGCAGCCCTAACACCTCCACCAGTCCCATCAACAGTCATTTTTAGCCTTTTTACACTTGGGTCAGCTCGGTCTGGTGCGGTTTGGTTCGGCCCCGTTACAGAGCGTTTTATAGCGCTTTCACATTTGGATCAACTGTGCTGGCCCGGCTCCGCTCGACTCTGCACCGGTTTGGTTGTGTTCATATACCTGTCATCAGACCGAGACTGTGGGTGTAGACATGGGTGGGTTGAGCATAGGGGTGGGCAGAATGGCAAAATTTTCACATCATGGTATTTTTAAAACACATAACAGTATTAGGGTATATAACTGTATTTTTTTGCCATACAAGACCGTTCATATCCACATTATCTTACAAGAATGAAAAATTTTAAAAATCTGCCTTAATTAGCCCATTTTACTGCATCATATTGTTTTTTTTTCCAGACACAGGGGAATGATATGAAAATAATTACAATGATTATGATTCTGGTAGACATTCTTGATGTTCTAAGGCTGAATGTATAATTTTTTTAAACCTCACGTTGGCACAAGCAACAAATTCAATTCAATTCAGTTTATTTATATAGTGCCGTTTCACAACAGATGTCATCTCAAGGCACTTTACAAGAAGAGTTATTACAATACAATGTTTGATGTAGAAATTATAGTACCACAGAAGATTGCGTTGTGTAATTCTCAGCAATCCCTCACACTGAGCAAGCATGAAGTGACAGTGGAAAGGAAAAACTCCCTTTTAACAGGAAGAAACCTCCGGCAGAACCAGGCTCAGCACAAGCGGTCATCTGCCGAGACCGTCTGTGGTTTGGAGAATACAGAACAGAGACACAGAACAGAGACACAGAAAGAACAACAGAACTGATGCAGAAGTTTGTTGCAGGACGTGGAGAACTTTCCGTCACTGCAATGCCATCTTAGTCAGGGTCGTCAAGCAGGGCGGGTCAGGAGCACCTACTGTAGGAAGAGACTAAGAGAAAGCAGGTTAGCGCTTGAACTGACAGCACATCATGCAGTTGGGGAGAAGTAGGAGAGAAAGTAGGAACAGACCCTAATAATGTCCTCCAACAGCCTAGCCTAAAGCAGCATAGCTACTAACATTAACCTGTCTCCTAGCTACTAGGAGACCTAGCTACTAACACTTTCTACCTGGCTTACATTAACCTATCTCTACCTAGCTACTCTACTTCTTCCTATCTCTTCCTAGCTTTTGACACTCTACCTGACTACTAACATTAACCTGTCTCCTAGCTACTAGGAGACCTAGCTACTAACACTCTCTACTTGGCTTACATTAACCTATCTCTACCTAGCTACTCTACCTCTTCATATCCCTTCCTAGCGTTTGACACTCTACCTGGCTACTAACATTAACCTGTCTCTTCCTATCTACCTTTCTAACCTGACTCTAACTACCTATAAACATATCTCTAACTGTAAGCTTTGTCAAAGAGGAAAGTTTTTAGCCTAGTTTTAAAGATAGACAAATTGTCTGCTTCACGAACCAACCCTGGGAGCCGGTTCCATAGGAGGGGAGCCTGATAGCTGAAAGATCTGCCACCCATTCTACTTTTAGAAATCCTAGGAACTACCAGTAAACCTGCAGTCTGAGAGCGAAGGTCTCTGTTAGGAACATATGGAACAATCAGGTCTCTTATGTATGATGGAGCTAGATTATTAAGGGCTTTATATGTCAGAAGGAGGATCTTGAATTCTATTCTAGATTTTACTGGGAGCCAGTGAAGAGAAGCTAAAACAGGGGAAATGTGATCTCTTCTTTTAATATTCATCAGAATCCTAGCAGCAGCATTTTGAACTAACTGAAGACTTTTAATTGTATTCTGTGGACTACCTGATAATAAAGAGTTACAGTAATCCAGCCTTGAAGGCATGGACTAGTTTTTCAGCATCATTCCTGGACAGGATGGTTCTCATTTTTGTAATATTCCTCAGGTGAAAAAAGGAAATCCTAGAGACTTCTTAAATGTGATATCTAAATGACATATCTTGGTCAAAAATAACACCGAGTTTCTTTGCTTTATTACTGGAGGCTAATTTAATGCCGTCCAGGTGAAGGGGTTGACTAAGTAGTTTATTTTTCAGAGCTTCTGGTCCAAAGACGACAACTTCTGTTTTATCAGAATTCAGAAGCAAGAAGTTTAGATTCATCCAAGTTTTTATGTCTTCCAGACATGCCTGTAGTCTACCTAACTGATTGGATTCATCAGGATTTATGGATAGATATAGGTGTGTATCATCTGCGTAACTATGGAAATTTATCCCATGCTGCCTAATTATTTTACCAATAGGAAGCATATATATAGTTAAAAGGATCGGGCCAAGCACCGAACCCTGTGGTACTCCGCAAGTAACCATTGAGGCCGAGGAAGATCTATTGTTTACCTGAACAAACTGAAATCTGTTGGACAAATACGATTTAAACCAGCCTAGTGCTGTTCCTATTATACCGACACTTTGAAGCCTTCTATGAGAATATTGTGATCAACAGTGTCAAAGGCATCACTGAGATCTAACAGGACCAGAATGGTCACCAGTCCATTGTCTGAGGCTATGAGAATTTCATTAGTAACCTTCACCAGAGCTGTTTCAGTGCTATGATGGCCTCTAAAGCCTGACTGAAACTGCTCAAACAGCTCATTATTGTTTAAATGGTCACACATCTGATGTGCAACTTTTTTCTCAAGAATTTTAGATAAGAAGGGAAGATTAGATATTGGTCTATAGTTAATTAAGTCGTTTTGATCAAGAGATGGTTTTTTAAGTAGAGGTTTAATTACAGAAATCTTTAACTCCTGTGGTACATATCCATTGATTAAGGATATATTCATTATATCTAAAATTGGAGCAGCAATCAAAGGGAAAACCTCTTTTAAAAGTTTAGTTGGGACTGGTCTAACATGCAAGTGTAAGGTTTTGATGGAGCTAATAATTTTAGTAGATCTGAAAGTTCGGCTGCATTAAAGCAGTTCAAGCATGTATTAGGTTCAACCATTTTTAATGCTGCCTCACTAAGCAAGCATATTGGGAATGTTCCCATTTCTTATTTTTTTATAAATCTATTTTATTTATAAATAAATTCATGAAGTCGTCACTACTAAGAGCTGGGGGAATGGTTTGCCTGACAGAGCTTTGATCCTGTGTGAGTTTGGCAACTGTATTAAAAATGAAGCCTAGGATTATGATTATTCTCCTCAATTAAAGATGAAAAATATGCTGTTCTGGCTGTTCGAAGGCTCTTTTTATAAAGCAATAGACTATTTTTCCACACTAAATAAGAATCCTGTAAATGCGTGGAGCGCCATTTTCTCTAGTTTTCTAACAGTCTGCTTAAGGGTACGTAGCTCTGAATTAAACCAGAGAGCTAATCTTCTATGGCTAGCCACCTTCCTTTTCAAGGGGGCAACTTTGTCTATTGCCAGACACAGGGAGGAATTGACGGTATGAACTAAAGTGTCAAGTTGTGAGGGGTCAGGAGTTAAAACACTATTTTCTATTGTACTTTTATATACTGAGGAAACTAAATTTGGAAGAGCTTCTTTAAAACTTGCTACAGCATTGTCTGATAACGTTCTGGTATAATTAAGTTTTCTTTCAGGTTTGAAATGGTCAGTTAGAGTGAGTTTGAAAGTGATCAGAAAATGATCAGACAGGATAGGCTTATGTGGAAAGACTGTTATTTCTTCACAGAAATAACCTCCAGGGGCTGGAGGTTGGCTGCGCGCTGGGGCCTGGCGCTAAGCTTCCTACGAACAGTCACCCAGCTCATCTGAGGTTCCGGCTGCACGGGAGCTGTTAGAGGACGGCTAAGGAGTCCTGTCCTAACTGGCTCCGCACTAGCTACTCCTGGGCCTGGCTGTTTTACAGCGCGGAGCCAGGCCTCTAGCTCAGAAACCCTTACCTCAAAGGCTACAAAAATGCTGCACTTATTACACCTACCATCTTCGCTAAAGGAGGCAGAGGAGTAACTAGACATCTGACACAGAGAGCAGGAGAGAGGAGATTCAGAGAGAGACGGAGGGACAGGAGAGAAAGCCGTAGCCATGCTAGCAGTAAACCTAAGCTAACCTAGCGATACCTTACCTAGCCCAGAAAACCAGTATAACACTTAACGAGTTCCCAAAACGTAAAGAACACCAAAAGAAAACAAGTGTTTCAACGTGTTTGTGTGTTAGAATAACTCAGAAAAGCTTCTGGACAGAGAAAATTAGATAAATTAAAGAGGGCAAGAGCATCGAGATCCTTCAGCCAAGCGAGTTAACAAACAGGAAATGACGCGATACGCCTTACCAACCCAGTGTACGTCCGTCACAATGTAGTACTGAAGAAAACCGCTAGGGGGCAGAGTATAGACTTGGACCAGATTTTGCCGAAGAAGAAGTAAAATAAACATGGCAACCGCTGGTAATTATTAGCTGGTTAACATTCCGATAACAGAAAAAAAGATGGCAGAAGTATCGTAGATGGTATGTAAAACATATTTACCGCTATTTTTGATTTTTTTTTCCTACTGATTTTGCCGCAGTTGACCGCGTTTACCTACAGACGGTCAAATAGCGCTTAACACTTCCCCCTTCTGGTTACTCCCAAAAGCGTTTGTAAAAGGTATGCCGTTCGGTTCTCGTTTGACATTTTAAAGCTGATAAACTTTTTAAACTATAGACGAGGCTAATCTTTTTTGGAATTACTTCATCAGAATTGTGTGCTTCGCTCCTGCCAGCAGCTGTACTTAGTTAAAAACTTTATTTTCTACACTGCGGTGAAGAGCGTGTAGCAGTGAAATCGGTCCTGGCTGAAACACTTCATTAAACGTTCCAGAAGTTTTCTGGGCTATTCACCGGTATAGGGTATATTAAAAATTCATATCACGAAAATAAACACCAGTTTTCGGTATGAACCGGTATACCGCCCAGGCCTAGTTGAGCAGAGAAAGTGGTGCGAAATGTCGTCATCTGTAACCGCCCGGAAGTAGAAAGAAAGCGGCAATGGTGGAGGACGTGATGGTATGGTTTTCCCTTTTTGTCGGCCTGTGGTTCTTTTTAAAGAAAGACCTCCTAGCAAGGCAAGCAAGAAGACGTCACCAAGCAATGATCTTGCAACAGAGGAGATTTCAAGGGCTCCCGAAAGCAATTCGGCACCATAATGCAGCTTTGCAGCGCCGAAGGAGCAGAGAAGTCATCAGGGTAAGAAGTTGTTTTGTATTCTTATAAATGCCGCTGCAACAAGTTTCAATCCGTTAGTTATCATTGTCGGATATTACAATGCTTGTATATCATTTCAGCTCGCCCTGTTTGAAAAGTGTTTCCGCCACCAACGTTCAGTCTGGACACTAGACCAAGTGGTGGGATTCCATTGGAAACTTTATGCCTACTACTCCAATCCATACTCGAGATTCGGCTCAACTACATAGCTTGCATACTGCTTTTCGCCTACTACGTAGTAGGGGTATTCGGATGCAGGGAAGATCTCTGCTGTCACTTTCTTTCTACTTCCTGGTGGATACAGATGACATCAGACATTTCGCTCCTTTCTCACGTCTACACCCACGGCCTCGGTCTGACGACAGCTATATGAACACAACCCGACCCGTGCGGAGTCGAGCGGAGCTGACCCAGGCTGGCAGGGATGATCTAAATGTGAAAGAGCTATTTGGTTTTTTCCACTAGTACCTACTTAGCCTGGCTCTACTCAGCCCCACTCGGCCTTACTTAGCCCTGGTTAGTTTTCCACTGCAGGGACCAGACCAGCTGGGACCATCCCACCATCCCAAGTGGGTGGGGTCATCATATGGTGAGCGGTCCCAGAGTATGTAGCTACACAAGGCATATAGTTTTTGTTGTCTAGATAAAGCATTGTCACAATGTTTGCTAAAATTGATAAACAAACCCTACGGTGAAATATGAGTTGGTATGATTAAAAAGTACTGTTTTTACAATAATTAATGACGACTCCATAGGTTTTTCAGCAGCTTTCATATTTATGCAATTCACTTTTATTTTGCACCTCTAGACAAATGTTACTTTATAGCAGTCAGAGCAAATGTTGCTATCTGATTTGAAAAGATTTTTAATTTGTCATCTCAGATATAATTTTGTAAAATGAAACGAAAAACTAATCAATTGTAGTGGAGAGCCATTAACGCTCAAAAAGCAAATGATTACGTTGCGCTATGGAAACCAGTGTATTATAAAATGATAAACAAATCACAATGCAAGCAGATAACTTAGACATTTTATTAGAAGAGTATAGAAAAGGTTCAGAGGCAAAAAAAACTGTTGCACATGTCTGTGGGTCATGGTATATGCAACACCCCAGGAAGGTTTGATTGAAGACCGCATTGTGTTATCTTCTCCTTTTGTAAGCCAGGTTCCTGCTACCATTGATCCCTCTGGGCCTGATGCTGCTTGTTAGCTCCTTGCATTGCAGTAATTAAAGCTGCAGAGTTTCTCTCACAAACCCCCCACCCCCCCAACCTTCTACCCCCATCGCCCTTCACAACTGGGCACACGCATCACCTGTCATAGCATGTCATTGTGTACTTTATCAATAAAATATTATATTGATTTGCTTACTTAATATATGACTCTTACCTGTTCAGCAGAAATGGATCCAAAGCTGCGTTGGTTTTAAGCCTTTTAAGATTTGTTGGTAGCCTATGTTCACTGTTGAAACGCATCTCTGATGTAAATCGAGGGGCGGAACATACCGACGTAGCACCCTACTCTCATCTCTAAGGCATTTTTTGAATTTGTCACCCTACTTTCTATTGTTTTTCTTTCTGAAGTTGACGTAGCCCTGGGTAGCCGGGGAATGGCTGACTATTTAGCAGAAGTTTGCTGTGGCTTTTCTATGACTGCTCTCTGCCATTATGGTGATTTTAAACAGGAAGACAAGGAGCGGCCTGTCTGCGCGGCCTCATCTCCACAGGTTTGTGCAATGTGCATGCATGTTGATTGACAGTCGACACGGCAGAAACTTGAATTCTATTGGAATACAGGTTTAATGATTGGTTGTCTTTGAAGAACCTCTTCCCCATACCAAGACAAAAAAAAGACAATTTGAAGTGGTTAAATAAAGTCCAGTTCAAAAATATTTTTAAGAATTGCTTGCACAAAGCTGCTACTTAGAATAGAATCATCATATAATACACTGAATTAAGGATACTATAAGTACATTAGGGATAAAATTACTGAAGTCCTGTGCAACTATTAAACATAAAAATATGTTATATATATATATATAATATATTAAAAATATTTACAGAATGGGGACATGCATATTAACAACAAAAGACAAGCATCAGACAAGGCCATATCCAGAGTTTAAAAATTACCACGGTCCAACCAGAGGAGGAACTATCATTTAAAAAGTGGCGGGAAGGGAGTGGATAAAGAACAGTTTAAATCATGTTGCACAAGGAGTGAGCTGGCTTAGTTATCAGCAGTATTAATAGTGGTAAAAGACAGTTATTAACTACTACAATTACTGCATTTTAACCCGGATTAGTTGACTTGACTCGTGAATCGCGAGGAAACCCTTTGCCTCATACCACTTGAGTTTTTAAACAAGCTAAAACTAAATGTTTTGTAAGTTTTTGCACAACCAAAAATAAACATGTTGAGCATAACTAATGTGGAATGTTTAATACAAGCTCAAAAAAAGTTTGTTTCATCACTCGTCTTTAATTTTAAATAGCAAAATGTCTTACTTAGTGATTCAAACAGTTGCCCGAGTGAGAAACTTCTAAATCTGAACGCAACAACTGTCAAAGGTTTTTCAGCTGAATAATAGACCATACAATGTCCAATAATTATCAGACTTTGAGAAGATTGACAGCATCACTGATGTTCAAACATAGAATTAACTAAAAATATTTTAACGATGGACTATCACAGCGGACTTATTCGCTTCAAATGACCTCTTCACTCACGGTGCCCACCATGACACTAACAAATAAAGGTCACATTTGCAACACTGAACAAAGCAACAACAACAACCAACACAAACCTCACAATACATTTGTAGCAAATTCCCAAAATAAAATTTAAAAAAAACATGGATACCCACAATGCACCTCGCACACTGCAGGTCACGCAGCCCCTCCCCTATCTTACAAAGCTAAACATACCAAGTTATCTCTACTAAACCTGATTAGTAGACTTGATCTTTCAGCTTAATTAGTAGCTGCTATCAGACTACAAAAATGTCAGAACGGGCTGGAGCGGAACGCTCTGTAACCTGGAGGGGGTGGGGCATGAAATGTTTCGCTTACATTTAAAGGGACCGCACGAAAATGAGTTGCTCTATAGATGCTCCTCAGAAGGGTATAAGGAGGGTCTGTGGGGCTACAATAACATGGAATTCAGACCAAACCACTGTGGTTCTGCTTTACATAGACCACAAGTGATTGATTTACATGTGAAAAGGAAGGATTTAAAAGCATGATATATCTCCTTTAAATCTACAAGTAAAGTGATGTTTAGTCTATATGTGATTATAAAGTGCTATTGAGAGTGAGGAGTCAAATGCCTATTTGGGCGGGGTCTGAGTCGGTCTGAGTTGGGCATGATGGAAGGAGACACTATCGGTTGCCTGGGCAACGCCTTCAGAACTTATTCCGTGGGCAAAACAGCGGTATTTGGAGAATCTTTTAGACATTAAACATACAGACCCATACGAGCTCCCTGCAGTGGAAAGGCACAGAGACCCAAACCATTTGCCTCCGTGCACATATATAGATATAGTAAATTAACTTGTTTTTGGTGTGATTACACGACGCAGGAATTTAAAAGCCACACGTCTTTGGAAAGTTACGAGGCTTTCTGCTGTGGCTGGGTGCAGGACTTGGCCATCTACAAGCCTCCAGGTGGAAAGTACAGCGTGGTACTGGCAAAGGTAAATTTTCTTAACATGCGTTTTGGTGTGTCATAAATACATTGCATTTAGCAGACTCTTCTTGACCAAAATGACAAAGTAATTTACTGCGACTGCTTCGTAAACACTAGATTTTGACGTGATGTTCAGTGTACACAAACGTTTCCTACATGTTTTGATGTAAGCTAAAGCTTTGTACCGTATCTTTACGTATTTAGTTGTAATTTGATTTTAGCACAGTGACACATACTGTACCAGGCATAGACTATATGGCACCATATTTTTGTGTGTGAGGTACTAGAGCAGTTTTTAAACGCAGCAGTGAGTTCCAGGCATGGTAACAGTGTGCGGAATTGCGAGAACCTCCTCTACTACCGAGTTAAAAATACACAAAATGATGACGGTTTGCCGCTGGAAGGATGCCAAGATGGCGGAGACTGAGAATCGAGGGGAGGGGCTCTGTACCATACGTCAACTCCTCACTCTCTATGGGGAGCCTAAGTCACGCCCTTCTATTTCTGGTTCATGGGTCCCCGACTGCCCAAAAAAATGAATGAGTGAATGTAGCGATAAAAGTTGTTTTCTGATCCAGTTTGAAATGCGCAGTGGATCGAACGTATGATGTCCGTGAATTTTAAAAACAAATTTTGATGCAGAGAAAACGCAGATATTCGACCGGAGGCAAAAGCTACTTTTGGTTTTGTGTAAATACAAAAAGTAGACTACAACTGCAGAAGGAGAGCGAAGGTCGTAACCTCCAGGACGAAGAAAGGAGCATTAAACACAGAGAAAAACACTATAAATCTGACCATGTGGAAAGTGGCAGCTATGTCGGGGTCAAAGCAGTCGGTGGAGTGAGAGCCAGCATGGAGGAGAAGCTCTACAAGCTCCAGGTGAGGGTTTTACGTGCTATAGCTAGTGCTAGTTCCCGTTAGCCAAATGGCGTCCTATATGCGACTTCTGGTTTGTAGGCATTTTAAATGCGAATTTTTACAATCAAATAAATCCCAAATCACTGGACAAACTCATTCGATATGTACATCATTAATTATCATTTAGATCAAAGTTCAACATATGTGTGAATCAGGTCGTAAGACAAAGCGGACCAGAAAATAACTTTTATCGCTCCATTGACTTCCATTCATAATTTTTTCGGTTTGGGGACCCATGGGCCGACCGGAAGCGGAGAAGACTTTCAGGAATGACTTAATAATACAATGGGTGTATGATTATTTTATATGCAGGCTTGTATGCCTATACTTAATGTTGAAAAACAAATTTTAATCATCAAGAAGATAATTCATTCTGACGTCCAGGGAGTCGCAGAAAAGAGGTGGAATTCCCGGCCAGAAAGGAAATGGAATTCCCGGCCAGAAAGTATGTGGAATTCACGGCTAGAGGACATCGAAGATGTCGGTTCAACTTTCATTTTGGAACTATTTTTCAGAACAGATCTGGAGCAGGAGGCTGCGTAAAAGCAAATCTCCCCCTATCTATTTTCTGTGGTCATTTTTTCCGGATGGTGTCACATTAAAAATTTGCCATGCTCCCATCT
Organism: Apricaphanius iberus; assembly: GCA_028564705.1. Lineage (NCBI taxonomy): Eukaryota > Metazoa > Chordata > Actinopteri > Cyprinodontiformes > Aphaniidae > Apricaphanius > Apricaphanius iberus. The sequence continues at coordinate 994,315 of JAPXFQ010002260.1, forward strand.
ACCAAAATGTCACAATTTATGTTTGAATAGTTATGGCTTTATCCCAATTTTTTTTTTTTTACTTTAACCTCTCAGTTACAAGGTACATATACTTTTATGCCAAAAATACTTTAATAAAATAAACTATTTTCCATATTTGAAAAGTCATGCATCTTAATTACTTGCATTCATTTTGACAATTAAGTTCACTTTACTTAGACATGTGCTTTATTGTGACCAAAGAAATACTTAGCCATACTTGAAATTCCATGTTAGATCAACTTAAATACTTGCGTTCATGTTGACAATTATTAGGTTCATGCTACTTAGAATTGTGTGTTATAATGACCAAAAAGCTGCTTTACCATACTCAAAACATTGCTTTGAATTAACATAATTCTGCCAGCAGTTGGCCTAACTTAAAAATTCTAGTGGAAAACGTTAACATAGTTTTTTTTTCTGCCCCAATGTTTTATTTTTTAGAGTGTACTAAAAATGATTAACCTGGCCAGGGGGGCGTGAACATTTCCTATAAACCAAAAGTGGGCCCAGTAAGAAAAATTTGGGAACCACAGAATAAATCAAGCCAGCAAATTGTCATAACAAAAGGGACAGAAGTGCTGTGCAGTTTATCTGTGTGGTTAGGACATTTTGAACTTTTCCAAATGCACTGTCACTCACATCCATGTCTGCAAAGAAGGCTATAGTAATCGCACATAGAGAAACTGTGTAAGATAGTGGAATACCAGTCAATTCGGATACCGATTATACGAAAATTTCGCTGGTGGATGCACTTTAAAAAAAAAATATCTGGTTTTAAGTGGTGGGGACAAAACTTTAATTCATAAATAATACCGAGGTATAATGACTCAAATACTTTGCTGCCGATTCTTAAACCTGAAAATTATTTCTGCACCTGACTCAAGCTGGGCTCCTCTGGGATGCACCAGGATAAGAGAGCATTGATGATCCGATTACAATAACACCACATTAGGCCGTTTTGTTCAACATTGCTTTTTAAATTGTATTGTACATTGATTATTACATAATGCCCAGTGTTATTATATTTTCCTGAAAATACATGGGTGTCAAGTACATTTTGTAATAACTGTCTCAAAATATATAACATAATGCATTGGGGAGGTTTATTACATAATGCGGCAGTTTATTACAAAATGTGGCTTTATTACAAAATGAAGGCACAACTTTATTACATTTTAGGTTTTTATTACATAATTCAGAGTTATTACATAATGTGGCATAACAGACTTACATCTTGCTTGAAAAACTGTGCAACGTTTTTGCCTTATGTTAGCTCTGGCTGGTGGATTCCTGAACGTGCTGTCCTGCTCTCCTCAGCTCTGCAGCTGCAGCACCTGTCGGCAATTCCAAGTGATGCCAGTGTGTGGTAATGGAAAAAGTAGCTCTAAAGACGGCTCGTAAAAATAGTTTACTGTATATTAACAGACTAAATGGCTGTAATGGCAGAAAAGAACAGAGAGCACAGACACATCAAAAGTAGATGACTTTTCCCAAACAAGCCCAAGCCTCCACCATATTTGCTCCAGATAAACAAGCAGGCAACGCAAAAGCATTCTTTTAATTATGTTTTCATTAAACAATGGTAGATACGCCCTTGCCATCAGAACAGATTTAGATAACTTACAACAAAAAGAACTGTCATATTTAAGAAATGTGTAGTGGATTTTGGGGAGTTATCGTTGTCTGGTTAATAATAATTTGGAAAACAATTACACCAGTAACCTAATATTGGGATAATTGTTAATATAACTCAAATTATATTAACAGATTATATCAAATTATTACGGCTGAGGCGTTAAAAGAAAAGTTATCCTGGGTCCAGGAAAAGTTGATTCCGTCTACCTCAATTTGCGCTGACTCCAGAAGCATAGTCTTAAAAATAGACAGAGTATCTGCCTCATGGACTAAAACTGGGAGCTGGTTCCACAGGAGAGGAGCCTGATAACTAAAAGAGCTGCCTCCCATTCTACTTTTAGAAATTCTAGGAACTAGTAGTATCTGCATTCTGAGAACGAAGTTCTCTGTTAGAAACATATGTATGATGGAGCTTGATTATTAAGGGCTTTATAAGTAAGGAGGAGGATCTTAAACTCTACAAGATGGCGGCTGACCCAGTGCAAGGGATGCTGGTAGACTGAGTCCATTTAATATTTAATGTTTAATATTTTATATTTACTAGGCTGACCCAACAGATGCAACTGAACAGGTTAATATAATGAATAAAATGTACAAGAGGATTGCTATTTGCTCAACTACGTCGTAGCCTGCATGGTCTCAGCTGAGACCTTGTATTGGCCCTGAAGGAGAGGCTGGACAGCTTGGACGGTCCAAATTAAGCAAAGACGAGCATACTGTAAACAAACACAACTCAAGCACACAAACAAGATGTAGTAGCAGAGTAAACAGTGTAAATGCTGTTTTGAGTGAGATAGAGGTTTCAAAATTCATCCTCATTCTGAGTGAGCCGTTCAAAATCTGTGTGGCTTTCTATGTCACAAGCCGAAACACCCACCAGGTACAGCAGTAAACAGCAATTAACGATTGAAAACACTGGTTCAGATTAGGAAACAACATGTTTAAGAACCACACAAAATGCTCAAAACTCCAGGGGAGAAGACGGGAGATTTTCGGCCGAACGGAGCTTCTGAAACTCTGGAGAGAAGACGGGAGGCGTACGGCCGAACAGACCTACTAGAACTCCAGGGAGAAGATGGGAGACATGCTGCAGAACGGAGCTACTGAAACTCTGGGATGAAGACAGGAGACGTGCTGCCGAATGGAGCTCAAAGAGCAGGGTCTCCGGAGGGCTAAGGCGTCTCTCCACTAGTACCTTTTGCCGAGCCTTACTGTACCGTTACTATCGGTAACACGACCCGACACGGCTCAACTCGTCAAGTGTTGCTTCACAGTTGCAACAAACCAGAGCGTCTCAAGTGAGCGGGTGCGTCATATGGTGGGCGGCCCCAGAGTACGTAGCGGGAAGTAAACAAAGGCTCAGAGAGGAAGAAGAACAATGGCGACCTCACTAGCGATCCTGAGCTTTTTGATCAGTTTTTGGATTTCTGTATTCCCACGTCGAAGAGAAAGCCTCTCTCATTGAATAATAAAGACCCCGGAAAAGCTGCACACTGCAAGGAAAAACATGGTGGAGTAGTACAAACGAGTGTGAGAAGCTCTGCAGGAGAATGAGGCGACAGGACCCCGGCAGCTTGTGTGGGTAAGCCGATGCAAATACTACCCCGGTGTAGTGGGCTATAAATATGCCCTGCGTATTTATTTATTCACTAAAGCCCAGCGTAAAAACATATGTTAACAAGTTGGCTTTATTAGTAAGTATTTTGTGTGCGTGTTTCAGATGACTGCTCTGTGAAGTTGTCGCAGCCGACCGTCGGTTTGGTTGTTTAACCGGGCCTTGCAGTGATGAGACGGTGTTGTTCTGTGTTTCACCGGGGCTCAGTGGCTGCAGAACTTCAGGATGTGGGAACAAATTCATCTACATGTGCAGCAAACTACGTCCAGCCCTGGAGCGACGCAGCTTTTCGCCTCTGTGTCCCCTTAAAGAAAGGAGTTGCCATATACATGCTACTGTATGTTTTGTAATAAAGCTGTGTGCTTTGAAAATGCTTTCAGTTTTTTCAAATCATCACCACTACAATGTGTTTTACAGATATCCCATCTTTGAGTAGGCTTAGGCTTTTCATCAGCTTTTAAAAATGTATGCAGTTTACTTATTTAGCAGCGCAAGACTTTTTACTTTTAACAGCCAGAGCAATTGTTGCTATCAGAATTTAAAAATGTTGCTGAACCCTGATGCCAGACATAATTAGGTAAAATGATTCCACTAACCAGCGTGTAATGAAACTGCAAATGATAATACAAGCGTATAGCTTGGACATTTTTATTGGACAGGTATAGAAAAAGTTCAGCAACAAAAGTCCAGTTGCACATGTCTGTGGGTCATGGATTAGTCTGCAGCATCCCAGGAAGTTTTGATTAAAGGCATTGTGTCATCTCCACCCTCCGTAAGCCGTTTTTTTGCTTCTGCTCCATCAGAATAAGGTGTTGATCTCGCTGCAACAGATCGCAGATATTTTTTAAAGTTCTATGCTTATAGTGCATTAAAAACATACACTAAGAATTATAATTAAGGAATAGAAATGTCTCTCCGTGCTGCAGAAAACGTAAGTAGGTCATTCATATTTACAAAAAACGGCATCAGAACTTATTTGGATAACTGATAAAAGAACTGTCATACTGATGATAATATGCAGCTGAATAGGTTATTATTGTTAATAAAATATACAAGCGGAATGAAATTTGCTTTTTACCGAGAGTACAAGACAGCGAGTTGAGGGCTTCGGCGTTCTCCGTTTCTCTGCTTCGGCCTGCAGGTGAAATCTGTCGGCTATGAACCACGATCAGCCCCGACTGATAACCCTCTCTCAGCGAGCAGCTCCATCCAGCTCACACTGAATATTCTCTTCAGCCAATAAGCTCAGACATGCTGAAACGTAAGTTTGGATCACAGCACTGGTTTTTAACGTTGTCTTTGGTCTTCAGCAAACACTAAACACATCCACTCGCTGTAGCGAGGTTTCAAACTGGTGGTCCGTTTGTTGTTAAAAGAAGCTGTCAACTTACTCTCCAGTGACTCCGCCCTTCAGCCAATCAGTGACCGACAGCCGTCTGACGTCGTCAAAATATGGGAACTTCAATCTTCCAACAATGGGACAGATGTACAAACAGAAGAGGACACACAACAGAAACACAACATTTTTACAGAAGAAAAAAAAATGTAGATCATGTACGATAGTTACAAAAACATAGTATTTCCGCTGTGGGTGCTGAGGGTGTGTGTGTTCCTCCATATCATCAGCACCAACACCCTGGGTGGGGTTGGCAAAAGGGCCTTTCTTTGTGGAGTTTGCTTGTTCTCCCCGTGTTCCCTTGAGTAGCTAATGTGAGTTACTCCCACAAAAACATGCACCAGTCCTGGGCTGTATACTGCCTCCTCCTGGCTTACCTGAAGGGTTGGGGAGGATCTGGCTGGAATAACGTGATTCTTCCACTCGCTATGTCCAGCTGGGGGAAGCCTGCCCCTTCAGGTGAAAAGAAGGGCCTGCTCACTCCTCAAAGCATGAATGAAGCTGGAGTTCATTGCAGGGCCCTCCTGGGTTTGGTAGAAGAGAGCAATGCCCTGGACTGTACTTGGGTAGTGACACTGGGTGATAAATAATGGGGGGGGGGGAATTTTAGGCCAAAAAAAAAGAAAAAGTTAGAAAAGTACAGATTGTGTATTGACCTGTGCATTAAAAAGTAAACGTGTAATTTCAAATAATTTAGTAAGTGTAGTCTGTGAAGAATAATGTGCCAATCCTAACAGTAGTGGTGTTGTTGATTAGTACAATTTACAGCACTGATGTAAACGTGTGTTTGTTGGGAGCAGTTTAGATTGTACAATCTGCCAGCTGTGGGGAGGAAGGACTTGCGAAAAACGCTCCTTCGTGCAACAAGGATGCAGCAGTCTGTCACTGAAGGAGCTCTGCAGTTAAGAAACAATAACATGCATGGGGTGGGAGACTCTGTCCATCAGAGAGAGAGAGAGATATTTACTTTATTTCAATTCAAATTCAATTCAAAAATACTTTATTTATCCCAGACGGAAATTAAGTGATGTTTCAGCTCATTACTAATTATATTTGAAGGAGTTGTTGTAGACCATGATGGCTGTGGGGAGAAAGGTTTTCCTGTAGTGGTCTGTTTTCCAGTGAACCTGAAGAAGTCTCCGACTGAAGATAATCTGTTGCTGTAGGATAGTCTCATGAAGAGGATTCTCAGGGTTGTTCATAATCTTTTTAATTTTTATGATGAATCCTTCTTTGCATCTTTATCTCCAGTTGTTCCACAGGTGTCCCCAGGGGCGCTGCTAAGAATGTTGGGCCCCATGACAAGAATCTTGGCAGGGCCCCCAACACCACTGAGATTTTTTTCAATTCAATTCAGTTTATTTATATAGCGCCGTTTCACAACAGATGTCATCTCAAGGCACTTTACAAGAAGAGTTATTACTATACAATGTTTAATTTAGAAATTAGAGAACCACAGAAGATTGCGTCGTGTAATTCTCAGCAATCCCTCACACTGAGCAAGCACGAAGCGACAGTGGAAAGGAAAAACTCCCTTTTAACAGGAAGAAACCTCCGGCAGAACCAGGCTCAGCACAAGCGGTCATCTGCCGAGACCGTCTGTGGTTTGGAGAATACAGAACAGAGACACAGAACAGAGACACAGAAAGAGCAACACAACTGATGCAGAAGTTTGTTGCAGGACGTGGAGAACTTTCCGTCACTGCAATGCCATCTTAGTCAGGGTCGTCAAGCAGGGCGGGTCAGGAGCACCTACTGTAGGAAGAGACTAAGAGAAAACAGGTTAGCGCTTGAATTGACAGCACATCATGCAGTTGGGGAGAAGTAGGAGAGAAAGTAGGAACAGACCCTAATAATGTCCTCCAACAGCCTAGCCTAAAGCAGCATAGCTACTAACATTAACCTGTCTCCTAGCTACTAGGAGACCTAGCTACTAACACTTTCTACCTGGCTTACATTAACCTATCTCTACCTAGCTACTCTACCTCTTCCTATCTCTTCCTAGCTTTTGACACTCTACCTGACTACTAACATTAACCTGTCTCCTAGCTACTAGGAGACCTAGCTACTAACACTCTCTACTTGGCTTACATTAATCTATCTCTACGTAGCTACTCTACCTCTTCATATCCCTTCCTAGCTTTTGACACTCTACCTAGCTACTAACATTAACCTATCTCTTCCTAGCTACCTGTCTAACCTGTCTCTAACTGCCTATTAACATATCTCTAACTGTATTGGACTAGTTTTTCAGCATCATTCCTGGACAGGATGGTTCTATTTTTTGCAATATTCCTAAGGTGAAAAAAGGAAATCCTAGAGACTTCTTTAATGTGAGATCTAAATGACATATCTTGGTCAAAAATAACACCGAGGTTCTTTGCTTTATTACTGGAGGCTAATTTAATGCCGTCCAGGTGAAGGGGTTGACTAAGTAGTTTCTTTTTCAGAGCTTCTGGTCCAAAGACGACAACTTCTGTTTTATCAGAATTCAGAAGCAAGAAGTTTAGAGTCATCCAAGTTTTTATGTCTTCCAGACATGCCTGTAGTCTACCTAACTGATTGGATTCATCAGGATTTATGGATAGATATAGCTGTGTATCATCAGCGTAACTATGGAAATTTATCCCATGCTGCCTAATTATTTTACCAATAGGAAGCATATATATAGTAAAAAGAATCGGCCCAAGCACTGAACCCTGTGGTACTCCGCAAGTAACTATTGAGGTTGAGGAAGATTTATCATTTACCTGAACAAACTGAAATCTGTTAGACAATGAGAATATTGTGATCAACAGTGTCAAAGGCAGCACTGAGATCTAACAGAACCAGAATGGTCACCAGTCCATTGTCTGAGGCTATGAGAATATCATTAGTAACCTTCACCAGAGCTGTTTCAGTGCTATGATGAGCTCTAAAGCCTGACTGAAACTTCTCAAACAGCTCATTATTGTTTAAATGCTCACATATCTGGTGTGCAACTATTTTCTCAAGAATTTTAGATAAGAAGGGAAGATTAGATATCGGTCTATAGTTAATTAAGTCGTTTTGATCAAGAGATGGTTTCTTAAGTAGAGGTTTAATTACAGCTATCTTAAACTCCTGTGGTACATATCCATTGACTAAGGATAGATTCATTATATCTAAAATTGGAGCAGCGATCAGAGGGAAAACTTCTTTTAAGAGTTTAGTTGGGATTGGGTCTAAAACGCAAGTTGAAGGTTTAGATGAAGCTAATAATTTTAGTACATCAGAAAGGTTCGGTGCATTAAAGCAGTTTAAGCGTATATTAGGTTCAACCATTTTTGATGTTGCCTCATTAACTAGGGAGGAAGCAAGCATATTGGGAAGGTTCCCAATTATCTTATTTTTTATAGAGTCTATTTTATTTATAAAGAATTGCATGAAGTCATCACTACTAAGAGCTTGGGGAATGGTTGGCTCGATAGAGCTATGATCCTGTGTGAGTTTAGCAACTGTATTAAAAAGAAACCTAGGATTATTTTTATTCTCCTCGATTAAAGATGAATAATATGCTGTTCTAGCTGTGTGAAGGCTCTTTTTATATAGCAATAAACTATTTTTCCATATTAAAAAGGAATCATGTAAATGCGTGGAGCGCCATTTTCTCTCTAGTTTTCTAACATTCTGCTTTAGGGTACGTAGCTCTAAATTAAACCAGGGAGTTAATCTTCTATGGCTAGCCACCTTCCTTTTCAAGGGGGCAACTTTGTCTATTGCCCGACGCAGGGAGGAATTAACGCTATGAACTAAAATGTCAAGTTGTGAGGGGTCACGAGTTAAATCACTGTTTTCTGTTCTGCATTTATAAACTGAGGAAATTAAAGTTGGAAGAGCTTCTTTAAAATTTGCTACAGCGTTGTCTGATAACGTTCTGGTATAATGAAGTTTTCTTTCAGGTTTGATATGATCCATTAGAGTAAGTTTAAAAGTGATAAGGAAATGATCAGACAGGATAGGGTTATGTGGAAAGACTGTTATTTCTTCACAGTCAATGCCATAAGTCAGCACAAGATCTAAAGTGTGGTGACAAGAATGTGTTGGTCCCTGCACATTTTGAGTAAAGCCTATTGAGTCTAGGATAGTGTTAAAAGCTGTATTTAGACTATCACTTTCATTATCAACATGAATATTGAAGTCTCCGACTATAATGACTTTATCAGTGTTTAAAACTAAGTCAGATAGAAAATCTGAAATCTGATCTAAAAATTGAGAATAAGGTCCTGGTGGACGATATAAGACCACAAACAAAAGTGGCTTTACTGCTTTGTTATGTGTATGAGGAAAGCTAAAAACTAGATGCTCAAAGGAACTGTAACTATTATTTTTTTGGAGATTAATTAGTAAATCGGAATGAAAGATAGTTGCTACTCCACCTCCTCGACCAGTACTTCGAGGGACACTAAAGTTTAAGTAGCTAGGGGGAGTTGACTCATTTATTGTGACATGGTCCTCTTCCTGCAACCATGTCTCTGCAAGACAAAACAAATCAATATTATTTTCACAAATTAAGTCATTTACTAAGAGTGTTTTTGAGGGGAGAGATCTTATGTTTAGTAAACCACATTTAATTGATTTGTTTTTATGTTCAGTCCGAGTTTTATTTATCTTTATGAGATTTTTATACTTTGCTCTAGTAGCATTAACTTTTAATTCATTAGTTTTGGGTAGTGGACGGGAAACTATCTCTATAGGGTAGTGGGTGGGTGGCAGTCCCTGTTCCCTGAGCTGGACTCTGGGTTGTCACGGCTTTGGGGAACTAGAGATAACCCTATCAATGTTCCTGGAAAGAAGCGAAGCTCCGTCCTCGGTGGGATGGATGCCGTCTCTACGTAACAGTCCAGGTTTTCCCCAGAAGGCCCCCCAGTTATCAATGTAGCCCACATCGTTTTCTGGACACCACCTTGACAACCAAAGGTGGAACGAAAGCATACGGCTGTACATGTCATCGCTAGTACGATCAGGCAGGGGACCAGAAAAAATTACAGAGTCAGACATCTTTTTGACAGCCCTACACACCGAAGCTACGCTAATTTTAGTGACCTCCGACTGCCGTCGCCGGGTGTCGTTGCCACCACCATGGATAACGATCCTGCTATACCGCCGTTTGTCCTTGGCCAAAAGCTTCAGATGGGACCTAATGTCCGCAGCCCTGGCCCCTGGAAGGCATTTGACGGTGGTCTTTCGTGTCTCTGGAGCCACATTCCTAACTATCGAGCTGCCAATTACAAGAATCGGCCTCTCCTGCTCGGCGGGTGCGTCACTGAGCGGGGCGAACCTATTGTTCAGAGAAAGGGGCTGGAGGTTGGCCGCGGACTGGGGTCTGGCGCTAGTCTTCCTACGAACAGTCACCCAGCTCGCCTGAGGTCCCGGCTGCACGGGAGCTGTTGTCCAGCGCTCAGCTGCGGAGGGGAAAGAGAGAGGCACACGGCCCTCCCATTGTCCCATTGGAATGCTGCCGTCATATTTCTAGGGTCCTTTGATATCGTATACATGGCTAAGACTCCAACAATGTTCTTGGACTTCTCCAATGCTTTAACACCATAAAGCCCTCCATACTGAGCAAAAAATGTATGGGTATGGGTGTAGCCTCCTCCCTGACATCCTGGATTATTGCCTACCTATAATCCAGACCTAAATACGTCAGGCTGGGGGAATTTGTGTTCTTGGGACTGTGGTTCCACAAGGGACTGTTTTGGTTCACTTTCTGTTCACGCTCTAAACATCAGACTGCAGATAAAACTCAGAGTCAAGCCACATCCAGAAGTACTCAGATGATACAACTGTTGTGACGTGAGTGAGTGGCTGACAGGAGGAGGAGTACAGGGACCTGGTGGAGACCTGCTCTCTTCTCAACACCACCAAGACTAAGGAGCTGGTGGTTGACTTCAGGAGATTTAAACCACCAAGACAGCCAGTCTGCATAGATGGGGAGGACATAGAGACTGTGGAGTCCAACAGATACCTGGGGGTAGTTCTGGATCAGAAACCAGAGTGGACCACCAACACAGACGCAGCATACAGGAAGAGACAGAGTCGTCTTTTCTTCCTCAGGTCCTTCGATGTTTCCAATGACATGCTGCAGATTTTTTACCACATAGTCATCAGAAGCATGCTTCTGTATGCTGTTGTCTGATGGGGAAGTAGCACTACAGACAAAGATTGCAGACGTCTGGACAAACTGGTCAAAAAGGCCAGTTCTGGACCCTGTAAACTGTGGTGGAGAGGTAGATGAGGAGAAAGCTGCAGGGCATTCTGGATAATACTAAACACCCCCTCCATGATGTCTTCACCAGCCAGAGAAGAAGCTGAGGTGAAAGATTGATCTATTTGAGATACAGGACAGTTTGTTTTTGTTCTCCCCCCAATGTAAGATATATTTCTAAATATACGCGTACTGGACAAATTGAATTTCCCCTTGTTTTGGGGATAAATTCAGGGACTTAAAACGGCTCAACAACCTTATGAAGAAGGCTGGTTCTGTTCTAGGGACCACCATGGGCGACGTCGGAGGGGGGAAGGTTAGGAAGATTCTGAGGGCCCGGCCCAGGCAGGGGGCCCTTTGAGGGCTATCAATATGTATTGTCTTGTGTAAGTTTTTTAAATGAATAATTTCATTTCATCTGTTAAAATAAGAAAATTATATATGGTTGGGATTCGATATAAAAAAAATCCTCGAATTATGTATGATATTATCATTTCAACCCTCTCCCTTCTGAATGGTATCGTCTGACACAAGCAGCGGCACATGCGAAATGTGTACAGCACGCTTCGACTACGTGAACGATTCCTTCCCTTCACTGCTGTGGAAGATCTTTTCTGTCAAACAGTTGCTCAATTTAGGTCAAAGTAGGATTAGCTTCTAAAACCCAGTGTTACAACATTTCAGTTTTGTGTGTCAGTCGCTTTGAGATACAAGAGGATGTATGGATGCTGAACTAGCCACGTTGCTACTGGATTGGTAAGTAATAAATGCTTACTCCTAATGATACGATATAGTGCCAGGAAAATAGTTTGATGTTTTGTTCTTTTGACTGTACTTGTAAACTTGTTCAGAAGCGCTCCATAGAGATTCCCTCATCTGCCCCTATGTCGAGATGCAAAAGTATAAAACCACTGTATTTATGGTTGTTTATGCGTTTTGGTTCACTATATGGTTTCAGCACATTTCGTAGTGAGTTACCGCTGCATTAAATAGCGCGTTATTCAATTAAAGTAATATTTTCGAACTTAAATTAGTGCTAACTCATTAGCGGAGTAGCTCTGTAGATTTTCATGTCATGGTGATGTGATACAGTAGCTTTGCTCAAATTTCTCCACGTTAGCTCAAGAGCCCCCTTTTTTCTCTGTTAACTTATAAATGCAGTCAAACATAAGATGTTATATTGACTATCAGTTGACCTTGCCAATGTCAAAATGAGGTCTTGATCATTCAGAACAGTCAAATTTAATAAACATTTGAATGTCCAAGGCAGTCATTTTGACCCTTTTGCAATATGCATATTAAATATCTTTGTCAAATTAAGTAATGAAGCATTGTTGGTCCCTGACTTTTCCTAAAACTATGTGAATTTTAATTAACCTATTTTGAATATTTATCATGTGAATAACAATATCATTTCTACAAAGAATTTTGCGCTGTTTCAACTTAGTTTGCAATCATTCTGGATCAGATAATATGAAAGTATTCTGTGAAGGGTTGTTTGCAGAGATGGATCATACTATATTTGACAACATAGGGGATCACATAGTAACACAATTCCACATCATCTTCAAGAGGTGCACTGAAACCTCCCAAACAGCTCAAAGTAGTTTGTACAGTAGCTGGCAGAGGATTTCTATCAGAGGTTCTGCCTGCAAAGAGTTGCCTGCAACCCAGAGTTGAGTATAGATTTACTTTTTTATTACAGGTAAAAAATTTAAGTCTTCCCTGGTTTTAGTATTTTTAGTTATAGCTAATCATTCCCAAAGATTTTATCTAATTTTAACTGGAATCCCATATGTCAGTTTGCTCTATTTCATGTATTGACATAAGCTCACTTTTTTTTAATGCAAATAGAATCCCAATGCTTTAGAAAATATTCTAATATTCCAATTTTGTTATTATTACCAAATGGGTCTGGACTGTTTTTTTAGAGATATAGCTAATAACTCAGCAGCTAAAATAAATAATTAGGGAGAAAAGGGACAGCCCTGCCGGATTCCACGATGGAGAGTGAATCCTTTAGGTGTTCCTTGGGAGAGAGAAACCGAGCTATTTATATCCTCATACATTATATGTATCTCTTTAATTAACTCTGTACAGAATCCAAAATATTCTGAAGTTTTTATAATACATGTATGTTCAACAGAATCAAATGCTACGTAAAGATCCAAAAATTAAAATGAAACCATTATCTTCAATCAAAAAATTATAATATACTAAATCAAGGACTAATCTGATTTTATTATGTATAGACCCATCTTTTATAAATCCTGATTGTGTTTGACCATCTGTCCAATACCACTTTTCAAACAATTTGCAAAAATAAGAGTGAATAATTTGTAATCCACTTACATTGTGATTCACATAAAGTCTGATTGACTTAAATATATGAGAATGATAGTAAAAATACCATAAAGTGCATGATTTTATGTAAATTAATATGAAAACTTTTCAATCTTGTGTTTGTGGTGGAGGTGGAGACTAGGTTGGTAAGACGTATCGCGTCATTTCCTGTTTAGTGACTCACTCGGTTGTAGCAAGTCAGGGTTTCTCTCTCTCTCTTGAATTAATCTAATTTTCTCTGTCCAGAAGTTTTTCTGAGTTGCTTTAACACACAAACACATTAAAAAATGTATTTTCTGTTGGTGTTCTTTGCGTTCTGGGACTCTTAAGCGTTACACTGGTTTTCTGGGCTCGGTAAGGTACCGCTAGGTTAGCTTAGCTTCACAGCTAGCATGGCTTCGGCAGCTTTGTCTCCTGTTCCTCCGTCTCTCTCTGAACCTCCTCCTCTCTCCTGCTCTCTCTGTCAGATGTTTAGTTACTCCTCCGCCTCATTTAGTGAAGTTGGTAGGTGTATTAAGTGCAGCATTTTTGTAGCCTTGGAGGCGAGGGTTTCTGAGCTAGAGGCCCGGCTCCGCGCTGTAGAACAGCCAGGCCCAGCATTAGCTAGCGCGGAGTCAATTAGGACAGGACCCCTTAACCGTCCTCCAACAGCTCCCGTGCAGCCGGGATCTGAGGCGAGCTGGGTGACGGTTCGTAGGAAGCCTAGCGCCAGACCCCAGCCCGCGGCCAACCTCCAGCCCCTTTCTCTGAACAATAGGTTCGCCCCGCTCAGCGACGCACCCGCCGAGCAGGAGAGGCCGATTCTTGTAATTGGCAGCTCCATAGTTAGGAACGTGGCTCCAGAGACACGAAAGACCACAGTCAAATGCCTTCCAGGGGCCAGAGCTGCGGACATTAGGTCCCATCTGAAGCTTTTGGCCAAGGACAAACGGCGGTACAGCAGGATCGTTATCCATGCTGGTGGCAATGACACCCGGCGACGGCAATCGGAGGTCACTAAAATTAGCGTAGCTTCGGTGTGTAGGGCTGCCAAAAAGATGTCTGACTCTGTAATTTTTTCTGGTCCCCTGCCTGATCGTACTAGCGATGACATGTACAGCCGTGTGCTGTCGTTTCACCTTTGGTTGTCAAGGTGGTGTCCAGAAAACGATGTGGGCTACATTGATAACTGGGGGGCCTTCTGGGGAAAACCTGGACTGTTACGTAGAGACGGCATCCATCCCACCGCGGACGGAGCTTCGCTTCTTTCCAGGAACATTGATAGGGTTATCTCTAGTTCCCCAAAGCCGTGACAACCCAGAGTCCAGCTCAGGGATCAGGGACTGCCACCCACCCACTACCCTATAGAGACAGTTTCCCGTCCACTGCCCAAAACTAATGAATTAAAAGTTAATGCTACTAGAGCAAAGTATAAAAATCTCATAAAGATAAATACAACTCTGACTGAACAGAAAAATAAATCAATTAAATGTGGTTTACTAAACATAAGATCTCTCCCCTCAAAAACACTCTTAGTAAATGACTTAATTTGTGAAAATAATATTGATTTGTTTTGTCTTGCAGAGACATGGTTGCAGGAAGAGGACCATGTCACAATAAATGAGTCAACTCCCCCTAGCTACTTAAACTTTAGTGTCCCTCGAAGTACTGGTCGAGGAGGTGGTGTAGCCACCATCTTTCATTCAGATTTACTAATTAATCTCCAAAAAAATAATAATTACAGTTCCTTTGAGCATTTAATCTTTAGCCTTCCTCATACACATAACAAAGCAGTAAAGCCACTTTTATTTGTGGTCTTATATCGTCCACCAGGCCCTTATTCTCAATTTTTAGATCAGATAGCAGATTTTCTATCTGACTTAGTTTTAAACACTGATAAAGTCATTATAGTCGGAGACTTCAATATTCATGTTGATAATGAAAGTGATAGTCTAAATACAGCTTTTAACATTATCTTAGACTCAATAGGCTTTACTCAAAATGTGCAGGGACCAACCCATCGCGGTCACCACACCTTAGATCTTGTGCTGACTTATGGCATTGACTGTGAAGAAATAACAGTCTTTCCACATAACCCTATCCTGTCTGATCATTTCCTCATCACTTTTAAACTTACTCTAACAGATCATATCAAACCTGAAAGAAAACTTCATTATACCAGAACGTTATCAGACAATGCTGTAGCAAGTTTTAAAGAAGCTCTTCCAACTTTAATTTCCTCAGTACATAAAAGTACAATAGAAAACAGTAATTTAACTCGTAACCCCTCACAACTTGACGTTCTAGTTCATAGCGTTAATTCCTCCCTGCGTCTGGCAATAGACAAAGTTGCCCCACTGAAAAAGAAGGTGGCCAGCCTTAGAAGATTAGCTCCCTGGTTTAATTCAGAGCTACGTACCCTGAAGAAGAACGTTAGAAAACTAGAGAGAAAATGGCGCTCCACGCATTTACAGGATTCCTATTTAGTGTGGAAAAATAGTCTATTGCTATATAAAAAGAGCCTTCGAACAGCTAGAACAGCATATTATTCATCTTTAATCGAGGAGAATAAAAATAATCCTAGGTTTCTTTTTAATACAGTTGCTAAACTCACACAGGATCATAGCTCTATCGAGCCAACCATTCCCCAAGCTCTTAGTAGTGATGACTTCATGCAATTCTTTATAAATAAAATAGACTCTATAAAAAATAAGATAATTGGGAACCTTCCCAATATGCTTGCTTCCTCCCTAGTTAATGAGGCAACATCAAAAATGGTTGAACCTAATATATGCTTAAACTGCTTTAATGCAGCCGAACCTTCTGATGTACTAAAATTATTAGCTTCATCTAAACCTTCAACTTGCGTTTTAGACCCAATCCCAACTAAACTCTTAAAAGAAGTTTTCCCTCTGATCGCTGCTCCAATTTTAGATATAATGAATCTATCCTTAGTCAATGGATATGTACCACAGGAGTTTAAGATAGCTGTAATTAAACCTCTACTTAAGAAACCATCTCTTGATCAAAACGACTTAATTAACTATAGACCGATATCTAATCTTCCCTTCTTATCTAAAATTCTTGAGAAAATAGTTGCACACCAGATATGTGAGCATTTAAACAATAATGAGCTGTTTGAGAAGTTTCAGTCAGGCTTTAGAGCTCATCATAGCACTGAAACAGCTCTGGTGAAGGTTACTAATGATATTCTCATAGCCTCAGACAATGGACTGGTGACCATTCTGGTCCTGTTAGATCTCAGTGCTGCCTTTGACACTGTTGACCACAATATTCTCATAGAAAGGCTTCAAAGTGTCGGTATAATAGGAACAGCACTAGGTTGGTTTAAATCTTATTTGTCTAACAGATTTCAGTTTGTTCAGGTAAACAATAGATCTTCCTCAACCTCAATAGTTACTTGCGGAGTACCACAGGGTTCAGTGCTTGGGCCGATTCTCTTTACTATATATATGCTTCCTATTGGTAAAATAATTAGGCAGCATGGGATAAAATTCCATAGTTACGCAGATGATACACAGCTATATCTATCCATAAATCCTGATGAATCCAATCAGTTAGGTAGACTACAGGCATGTCTGGAAGACATAAAAACTTGGATGACTCTAAACTTCTTGCTTCTAAATTCTGATAAAACAGAAGTTGTCGTCTTTGGACCAGAAGCTCTGAAAAAGAAACTACTTAGTCAGCCCCTTCACCTGGACGGCATTAAATTAGCCTCCAGTAATAAAGCAAAAAACCTCGGTGTCATTTTTGACCAAGATATGTCATTTAGAACTCACATTAAAGAAGTCTGTAGGATTTCCTTTTTTCACCTTAGGAATATTGCAAAAATTAGAACCATCCTGTCCAGGAATGATGCTGAAAAACTAGTCCATGCCTTTGTTACTTCAAGGCTGGATTACTGTAACTCTCTATTATCAGGTAGTCCACAGAATACAATTAAAAGTCTTCAGTTAGTTCAAAATGCTGCTGCTAGGATTCTGATGAATATTAAAAGAAGAGATCACATTTCCCCTGTTTTAGCTTCTCTTCACTGGCTCCCAGTAAAATCTAGAATAGAATTCAAGATCCTCCTTCTGACATATAAAGCCCTTAATAATCTAGCTCCATCATACATAAGAGACCTGATTGTTCCATATGTTCCTAACAGAGACCTTCGCTCTCAGACTGCAGGTTTACTGGTAGTTCCTAGGATTTCTAAAAGTAGAATGGGTGGCAGATCTTTCAGCTATCAGGCTCCCCTCCTATGGAACCGGCTCCCAGGGTTGGTTCGTGAAGCAGACAATTTGTCTATCTTTAAAACTAGGCTAAAAACTTTCCTCTTTGACAAAGCTTACAGTTAGAGATATGTTTATAGGTAGTTAGAGTCAGGTCAGACAGGTAGATAGGAAGAGACAGGTTAATGTTAGTAGTCAGGCAGAGTGTCAAAAGTTAGGAAGAGATAGGAAGAGGTAGAGTAGCTAGGTAGAGATAGATTAATGTAAGCCAGGTAAAGATCCGGAGCCGGTCGCGGCTTACCGCCGCGGAAGAAATGTGCCCCACAGGGGCCAGCCAGCGCCGGAGAGAGGTCCCTCAAGGGGATCCTCCCGCACAGTGCGGCCGCCCATTACCTGCCGGGTTGAATCCCCCGGGCAGACTGTGCGGACCCCACCCGTTTATCTCTTAAACGTTTCTCGCCCTCTTCAACTCTGTCCTCTCATTTCTGTCTATTTTTCTTTAAGATAGTTGACGACTATCGGTCTCGTGCCGGTATTTAGCCTTAGATGGAGTTTACCACCCACTTTGGGCTGCATTCTCAAACAACCCGACTCCGAGAAGACCCCGGCATGACGGGGGCCGTTACCGGCCCTACACCGTCCACGGGTCAGGAGGACTCAGACAGAGTGTTGGTAGCCAGGTCTCCTAGTAGCTAGGAGACAGGTTAATGTTAGTAGCTATGCTGCTTTAGGCTAGGCTGTTGGAGGACATTATTAGGGTCTGTTCCTACTTTCTCTCCTACTTCTCCCCAACTGCATGATGTGCTGTCAATTCAAGCACTAACCTGTTTTCTATTATAGTAGGTGCTCCGGATTAGCCCTGCTTGACGACCCTGACTAAGATGGCATTGCAGTGACGGAAAATTCTCCACGTCCTGCAACAAACTTCTGCATCAGTTCTATTGCTCTTTCTGTGTCTCTGTTATGTATTCTCCAAGCCACAGACGGTCGCGGCAGATAACCGCTTGTGCTGAGCCTGGTTCTGCCGGAGGTTTCTTCCTGTTAAAAGGGAGTTTTTCCTTCCCACTGTCGCTGCATGCTTGCTCAGTATGAGGGATTGCTGAGAATTCCACGACGCAATCTTCTGTGGTTCTGTAATTTCTACACTAAACATTGTATTGTAATAACTCTTTTTGTAAAGTGCCTTGAGATGACATCTGTTGTGAAATGGCGCTATATAAATAAACTGAATTGAATTGAATTGAATTGAATTGACACCCAGGTAGGCGTCAACTCATCCCTCCCACCATCCTCTTCCACGGGAACTCAGAACTGCCAGGTTGACTATACCAGCTGGCCCAGCAGCCAGTAGTGACCCACGGGCAGGAGGTGAGGGGGGTCAGCCCCTCCCGCATCGAAGGCGTGCTTATGCCTCAGCTTTTGGTACAGGGACAGCTCACCCCAGACCCAAAATATGCTTATGTCTCAGCTTTTGGTAGGGGAGGGCGGCGAAATATTTCAGATTATAGGGATAGTTACCCCAGAACTCTAGGCCATCACTTCCCTAGCCCTTGCCCAACAGGCCAGTCTTTCAGAGCCCAGGATCCAATTCCCTTTGGACGCTTCTATAACCCATCAGGAAGATTAGACCAGCACCGACTGGATCCAAGTCCTCTTGGACACTTGAACTATCAATCGGGTAGATTAAATCAGGGTAGTTACCCATACAGTGGTGCACAATCAGACTTCCACCAACAGGCTAGTTATCTGGGACGCTCTGATCAACCCTAAAGGCAGTTACAATCAAATCTGCTCCCATACGAGGATGAACGTGCTCAGGCTTGGTCTGAAACAGATGACACCGAGCCATTTCATGAGTATGGAATCAGAACACGTCAGGTAGAATTATTAGCTGAAGGTATAGAGAAATTTGACCCAGATGATTAAAACTCAAACATTGATGATAACTTCAGAGAGGTAGGAAGATGCCTTTTGGACCTGCCCAATCCCTCCATGCGCGAGAAGTTAAAACTAATTTGGAAAATCACTTCTAGAGTGGTCCATAACCATATAGAATCCCTACTTCCATCAACCAGGGACGATTACGCTAAGCTCTGCGAAGCGCTCAGACAGGAGTACTCAGTGTACGCTGACCCAGCGTTGGTGACACTGGGTACCTTCTCTGTGGTTCTAAAGAAAATGAACCACCTAAAGATCTTTATAGGAGACTCCGCTCAGGGTACTTCCAAGGTCGGACTGCCCCAGGTCTGGTAGAAGACCCCACCTTTAAGTCATTGTCTCTTCACAACTTGCATGAAACTGTACTCTTTGACGCTACTATGCATTGTAGAATGAAGAAGTTAAAAATTGAGGTTTGGTCAGTTAGCGTGAGAAACCAGAAGCAGGTCCAGGCAGCCAGACAGCAAACCCAGAGTCATTCAGATAGAGACCAGGAGGGATGGCAATCTTGACCTAGAAGGGGGGGAAACTCGTCCCACCAGAACGGAGGCTGCTATCAAACCACAGAAATCGACATGATCAACACAACAGAACCACGGGGGTGGAGTTTGGCAGAAATTAAGGCCGCGAAAACTGGACCAGTCTGATAGAGGTCCACCCCAGCCAAACCAGGTAAACCAGAGACAGTTTGGACAGGATAAGCCAGAAAGTAAACACTTGACACAGGAATATTTAGAAAATGTCTGCCGCAGGTTTTTCTCTGAAGCTGTACAGCAGCTGAGAGACAAAATTACCTCATTAGCTATACCTGCTCTTCCAAAAGGAGGTGAAGAGAAACTCAGTCAGCAAGACTAGACAGGTACCCTGCTCCGGCCGCCAAAATCCATCTGGTCGACCGAGGAGCCACACCCCCAGCTCACCTGAGGCACCTCAGGGACCCCACAGGTAAAAACATATCAGACAGCTTCCATAAATCCAGAGCCTACTTTCAAAGCTAAATCAACAATCAGTTTGAAAAAGCTGATCTGTTGAAAACAGCAGCTGATAAAATAGAACTTTTCTCCTAATTTCAGCCTATTTTTTCTCTTTTCAGTGACCTGCTGTAAAAAAAAAACCAAAACAAAAAATTAAGAGACTTCGTGCAGAATCTCATTGATAAATTAACTTATCTGTAAACAATCTTTTACAGTCAAGAAAATTCCAATTTATTAATTCAAAATCAATTTGAAGTTAATTTCATACTTAACTTTCTCATCGTTGGAAAACCAAACACATAAATTCTCAAATCTATTCTAAATATGGGATGTTGGAAAGGAAACAACCATATATTTGCATTTTTAAACTCCATCAATTTGAGCCGAACTAAACCTGCAACTATTTTTTTCCTAATTTTGATCTGTGTACCAAAACAAAAGTTGCACACTTGATTAAAAACATGAATAATTGACGTTGTGGCCTAAAATTTGACGCTACTCAACAGATTGTTGTGCTATTATTACATTAAAAGACGCATGAATGGAAACAAAGATTGAAAGGTCAGGAAACCACCGATCTGCCGCCTCTTTTCCTCCCACCTAATGTTACCCCTTCCCATAACCATACGTCATGGCGGGGGTAAAATAAATAAAACAGACAATAGTTTTATATGTTGTCACTCTTTATCAATTGATTTATATACTTTTCTTTTCTCTTTTGGCTCACTAAGTTGACCTATATAATCCTTTACTTATTTTCTCATATTTTCTTATATATGGATTTAATGGATTGAATGGATTGTTAGTTAGACTTCATCCAGGCGTCTCCTACCAGGGTATGGTTCACCAAAAACATTTTGAGATACATGTGCCCAATGTAGCTCTAAAGATTGTACAGCTAAGGGGGGCATGCTGGGACATATATCATCGAACCCATACTGTTTTTTTTATTTCATGGACTGTTGCTTGCCACTGCTCAAAAGGACTGAAATGTTGAACCAACGTCCAACAGAAAGACACTGCCGCTCATGAACAATGTACACAGATCGTAACCAGTTCCAAAGAATGGACTGAACACACCCTTTGGAACTGAAGGGGGATGTTGGAGTCTTAGCCATGTACACGATATCAAAGGGCCCTAGAAATATGACGCCAGCTTTCCAATAGAGCAATGGGAGGGCCGTGCGCCTCTCTCTTTCCCCTTCCCAGTTGAGCGCTGGAGAATCTGTCACGCGGATTGGCAGGAGCGCCAATCCATCAAACCCGCTGCAGTTCCGTGCTGTATAAGTGGACCATCCGCACAAAGTAGGAGGGAACAGGACGGGCACCTTGTTTAAAGCTCTGAATCATGAACTTCGCGTTCTCTCTGGTTCGACTCCTGGACTAAAAGGAGATCATCTCTAATCCAGTTCCATTCTATAGCTGGGAAAGTTCTTACAGAACTTCAAGGAGAGATCTCTTTTCCTAACCCGTGTTTTTGGACTTTTCCCCTTTCTGCAACAATAGTTTGGCTGGCCCCCAAACTATTTCCGCAGTCCACTGAACCTCTCTCTCTCTCTTTTTATTTTTTTTTATCCTCTTTTGTGCTTGGCTTCCCCTTTCGCGTTTTTTCATCGCAATCGGTTGCATCTTTTTCTTCTACACCTGGAAGCTTCCCCTTTAAACTAAGACTGTTCTCATTTATTTTTATTTTCCAACCTGGGTGGAATGAATTACAAAAAAATCTCTCTGTAATTTTATGCATGCATGATTCTTAACTTCCAGTGAGTCTGTGTTATTTGAGCGCGCCGTGTTGGAGTTTCTGTGCTGTTTTTGTGTTTCTATTTACGGGTAAACTGTGAGCTTTCTGTACAATTCTGTTGCTGTTACTCAACCGTGGGTTTTAACAGCGTCACAGCGTCGCTCCTGAGTGGTAGGTAGAAAACGAGAGTTGTTTCCGTCCTCTTTTAACTCAACCTATTCAAGATTCTTTGTAGCTGAAGGCTAGTCCGATAGATAAGCGCCACGTGGTCTCTTTGTCCGAAGAACCACCAGGCTTCTTTCTCAGATCATAAAAGATCAGCCATAAAACATCGGCCTACTTGCGGTGTTTGCCTGCCTGTAGATAACTCGCATCTAGGCATGCGTGCGTGATCCGACATACGTACTTACAGAGCACCCGTGACGTGTCTAAGCGACATCATAACTGGTCGCTTGCTCTGGTTTACCATTAGCCTTAAAAGAACCGTTTGGTATCAGTAGGGTTTTTCTTTTAGTTGTGTTTTTAGAATAAATTAGCTAAACTGAATCAAATCTCTGGTTTCTTTTATTCTGAGTGCGTGTGTGAATTATCGCAAATAATTCATTTCCTTCAGATAAGGTCTTTTGGTAAAATCACTAATAATTAGTTATAAACCGTTGGTGGATAACTTCCTATTAGATATATATGTTTTTGCCAGATTTTTTCATGAAAAACTGGATGGTGCCTCGTTAATAATTTGAAGAGATAATTAAATTAATAATATATGAATTATTGATTTAATATCCTTAGACTAACCAGATAGACCATAACTTATGTTTATCAATTTTTAATTGATAAATACATAACAACATTATCCTGATATAAGAACCAGGTATATCCATTTAGGAGTATGCCCTGTGCAGCAAGTAAAGGACCACATCTTCAACTCCTAAGTGTTCCTGATAGGCAAACTGGAGGGGGTCTAGATCCTCAGCAACCTGCAGTTTCATTCTACGGACAAGGAGCCACTCCAAGGTCTTCATGAAGGGAGATGTCAAAGCCACCGGTCTGTAATAATTCAGCTCTACCGGTGGCCCTAGTTTTGGCACTGGTGTGATACATGAAGTCTTCCACAGCACTAGGAGTTTTTCTATCTGAAAACTCAGATTGAAGAGCCTCTGTAGAGGAACTGCAAGTGGTCTTGCACAGTCCATGGGAAGCCTTGGACAAACTCCGCCTTGTCTGGTCAAAGCCTTGGTAAAAAACTCCGCCTTGTCTGGTTAAAGTTTCCTTAGCTCAATTCCCACCTTTTCTACTGTTATCATCAATTGGAGCAGCTCAGGATGCAGGGGAGGGGGAACAGCGCAGGTGATGAAGGTGGCGTGAGTACCCATGGAGGTGGAGAAAGAAGCCACAGATTTAGAGGTAGAGGAGGCAGATGTGGAGATGGAGGAGGCAGCCATATACATGGAGGTGGAGGAAGCAGCTGCAGGCATGAAGATGGAGGAAGCAGCCGCACAGATGGAGGAAGCAGCCACAGACATGGAGGTGGATGAAAAAGCCGCAAAGGTGGATAAAGGAAGAGAAAAATAAGAGGTGGAGATTTTATTTTGGCCAGAGTCCTTCTGTCTCCCCCCACTTGCACTGGATCCAGGGTGCATCCTAGAACAGGGTGGGTCCTGATGAGTTTATCCAGCATCTTGCTCTCAGCTGTTGATAAACTGCTGCTTCAACATACAACACTGTAAAAAATGACGGAAGCCACCAAAGAGTCATAAAAGGTCTTTAACAGTGCCCTCTGGACTCCAAATGACCTCAGCCACCTCACCAGGTAGAGTCTGTTCTGACCCTTCCTGTAAAGAGCATTAGTATTGTGTCTCCAGTCCAGTTTATTATTCAAGTGAACACCCATGTACCTTAAGAGTCCACTATCTCAATGTCAACTCCCTGGATTTTCATCCGGTGTCAGTGTGGTGGGTCTACATCTCCGGAAGTCCACCACCAAGTCTTTGGTTTTCCCAGCGTTGATCAGCAGGTGTTTCTGCTGGCACCAGTACACGAAGTTAAGAGTCCACTGTCTGTTATCTGAGTTGTCCTCTCTTCTGATGAGGCCAACTATGGCAGAGTCGTCAGAGAACTTCTGGAGGTGGCAGCGTGGGGAGTTGATGGAGAACTCTGCAGTGTAGAGGGTTCCCTTTGGGCTCCCTGTGTCAAAGACACAGCCCTGTCTCCTCACATACTGTGGCCATCCTGTGAGGTAGTCCATTATATACTGCAACATGTGGTGATTCACTCCAAACAGCTCCAGCTTGTCCCTCAGAAGTCTTGGTTGGATGGTGTTGAAAGCACTGGAGAAATCAAAGAACATTATCCTCACAGTGCTTGCAGGCTTCTCCAGGTGAGTCAGAGCTCGGTGCAGGAGGTAGATGATTGCGTCCTCCACCCCAATGCCAGGCTGGTAGGAAAGCTGCAGCAGGTCCAATTAAGACCTCACCAGGGGACGCAGATGGTACGAGCGTCTCGAGCATCTTCATCAGATGCAATGTCAGGGCTACCGGCCTGTAGCTGCTGAGGTCCTTGGAATGGGAAGTCTTTGGTACCGATACCACACAGGAGGTCTTCCACAGCTGTGGTAATTTCCCCAGCAACATGCTCAGGTTGAACAGTTAAAATGTCACACAGTTAATCTGTGAAGCACCTTAGGAGTCTGGAGCTGATTCCATCTGGACCTGCAGCCTTCCGCACTTTGATCCTACGTAGCTCGTTCCTCACTTGAAGTGCTGAAAGGGACAAGATTGCAGCAGGGGTGGCGATGCTGTGGGAGGGACGGGTGGCTGATCAATATTTAAATATTTATTTAGGTCATTCCCCCACTCCAAGGTTGTTGTTTTTTCCCCCTAAAATTGTCTTCAGGCTGTTCCAAACCCGTTTTATGTTGTACTGCTGCAACTGTTCTTCCATCTTCCTATGGTAGTTGTCTTTCCCTTGTCTCCAGATGTGAAGGCTCTATTCTTCTCCTTGAGTACAGCCATTACTCCAGGATTTATCCATGGCTTGTTGTTATAAAAAACACTGTACCTTTATTAGATGTAGTGCTGTTAAGATCATCCTCCAAAGAGCTGCAGACGTTTTCCAACACAGTAGGATGGAAACGGTCCCTCACAGCCTCTTCAGTCTTTCTCCTTACTGTGCGTTTCACAACTAGTTCTCTGTGTACTAGAGGTTTATGAAACACAGGTTGGAGATTCATCTTTGTGTTGGGTATTTTGGAGGTTATTCTCATTGTCTGGCTAATTATGATTCAAACACAACTACACCGGTAACCTAATGTTAATGTAACTCAAATAATTTTTGATAAATTGAGCAAAACGGGGCATCGCCTTCTTACCTTATGTAGGAAACAATATTAATTATTAAACCAAACTATTTGAAAGGTGAGTTATTTTGCACGATGTATCAAGACAGACACTGAATGAAGCACAGAGACTAATCTCAAGTTTAGGGAATTTATTCACCAATTGCTCACACAAACAGAATAAATTCAGTCTAGGCTTAGATAATCAAGGCAACTATGCTATGCCAAGTGGTAATCCAAATTACTGGTAAGCTCTGCACTGACAAAGGAGACCGCATGGTGATAACTAGTTAGCCGTGTGGCTCAGAAAAAAGGGCTATAAATAATGGCTTCTGTCCCTCACCCGCTCTCTACAGAACAACCACAGGCAGAGTCCAGTTAGTGGAACTAACACAGAAAAAACACAAAATCAACACACTGCTTTGCTTTCAAATAAAAATAAAGAAAGAGTAACTTTAACCCAAACAGCCAGCTTTGTCAAAACTAACACCTCATGATCTAAGCAAAGAAACTGTGCTCCAACCCAGATTAAAGACATGGGAGCAAGTTTCCTACTTTGAGTCTGCGGTCAGAGGCTGAAATTGTCCTGGATCCAAGAAAAGGGTTCACTCAGCTCACCTCAGCTGTGCTGTGGGAAAAGAGATCAAAGGCTCTGTCGACTGCTCAGACCACGCTCATGGAACACCGTTGGAAAGAAACTCCAGTTGAAATGGTGTGCCAAGGAGGGGGAAGCGAGGAAGCAAATGTCCTTTGGGACTAGCCGTGGATTGGAGAAGGAAAAAGTTTGCTAGCATCTAGATCTTTTCAGCTCAAAAGCGGGTCTCCACTTAAGCTAGACGTGGCAGAGAAGAGCGAGCGAAACTTGCGCTCTTAATTTTATGCTAGTGGGGGCCGCTGTGCCACTCGGGGACAGCATTATGGAAGCCAATGAGCTCGTCTTGGGGTGACCAGGTGGAAGCTGGCGGCAAATCAGCTTTTAGGAGCTTGAAGCGCTTGGCAGAGCTTGGAGAAGATGGCGGCTGGCCCTGTGCAAGAGATGCTGGGAGACTGAGTCTGCTTAATATCCGGTGATTCTAGATTGACCCAACATGTGTATCTGGAGTAAGTGCGGTTAGCCCTGACTCTGTGAAGCACATCAAGCTACACTCCCTGTAGCTCTTTTGATGTCTAGTTAGAGCCGCCAGCTTGTCCACGTTATTGGGGAGAGATCTCCCGTCCCCCATAATAACAGATGGCCCGAGTAACGCGTCTCTTCCTCCTCACCGCGCAGGGAGTGTTGGCTCGCTCGGCAGTAGAAAAGACTCCTGGGTGCACAAAGCACTGAGGTCAGTTAAAGACAGAGCCTTTTGTCGCATCCCAAAAGATCCAGCTCGAAGGGATAGATGGATGTGTGCTATAAAATAAGGCGCGTGATGAAAAAGAGCGTTGGAACCCGTCTTTCAATGGATTTCCCTCATGTAGTGACCATTTCATTTCAGGTAACCTGAACACGTAATTTAAAGTTAATACATTTGTTTTTCCAACAATAGCACTCAATATCTGTCCACAGTTTTACTGATAATGGCTTATGGACGCTGAAAAGTTATCTGTGGCAGTGTAACAGAAAAGGCGGAATCATATACTGAATGGATATTTTGTTATTATTAAAATTCTTAGAGTGCTTTTATATTTTTATTAAGATTCTTAGCGGACAGTTATTTTGGCGTTAATTTTTCTGTCTTGTTGCTCACATAGCAACTAGTAAACATCACTTAAAACTTTGCAGAATCACAATCTTTGGGATGTCTGCATGTTGCTGTTTACATGTCTTGTGATGACGGTGAGGACTAAGATGTAATTTTTTTTTTTAAGCAATGGTTGATTAATGGTCAGATGTTGACACATATATCTTCTGTTTTAAAATGGGTAGTAAACTCTGACGGAGTAAAATCACAGCCTGCAACGTTCACTTTATTAGATTAATTCCTGCCAGCATGGAGGCTACGCTCTGAGAGTTACGTGATGTCTGGAGCTATAGGTTGAGTAACTTATGATTAAAGTCATACAGACAAGACAAACTCACCGTTATCTATTGACTGCAGCGCGGCTGTGGAAGGCCCCTTTCCCTCTCACTGCTCTACAGTCGGTATGCTGCTGTAAATGCAGTCGGTTTGTTCTAACTCAGAGCACTCAAGTTTCATGAAAAGTTCAGAGTGAGATTATAGGGTTCAAGGATCAATAAATTATCTACATTTTGGCTGTAGCCACCTGCCAACCTTCTATTCCCCCAACTGATTTTAGTATTAAGAAAAATGTCTAATCCTTCTTGCTATAAATAACCAATAGGAATCATAACAGGTTAATCTCATTAAGCATAGATTTAGTCAAATACAGAAAAAACTTTTATTTTTATTTCAAATAGCCTATCAAAAATACACTTTTGCTGGAGCCAAACGGGCACTTTAAACAACACTGCTCTGTTTCTGAGTGCATTGCAGGGAAGTGTCTGAATATCAGTTTGCTTAGTGTTGTGTTCGTAGAAACACTTTGATGCCTTGATGACAGACACAGATACCTCCTATTTGAAGCCCTGTGACTCAATGTCTGCCATTTCTATTGTTGTGATTTAAGACAACGTTGCATCCAGTTCCAAAGCATTCCTTGTTTTAGTCTTATTTAGTCCAACCATTGAGAAAGCTCTTTTGATGTACAGTATTTTAGTGTAGAAAAACAAAAACTAGCTTTGCAACGTCAGCAAAGCCATCAACTTTGAAAACAATAAACCAAGAAGGTGTAATTACTCTCCTAAATCTGTTATAGTTTTCCAGTTGATGGTCTGTGTGTGAGAAAATGTACCTTACTCTGTTAGTCATTGATAAAAGTTTTCGCCAAAAATTTTCCAGGTCAAAAGTAGTCGGGATAAATAAAAATGCTAAAGGAAAAATAAGCAAGGGATAAATTTGTCCAACAGGAACTTCTTACTAAGAGGGTGATTCATGTTGGGTCCATGAAATGGAAGAAGCTGAGAAAATCTAAAAAAGAAGACAAATAAAAATATAAAAATGGACTATGGTGGAAGAACGTTCACTTTATAAAAATGTTAAAGTCCTACCTTTCCACATTTAAAACACATCTTCCACTCTGCTGGACATCAGCAGATTTGGCATGCCTGAGTAGGTTCTCTAGAGCTATTCGAAATTTGGATTAATAATAATCATATTAATAAAGCAAATTTTATGAAGATTGGATATTTGTTAACGAATACTTGTCTCAGACATCACACTGCATTGAATTCTGGGAAAGTGGTAGCTATGAATGTCCTGGAATAATTGTTGTAATCAGCAGTCAATCTTCCAAAATTCATAAATTCAAAATTCATTTGACAGAAAACGGTGAAGCTTTTGAAATAAATGTGGCTTCATTGTGAGAAAAACATTTAATTTACAGAAATGTACTTAGGTTTTTTGCTGACATCTGATACATGCTAATACCCAACTGAGGTCGCAGCTTTATTTAGCAAGAATTTAGACTCATCTACCGACTGTTTTTCAGAAAAATTTGACTAGCTGCTGTTGGCTTTGCTATCCCATGCGGTCAGCCACTCGCTTTCAGGAAGGTATGGGGCGCCAACATTCAGAACCCCGGCGGGAAGTTTTCCAAAATAAAAGTCAGAACTGAGAGACAGAGAGAGCAAATAAGACACACACAACAGATATCTGTTTCACACTGGACGCACCTGCAGGTGGGGTCAGCAAGAACTGAACCACCTCTCTACAAGGTTGTACCATTTTTATTAAGGAAGAACAAAGAACGTATTCACATGACTTATTCTCCTCCCACCAAACCTTATCAGACCAAACGTTATTCCCAAGGTTCTTCCTGACCTAATTTATGGCCGTACCATGGAGTAGGCTGTTTATGGGACTCCTTCCTCTAACCTGGCTTCCATTATTATCTACAGTACATCTGTTTTTTACAGCTGCAATAAACCTTACCCAGACGTTTTATGACTTATAAAAAGCGTATCCCAGTTAGTTAAAATATGGTCAAGGATATGGTTTCTAAAAACCGTGCATAATATATAAAACAGACTTTTACCTTCTGAATGCTTACTAAAGATTATATAAAACATATTTAATACGAGACTGTATATAAAATAGCCCCAAAAAAATATAGCATACAACAAATCCCTCTTTCAATCTATTTTCAAATAGATTGACCACTCCTCTGTACTTCTCCTTCAGGCTCCATGTGAGGGAGTAACAGATATTGACCTTGCATATTATTACCAACAGCTTTGTCAATGCACTTTATGAGTAATGAACGTATACAAGGAATACAACAACATCCACATAACACCATAGTTGACACAAATACTGCTAAAGAAACCATTATAGACATTGCCAGAGTTTTCCATTTACCAAACATATTATTTAACAAATCGTCCCACATTGAGGTATCTACACCTGATTGTTCTTTTAGCCTATTTGAAAGTATCCTAAGTCCTTCTACTGCCCTAGTTAGTTTACCATCTGCATTAGTATTATTAGGGATAAACATACAGCATTGATCACCAAATATTGAACAGACACCACCCTTTTCAGCTAAGAGCACGTCAACTGCTATTCTATTTTGAAAAGCCATTAAGGAGGTGGCTTTAAGTTGCTCATGTACAGCCTCAAACCCATCTCTAGTTTTATTAGCTAATTTCTGTACATTATAGTGTATATAATTTATTCTGTCCACGTTCTTGTTCAAGGTGCACCACCAACAAATACTTGATTCCCAACCTGCTGAGATCTGATTAACCAATTTATATTCGTCTGGAACACCTCTAGGAACTCCAATAGCATCAATATAAGTTGGATCATCTTCATGGCCTATGTCCCTCTTTCTAACATGATTATTCAAAGTGAGAAGAGTCTGGTCTCCTGTGGGATCATAAGTAAATATTGCTACTGGCATAATTAATGTAACGGGTGCACACAATCCTGTCCAATTACTAGGTAAAATGGAGCGGAGGATTTTTCCTCCACACCACCACCAAATATCAGCACGAGCCTGAAAAGATTTAATAGAAGTTTGGATTGAATTGCAATATGTAATGTTGACTGAACCCACTACTTTATTTCCAGGCTTACCATTTTTGAAACAAGTAAAATTATTTTGAGCAACATTACTATCAAAGAAGGGTGGGGTAGCTCTGTTATCAGCTATAGGGAATAATTTTTCCCAGTTACTACAATCTTTTACTGGATTTTCTCTAGACAGCAGGGAAACCAGACAAGTTGTGTTGAGCTCAACAGGTGCAGGGACCACCTTGAGAATAGGTCTGGCTCCCATGCACACAACACAGTCCTGCCTCGCTTCTTGTCCTGCCTGTTCTACCATAAGCAACCAATTATTAGTGGAGCCTCCCACACCTGTCATCATTTCAAAGTAATCATCCATAGATGGTTCTTCTTTAATTATACTACCTCTTGCTGCTGAGGCCTGATTTTGACTTACCGAGGTGGAAGCATTAAGAGAGTCTTGACATATTATAATAGGAAATTGAACATCTTTCCCCCCTTTATAAACCCAAATTATAAAAAGAGTACAACCTTGCCCATTCTGGAGATATTTTAAGGGGGGGAGATCACTCTTAGTTAAATTAACAGTAAGAAGTAATTTATCTGCAATCTTATCCAATTTAACCAAAGGACGCATGTGTTTTGCAAAAGCTGTAGTGGTGTACCCTCTCCAGTCATATCCTAGGGGATCAGCAATTAAAGTGGACCAACTAGTATCTTTTTGATCATTTGTTATGTACCACAAGGGGTAGGTTTTATATTTACTTGCTTGTTGTCCCTTATAAACTAATGTATTTAAGGGAATAGTAATCACTGCAGATCGTCCTCTTGGTATGCAAAATTGAGAAAATCCACGATGTGCCGCAGAAGTGCCACACAGTGAAGAGGGAGATGATTTAGCCATTAAGTTTCTTCTCAGTCTAATTGAGTGAACTCCAACCTGTGTTTGATTTGTAGAACTATTATAGGGCCATTCACCACAACAGTAAAAGATAATATTGACCAATAACACCATGCAAAAACCTGTGGCGCACAGCACCTTCTTATTTTCCCAAAGATGCATATTTTCTGTTGGTGGTGTGATCCTATGTTTATTTTAAAAAAGGAAGGGTGTCTGTTTTTCTTTATCTTTACCTTTAAGCAATATTTTTATTTTATTGATTTATTTTTATTGTTTTTTTTTTATGTTTTAACCCAATTCAATATTCTTTTAGTACAAGGCAAACTCTAGCAATTGTCACCAACCCCAAAAACATCTACAGAAAACCATATCATGAAAAAAGATAATTGAAACAAAGATTTAGTAATCAAGTCAACCTAATTATGATTTAAACACCCCTTAAAATGTTTTAGCGTATTAATAAAAACTTTTATAAAACCGTAAAAACTGAATATTATGACAAAATCCTACAAATTTACTACTTAAAAAGTCTTTGACACCCTCTTAGGCAGTGTCTAACAATCTGCACCTGTAGAATAAAAATTGGTTAAAGAACCTGTAAAAAACAGAAAAATGATTAATAAATGTTCAGTCTTTATATTTGTATTCTGTAGTCTTCACTCTTGTTTATTCCTCTGTCACCAAGCGGCTGCAAGTGATGAGATGATTCAGTAGAGTGGGCTCTTTATTTCTTCCAATCTATGCAGATCGCCCTCAATGAAATGACAGCTACTTCATTAACTGAACATTTCCCCCAGTAAACACAAATACACAGACAGGCCCCACCTCCAATAGCTTCCTTCACCGATTGTGAAGTGGTTAAAACGTGCTGTGTAATGTGTTAGATGTCTTGCGATCTTTTCTCTTCGGTATAATCCCTCTTCGAGAAAAGCAAGCCCAAATTGCTTATCTCGCCCAATTTCGGCACATATAGATCACACTGAATGATCACAGCAACCGGAACCAATCTTCTGGGTGGGCCAAGCCCCG
Source organism: Apricaphanius iberus (assembly GCA_028564705.1). Lineage (NCBI taxonomy): Eukaryota > Metazoa > Chordata > Actinopteri > Cyprinodontiformes > Aphaniidae > Apricaphanius > Apricaphanius iberus. The sequence goes on from JAPXFQ010002260.1 coordinate 1,026,739, forward strand.
CCTCCCGGCTTCGGCAATCGACACTGCCTAGTCAGAACCGACACCAACCACTGCAGAGAGATTCCCCCAGGTCAGCAGAGAGCTGCTGCAGGTGAGGGACAGGAGGGGGGGTCGGGGGCAGGAGCACACTGGGACCAGTGAAACCAAGTAGAACCTTTCCCACGCAGCTGGACAGCGTGAGTTGTACGAGCAGCAACCTGGAACGGGCCAGACCAGCGGGGCTCCTGCCACTTTCTCTTATACACCTTCCGCCAAACTCGCCCAGCCTCGGAAGCAGACGCCGCAGGTCCCTGCACGTCACGGGGAGCCGGAAGGAAGGAGGAGACCAGGCCCTTCGGCTGCTGATGATCACTTCGAGGGTCCGGATCAGGATGCGGTGAAACCTGTGGTTCTCTGCCAGCCCACGGACCAGGGAAAATCCTGCCAGTAAACATCTCATAAGGAGTGAGACCTTTTGTCCTACAGACAGATGATCTAATGGCCATTAGAGCAATAGGGAGAGCATCTAACCAATTAAGCCCCGTCTGAGCTGAAGTCTTCGCCAGCTTCAACTTTAAAGTAGAATTAGAACGCTCGATGACACCTTGCGATTGCGGATGATAAACAGTGCCAAACTTGTGGGTTATTCCCATCTGTTCCTCAACCTGTCGGAGATGTTTATTTTTAAAATGTGTGCCATTGTCAGACCTGACCTTAGTCGGAAAGCCATGGCACGGAATCCAGTGGTTAATCAAAGATTTCACCACCGTTTGAGAATCCTCCCGTCTAGCAGGAAAAGCAGAAACCCACGAGGTCAGTGAATCAATCATCACTAACAGGTAACGGAAACCTCTAACAGGGTTCACCATATCTGTATAATCGATCACGATCTCCTCGCCAGGCCTGCACAAGTCCTGGAAGGCTCCCATTTCTGGCTTGATAGTAGGCTTAGGATTAAATTGACCACACACCACACATTCACTCAAAAAACGCTTAATCATATGTGGCAGGAAAGGATGCCAACAAAAAACAAAGATTACGTTTCATCTGAGTGTATGACACATGTGCCACACCATGAGCCTCCTGAAAAAGGGTGGGTTTTAACGCGGCAGGTAAAACCAAACGGCCATCAGGCCCACGCCAAAAACCATCAGAAAAAACAGCACCTCTATCCTTCCACACAGTCATCTCCTGTGACGCAACAGCCTGCTGTGCCAACTGCACTTCCTCAGCAAAACTGTCTGACATTTCCTGTGCTGACGTGACAATCAGCTGCGTGTGGACATGTGACAGGTAACCCGCGGCCCCTTTTGCAGCCAAATCTGCCGCAGCATTTCCCCGCGCGTCAACAGTGTCAGCCTTGCTGTGACCCTTACACTTAAGAACAGCGAGGTTAGCTGGCAACATTACAACATCCAAAAGCTCCATAACGTCTGCATGATGCTGTATAGGCTTACCAGTAGTGGTAACAAAACCTGCTCTTTTCCACTGTGGTAATTCATAATGTATGACCGAAAACCCGTAGTTCGAATCAGTGTAGATCGTTACATCTTTATCTCTGCCCCATTTGCATGCTTCAATAAGAGCCCTTATCTCAGCACGCTTTGCGCTCTGCTTGCCGTCAAGCTTCCCTGAAACGACAGTCTGTAGTGAATCCCCAGTTTGCTCAACAACTGCAAAACCTGATCTCAACTGCCCTTGCGAATCTCTAAAACAGCAACCATCTGTATAGAGCACAAAACCTGTAGGCAAGGGATCAGATCGCAAATCAGGACGTATCTTTTGAGCAACCGAATTCAGTCTGACACAGTCATGCCGCTCCCCAGAGGTGGTCATTTGGTCAGCCATGTTTATTCCTTCATGCGTAAAAATAATGTTCGGTGCTTCCAAAACTCTGCTAATTCGCTGTTGACGCAAAGTTGAAAGAGTAAACATCTCAGAATTAACCAAGGACCTGACTCCCATGAGATGTTCAAAAATATGAGTGGGATAACCCCTTGACAATGTTTGATGTTTTTTTTCAAATTGATGAGCTAATACATGCTGCATGGTCTCGTGCTCAAGGCGGCTGTCTCTATTTCAATAGATCTGCGCAGCTTTATGCTAATGTTACATAAGAAATGTGTATCTGACCTCTTTTTCTGAAACAAATGACATTTCACAACCCATCTTGTCTCTGATGTGTATGAGAATAAAATGGACATGTATAGTCAGGAGTGGCTAAATCAGCTGCTTGTGCTAGAGCCTGTTTCAACTTAATAAATGCCTCCTCAGCTGGTATGTCCCATACTAATTTAGCATGCAGATTTTTCATACCATGAGCATTTACAAGCGCTCTGAGTGGTGTAGTTAGGTTTGTGTAGTTAAGCACATAATGTCTGGAAAAATTTGTCAGTCCCAGAAATGACAGCATTGATTTAACAGTGAGAGGTTTAGAATGAGCCAAAATAGCATTTTTGTGAGTGTCAGTCAGTCCAGCGCCTTGAGCTGTCACCCTCCGCCCCAGAAACTGGACTTCCTGCCTGACCAACTGAAGCTTATCGCGGGAGACCTTGAAACCCTCTTTTCCCAAATGTTGTAACACAACTAGAGTAGCTTCTATGCACGTTTCAACAGTAGGGGCCGCTAAAAGCAAATCATCCACATACTGGGTCAGAACACAGCCTGGAGGGAGCTGTACAGTGCTTAATGACTGCTTCAATACCTGATTAAACAAACCTTGACTCAAAGCGAAGCCCTGCGGAAGCCTACTATAACGTAGCTTCCTTCCTCTGAATGTAAATGAAAAAATATCCCTGACAGAAGGATGGAGCGGTAAATAGAAAAACGCATTAGCCAAATCTATGCAGGTAAACCATTTCAAATCAGGAGTAAGGGATGCCAGAGCTGTATACGGATTAGGTGTAGCAATGGGAGGGGTTTTGAGGGCCTCATTGACAGCACGCAAATCATGTGCCATTCTGTATTTACCAGTACCTTGTTTTTCCACAGGAAGAATAGGGGTGTTATATGGAGAATCCAATGGTTCTAAAACTCCTACTTCAAGTAAACCTGCAATAGTGTCTGCAATACCTTCCTCAGCCTGAGGTTTATGTGGATACTGCGGACGCCAAATTGGATCAGAATGTTTCATCTCAAATGCGATGGGTGTGGTTTGCACTAAACCGACATCAGTGGGCCCATCTGACCACAATGAGTCAGGCACGACCTTTAAGGCCTCCACTGCATCAGGATGATCTTTTTTTTCTCTGCCATGATTTCTAGAAAGCTGCAAATGTTCCAAAAAGGTAGTATCTGAGAGCTGCGTGTCTATTTTGTATATCTGAGAAGAAGGAGAAAAAGAGACTGAAGGTATCTGGGTAGAAACCCAATCCTTTAATGTAACTCCCCTTTTAACCATTCCCCGCAAATCTTTAGCTTGATGTTTTGGATGCAACAATAGCGATATGTGAGGAAGCGCTTCAGCTTCCATCATATACCATTTCTGCTGCTCTGAAGTCAGATCAGCAAACAGTGCAACACCCTCCTTCCCCACAAAGCATGGACCCGAAGCCACAGACCAAGTTTGTCCTTCAAGTTCTGTTTCAAATTTTTCCTGATACAAAGTCGGATCGCCCCTCTCATATAAGAAGGTAACATGTAAAGGGTCAGGCGGTGGAACAAAAGGCTGGAGTTCAAGCAGCCACGGCTTCCAGCATCTCAGAAATTCAGCCACAGAAGATTCCCGTGCAGACATCGTAGTCAATCTGGCCCAGAAAATATCAGCCACTTGTGAAGTGTCATCTTTCAGCAAAAATTGACCACTCATGGTGTCACAGCAATGTGTATGTCTATTCGGAAAAGTCACCATAAGTCCATCAGGGGTACACAGGATAGTAGCACCCAGTTTGATAAGCAGATCTCTGCCTAACAAGTTGACAGGAGTGGTTTGAGCAATGACAAAAGGATGTGATAGTCTTTGACCTCCCACCGCAACAGGCAATGGTTGAGTGACAGGGAGAATCATCGGAGCCCCAGAGATGCCCATTACAGACACTGTGTTCCCAGAAAAATTGACGTCTGGTAAAACTCTGTCCAGCGTGCTGAAAGTAGCACCAGTGTCCACCAAGAATGGCAATGAATGTCCATGTACGTCCATTGTGAGCATTGGATCCCCCTTAGTCCTGCTCACCAAGGTACTCTGTGGGCATTGTCAAAACTGAGGCCCCCCCTGTCCTCCTTGATAGGAGGGAGGAGCCATATGCTGATTCGGGGCCATATGTGGAGGTGGCTGACCGGGAGGTATAGCGCCCCCTCGTGGGTGTGGACATTCCCTCACCCAGTGTTCATTGGAGCCACACCTGCGACAAACGTTAGCACCTGGCTGCCCTCTTCCCATGCCTCTATTACCCCCAAACCTGGCCCTACCACGTGACCTGCCTCGGGGCTGCCATGTCCGATAAGGAGCAGGAAATGGCTGATTAGGTGCAGCTGCAGCATACATCACAGGAAAAGAAGGCAACACTGTCGCTGATCCAACAGTAGGCGCTGCTTCAGCCACCATCTGCTTCACTTTTTTTGACTGATATAAGTCACTCAATTTATTCTGAGCCTCTTTTAAGTGGAGCTTTAACAAAGCAGTCTCCAGTTTCTTATTCTCCTCAGCGTCCTTCAACGCAGAATCTTGCACATCTTGTAGATACTGTGTTATGTGTCTTTCCCATGTAGGCTGATCATAAATATGTGAATCAGGATTACGTTTCATTAATGTAGCTACAGAGTCTGGCATGCCTGCTAAAACTGCTTCCCTAAACCACGTCCTATTATTCCCTGGATCTCGGGGATGTTCCCCAGTAACGTCAACCCATTTATCTTTACATTTAGCCATATGTTCTGCGGGAGTAACATTAGTTGACCAGGGAAATTTCAAAATTTTAGACGCGGGCGGGGTAGGATATTTTCCGCGGACCCACTCGGCAAGTTCATGTGCGTGATGCGCAAAGGGGACTTCATCTAGTACATGCGCTAGGTGGCTCATTATAATCTGTTAATGTCAACATTCTACCCATAATGGCTTTCCAATCTCCCACCGCTAGGGTTTGCCCTGAAGTCAGCTGATTTAATTTATTTATCCAGCAGTTTCCACCACCAGTCAAAGCGGGGAGTTGCAGAGTGATAGCAGATATGTCAGCCATCTTCCACGGTTTGTAAATTACTGAACCATCCGATGCTCCCACCAAAGGAAGCATTAAATCAGGGCCCCCCCGTGCCTCCCACCGAGTTCTGGTATTCTTATAAACCCCCTCGCTCTGGTCATCCCCCAACGTCTGCACTTCGTCAACCTGTACACCTGCTGCACATTCATCATGTTTACTGGGGCTGGCACTCCCTAGAAGGTCCGCAGCCTGCCCTCGTACCACAGATGTCAATCTTTCCTGATCCTTCAGGACCTCATCCATCTGTCGTTGAACTTTAGTTAACCTGTATTCATGCTGCTCCATTTCTTCCATCGATCTACCATTATATGCCAAGAACAATTTATTAGTCTCCTGTTCTGTTTTTTTGTTAACTAAGTTTAACAGCTGTCTCTCCTCCTCCGCAGTGTGTGCAACAGTCCCTTTACCGGTGACCTCAAAGTGCAATTTATAATCTTGTCCTTCATCTTTCACCTTTAGACCACCCTGTGGTTTATTAGGCAATGGTTCATGGGCCACAGACCTCTGTGGTGGGCCGCTCCCGTGCAGGACTGCAGTGTTTGAATGAAGGGGGGGAGCGGGGGTAGCAGGAGAGGTACCCAGAGGGGGTGGTGCACAAGGAGATTGTGAACTCTGTGAGGCAGCCTGCGTGCTTTGAAGTACGATCTGGCCATCTTCTGTTTCCAACCCCCAAGAAATATTTGTTTGACCAGATGTAGTCATTACGGGGTACATAGTTTGGTACGGCGGAGGAGTCTGGTCTGCCGAAAAAACACTTTCTGCAGTAACACACAAATGATCAATACCTTGTCCTGTCAAAGCCCATGTTTTCCACATTTTCTCAGTTTTTAAGTATCTCATTTTAGCACCAGTGATGCTCCTAGCTGTTTTAGCCTTATCTGCAAAACGCTTTCCTTCCTCAAAACACATCTGTAAGAGACTCCTCTTATCATCCCCACGGGCGCCATGACGTGCCCACATGGCCGTCATCTTGGCCTGGAACTGCTTTTTATCTTTTTCACCGGGCTTATCAACTAAAACAGAATATAGTTTTGAAATGTATACTAACAATTGGGCATCTAACGTGCGCCACTCCTGTCCCTGTGGAGCAGGAAGCAATTTATATTCGGCTGCCATTGAAAATTTAAAACAAAATCCAAAATGGATTAAAATTTAAGTAGGTTATCTGTAGTAACTCTGTAAGTTATTTATTTTAATTGATAAAGTATCAATTCGTAGGCCAAATTTATCCCAATATTAATGCAGTTAACAGTAAAGACAGGCAGTTTTTATTTTATTTATTTATTTTTATAGCGAAGTGGTGTATGTATTATTTTAGTCATGCAACATCAACCTTAATAATGATTTAGTCAAAGCCGAAACGAAGGAAAGCTAAAAAAGTTTATAAAAAACTTTATATTTTCTCATTAATTTATTTATCTACTGAGATTTCTGCTGTTAAGAATTTTAATGGAGTCCGGCCGGCGCCAAAACTCGGGACGGACACTTCCGCGAATCACACAAAGAAATAGAATTCTCCCAATATAAAGCCAGTCTCATTTTTCATTAAAACAAACCGAAAAAAATATCTGTAAAACTCGCTTTGTAACACAATCGTAGACCGTTTGCACAAAAAAGAACTCCACCGAATTGGCGGACCAAGTCAGGCACAATAGAATTTCCGGGTCACACCGCGGAATGGAAAGGCCAGGACACAGATGGCTAATTCTTCACTACGATGCTAAACTGAACAAACTGTACTCATAAGTAAACCAACCAAAGACAAAAACAAAATGCCTCCAGCAAAACCACACTTCGTGTCCCAAAAACTCGAATAACTGTTTAACCGTGCCAAACAAATTCAGTTCGGAAACTAAGCTACCAGAGATTAGCTGTAACCATGAGCACCTAAGCTCAACCGGAAGCGAAACGTTGCCGCTCCGTTACAATAAAAAAGTTAGTTTATATATATTCTAAAGAGTTTACTACCAGTTATCCATAACAACAGTCCTAAATATGTGTTAGACAATGCTTTAGACGTGTTTACGTAGGTGAACAAGGTTGAACGCCTTTATTCCAGGCGAGACTCACACACACTGTATGTTAGCTGTAAGCTAGCTATGGTGGTACTTTAGCCGACTGAAAATGATATTCCCTTATTCCCCTACGATGCCAAGCTTCTACGCTCCTGTCTATACAGAAAGCGAGGGCATCGTCTAGGCGTTTAAAATTCGCAGAGGAATTATGGTTTTAGAGTCAGTCAGTTAGTTCCCCTAAATGAGGAGTTTATATGAGGCCGGTGTGCACGGAGCTACACGGTAGCTCCTCTACCGCAACCTCACTCCTCCAAGCACACACACACTCACACCGAAACAAATACAGTATTTTTACAATATTTATCAAAAACTGACCTCAATCGGACCGACCAAAAGCCGGACCATTAAACACAATTCCAATTTGCGGTGCTCAATCGTGCGTTTGGAAGAGACGCAGCCATCAACCAGGGAATCCGTGCAGATTAACAGAGGGCTCACCGGCTCTACTGCCAACCGTTTCCGCTTGCCAGCCTGGATGAAATCTACGACAGCGTCCTGTCGTCCTGAGATGCCAATTCTCAAGCCCCGATCCGCACTTTGGTCGGCCCTTAACCAAAAGAACAACACGTCAACATTAAACGGAGAACGTTTAGATCAATCAATACCTAATAATTTGGTGTTAGCGCTGTTCCAGATTGATACAAAACCACCCGGGTGTTGATTAGCAAGGATCAATCCAGTCGCTCTCCGATTCTCTGTTGAACTCCAAGGAAAAAACACAAAATTACTGTAATGCCACAAACACATGCATCAACCAGTTATGTCACACTTACTACTCACACTCAATCTCTCTCAGCTCTGAAACAACTTAAAACCAAATTACTGGGCCCGGCATCCTCCACCATGCTGTTGGCTTTGCTATCCGATGCGGTCAGCCACTCGCTTTCAGGAAGGTATGGGGCGCCAACATTCAGAACCCCGGCGGGAAGTTTTCCAAAATAAAAGTCAGAACTGAGAGACAGAGAGATAAGACACACACAACAGATATCTGTTTCACACTGGACGCACCTGCAGGTGGGGTCAGCAAGAACTGAACCACCACTCTACAAGGTTGTACCATTTTTATTAAGGAAGAACAAAGAACGTATTCACATGACTTATTCTCCTCCCACCAAACCTTATCAGACCAAACGTTATTCCCAAGGATTCCTCCTGACCTAATTTATGGCCGTACCATGGAGTAGGCTTTTATGGCCCTTCCTCCCTACACCTGGCTTCCACTATGATCTACAGACATCCTGTTTTTACAGCCTGCAATAAACTTACCCAAGAGTTTTATGACTTAAAAGCTTATCCCAGTTAAATACTGGTCAAGGATATGTTTTACAACCATGCATAATGGAAAAACAGACTTTTACCTTCTGAATGCTAACTAAAGATTATATAAAACATATTTAATACGAGACTGTATATAAAATAGCCCCAAAAAATATAACATACAACACGACAAATAAAGTGACTTTTTGTGGTGTTATTGAACACTTAGACTCTAACGTAGAGAACGTATGTTTGTTACTGCAGCAACGGAGCTGCAGAGCGCTTCTAGCTCAACAGCTCCGCCTGCTCAGGTCCTCATAGTCCTGCACAGGCAGAACAGATATTAACCCCACTGAGTTGCTGCTTGAACCTGCCGCCTGTTCCCATCTGTGCTCCGATGTAAAATATTTTCTGTCTAAAATAAACGACTACACGCTATAATCGCCTATTTTACTCAGCCCGTAACTTCCTCACCTAAAAAGACAAATAAACGGGAGGGAACAGGGGTCTGCGGCCGCACAGCGCAGATTGCGAGTGACAGGATCGCCATGCATGATCCACCCATCATTAAATGATGTATTTCTTGGAAATTTTCAAACATTTACTTAAAGTTTATTGTTAATCTGTGCATAACTTTAAAGTTATTTTGTTATAACAAAGACAGACGCCAATATGAGCTCCTTGGTGGAGGCGATAAACCAGCAAGAGAAAAATTCTGTTAAAGTAAAACTGTTCCAGTGTTGCAGTTCCTCCGTTCTAACAGTAGATGCTGTGCGTACGAACAATCAGAACTGTACTTATATTTAGGAACATTTCTACGTACAAGTACGAATTGATAAATACCACACAATGAGTAGAATTGTTCCTATGCACGAAATACGCAAAGATTTGTGCGTAAGTACGCTTGATAAATGAGGGCCCTGGAGTAGAGGATCAAATGGTCATTTTCAGTTCGCTCCCAGTCAGAAGCCAACTGGGCACGATGAACGAGGTCTGACACAATTTTCCACTCTTCACCCTCAGGTTTAGAGAGAAATGAATGGATCACATTTTTGGAATCGGTGGAGCGGTTTTTGTTCAGGTGTGAGACAGATGGTCACTGCTGATGAATGTGTGTCCCACAAAATAGAAGTTATGTTAGAAGTGTCTGTCAGAGGTGAAACATGCCTGCTCATATTCAATGTCTGGTCCTGCAGAAACGTGTGATGTGCAGTGTAGTTCCTCCTTCGGCATGAAAACAGAAGCTGGACTTACCAGGTTCTGAGCTGTCTTGAGGAGGGTTTCGGTTGTGGTACCTGCTAACTGCTTCCACTGGTATTCAAGTGTGAGATCAGGAGGCTTGTGTTTCACTGCTGTCAGGATTGGGTTCTCATGGGCAGGAACAACCTCAATGCCTTGGGGCGATGAAAAAAGAGAAATGTTAAGCTTGCACATTAAATCTCTGCCTAATAAATTCACAGGACATTGCTCAGAGATTAAGAATCCATGTTTAAAGGCTGGCCCATCTCCTAATTGACAACTGAGAGGGTAACTGAATCGTTCTTTCAAAACCTGACCAGTTGCTGAAATTGAGAAAACATGGTTCCCACTTAGTTTTGGTGGTGGATGCAGGGGTGTGTGCTTCAACACTGAGTGGGTGGCGCCACTTTCGACCAGGAATTCAACAGAAGTACCTGAGACAGTGAGAGACAGGATAGGTAAGGCTTTGTACGCATCAGAAGTCAGTTGAGCTGGCGTTTGTTGATGTTCTAAATGTGCAATGGCTTCTGTAATCAAAGTGTGAGAGTTAGAACTCTGATCTGAATGGTAAGTGCAGGAAGCAAGTTCTTCATTGCTGGCAGTCACATTTGAAATTGCAGCATTATCATTGCTGGCATCAGGATTTGTATCACAAAAAACAACTTCTCCATCAACACGTTGTTCATTACAGGAAACATTTTCATCAACAAAATCATCACAAAAATCAGATTGTCACTTTTACTAAGTGTTTGATCACTAAAATCAGACTGATTGTCGCTCTCAGATTGTGTATCATCACTTAAATCAGATTGACTATCACATTCAAAGTGAGCATGTGTGTCTGTGTTTGTTTGTGTGTGCGTCAGACCTCCAACTCCATCTGCTGGTGAAACTGAGAAATCTCCTTCTAGCTCTGAACTGGTGGTCCGCACCCCTGATCAGTCAGCTTGTTGACGTTCGCTGCGTGGGCCTTGACTCCGCCTCATGGTACATTGGTCTCTCCAGTGGCCACGGCAGATAAAACGACGGTCATCATCACCCGATTCTCCGTTATTGTCATTGTTGTTGCGCCCGTCTGGGGAAAAATGGCGTCGGCATCGGTTTGAGTTCTGCTGTTGTTGTCTGCCTCCTCTTCAGTACTCACGAGGGCCTGTAGGCTGACGGGGCGGTCCACTCTCACAGTGAATCACATATTTGCGCAGGTCACTAAAATTCATGCCAGCATCCAAACCAATGTACTTGTCCATTACTTCTGCTCGAAGTTCTGGCAATAAAGCACCAAGCACTCTGTCACAAATCATATTTTCGTAAGCAGAACCAACGAAATCACCTTGTTCCGGTTTCTGAAGTCCACTAAACTGCTCAAAAGCTTCTCCAAATCTGTGAATAAAGTTATCTGCATCTTCTCCTTGTCTTTGTTTCACAGAATGCAGCTTAGTCAAGTTAGGCCTTGTCGGAAATTCTTTTTCTATGGCTTCACAGAGCTTGGTTATTGCTGCGGAATAATCAGAGCTTACCTATGATTCGTCCCCGTCCTCAAGCTTTGCACGCAGGCCCGCTGCAGGCAAACTGTCTTCAGCTTCGCAGCGTCGGTGGCTTTGAGTTTGCGTTTCAGAATCCGACCGATCTCCGCTCCGTTGGGCTTGTGGGACAGACAAATCTCTTCGAATTCCCTCGCGAAGTCACGCCCGTTGTCGGTGATCGGCGGCAGGCCTGAGACAGCCTGTTCCCAGTCCGAATCGCTCCACGCTCGGAAAACAAGTGTTGTTCCACTCGCTTCAGCTACCTCAAAAACCATAAAAGTCTGAACGACATCGTTATTATCAATTTCAGTGTCTTTCACTTTACAGCTATTTCACGCGGCGGCTTTCCGCATCCTAGATGCGGGCGGAGATGATGGCTGCTGAGGCGGTTTCTTCACCCGCTGGTCTGAATTGCGATAGGCCGCTTTAGCTGGGTCCGGTATGTCCTCCAATGGAGTCGGAGGCAACAGTTGTTCTGCAGACTCTGCTAGTCTGCTTGTCGTTGCTGTTTCCGAATGACAACCCAGAGTCCTGCTCAGGGAACCCAGAGTCCAGGTCAAGGAACAGGGACTGCCACCCACCCACTACCCTATAGAGATAGTTTCCCGTCCACTACCCAAAACTAATGAATTAAAAGTTAATGCTACTAGAGCAAAGTATAAAAATCTCATAAAGATAAATAAAACTCGGACTGAACATAAAAACAAATCAATTAAATGTGGTTTACTAAACATAAGATCTCTCCCCTCAAAAACACTCTTGGTAAATGACTTAATTTGTGAAAATAATATTGATTTGTTTTGTCTTGCAGAGACATGGTTGCAGGAAGAGGACCATGTCACAATAAATGAGTCAACTCCCCCTAGCTACTTAAACTTTAGTGTCCCTCGAAGTACTGGTCGAGGAGGTGGAGTAGCAACTATCTTTCATTCCGATTTACTAATTAATCTCCAAAAAAATAATAGTTACAGTTCCTTTGAGCATCTAGTTTTTAGCTTTCCTCATACACATAACAAAGCAGTAAAGCCACTTTTGTTTGTGGTCTTATATCGTCCACCAGGACCTTATTCTCAATTTTTAGATCAGATTTCAGATTTTCTATCTGACTTAGTTTTAAACACTGATAAAGTCATTATAGTCGGAGACTTCAATATTCATGTTGATAATGAAAGTGATAGTCTAAATACAGCTTTTCACACTATCCTAGACTCAATAGGCTTTACTCAAAATGTGCAGGGACCAACACATTCTTGTCACCACACTTTAGATCTTGTGCTGACTTATGGCATTGACTGTGAAGAAATAACAGTCTTTCCACATAACCCTATCCTGTCTGATCATTTCCTTATCACTTTTAAACTTACTCTAATGGATCATATCAAACCTGAAAGAAAACTTCATTATACCAGAACGTTATCAGACAACGCTGTAGCAAATTTTAAAGAAGCTCTTCCAACTTTAATTTCCTCAGTTTATAAATGCAGAACAGAAAACAGTGATTTAACTCGTGACCCCTCACAACTTGACATTTTAGTTCATAGCGTTAATTCCTCCCTGCGTCGGGCAATAGACAAAGTTGCCCCCTTGAAAAGGAAGGTGGCTAGCCATAGAAGATTAACTCCCTGGTTTAATTTAGAGCTACGTACCCTAAAGCAGAATGTTAGAAAACTAGAGAGAAAATGGCGCTCCACGCATTTACATGATTCCTTTTTAATATGGAAAAATAGTTTATTGCTATATAAAAAGAGCCTTCACACAGCTAGAACAGCATATTATTCATCTTTAATCGAGGAGAATAAAAATAATCCTAGGTTTCTTTTTAATACAGTTGCCAAACTCACACAGGATCATAGCTCTATCGAGCCAACCATTCCCCAAGCTCTAAGCAGTGACGACTTCATGCAATTCTTTATAAATAAAATAGACTCCATAAAGAATAAGATAATTGGGAACCTTCCCAATATGCTTGCTTCCTCCTTAGTTAATGAGGCAGCCTCAAAAATGGTGGAACCTAATATATGCTTAAACTGCTTTAATGCAGCCGAACTTTGTGATGTACTAAAATTATTAGCTTCATCTAAACCTTCAACTTGCGTTTTAGACCCAATCCCAACTAAACTCTTAAAAGAAGTTTTCCCTCTGATCGCTGCTCCAATTTTAAATATAATGAATCTATCCTTAGTCAATGGATATGTACCACAGGAGTTTAAGATTGCTGTAATTAAACCTCTACTTAAGAAACCCTCTCTTGATCAAAACGACTTAATTAACTATAGACCGATATCTAATCTTCCCTTCTTATCTAAAATTCTTGAGAAAATAGTTGCACACCAGATATGTGAGCATTTAAACAATAATGAGCTGTTTGAGAAGTTTCAGTCAGGCTTTAGAGCTCATCACAGCACTGAAACAGCTCTGGTGAAGGTTACTAATGATATTCTCATAGCCTCAGACAATGGACTGGTGACCATTCTGGTCCTGTTAGATCTCAGTGCTGCCTTTGACACTGTTGACCACAATATTCTCATAGAAAGGCTTCAAAGTGTCGGTATAATAGGAACAGCACTAGGTTGGTTTAAATCTTATTTGTCTAACAGATTTCAGTTTGTTCAGGTAAACAATAGATCTTCCTCAACCTCAATAGTTACTTGCGGAGTACCACAGGGTTCAGTGCTTGGGCCGATTCTCTTTACTATATATATGCTTCCTATTGGTAAAATAATTAGGCAGCATGGGATAAAATTCCATAGTTACGCAGATGATACACAGCTATATCTATCCATAAATCCTGATGAATCCAATCAGTTAGGTAGACTACAGGCATGTCTGGAAGACATAAAAACTTGGATGACTCTAAACTTCTTGCTTCTAAATTCTGATAAAACAGAAGTTGTCGTCTTTGGACCAGAAGCTCTGAAAAAGAAACTACTTAGTCAGCCCCTTCACCTGGACGGCATTAAATTAGCCTCCAGTAATAAAGCAAAAAACCTCGGTGTCATTTTTGACCAAGATATGTCATTTAGAACTTACATTAAAGAAGTCTGTAGGATTTCCTTTTTTCACCTTAGGAATATTGCAAAAATTAGAACCATCCTGTCCAGGAATGATGCTGAAAAACTAGTCCATGCCTTTGTTACTTCAAGGCTGGATTACTGTAACTGTCTATTATCAGGTAGTCCACAGAATACAATTAAAAGTCTTCAGTTAGTTCAAAATGCTGCTGCTAGGATTCTGATGAATATTAAAAGAAGAGATCACATTTCCCCTGTTTTAGCTTCTCTTCACTGGCTCCCAGTAAAATCTAGAATAGAATTCAAGATCCTCCTTCTGACATATAAAGCCCTTAATAATCTAGCTCCATCATACATAAGAGACCTGATTGTTCCATATGTTCCTAACAGAGACCTTCGCTCTCAGACTGCAGGTTTACTGGTAGTTCCTAGGATTTCTAAAAGTAGAATGGGTGGCAGATCTTTCAGCTATCAGGCTCCCCTCCTATGGAACCGGCTCCCAGGGTTGGTTCGTGAAGCAGACAATTTGTCTATCTTTAAAACTAGGCTAAAAACTTTCCTCTTTGACAAAGCTTACAGTTAGAGATATGTTTATAGGTAGTTAGAGTCAGGTCAGACAGGTAGATAGGAAGAGACAGGTTAATGTTAGTAGTCAGGCAGAGTGTCAAAAGTTAGGAAGAGATAGGAAGAGGTAGAGTAGCTAGGTAGAGATAGATTAATGTAAGCCAGGTAAAGATCCGGAGCCGGTCGCGGCTTACCGCCGCGGAAGAAATGTGCCCCACAGGGGCCAGCCAGCGCCGGAGAGAGGTCCCTCAAGGGGATCCTCCCGCACAGTGCGGCCGCCCATTACCTGCCGGGTTGAATCCCCCGGGCAGACTGTGCGGACCCCACCCGTTTATCTCTTAAACGTTTCTCGCCCTCTTCAACTCTGTCCTCTCAGTTCTGTCTATTTTTCCTTAAGATAGTTGTCGACTATCGGTCTCGTGCCGGTATTTAGCCTTAGATGGAGTTTACCACCCACTTTGGGCTGCATTCTCAAACAACCCGACTCCGAGAAGACCCCGGCATGACGGGGGCCGTTACCGGCCCTACACCGTCCACGGGTCAGGAGGACTCAGACAGAGTGTTGGTAGCCAGGTCTCCTAGTAGCTAGGAGACAGGTTAATGTTAGTAGCTATGCTGCTTTAGGCTAGGCTGTTGGAGGACATTATTAGGGTCTGTTCCTACTTTCTCTCCTACTTCTCCCCAACTGCATGATGTGCTGTCAATTCAAGCACTAACCTGTTTTCTATTATAGTAGGTGCTCCGGATTAGCCCTGCTTGACGACCCTGACTAAGATGGCATTGCAGTGACGGAAAATTCTCCACGTCCTGCAACAAACTTGTGCATCGGTTCTGTTGCTCTTTCTGTGTCTCTGTTGTGTATTCTCCAAGCCACAGACGGTCGCGGCAGATAACCGCTTGTGCTGAGCCTGGTTCTGCCGGAGGTTTCTTCCTGTTAAAAGGGAGTTTTTCCTTCCCACTGTCGCTGCATGCTTGCTCAGTATGAGGGATTGCTGAGAATTCCACGACGCAATCTTCTGTGGTTCTGTAATTTCTACACTAAACATTGTATTGTAATAACTCTTTTTGTAAAGTGCCTTGAGATGACATCTGTTGTGAAATGGCGCTATATAAATAAACTGAATTGAATTGAATTGAATCACAAAAAAGCTGCTTCAGACGTTCAAAGTGGTGTATAGCTCTCAAGAGAGCAGGGCTAGCTGAATAGGCAGCTTCTAGTTCCTTTGTCCTCTCTGCTTTCGTCTGAGTCTTTGCAGATACCTCTGACTGCTGTTCACTGGGCCCGCCTCTGCTCGTTCGTGATAGGCTGCTTCTCCCATCTGTTTTGGCGTAGCCATCACCTGTTGGCTCCTCAGGGGGGGCGGAGTCCGGGTCGGGATTGGGTAATTTCAGGGCGTGCAAATCTAACAATAAGTGTTTGGCAAAAAAAATATGGCGGTGGGTTTTGCATTTCTTTTGTAGATCTACACTTTGGCTCAGTGCTAGGAGGAGGAGGTTTGACGTCCGTGTCACTACGTAAAGTGGCCAAGAGTGGAGCTGTCGTCTGAGTGTTTGTGTGTGTAGGAAACTTAACAGAACGAATCTTAATCATTTTGCATTTGGGTTCAACCGATGCATTTTCACAACGTCCAGCAATAGAACCGGAATTATCTAAACCACCGCACAGCTCCTTAAAGCTGGTCTTCCGCTCACAGCAAACCACTTCATCTCGCCACACCTTCAACACCTTTCTTCGTTTTTCAATCTGTTTATATGAAGCTCCCCGCAAAAAAACCTTAGATTGTAATTTCTCCCCATCTGAAGTTAATTTCTGCTCGATTTTCTCGATTTCTGCAACGTCAAGACTACCCCTAATCAGGAAATCCCATTTTTTAATCCAAAAGTGAACATATTCTATGCATTCTTGCCTGTATTTATCTCGCAGTGACCGACGGAGCCAAAAATTTTGACTTTGCTGTTCCCATTATGTAAAGAGAACGAAACCCAGCAAAAACTCTTGTTAATTAACCCTTTTTGAGTGAAATTATTTTGAAACGCAGCACAGCATTGTGTTCACAAAAACCATAACACTGCACAATTGTACGGAAGTCCACGGAGGACCAAATCCTCGCTTCTCCGAAGTCAGTCAAGTCAGTCAAGTCAGTCGTTCCCCGGGTCGTCCTTGACGATTTGATTCTCCGGTGGAAACCCGATCCGCCGTTGGAAGCCGGAAGAAAACCTTTGGGCGCCAAGAATGTAGTCAGATTTTTGAGACTCTTAATAAATGAGAGAGATTCCTTTAAGTGTTTGGAGGTTTTAATATGATTTGAATTGATCGTACAGGAGGACGGCAACACATCACAGCAAATGTGGAATACTGACCTCTCTGTCTTACAACAACAAGCTTATATTATTACTAGCAATCTTGGTCTATCTATTCTATTTGATAAAGTACTACTCTAAAGATGAAAATCAGAGACTTTGTGGCGCCTTTCTCTTAATTTAGAGAGCTGAGAACCTTGTGTATCTTTAAGGATGCCCGGTTGAAGAACCATCTCCATGGTAACACAGGATATGGACTATCATTATCAAAAACTCTCTGTTCCTGTCCTGGGTAAAAACGTCACTAAATAAGACTAGTCATTCAAACTGACACTACAACATTAAGTAAACCAGGTCACAGTTGATTACAAAGTACAGAAAGTACATAACATTAAATTCTTTCCACCACAGTCGTTAAGACCATAACAGCTTACAGAAGGTAGGCATTTAAGGTCATAGTTCTAAAAACGCAGGACACTAAAGAGACTTGTCTATCGACTTAGAAAAACACCCAAAGAAAGATGCTCAAGGTCCCTGCTCATCTACGTGAATGTGCATTAGGCATGCTGCAGGGAGGCATGAGGGCTGCTGATGTGGCTAGGGCAATAAATTGCCATGTCTGCACTGTGAGACGCCTAAGACAGCGCTACAGGGAGACAGGAAGCACAGCTGATCATTCTCGCAGTGGAAGACCACGTGTAACAACACCTGCACAGGATCGTTACATCCAAATATCACACCTGCGCGACAGGTACAGGTTGGCCACAACAACTGCCCGAGTCACACCAATCCCTCCATCAGTGCTCAGACTGTCCGCAATAGGCTGAGAGCGGCTGGACTGAGGGCTTGTAGGCCTGTTGTAAGGCAGGTCCTTACCAGACATCACCAGCAACAACGGCGCCTATGGGCACAAACCTACCTTCGCTGGAGCAGACAGGAGTGGCAAAAAGTGCTCTTCAATGATGAGTCATGGTTTTGTCTCACCAGGGGTGATGGACGGATTCGTGTTTAATCGTCTAAGGAATGAGTGTTACACCGAGGCCTGTACCCTGGAGCGGGAACGATTTGGAGGTGGGGGGTCCATCATGGCCTTGGGCGGTATATCACATCACCATCGGACTGAGCTTGTTGTCATTGCAGGCAATCTCAATGCCTTACGATACAGGGAAGACATCCTCCTCCCTCGTGTGGTACTTTTTATGTTTGCTCATCCGCACATGATCCTCCAGCAGGAGGATTATTTTGAGCCTCCCTTCATTCAAGGACACATTTTTCTATTTCTGTTAGTCACATGTCTGTGAAACATTTTTAGTTTATTTCTTATGGTGTTGACTCTTTTAGTGTTCATACAAATATTTACACACATTAAGTTTACTAAAAGTGAAAACAGTTGAAAGTCAGAGGACATTTCTTTTTTGCTGCGTTTAGATTGCTCTCATCTTGCTGCAGTTTTAACAGGTACAGTCCTCCCTGCACCTCCGTAGTAAATCACCTGCTGCATGTTTTTGTGCCTGCTGTGAGGTTTGCCCATGTTTTAACAATTGTGAAACATTTTATAAAACCATACAGAGCTTATTTTTCATGGAATAGGGCAGTTATATTTGCCATAAATTTATCTGTAAGAAGTTGGCAATGAAACATGCATTTAGTGGCATATTTCTGAAAGCAATGTTCAAAGCACAAACACATACCTTCACCTGGCTGATAAAGTGATATCACAACAGGTTCACACCAGTAACTGAAATGTTGTCATGAATGAAGACGTGAGGGGCTGTTTACACAACATTATTGCTGGTTTTTTTTATTAGGGTGAAAACAACTGCATTTACACGTCAGAGCGGCTGATCTGATGTTGTTGAAAAAAATGTAGTACATATGCCCGGCCTTTAGATGGCAGTGTGCCCCGTGTATGCAGGGTTCTTTGGTTTCCCCTGGTTTTCTCCTACTTACAAACAGTTGAAGAACGGTGAAGTGCGCATGTCTAATATGCCCCAAACAGCTAGTAGTGATGTCATCGTTTTCTAAAGTCCCCGAGTTTGCGTTTAGATGACAACGAATCACCCAGCGTTGTCAGATTTATCCACTCTGGAAGCCATTTTTGAAAGGCTGCGTTTTCGCCCCCACTCTCATGTAAACGAGAGGCCAAGACGCAGAGAAAAACCTCTGTTTTGCTGAAATAAGTTGTTGTGTAAAATGCCCATTGGTTTTCATGGCCAGTATTTAGATGTTTTGACTAGCTTTTGGGTCTTACTTTTGTGCACTACTGAGTATTAAGCCTACTTTATGTTTCTGAAATCAGGATAAAATATTCACTTAAAATACATGCATCTCCGACAAAAACAGCGTACCGCGATTTAGCGAGGGACCACCAATGGTCGCTGGCTGCTCTGCTTTGTGACCGCATACCATGGAGGCCACCATTGCTCCTCCACTGCTGTAGTACGTCCATTTGGCCGCTAGGCCCCCATTGAAAAGCATTGGACTTTAGACACCTTAAAAACCACTTTAATGCCTGGTGCCCCATTGTTTTAAACTTTCTATGGCTACATATTCTTCCTGAGATAATGCTGGGCTCATTTAAAACCTGGGCACCAGGCTGGTTTTCGTAAGATAATTTTTTGAAATCTTGCATAATTAATGAGGGGGCCGAGTCAAGTTTAGCATCAGAGCTTAAGACGCGGGAGCAGAATGGGCGTGATTACGACCAAACTACACGCCCATACACGCCCCGCAAGGACAGAGTCTACAGTGAAGATCCCGCCCCTATGTCCTTTTTAGGAACATGCTTCGTCATGAATTCCCCCATGAAAGTGTGTCATTCTGATAAACGGGGAGGAGTGAGGAGGCGCTGTCTATTCTTTTTTACAGTCTATGGGGACCACTGTACATCAAAGGCTGCTTCCCACTCCTTATATATCACTTCTCTTTTCCCTTCAGTTTCGTCTTTTAAGTTTATGTGCACAGAATTGCATGCAAAAGTTGAGCACTGAGAGGAGTTCTGCTGTTTCCTGAGATTGTTTGTTCATTTTTTATTGAGATGAAGATAAAATGAATGATAAGAACTAACTTGACTTATTCAGTCATAGTAGAAAAGCTGTGCTGCTCTGGGGGTTCTGGGCTGGGCCTGGGGCTCTGGGTTGTGGGGTGCCGTGCCCCCCGGCCTGTGATCCTGGCCGGGGCTTGGCCTGTGGGGGGGCCACTGCCGCCGGTGCCGGCTGGGGATGGGTCAGCCGGTGGTCGGCGGGTGTCTAATGTCCTGTGTTTTGTTAGTAGTCTGAATGTTGGGATGATTTAGGTCTCCCCTTGGATGGGGGCAGGCGGATGGCCTGGGTCCCCACAGGGCTCGGGGGTGCCGCTGCCGTGGGCCCCGACTTGACATGCTGGAGCCTCCCACCCCTGGTGGATCGGGCGGAACGGTGGTGCCTATTGGAGTCAGCAGGGGAGCTGGCTCCCTGGGGATGGCATGGTGTCATCCCAGTTATTTCCTCCCCATTCCCAAATGCCTCTGTCCACCTGCTCCTTCATTCTACCATTCACAAGGCCTTGGGACGTGGGCACATCACTGGGGTGCGGGATGGAGTTTCCGTGTTCGCTACCCGGTGGCGGCCTGGGTCCCAATTTTACTGAGCAACTTAGACACTTACACTTGCAACATTTACATGACACACGCACATGTAGGGACCTGGCGGTGGATGCGTCGCGGCACTGGAGGCCTTATAAGGGGCCTCGCCTGTGGTGCCGGTGCCCACTGTTTAAATGCATTTAGACACTGAGGGCCCGGGGGGTGGGTGGGGGGTGGGGTGCATGCCTGGCTGGTCTTGGGTGGGCCGGTGTGTTGGGCGGCCGCTGTTTTGGGCCGACATCCTCCTCTTTGGATTGACTGGGGCACCTCTTATGGGGGTGCTGGAGTTGTAAGGTAGGTTGGTGCCGTTCGGTAGGTTGGTGCCGTTCGGTAGATCGGGCGGGACCATGCATGGTGCCCAGGCCTCCTGCCGGTTCCATGAGTTCTGCTGCCTGGTCGGTTCATTTGGGGGGGCTGTCCGGCATTGGTTGGACCCCTGGTCTCGGCGCTCTGCGTGGGGCGGGATGTGGACCCGGGGGCTGGTAGATCTGGATGTCCAGGTGCTGGCTGGGCGTGGCCTGGGGAGGGCGTACTTCCGCTGCGGCTTTTACTGTTGCTCCCTGGCGTGTGGGTGTGTGGGGGGGCTGGGTTGTTGGCGGTGGGTATTGGTCCGGGTTGGCGGCGGCGTGTGTCGTATGCCGGTCGGCTTCAGGTCCCTCTTGCCTTGCGGTGGCGGAGGGGGGACCCCTATCGGCTGGTCCCTGGTCAGGGCCCTGCTGGGGGGCGGGCTGCTCCTGATCCCCGTGGCCTCAGGGCCTTGTTACGGGCCCGCCCTGGCGTATCAGGTTTCCGGCGGAGCCCGTGGGCTCGTCCCTGCGATCTCTCGGGCCCCAGTAGTGCGGCTGGTGGGTGTTCCCCTGTGGCTTCCATCTGTTCCTTTTTTGGTGGGTGATCGGCCCAGCCCTGGTACGCCTGGGGCTCCTGCGCTCTGTTGACTCTGGACGCAAGCGTCTCCTGCCTCCTTCATGTCTTTGTCGAATCCTTTAGGACGGATTGACGGTTCCTTACACCAGCTATCAATCACTTGCATGGGGAAACCTTATTCAGACCTGCATGCCCGCACACACACATAGGTGTGGGGACATTGGTGAGTATGGACATATCTTGAGCTGAGGTTATCGTCATTAGTTAGTTGTTAACAGGAGTTTACCAGAAACATTAGTATTGTGCTTATTAATCCATGCTTGTGTGTAGTGAATTTGTAATTCTTAGTTTATATTACTGGATCTGAACTATTGGTGTTGTTCTGTTCAGTTCGTTGTTTTTGTTTGTTTTGTTTTACCGCTTCTCTGCCGTCCAGCAGAGGTGGAGGACTGGGATGTTTTCTTGTGTTCTTTGTTTGCCTCCCTGTCTTGTGTCGTCGGTTTGCGCTTCTGCTGGTCCTGTTTCTCTTCCTCACCTTCTTCCTTTCTTCCTTCTTGTCTCGGTTTCGTGTCCATGACTTCAGGAAATTGAACGCACAGTAATCACTAATAAAGATTTTTCATACATATACATCAAGTGGAGTATTAATACTCTGCTTGGGAAAGTAAATCTGTTGGGCTGGTACTTGGTACTCAGACACAAATTCTGAGTAGCAAACTGCTAGACAGGACACGTTAAAAAAAAGAAAGAAATTGCATTGATTGCTCTCTGCTGTGGAGACTGAATGCGTAAACTGCAACATCAATTTTTGAAGGTGTTCGCCTTTGCTATCTTTGTGCCTATACCATATAGGGTCCTTTAGCAGAAATACAGGGGTTTCAGAATTCATGTGAAGGGAAATATTACTCTGTTGGACTACAGGAAGGAACAAAAATACATATCCCCCAGAGATAAGAAATCAATTAACAGAGGGAGGGTAATCAAAAGCATATCCCCAAGGAAATCACACCCTGCAAATAAACATACTGACTGAAAGCTTGTTATGTTTTGTCAGTAACCCAAGGTTTGTCTTTCAGATGTGTGCAGGGTGATAGAGCTGCTGGACAGGCTGCAGAGAACTGGAGAATTACCTCCTCCCAAACTGCAGGCCCTACAGAGAGTCCTGCAAAGCAAATTTTGTGCAGCCATCAGGGAGGTATGCATTATGAATGTCTTAAAGCAGGCTTAAATTTCAAGGATGCTGCAGTCTCTTCGGTTTCACTTGCCTATTATGTATTAACCTTGAAACTTTTCATTTTGTCTGTATACAGCTACAAAATTAAATGCAAGTTGAAAGAAAACAAAGTAAAAAAAGAAAAAAAACTGCCAATAAAAAATGTGAAAATGTTGGTTTCCATTTGGGGGCTGCATAGTGGCATGGTTGGTAGTTGTGCTGCCTTGCAGCAAGGAGGTCCTGGTTCAAATCTCGGCCTGGGATCATTCTGCATGGAGTTTGCATGTGTGGGTTCTCTCCAGCCACTTCAGCCTCCTTCCACTTATTTGGTCTTTCTGAATTGCCCCTACGTATGACTATGGTTGTTTGTCCTGCAATTGACTTGTTAACCCATCTAGAGCATACCGCCTCTTAGCCGAGGATTGCTTGAGAAAGGTACCACCCCCCCAACCCTGCATACGATAGATTATACCGGATGGATGGCTTCAATTTACTTATTACATTCCATTTATTCATCCCTCCTGAATCAGTACTTTGCTTAACCACTTGTCTTTATATGGGTATGTCTCTACCAATTTACATATCTGCAAACTGAATCTTTGTATTTTTCTGTAAAACATCTTTAATTAAACTCAGTTTAAAATGGCAGCTGGTAAATATTTGTCAGTCTAAGAAAGTCAAGCCAATTACATTGAGTTGTCAACATCCTGAGAGAACCGCTGTATTAAACTGAGATTATATTACAGTTGATGCTCTAGGTTTTATTTAGAGGTTTTAGAGAAAAAGGGGGTGAATACAAATACCAGCAACTCCTACCTGAGGCTTCTTCTTGTTGAAACGTATATTATTAAAAGGTTAAATTTTCGTTGACACTACATGCATGTTCAAAAGAAGGAATTGCTGTAAAAATGTTACAAATTAATTGGATTGAATTCACTTTACACTTCTATACAAAATCAGCAAATCTTTATTTTACATGTTTCTCATTTTCTGTTGTTTTTCAGGTATATGAACAGCTATATGATACTCTTGATATAGTTGGAGGCCCAGAGGTCCGAGCACAAGCAACAGCGAAGGTATGGGCAATAAGCTTGCCTGCACTTCTCGTGGTTTTGCACTGTACAATCAAAAGGGTCAGGGCAGACACTCAACTCCTGTGAACCTCTGTTTTTAAGATGGTGTGCGGACAATATCCACATAACATAACAATAATATAACAATTAACACTAAACAGTGACAATAACATTACTCAAAGGATAACTAAGGAGCGCAACTACATTTGGAAACCAAACTATAACGTACAACGGAGAACTTCTTTTAACACAAACACTTTACACATACATACATACGTACATACGTACTTACCTACTTACTTACTTACTTACTTACTTACTTACTTACATACTTACTTACGTACTTACTTACTTACTCCCCTCTTACCCTTTCTGTCCATTACATTTCGGGTGCTCTACCAGAGGCCTGGGAACTTGAGGTTCCTCAACAGTATCTTTATGGCAAGCTATTTTAACATTTGATATGTAGACTGGATATGTATTGAAGATATCTATAAATCACTTCTTCCTAGGAGAAATTAACATTCCGAATATCCATTCTTAAATGTGTCCTAGTACAAAAGAACGTTTATCCTATCCAAAATGTAATTCTTCCTAGGACAAATTACGTCAATTTCCCCATTCACGTGTATGGGCTTTTCAGCTGCTCGTATCCACAAATACGTTCTTCCTATCTAGAATGAACATTGTGGATAGGAGAAATTGAATTCTTACTAGGAGAAATTCTAATTTTGGATAGCTAAAATTAATTTGGTACTAGTAACAAGTCTTATTTTGGATAAGAAAAATTAAAATATTATTTTAGCTCTCTGTAATTTTATTTTTGGATGCCCAGAAATACAATTTAACTAGAAAGAAAGTCATTTTAGATAACCATAATTCATATTTCAACTAGTTAAAATACACTTTGAGATATCAATAATTACATTTATTACTAGTAACAATGTCTTTCTACATATACATAAAGATATTAAGGATTACTGGTGACGTTTAATTGGGTGGCCATTTTTACATAAAAGAACTTCATTTGAGACGTCCGTAAAGCAATTCTTCCTAGTCAAAATT
This sequence comes from Apricaphanius iberus, assembly GCA_028564705.1. NCBI lineage: Eukaryota > Metazoa > Chordata > Actinopteri > Cyprinodontiformes > Aphaniidae > Apricaphanius > Apricaphanius iberus. The sequence continues at coordinate 1,051,720 of JAPXFQ010002260.1, forward strand.
GCATTCTTGATAGTGAAAATGGAATTCTGACTATTCAAAATGAAATTCTGACTAGTAAGAATGTGATTTTAAAACATCATAAATAACAATTATACTAGTAAGGAATAAAGAAACAGTTACGTGGTGATTTTAAGCTTTACTTACTAGATTGGATATATATTCCAGATATCCAAAAATCAATTTGTATTAGGAAAAATTAACATTATGGATATCTAAAATGTAACTCTTCCTAGGACAAATGACTTCATGTTTCCCATTCAAGTATATGGGGCTTGCAGGTGCTGCCATCCACAAATATATTCTTCCTATCTAGAATGAACATTCTGGAGAGGAGAAATTATGTCATTTTGGATATGTCCGAATTTTTTTTCTATCCATAGATAGAAGTAGACGCCGCATCGACCGATACTGCACTGATGAGCGGTGGGGCCGCCATCTTAGATCGGTATTCCCTGCTCCAACTTGATGAAGCGTCAGCGTGTTTAATCCATCAATCACTGAATACCGAACTGATTTTATTGTGGCTTTTTTTTCTGAAAACTTGAAACATGAAGCTTTGATACAAGAGACATACATTGCTGTAATTTAATATTCATAGTGGAATTAACAATAATAAACTATCCAGATATGCTTATGAGATGTATTCAAAACAATAATAAAATAAAAATGATAAAACAATGTAGAGAAACAGATCACCGACTTTTAATGCTAAATTAAAAAAAGGGGCTAACTCCGCCCAGAGCATGTGAAGCCAACCCGGAAGTGGCAAAAATTGCAGTTCAGCCCTCATCCGCTGGGGCTTGACTCAAAAAAGGAGCAATTTCCCATTGACTCCCATGTTAAAAAGGCCAACTTTACAGCAAAAATAAAAATTTTTAGGTCAGATAGTTCAGGTTTACCAGCATGACAACTATGAGGGGGGTGGATTTTTTTCTAACTTCTCCGTTTATTTGTAATTTAATCTTGAAATTATGAATAATTTGGGGCGTGTCCTTTTGATTGACATATCCGTCTAGGCTATCGCTGGTGGCTAATGGTGGCTAATGTAGCTAATAGCTTACTATACTATCAGTTGCCTCTGCAGTTTTTATTTGGTTTTGGATGTTAATCTGCAATTATTGGACAAAGACGGCTTGCTGTGGTGTTGATTACAGTTACAGACCGTCCAAGAAGTTTACGCTTTGGGGGAGGCTTCATACCGGTTGATGGTTCACCAGCTGTGGGGGCTTCTGTCAGGTGGCTGAGAGGAATGCGGTTCTGGTTGGAGCTTTTATTACTTTCTACACGCGAGATGGAGCAGGCAATCGGTCGAATGACAGCAGCGCAGCAAAGCCGGCAGGACCGATAAACCGCAGTATCCAGAGCGGGAGGCTAGATCAGGCTGGAAGACTACAGAGTTGGACTCTAGACAGACTGGATAATCGCTGGTTAGATCAGTACTGGTGTGAGGAACACAGCTAGAGGCATCAACTAATGGATGAGATGTGAGGTGAGTCAAAAGCCTTTTGTTTTTTGAGAGGATCTCAGTTTTCATGATGACTTTGTGACTGCTTTTTGCTGGATGTGTTGTTAAGATGAGCCCATCTATGTCCTCACCCTCCACCGATGGTAATGGATAATAATTACCATATTAAGCAGTATTGACCCGAGCCATTTGGGTCTTATTATATGGATATTTTTTCTCTACTCCAGATGTTTCTCGGTAAATGGTAAATGGACTGGACTTATATAGCGCTTTTCTAGTCTTACTGACCACTCAAAGCGCTTTACATTGAAGCCGCATTCACCCAATCACACTCGCATTCATACACCGACACCCAACATGGCTCGGTAGGACAATGTAGAATTTGGGGGGTTAAGTGCCTTGCCCAGGGGCACATCGACATGTGACTGGAGGAAGCTGGAATCGAACCTATGACCCTCCGATTGCAAGCCAACTACTCTACCACTGAGCCACAGTCGCCCTCGGTCTAAAGTGATAGTTGTTGAAAAACGGGGTAAAAGTCTCTGATCCGCGGTCTTCTGACTGATACCGGTTGCAGTCTACGTTAGCTTCAGTTAGCTCCCAACTAGCTTCTGACTAGCTCTAGCTATGTCGGCTCGGAGCGTTAACCCTCCGCCCCCAGCCTCGCAACGCCATTCTCAGCTCCACCTCTTTGCCCATTTTTGGAGTTTCTGAGAGTGAAGAGGCGAGTGACGCGGACAAGATGGCGGCGGTTGGAACCGCCCAGTTGGCTTAATTTTTACTCTTCAGTAACCTATGGGTGACGTCAACGAGGGTTTGTCAATTATATATACAGTCTATGGTTGCAGGCAGCAGCGCAGAGTCACAGACAGCCAGAAAGATTGAGAGAGCCATAGTAACGCAAGCTCCTTTGCCTGGAAATAATCTGGATGTTGAGATTTTTTCCTCAACCTCATTCTCCAAAGGGAACATGGGAGATGGGTCCTATTGAGGATGGGAGCGGCGCAATATCGTATCGAGCCGTTGTCTTGTTCTCTGGCCAGAGCAGCAGTGGATGCCGAACCTGTAGCGGCATCACAGGCTAGAATGAGCGCCGTCTGTGAGTGGATTCATTGTTGTTGGCTATATCTAATGTTAAATACAGATTAGTTTGAGTAATTTCGTGACTCTGTCTTGAAAGGAGCACCAGCGGCCACTGTACGTCATTGTCCGCAACAGAAAATTTGTGTTGCAGACAGATGTATCCAAGCATGATGATAAACATTCAGGAATGTGCAAAAAAAACAAAAACACACACCATCAAAATTGTAAAATTGAACTCTTAGCCCAGATTTTATCTGTTTTTTATCATTTACTAATCTCAGTTATTCCCTTTATCATAGGTAATTAGCAGATGTCAGCAAGTAGGGGTAACCACCTCATAACGGAGCACCCAGGTTATGAGCCATTTGTGCTGCAGGCAGTTCATGGCACCTCGCTATGGAGGTGTGGCCCATAGCGAGGTACTATATACCCTTCCACGGCCGGTGCTCTGACTATCTGTGCTACCTCGTCAGAATGTCCTACCGTAGCACGTATTGATTGCTATGTCTATCAGTTGGTGCTACCCCTCAGAATGTGCTACCGTCATGTTTACATCCTGAACAACAACAACTGTTAGCTTTGATGTTAAATATAATAATTGGAAAAGATTTTATAAATGACGTGACTGAAGTGGCATTTTAGCAGTAACATAGCAACAACTTATATGAATAACAAAAACTTTTCTTTCAATAAAGAACATGCTGCCTGTTTAATATAAAGCTGCACTAAATGCCCTAAATACAGTGATCAGAATATCCTACGTTCTCTATAAACGCAAGTAGCATGATAAATGAACTAAAAATCATGATCAGAATATCTTACCTCTTAAATAGAAGTGGGTAGCACATATAAATGAACTAAAAACTGTGATCAGAATATTCTACCATTAATATAAATGTGAGTAGCATATATAAATGCACTAAAATGTGCCCACCAAACCACAGAGGGTTTTATATTGTCTGTGTGTGTGTAGATAGATATTATATAGATATTTTAACAGTTTGGATCGCATCTCATAGATCAATCTGTCACTACAGCTGTTTCTCTGGCTGGCAGGACATCATGGACGGGCTGTTTAGTATTACCCAGAATGCTGTGTAGTTTCCTCCTAATCTTCCTCTCCACTGCAGTCTTACAGGGTCCTGGTCCTGAGCCAGCAAAGCCTTTTTGACCAGTTTGCCCAAACGTCTACAGTCATTGTCCACAGTGCTACTTTCCCAATAGGCAACAGCAGCACACATCTGTGGACTATGGCAGAACATCTGGAGCAGTTTATTGCAGACTCTGAAGAACCTTAGCCGTCTGAGGAAGATAAAGTGACTCTGTCCCTTCCTGTATGCTGTGTCTGTGGTCCACCCCAGTTCCTGGTCCAAAACTACTCCAAAATATCTGTAGGACTCCAGTCTCTATTTCCTCCCTATGGATGCAGACTGGCTGTGCTGGTGGTTTAGATCCACTGAAGTTAACCACCAGCTCCTTAGACGTCATGGTGTTCAGCAGAAGACACAAAACGACCCTGATCTGTACAATATCAAGGTTTTTAGTGCATCTACAGTATATTCTACCCACATATACAAATCTTCAGAACATCTAACAGTAGGGCACAGTAAGAATGAGAATATCAAACAAGGGGAAACAAAATAAATGTATTGAAATTACATAGAAAAACAGTACAGATTAACCTGCAAATATTATCTTTTTGGCATAGTCGAAATGGGCTCACCAAACCTCAGAAATCACTATGGATCTGTAAAGATCTGAAACCAAACAGCAGCCTTCCGGGTCAACCTGTTTGAAGGATGGTAGCATAGAAGCTGAGCTCCCGACAATTAAGTATAATAATCGCCCGATGCTAACTCAATTTACTAAACACTTATATTAATACTGTAAGCAACGGGTGAGGAAAATGCCGAAAAAGGGGATGAAAGTCACAACGCAACGTAAAGACTCTGAGGAAGAATGTTTGAAGTCCCACGCCAGCAGCCCGGTGGAAGACGACATGCCGCAGGGATTGGCGTCAGAGGGACTCCCTGATGTTAACCTGGGACTAATCCTAAAAGAAATACGAGACTTTCGAAAGGAGACTCACTCCCAGTGGAATACTATAAGAGAAGATATCGATACAATTTACAAAAGAATTGAAGAAGCGGAGGACCGGATTGTGTCAACTGAAACGCGCATGCAGTCCGCTGAAGAGATCCTGTTCGAGGTGATAAAACTCCAGAAACAAATGGGTGCTAAAGTCTCGGATTTGGAAAGCCGCCTCCGACGTAACAATGTCAGGATTTTTGGGGTAAGAGAAGGAGCAGAGGAAAATACTGACTCGATGGTTTCATTTGTGGAGGAGCTGCTATCGAAAGGTTTGGCGCTCCCGGCCTCTACAGTGCTGAATATTGAGAGAGCACACCGCGCTTTTGCAGCCAAGCCACCGAACACTGCACCTCCAAGATCTATTGTAGTAAAGTTTACAAACTACATGGTAAAGGAGGATATACTTAGAAGAGCATGGGAAAAGAAGGGAATTGATCTTCAAGGGAAAATTATCCGTTTGGATCATGACTACGCGCCGGACCTGGTGAGGAAACGGCAGGAATACGCAGAAGCAAAGGCCGTGCTTAAGAACAGAAATATAAGATTTAACACTCCATTCCCGGCCAGACTGAGAGTCTTCTATACAAATTGTACAGTGCTCTATAGATCACCCGAAGAAGCGACAGCAGACATGGCAGAGAGGGGCTTACCTGTGACGCTGCTGAAAGCACCCAGCTCTCTTATCGATCAGCTCAAGCGGCTGTCCTGGGAAACTACCGGGAACCGAGCAAATCGGAAGAAAACCGCGTCTGGATTAAAAGAGTGACTAGAGGTTCACCGACGCGAGGATGTCTGATAAGTATAGAGCCAATATCACTCAAGAAGGGTTGGGACTGATAACACGTAAAAAAGAGACAAAAAACAAACAAACACACACTTGTTTATGTGATAACTGCAGGTTTGTGTTTGACTATGGAAAATAATAATGTTGGAAAATATGAGACAATCGGCATAGAATGCTCAGAACAGACATTGTCGGGATCCCAATCAGGGATAGACCTGTGTATCAGCTTAGAAGCTGTTGAGGGCCCTCACCAAAGACTTGGAGGAAGAGGTGTTCCCTCCGTGCCTAATTTACATCAGAGACACATGGCCACAATCAAGGCCACAGTTTTGGAAGTCTATCTGTTTAATTATTTGTTTTTGTTTTTTTCGCTTTGTTCGTTATTATATTATTTTTTGAATGTTATTTTTGTTTTTATGCATCAGCAATGTTTGGGAGCTCAAATTGTGATTCTTATATGGAAGAATGGGGACACAGTGTTTGAAACTGCAGAATTTTCAGAACAGCCTCTATGAAAGTAGCCACATATAATGTAAATGGCTTGGGAAGCCCAATCAAACAAAATAAAATTATGACCAAGTTAAAAAAAGAAGAGATTGAGATAGTTTTTCTCCAGGAAACACACTTGACACATTTGGAACATGAGAAACTGGAGAGGTGGAGATATAAGCAATATTCATCTGCCTATAGTAAAGGACCCAGAAGAGGGGTGGCAATCTTAATTTCAACTAAACTAAATTTTGAATGTGTCCATGAAAATAAAGATCTAGAAGGTAGATTTATTTTAATACGAGGCTACCTAGAAGGAGTTTTGTATACTTTTTTGAATGTTTATGCCCCTCCAGGATCAGAATGGAAATTATATAAACAGATTTTTGAGGTATTACTTTCTGATCTTCAAGGTGTTTTAATTTGTGGTGGAGACTTTAATGTCAGACTCCACCCAAAAATGGACACATCAAAACCCTGTCGCATTAGAGAAGATAAAGTAACTAGAAATATGAATGCATTGTTGGAGGAAATGGGCCTCCTTGATGTGTGGAGAGAGTTAAATCCCACAAAAAAAGATTATACTTTTTTTTCAAATCCACATTTATCATTTTCAAGACTAGATTATTTTTTTGGGTGTCAGAATGACTTAAGTAAAGTAATAAGCTGCAACATTGGAACAAGGGACCTATCAGATCATGCGCCGGTTTATATGAGTCTTGAATTATGCCCTGAAAAGAAGCAAACTCTTTGGAGACTTAATACAGGAATCCTCAATCAAATGAAACAAAAGATAAAAACAGATATAACTGAATTCTTTGATATAAATGATAATGGGGAAGTGTCTCCACCAATTCTATGGGATGCATGTAAAGCTGTTCTTAGAGGAAAAATTATAGGCTATAGTGCAAACCTAAAAAAACAACAGGAAAGAAAACTCCATCAGTTGCAAACAGAATTAAAAAACTTAGAAGAGAAACACATGAATTCTCCAGAACATAGTATTAAGACTGAAATGGATAAAAAAAGAAATGAATTGAATCAAATGTACACGGAAGACATTAAAAAAAAGATGATTTTTTTAAAACAAAAGTATTATGAAGTAGGTGGCAGATCAGCCAAGTTGCTTGCTTACAGACTGAAAAAGAAACAAGCAGAAAATACGATACATAAAATAAAAGATCCGCTAAGTGAAATAATCCAGTATGATCTAAAACACATTCAAAAATCTTTCTTAACCTTTTACAAAAACTTATACTCTCAACCTAAAGTAGAAAAACTAGAACTGGACAAGTTCTTGGGTCAAAAAGAATTGCCTAAAGTAACTGAAAAGGACAATTTGTCTTTAATTGCTCAAATCACAAATAATGAAATTAATAAAGCCATTTCAAATTTGAAATTAAATAAAGCACCAGGTCCTGATGGTTTTCCATCAGAGTGGTACAAGGAAATGAAAGATCTGGTACTACCAATATTGAAGAAAACATTTAATTTTGTCCTTAAAACAGGTGTGACACCACCCTCATGGAAAGAGGCAGTGATTTCCTTAATACCTAAAGCGGGAAAAGATAATCTAGATTGTGGAAATTACCGCCCAATAAGTGTTTTAAATCAAGACTATAAGATATTCACTCACATACTAGCAAAAAGAATGGACAATGTTCTCCCCAAAATAATAAGCTTAGATCAGACAGGATTCTTACAAGAAAGGCAAACACAAGACAACATCAAACGTACCTTACATCTGATCGACTATATAGAAGAACATAAACTTGAGGCAGTGATAATGAGCTTTGATGCGGAAAAGGCTTTTGATCAAGTCAGTTGGGAATTCCTATATAAAACATTAGATAAATTTGGCTTTCACCAGACTTTTATTACAACTATCCAAGCAATATATAATAGTTCAAAGGCAAGGGTAAAGATTAATGGGGGGGTCTCTGATTATTTCTCATTAGCGAGAGGGACAAGACAAGGTTGTCCACTAAGCCCACTACTTTTTGCTGTATATATGGAAATATTAAGTCAACGAGTCATACAGAATAGAAACATTTCAGGCATTACCATACTCGACGAAGAACACAAAATCTCGTTATTTGCAGATGATATCTTAGTCTATCTGTCACATCCTGAATGCGCGATACCTGCTCTTTTGTCCTCCTTTAAATTGTTTGGTTCTGTATCAGGTTTCAATTTGAACATTCACAAAACTCAACTCTTAAGCTATAATTATACACCCAGTACAGAACTAAGGTCAAATTTAAAAGTAAATTGGGATTCAGATCAAATTAACTATTTAGGAGTGTATATTCCTAAAATATTATCAAACTTGTACACTTTAAATTTGACGCCTTTAAGTAAAAAAATAAAGGAAGATATGCAAAGATGGAATTTAATCCCTATACTTAGTTTTGAATCAAGAATTGACTCAATAAAGATGAATATTCTGCCTAGAATATTATACCTTTTTCAGGTGCTACCAATCGAAATAAATGAAAAACAATTTAATGAATGGGATAAATTACTGTCAAGGTTTATTTGGCAAGGGAAAAAACCTAGGCTAAAATATAAATTCCTTCAGTTACCCAAAAGTAAGGGGGGCTTTGCACTTCCCTGTTTAAAAGATTATTATAGAGCAGCTCAATTAAGAACTCTCTATTACTGGTGTAATCCCTCCTACAAAGCTAAGTGGAAAGAAATTGAGCTGAACATGTCTCAAGACGCTCCAGCCCCCGCCTGTTTGGGAGATAAACGGTTGATGAGAAGTTTAATGGAAAGTGGCAATAACTGGATAAAATTACCTCTCAAAATTTGGTTAAACATCGTTACAAAAAGAAATCAACTCATGAATATAAAAATCTTAAGATGGTGCCCATATGATGTTGATTTCATCCCAAACAAGATGGATGCAGGCTTCAGAAACTAGGCCAAAAAGGGTCTATCTGCCTATTGCACTTTCTTTAAAAAAGGGATGATGTGTGACTTTGAGACGTTAAAGAATGAATATGGTTTAGACAACAGTGATTTTTACAAATTCCTACAGGTACGTCATTACATACTCAGTATTGTAAAAGAAGGCAGGTTAGAACTTGATAGCAAATTGTTGGAAATTTTTATCTCTGCCTATCAGGGTGATTCAGTGCCTAAAGTACTTTCAAGACTATACAAGAGTCTTCAATCAACTACAATAATAAGCTCATCCTATATAAGGCAAAAATGGGAGAAAGAAACTAGCAGCCCTATCCCAGAAGAAATGTGGATGAAGTACTGTGAATCCCAATGGAAAATCACAAGCTCAAATTCTTGGAGAGCTTTTGGCTGGAAGACTCTTTGTAGATTTTTCATAACTCCAGCTCAAAAATCACATTTCTCAGGATCGTCTCTTTGTTGGAGAAATTGTGGCTCACAGAATGCGAATCATTTCCATGTGTTTTGGACCTGCCCAGAAGTACAATCCTTTTGGGCACAAGTCTATACAGAATTAACTAATATATTGGCAATAAATACAAGGTTTTGTTGGGAGGAACTGTTTTTAGGAGTTCTACACTCGGCCTCTGCAAATAATAAAGATAAATATTGGTATGGCATATTAAGTATTGCAGCAAGGAAAGCAATTACAAAGAAATGGAAAAAAACAGAAGCACCGACTATAGAAGAGTGGTATAAAATAATATATGAAATCTTTGTGATGGAAAGAATAACTTTTTCTTTGAGACTCCAGGAAGCAAAGTTCAAAGGTCTTTGGGAGAGGTGGGACATTTTTATAAAAACAAGATGTCCCTTCTTTATTTAAAAATCATTGCTGAAAATGAATTTGTATTCGATTTGTATTTTTCTAAGACAGGCATTGTTGTGTTTTTTAATTTGTTTATTTTGTCTTTTTTTTCCTTTTCCTTTTTTTTTTATTTTTTTTTTTTTTTTTTTTTTGTATTATTTGGTAAATGCATTTTCTTTATTTTATTGATTTTATATGTAATGTATGTATGCATGTGTGTATATATGGGTAGATATGTGTGTATGAATGTGAGTGTATATGTGCATGTGTGTATACGTGTATGTATGTGTATGTGTATATGTGTATATGTATATGTGTATATATATATATATATATATATATGTGTATGTATATATATGTGTATATATATATATATATATATATTTTTTTATTTTTTTTTTTCCTATATTTTTTACTTTTTTTTTTTTTTTTTTTTTTTTTCGTCTTTTGGGTGTTTTGTTTATCTTTTCTAATGTTCGCCATTTTCTTCTTCTTTCTTCTTTTTTCTTCTTTTTTTTTTGGTTCCTTAAAAATGATATGTCTTTATGATTTAATTTGTTGTAAATGATTTAAAAGTAAAAAAAAAAAAAAAAAAAAAAAAAAAGGATCTGTAAAGATCTATCATTTCTGAGGCAGTTACCAACTGACAACAAATCTTTAACATCACTGATCTCAGAGAATCTGTAACATTATGGTGAATAAAATAATCTAATATTGTTACAAAGACAAAAAAGTTAAATGGAAACACTTTCTACTACAATTTAATTTATTGCTCAACTCTAAAGGTAAATAGTGAGCTGAACATCACAGGGATTTTTTCAAAATGAAGGTGATACTCTGGAAGAGCTCAGGCTGTTTCCATCCTTAATGCTTTAATGACTGACTGGTCAGCTAATTTATTTTTACCCTGAGCAAGATTCTGTAGCTGTTAGTATGCTAAAAAACACCCATGAAAATCATGATACAAAACAGAAGACCGTAATGTATTCTGCTATTGAAGTCCTTATGCTATCAACATTAAATCAACCAAATATTATATCAGCTTTGGACTCAAGATTTCTTTGCTTCGCTCTTGATCCAAGACAACAGGAAGCTTCTGTAACATGCCGATGGTCTCAAATGTGTTGAATCATCACAGATAAATGCATAATTTAAATCTTACATGGATATACTTGGTTTTACCACAATGCATACAGAAGCCTCCAACAGCCCGAAGTTTTAGGACACAACCAAATCTCTTAAGCTGACATCTTCATTGGCTGGTTTGTTTATATTTATCAATATTTTAAAAATAATGAGATGCAAAAACAGCTTCTTGGTCGGTTCATTTTTCTCACAAAAAAAACAACAAAAAAACCCACATTGGTTTAAATACATAAAAATAAAGCACATGTCCAAAATACTCCACAGGAATTAAATTGTCTGATGTTTATGATGATGAACTGATATTAGAGCTGATTAAATTAATCTTATTGTTGCAGCGGCTCCAGGAAGTGATGTACAGACTACTGAAGCATAGAGGTGGGGTTAGATATGTTGCATGATGCGCTTGAAACAGACTTGCAGACAACATACGTGCTCGAAAAACAAAACATGCATTTATAAATCAGCAATCCTGATATGTGTGGGCAACAAATAGTACAGCGTCTATCTCTCTCTCTCAGCTGAGCAACAGGTGTGTCTTTGATTAACCAGATCTTTGCTCCTATTCTAATGACCTACACATCAGAGTCAACAATGACCTCTGAAATTGTTCCTCTGAAATAGTAACACTGATTTTCTCATGTGTTTAAATACTTTTGTGCAGCAATATAACACAAATTATTTAAAAGTCATGCAATGTGATTTTCTGTATTCTGTATTTAAAAAATTCTCTCTCACGGTTGAGATGCTCCTACAATGTTTTAGACCCCATCATAATTTCGGAGTGGGAGAACTTAGAAAATCACAGGTTGTTCAAATACGTGTGTTCCTCACTATATAACTAGATTAAGAGAATAATAAAAAGAGATGTTAGGAAACCATTAGGTTAAATCGTTTAGAGCTGCTCAACAGATTGAATCACATAACTAAATCTACCCACCTACCATCACTTGCAACACAGAGCTTCACGACTGTGTGTCAACATAAAATTAAGATAGTTACTGCAGCAATAAACCGTGATATTATTTATCTGGTATTTACAGACGTGGACAAAATTGTTGGTACCCTTCATTAAATCAAAGAAAAACTCATAATGGTCACAGAAATAACTTTAATCTGACAAAAGTAATAATAAATAAAAATTGTATAAATGTTGACCAATGAAAGTCAGACATTGCTTTTCATCCATGCTTCAACGGAATTATTTAAAAAATAAATGCATGAAACAGGCCTGGACAAAAATGATGGTACCCACAACTTAATATTTGGTTGCACAACCTTTTGAGGCAATCACTGCAATCAAATGATTCCTGTAACTGTCAATGAGACTTCTGCACCTCTCAGCAGGTATTTTGGCCTACTCCTCATGAGCAAACTGTTTTAGTTGTTTCTGGTTTGAAGGGAGGGGGGCTGCACGGTGGCGCAGTGGTTAGCGCTGTTGCCTTGCAGCAAGAAGGTCGTGGGTTCGTATCCTGGCCCAGGGTCTTTCTGCATGGAGTTTGCATGTTCTCCCCGTGTATGCGTGGGTTCTCTCCGGGTACTCCGGCTTCCTCCCACATTCCAAAAACATGCATGATAGGTGAATTGATCACTCTAAATTGTCCATAGGAATGAATGTGAGTGTGAATGGTTGTCTGTCTCTCTGTGTTGGCCCTGCAACAGACTGGCGTCCTGTTCAGAGTGTACCCTGCCTAACGCCTGATAATTGCTGGGATAGGCTCCAGCTGCCCCGTGACCCTGAATTGGATAAGCGGTTAAGAAGATGGATGGATGGATGGTTTGAAGGGCGCCTTTTCCAGACAGCACGTTTCAGCTCCTTCCAAAGATAGGATTGAGATCAGGGCTCATAGAAGGCCAGTGTTTTCCTCTTAGCCCTTCTTGGGTGTTTTTAGCTGTGTGTTTTGGGTCATTTTCCTGTTGTAAGACCCGTGACCTGCGACTGAGACCATGCTTTCTGACACTGGCCAGCACATTTCTCTCTAGAATCCCCTGATAGTCTTGAGATTTCATTGTACCCTGCACAGATTCAAGACACCCTGTGTCAGATGCAGCAAATCAGCCCCAGAACATAACCGAGCCTCCCCCATGTTTCACAGTAGGGACCGTGTTCTTTTCTAGATATGCTTCATTTTTCCGTCTGTGAACATAGAGCTGATGTGCCTTGGCAAAAAGTTAAATTTTTGTCTCATCTGTCCACAGGACATTCTCCCAGAAGCTTTGTGGCTCGTCAGCATGTAGTTTGGCATACTCCAGTCTGTTTTTTTTTATGATTTGTCCTCTCCTTGTTCGTCTCCCATGTAGCCCTCTTTGGCTCAAACAGCGAAGGATGTTCCGATCTGACACTGATGTTCCTTGAGCATAAAGTTCAGCTTGGATCTATTTTGAAGTCTTTCTAGGCTCTTTTGTTACCATTTGGATTATCCGTCTCTTTGATCTGTCATCAATTTTCCTCCTGCAGCCACATCCAGGGAGGTTGGCTACAGTCCCATGGATCGTACATTACTGAATGACATGTGCAGCTGTAGTCACAGAAACATCTAGCTGCTTGGAGATGGTCTTATAGCCTTTACAGTTAACATGCTTGTCTATGATTTTCTTTCTCATCTCCTGAGACAACTCTTTCCTTTGCTTCCTCTGGTTTATATTGAGTGTGGTACACACCACGTCACCAAACAACACAGTGACTACCTGGAGTCCTATATATAGGCCCACTGAGTGATTACAGGATTGTAGACACCTAGGATGCTGATTAGTGGACATACCTTGGATTAACATGTCCCTTTGGTCACATTATTTTCATTCTTTTCTACGGGTACCATCATTTTTGTCCAGGCCTGTTTCATGCATTTATTTTTTAAATAATTCCGTTGAAGCATGGATGAAAAGCAATGTCTGACTTTTATTGGTCAACATTTTTATAATTTTTATTTATTATTACTTTTGTCAGATTAAAGTTATTTCTGTGACCATTATGAGTTTTTCTTTGATTTAATGAAGGGTACCAACACTTTTGTCCACGTCTGTATCTGTAGATGGCGGATAAACTCTGGAAATATGTCACTGTAAAAAGCTAATAAGTATATCCTTTACTAAACCAGTAAAATGTGATGCACACAGGAGAGCTGAAAAACTCTTTGTTTCACTTCATTCCAAACATTAAAAGAAAATATATTTTTACTTAATAATAAACACACCTGGTGACGCCATGTGACGCTCCACAACCGAGAAGACAGCTTATCTGCCTCCTCAACGGGCTCCTTTTAGCATGTATTTAGGATGGTTTAAGAAAAATGTATTGTTACTCCAAAATATTGAATAGTAGTATTATGGTAGGCACAAATAGCCCGCAAAATAAACTGTATTTGTCACAATTCACGCTGTCAACTCTAAACAATGTGGAGAGTTTAATTGTTTACATGAAGTTTAACACTATCACAGACGTGAAACTAAATCCATTTACATCCTACAAGGGCTGGAATGTAAACTAGTAGTGACATAACAGCTTAAAGAAGGGCAGTTAGAAAGGAATTTGAATAGAACTTACCTTAATACCCCATGAAATAAAAAAGACAAAACGCAGGTAGGATGATCTGATGACACCTTCGCTGAGTCAGCAGTCTTTGATGTAAAATCGAAAGTGCGCATGCACAGTGCTACAGGGTAGCATGGAATGTGGGGTAGCACAGAAAGTCATAACACCGGTGTTCTGACAAAACAGCGTACTTTGTCAGAATAGCATATGTTACCGGTGCCAGCCCTAGGGGAAAGCTTGGCAGTATCAACCGGCACACAGAGTGAACTGTGAAGCCTAAGCTACTGACTGAAGACTGATCTAACTCCTGATCAGCATCTATCCGAATTTGAACTTGTCTCTCATTCGACTTTTTTTCTTGTCAGACTTTTATATGATCCCTTTTCCAGTGGCAGATTGTTGACTGGTGATAAGAGATTCCTATGTAAGACTCGAAGACTCTGGTCTCCTGTCTCAGCCTGAACAAGATATACGGGCCCACCTCTTATCCTGTCAACCACCCTGTGAATGCATCGTTCCCAATAAGCTCTTAGCTTACCGGGACCTCCCCGTTCTGAGAGGTTTCTCACCAATATACGATCCCCCGGTTGTAAGGGGATGCTTTTAGCATGTCGATCGTAATACTTTTTTCCCTTTGCCGAACTTCTGTGGCTGTTTTCAGAAGCAATTTTGTAGGCCTCTTGCATGCGAGAAGCCCATTTTTCTGCATACTCGTGTCTTGTTTTACACTCACTCTCAGATTTTATATCGAAGAGTAAGTCTACTGGTAATCTCGGTTTTCTGCCATAAAGCAGAAAGAATGGTGAGTACCCTGTTGCTTCATGTCTGGTACAATTGTACGCATGAAGAATGTGTGGTAGATGGTCTTTCCACTCAGATTTCTTTTCTTCATGTAGCGTGCGTAACATTTGTAGCAGGGTTCTGTTTAGCCGTTCGACAAGATTTCCCTGAGGATGGTAGGGAGCGGTCCGAGAATGAGCTTTTCCCGCAAGTTTTTGAAGTCTTTGAATTAGACTGTTTTCAAACTCCCTACTTTGATCATGGTGAAGTTTCTCAGGATACCCAAACCTATGAATAAAATCATAGAAGATCTTTTCAGCGGCAGTTTTACCAGACTTATTTTTAGTTTGATATGCTTGGGCGAACCGCGTAAAGTGATCTATCAGGACTAGTATGTATTCATAGCCACCTTTGCTTGGCTCAACGTGGAGGTAGTCCACAGCAACGAGTTCAAATGGCATACTGGTAGTGATCGAACCCATTGGAGCTTTTTCAGGGACACATGGTTGTTTTTGTTTAATACAACCACACTGACAAATGACATAATTTTCGATTTCTTGCTGCATAAACGGCCAAAAAAACCTCTCTCTCACTGAATGAAGGACTTTATCAGCGCCTACATGTCCCATTTTGTCATGTAAATGTTCCAAAACAGTCTTTCTCAGTTTAACAGGGAGAACTAGCTGTTTTCTCTGCTCAGTGCATCTGTACAGCACCCCTTTGTCAAGTTTAAGTCTGCTCCATTCATGAACAAGTTTCCTTGTGTCATGTCCCATCTGTTTCTTGTCTATTCTCTTGGGATTCCATCCTGTTTTTTTAACTGTATCACCTCTGCAACGGAGGGATCCTCTTTTTGAGCTGTTTGGATGTCATCGGGAGAGAAGATCTGTGTTCCTTCCGGGCGTGCATCGTTTACGTTTGACTGCAGGGCGGCGACCCAGGGAACCTCTCTATCTTGCATTGCTTTGTCCCCTTGCCAAATAGCAGAAATTACCTCCGGAGGCATTTTTTTGTGTGTATTCGGACAAATGGTCTGCCAGTTGTACGGGGTACCTGGACAGTGTATCAGCATCAGTATTTGACTTCCCGGGACGATACTTTATGGAAAAATGGAAGTCTGCTAGTTCGCCCACCCAGCGGTGACCTACAGCGTTCAACTTCGCCGTGCTTAGAATATACACAAGGGGATTGTTATCTGTGTACACTGTGAAAGAAGGGGCATAGTAAAGGTAATGCCTAAATTTGTCACAGATCGCCCATTTTAACGCGAGAAACTCCAGTTTGCCGGAATGAAAATGATATTTTTTTTCTGCAGGCGTAAGAGTCCTAGAGCCATATGCTATGACGCGTAATGTTTCCCCTTGTTGTTGGTAAAGTACGGCCCCAAGGCCTTCGTTTGAAGCATCGGTATGGAGAACAAAAGGCAGACCAAAATCTGGATAGGCAAGTAGAGGTGGGGTAGTTAGTATGTCAATGAACCGTGACACTACTGCCCTGTGTTCTTGCTTCCATTCTACTAGTGTTTTTGATGGAAGTTGTCCACTACCCTTACCGTTCAGTTTATTCCTATTAGATCTGCCTTGATCGGCTTTCTGGTTAGCTTTGACGGGACTTTGAATCATGAATAATAGCAAGCGTTTTCCCTCTCTTGCTGTTCTCTGTTCTCTTTGGCTTTCTGTTGCTATTCGGTTTATCTTTGTTTATGTTTCGCTGGCCTTCCTCTGAATCTGCCAGTCTCAGAGAGCTGGGACAGGTTAGCGCTGTGAATCTGTTCTTTAAGGGGAGAATCTGAGTTGTTAGTAGTTGGGGTTTCTTTTGACATTCCTTATTTTTATTTTTGGGCATCTCTGTCTTAGTGCTGTCCACTTTTCTGATGAGTGGCTGGATCTTCCCGATAGACGGCATCTGTTTGGAGGGGTATTCAATGTTGTTGGCATCGACCTGCCAGGCTGGTGAAAATCGCATGCCACAGGGAGAGTAGTATTGTTTATTGCATTTTCTTCAAGGTGTCTGAGTTTTATTTCCATTTCCTGCATCCTTTGCAGTAGGTCCTGGAAAGTGTTCTTAGAGCAGAGAGCCATTTTGTAATCCTTGGTTCTTTATGAAGTAGTCCAAAAGGGAAAAGGAGAAAAAGAGGGGAAAATCCATCCCAGGGAGGTCGTCCGGTATCCTTAGGGTGAAGAATTAAAATGACAATAAAAAAGAAAATAAAGTAGAGCAGGGGTGAGCAGCGGGGGAAGAGAGCACGAGTGGAACAGGAGGAGAGGAATAACAGGTCCTGCTCCTTTGACAGTCAGAGCAAAAGTCAATCAGCCAGCTGCCGCTGATCCAGAACGCTGCTACTCTTGTTCTCACTAGAACCAGGTAAGTAGAACACATCCCCCCAGTTCTTAAATCCTTACGCTGGCCCCTGTAGCTCAGAGAACAGACTTCTACTCCTAAATCACTGAACAGTTTAGCACCAAAGTATGTTGGAGATCTGTTGTCACTATACGAACACAGCAGAACACTCAGGTCCTCCAACTCTAGCTTACTAACATTCCTAGAATTGTAACTAAACAGGAAAAAGCAGCTTTCAGCTTCTATGCTCCACAAATCGGGAACAAACTTCCAGAAGAATGCAAAAATGCTGAATCGTTAGGCTCTTGTAAATAGAAGATTAAAACTCTACTATTCATATCGGTCTTTGAGTCCTAAATTGCATTTTTGGTCACTCTTTGATTCTCATGTTTTTTTTTATGACTGTGTTTTATCTGTTGTTAATCTACATTCTTTTGCATACATTTGTTTCTTATACCTTACCTAAATTGCTCGTTGCACTTTGCTCATTTTATTTTAACGGATTCTAGTGTTTTTATTTGTTTTTAAATTTAATTGTCTTATATAAATGTTATCTTATGCGTCAATTACTAAATGCATTTTTTTGTTATGATCTGCTTTAATTTTCATGTTTTCATGTTTCTTTACCACTGAATCATGTAAAGTGCCTTGAATTGCCTTGTGTTGAAAGTGTGCTATATAAATAAAATTGCCTTGCCTGAGTCCCAACTCTCAATAGTCCGCTGATTCGAACAGAATATGTCCCAGGGTGCTCAAGCATCTCGTAGCTACACCTGCTACTGTTTTGGTTTGACAGCAGAGAGGACTGCTGGTCTAAGATGGCCGCCGCATTTCTTGTTTCCGAGAGGCCAACAAGATGTGCTGGTGTATTCTTTATATACGTCTATGTGAGGGATGGCTTGAAAAAGTGATCATACCTGTCGATTCCAACATCAGGCTATCCGAATCCGGAATTATGGATAGGGGGAATAAAATAAATGACTTCAACAATTAAGATACAGTTATTAAAAACTTAATTCTTCCTAGGAAGATTGCAGGTCTTCCTATCTAAAGTAACATTCTTGCTAGTTAAAATGTATTTTGGATATCCGAAATGAAATTATAGATAGGTAGAATAGTATTTAAATTTTTCCTATCTAAAATAAGATTTTGTAGTTGTAACAATTTATTTTTTTCTATCCAAAATTATAATTTCTCCTTGTAAAAATTAAATTTCTCCTATCCACAATGTTCATCCTAGATGGGAAGAATGTATTTGTGGATAGGAGCAGCTGTAAACCCCATACACAGGAATGGGGAAATTATAGTAATTTGTTCTAGGAAGAATTACATTTTGGATAGGAGATGTTCTTTTGTACTAGGACAAATTGAGTTATTGATATTTAGAATTTCAATTCTTACTAGGAATAATTGATTTAAAGATATCTGGAATAAATATCCGTTTTATCTATTAAATGTTAAAATGGCTACCTTAACGTTTTAAGAATTTAGAGATATCTCAAACTTAATTTGTATCACTACAGTTGTATTTAAAATATCCTAAAATACAATTTCTTCTAGTAACAATACAGTTGTTGACATCCTTAATTTCAGTTTTGACTTGGAAGAATATCTTTGTACTAGGATGAGTTATATTATTGCTATCTAAAATAGGACTTACAGACAGGAGTGATAATTGATTAATGTTAAAACGGCTTGCTTCTGGACTGAGATATCTGGGATTATTCCAAGGATGTGCTGAAGCCATTCCTCTAGTTTGGGGGTCACTGCCCCGAGTGGTCTTGACTTCCACAGGGTACTAGTGTCACATTTTCATTTCAAGCCTTCTCTAGCTCCTCTCTGAGCCTTTGGTATTTCTTTAGTTTCTCATCCTTCTTCTCCTTCTTCTTGATGTCCACCACAATAGCTTTTCTCCTCTTAATCTGGAAGTTATGTCAGCCACCAATTGTGCAGGTTGTCCCTCTTAAAAAGATGAGGGCGGTCTATAATTTTCATCACAGGACATTTTGCTATTTACCTTTTAATATGAAGAGCACCAAATAGATTTTGCATCTCAAAATCATTATATTGAAATCAAATTATGTTCTATCGCCCTCTGGCATGTGTTGTTTTAAGTGGAGAAATGCAGTTCAGTAAACATTTAAACTTAATTACAGAAAAAAAAGGCGTCACGTCATCTGCCATCTATTTAAAAAAAAAAAAAAATTATCCCATGGCTTTTTTTACCCATTATTTATCACCCAGTGTCACTACCTAATTCCAGTCCTGGGCATTGCTCTCCCTCTGCCAACCCCAGGAGGGCCCTGTACTAAGCTCAAGCCTCCTTGCCTGAGGAGAGAACAGGCCCTTCTTTTCACCTGAAGGGGCAGGGTTTTCCCAGCTGGACATAGTGCGTGGAAGGATCACATTATTCCAGCGAGATCCTCCCCAACCCCTCAGGTGCCCCAGTCAGCCAAGAGGAGGCAGTATACAGCCCAGGACTGGTGCATGGTTTTGTGGGAGTAGCTCACATTAGCTGCTCAAGGGAACACAGGGAGAAATTGCAAACTCCATACAGAAAGGCCCTATTGCCAACCCCACCCAAGGTGTGGGTGCTGATGATATGGAGGAACACACCAACCCTCAGCACCCACAGCGTCCCCAGCGGGAATCGAACCCAGGACCTTCTAGCTGTGAGGTGAGCTGTGCTACCATCTGTTTTTTATTTATTTATTCTTTTAAGTATGCTAATTCCCCTTTAAATTATTTTATTAATGCTTTGGGCTTCTTGTGCTTGAATTGTTAGGAGTTTACCACACCCTGAAGTGGAGATCGAAGGCTGTAAACTTATAAGCTGACTGTTTTCTATTGTAGTGGGGAGGGTGAGGTGAGGAGGAGCAGGAAGTTGCAGATAGTTACGATGACCCCATATTATATGGATGTTGTGGAGGTTGTGTTTGTTATTATTTTGCTGCTGTGCTGACCAATTGGGGTGATGGGAACCAGCTGGTTGGAGTTTCCTGCTCTTATAAATTGGCTGAGGTCCTGCTGGAAGGCCTGGCTCCATTGGCCCATCTAGACCTGGTATTTTCTTTTCCTTAGGTTTCGTCTCGTTTAATAAATATTTATTTTATGGAACCCCATGTCTTTTGAGTATTATTTGTTATGACCTATGAACCAATCGTAACAAATTGGGGTCTTGTCCGTAAACACCTTTTATGTCTTTGTATTGCAAGAAGATTTCATTTGATTTGAACATTATCATTTTAATGGTAGCTTTACATTAACAGTGACAGAAAGCACATCAAAAGAAAAAAATAGAAAACACAACTTCAAGATAGATAGAAACTGATTTGCATATCATTGAGTGAAATAAGTATTTGAACCCCTACCCCTACAAACCATAAAGAGTTCTGGCTGCCACAAAGTGTTTAGACACTCCTGCTCAATTAGTCAGCTTCATTAAAGACACCTGTCTTAACTAGTCGACTGTATATAAGACACCTTTCCACAGAAATAATAAATCAAGCACATTCCAAACAGTCCAACATGGGGAAGACCAAAGAGCCGTCCAAGCATGTCAGAGACAAAATTGTAGACTTACACAGACTGGAATGGGCTGAAAAAACACTAGAAGCTGGGAGGTGAAAACTGTTGGTGCAATTGTTCGAAAATGGAAAGAGCAGAAAATGACCGTCAATTGACATTGTTCTGGTGCTCCACGCAACATTTCACCTCGTAGGGTGTCAGTGATTCTGATAAAGGTGAGAAATCATTCTAGAACTACACAGGAGGAGTTACTTGATGACCTCAAAGTAGCTGGGACCACACTCACTAAGAAAACCATTGGAATAACATTACACTGCAATGGATTAAAATCCTGCACGGCTCACAAGATACCCCTGCTTAAGAAGGCACGTGCAGGCCCGTGTGAAGTTTGCTTATGAACACCTGAATGAGTCAGAGTGACTGGGAGAAAGTGCTGTGGTCAGATGAGACCAAAATTGACCTATTTGGCATTAACTCAACTCGCTGTGTTTGGGTGAAAAAAATGCTGTCTAAGAGCCCCAAAACACAGTCCCCACCAACAAGCTTGGAGGTGAAAACACTTTGCGTAGGGGGTGTTTTTCTGCTAAGGGCACAGGACAACGTCACCGCATCAATGATAAAATGGACAGAGCCATATATCATATAATCCTGAGTGGGAAAACGGAGGTGCCTTGGAAGGTGAGGTGCTGGGGTGCAAAGATTAACGATTAAAGGCTAGGCTGTTTTAGTCTTCTAGCTAAGCTAGTGGGAAGCCCCCAAGTAGCACCTCACAACCGAGTGCTCAGTCCGATTTGGTATTTCGTCTTAAGTTTTTGACAACTGTTCACAAGCACCTATGCAAGTCTCATGTTGAATTCCCCACTCAGGACTGCGGTCAGGGGAGAAGACACTTGCAAATAGGCAGTCAAAGCTGCCGACGTTTGCTCTCTTATAAAGATTAGCTTTGCGCATGAATCGTGCAATACAGTAATAGAGAATTGCCAGGAATTGACGCAGCCTTGCTGGCAAAATAAGTTTCACAAATCACATAACAATTTCACAAATCCTAGAGTTGGTTTTAATTCTACATTAACTACAGCATCGGGAGCCTAAGTCACACCCTTCTACTTCCGATCCATGGGTCCTGTACTGCCAAAAAAAATAATGAAAGACTCAAGGGAGCAATAAAAGTTGTTTTCTGGTCCAGTTTGAAATGCGCCATGGATCGAACATATGATGTCCGTGAATTTTAAAAACTAATTTTGATGCAGAGAAAATGCAGATTTTTGACCGGCGGCAAAAGTTACTATAGGTTTTCTGTAAAAATATTTACTACAACTGCAGAAGAAGGAGAGTGAGGGCCATAGCCTCCAGGCCAAAGAAAGGTAATCATTATCCCCCCATCTGTATCTCATTAATACACCAGTTTCATGTCCTGGCTTACTGGCGAGAGAAAACAATTTGTGCAGTTTTTAACAATAGCACAATTTCTATAAATATATTATTATTATTCAGCAAAGTTTTGATATAAAAAGGAGGCAATATTTATAAGGCAGAATAAAATATCAATAAACATTTCTTAATTTATAAGTAATCATGCAAATCTTAAACTATTTATTAAAGCTAACACTGACACACTATGTAGTATCGCTGCAGCGATTAGACGAGTAACTCAATCATTAGTAGAACTTTTTGTTCATTTTTATTTTTTAAATTCTACTTATCTGTATATCTGCAAAAGTTAAATCCCGTCTCCAAACTCTGATCTCGTCTGGGGTCACCATTTGAAGGATTTTAATCTATCTTCAATTTAAACCATAACTCTATAAATTTCATGCGTGTTCATTTTTATCAGAGAGGAGACGAGAGTTATTTAATTTTCTTTAGATTTTAATACAAGAAATCAAATACTGGTTCACAGAGTTCCTTAAAACAGGTCAAATATTTAACTTACAGAGTGGTATAAATTATCCACACTCTGGGTCACCCTACCTAGGAATGACAAAGTATATAACAGAAACATTAAGTTTTATATTTTAACAGAAAGTTAGAGAAACTCCTCTCTAACTTTACATATGGCACCCAAAACATGATTGGTTCATTCAAACTTGCCTAGACCAGCCTCCTTACAACCATGCATAATTAATTAATTACCGTCCTGTTATTCTACCTAAATCGTGACTTTACAAACCAGCTCTAACTAGAGTTTTTGCTGACTGTTATTTTTTATATCCTTCCATTGTCAATTGTATGGTGATGTTATCTGCCTGTGCTTTCCTGCTCGATGTCCTGTTTTTCTGTGACCCAAACAAGAGCTGACTTTTACATACATCTAAAACAATCTTAAAAGTATAATTAAAAAGTATGATAACTAAAACACTTTAATCAAACATTAATAGTTAATTAATCCTTTTATTGTGGGCAGTATAAGGTACACCTGTGCACTAATCATGATGTCAGATCAGCATCTGGATGTGGCACACCTGTAAGGTGGGATGGATTATCTCAGCAAAGCAGAAGTGCTCACTATCACACATTTAGACTGATTTGTGAACAATGTTTGAGAGAAATGGTAATATTGTGTATCTGGAATGAATTTTAGATCTTTAAGTCAATCTCATGAAAAATGGGAGCAGAAACAAAGGTGTTGCGTTCATATTTTTGTTGAGTGTATATCCACATTTACTTATTTGTCTATTTTGACAGACATGGTCCTCCATATTAAATTCTTATTTCATTCAATGAAATGCAAATCACTTCTGTTTTATTTCAACTTTTTTTTTTCAATTTTCATTTTGATGAGCTGTCACTGTTGACATGAACCTTGGACAAACTTACAAAATCAACGAGGGGTAAAATCATTATTTATCCCACTGTATATGGTTATGAGCACTTGTCTTAGGAGCAGAGCCTTAGTATTGTCAGGGTTTCCAGCATGCTGGTCGTTCTGACGAGCTAATAGGAAATGGTGTGTAAATACCCACCGCCTCTGACTCCTGAAGACTAATTGGGAGTGAACGGGTAGGCAGTGTTGGGATTAATTTTCCATAAATTATATGCCGTCTCCAGAATCTTTTTGCATGACCTCAATTCATCCTCAATGGTTTGTGACCAGTGATGACAACAGAGCTTACACTGCCCTCAACTCATTCTAATTGGTCTACCAGTGATGACAACAGAGCTTGCACCTCCCTCAATGCATTCTCATTGGTCTTTGGCCAGTGATCACAGGCAGAGCTCTTAAAAGGACTGTGCTCAAAGAAGCTATTGTCTTTCCATGCCTATTGGACGATGGGGACACTCAAATGTTCGCTGGCAAAATCTCGCCTTTTGGTTCCAACCTGCGGGCCAGGACAGGACCACTTTCCTTAACCTCTGGACCATTACTTTGCCAAGCTACCTGACTACCCTTTTGTGTAGCCAGGAAGTCTGCTTGGCATCTGAGCTATATATGAAGATAGCTCTCTAAAGACAGGATTGACTGAAGTCACTGCCTCCATCTAAATGCTTTCTTTCAAAATCAGCTGCGCACTGCTGAACAGACTTTCCCAGAAAGAAAGAAAGAAAGAATCAGTCAAGATGCCGGTCGCACCTACTTAAAGAGCGGGGGAGAGAGAGGACGTGATGGCTACTAAAAGAGTGGGGGGAGAGGGAGGATGAGATGCCGGCTACAGTTTAGACATTTAGGACGTTGAAAATTATGAATGGCTGATTTTTATCAGCCGCCAAGAGGAATGGGGCGCTGTTACTTCCTTCCACGTGCGGGTTGGCGTAGGCTTCTATTGGGTAGCGATGTAGCAGGCAAAGTCGGCGTGTGACAGGAGGAGGAGACACGGCAAGCCTGCAGTGAGGGAGGAAGCATCTGTATATCGGTATAGGAGCAGAGAAGCAGGAGGTCTCCAATGTGATCAGAGAGTTGGAGTCGGCTAGATCAAGCTGTAATCCTGCAGATTCTAAATCTCAACAGACTGGATGATCGCTGGTTAGATCAGTACTGGTGTGAAGAGCACAGATCAGGAGGTGGAGGCATGAACGGGTGTATGTCTGAGAGATGTGAGGTGAGTCAAAAGTCTTTTAACTTTTGAGAGGATTGATGTTGTTATGATGACTTTGTGCTTTGCTTTTTGCAGGAGCTTTTGTTAAACTAAGCTCGCCTATGTCCTCATCCACTGCCATTCTTCTGAGATGGTAATGGAAACACAACCTACCCATTCTAGGTCGTACTGACATGAGCCGTTCAGGTCTAAAGCGAATAGGAGCAAAAGTGTCCCCCATACCATTACACCACCAGCAGCTTGAACTGTTGATACGATGCAGCATGGATTCATGTTTTCATGTTGTCAACGCCAAATTTTGACCCTACCATCTGGATGTAACAGCAGAAATCGAGAATCATCAGACCAAGCAACATTTAACTAATCTTCTATTGTCCAATTTTGGCGAGCCTGTGGGGATTGTGGCCTCAGTTTCCTGTTCTTCACTGACAGGAGTGGCACCCTGTGTGCACCCTGTGTGCTGCTGTAGCCTACCTGCCTCAACGTTTGACATGTTGTGCATTCAGAAATGCTCTTTTGCATACCTTGGTTGTAACATTGTGTTATTTGAGTTACTGTTTCCTTTCTATCAGCTCAAACTACTCTGGCCATTGTCCTCTGACCTCTGGCATCTACAAGGCATTTTCACCCACAGACCTGCCGTTCACTGGATATTTCTCTTTTTTGGACCATTCACTGTAAACCCCAGAGATGGTTTTGAATGAAAATCCCAGTAGATAGACAGTTTCTGAAATACTCAGACCAGTCCATCTGGCACCAACAACACTGCCACGTTCAAAGTCACTTAAATCACCTTTCTTCTCCATTCTAATTCCGTATGAACTGTAGCAGATTGTCTTGACCATTGTCTACATGCCTAAATGCATTGAGTTACCTCCATGTGATTGGCTGATTAGAAATTCTCAACATGAGATGTGGTGACTTTCTATTGCTAAAAACATCATTTCTAGTAGACTAAAAGCAAAATCCACTGTAAAATTGTGACCAGTCAAAAGTTTTTAAACCTAGTCCATTTTAAGCTTTTCTCACCAAGAGAAAGCTATTTTGGCCATCAACCTGTAACTCTAGTACGGACTGTTGTATTGAGATGTGGTGACTTTGTATTACTAAAAACACATTTCTAGTAGACTAAAAGCAAAATCCACTGTAAAATTGTGAACAGTCAAAAGTTTTTAAACCTAGTCCATTTTAAGCTTTTCTCACCAAGAGAAAGCTATTTTGGCCATCAACCTGTAACTCTAGTACGGACTGTTGTATTGAGATGTGGTGACTTTGTATTTCTAAAAACACATTTCTAGTTGACTAAAAGCAAAATCCACTGTAAAATTGTGACCAGTCAAAAGTTTTTAAATCGAGTCCATTTTAAGCCTTTCTCCCCGAGAGAAAGCTATTTTGGCCATCAACATTGTAACGTTAGTACTGAGTGTTGTATTGAGATCAGAAATGCATGGATGAGTTTTTCTAGGTCTCATTGTGTCATCAGTCCTTTAATCCTCAGTTCCTCAGGTGATAGAAAGCTGACATTGTTATTGCCTTTTTGGGACCTTGGAGGTTCAGGTCTGTGTCCATTATTATGCCTAGATTTCTGGCCTGGTCAGTAGTTTCTACTTGGACCAAATGAAGTTTGTACTAATATTTAATCTATCTTTTTTGGGTCCGAAGATAAGTACTTCAGTTTTGTTTTTGTTCAGTTGGAGGAATTTATGGGACATCCAGCTGTTAATTTGCTCAACCTATTTATTGAGGAATCATGACTGGTTCAACATCACCTGATGACATTGATATATAAAGCTGATTGTTGTCAGCAAAGTGCTTGTAGTTGATATTATTTGTTGTCATAATCTGTCTTAGTGGGAGCATATAAATGCTAAATAGGAGGGAACCTAGGATGGAGCCCTGGGCTCTCCACTCCCTTTTTTCATTATCCACCAGTGGATCACTTTCTCAATGGAGACCTCTGAAATAATATCCAGACCGCATGTGATTTCTGCATTTTGTGATGAGAATTGGTTAATTGACACAAAGAAGTTCCTGTTGTTGAGGTAAGATTTGAACCAATCGAGTGCCGTACTAGAGAGTCCGACCCAGCTCTCTAGACGTTCCAGTACTATATCATTAACAACGGTGTCAAATGCTGCACTGAGGTTTAATAGTACCAGTACTGTGGTTTTACCACAGTCAGTATTTGTACAGATGTTTTGAAGACTTTGACGAGGGCAGTCTCTGTGCTGTGGTGCCTACGAAAACCAGACTGATAAATATCAAAGTGGTTGTTCATTGTTATGAAGCTGTTTAACATTCGAAACCCAGCTTTTTAAATAATTTTACAGAAAATGGGAGAGTGCCCTTTGTCAACAAATCCTGTTCATAACATTCATGGAAAGGATTTCTAGGCGCAGCCAAGGTGTTGAGGGGATCAGTTTTGGTGGCCTCAGGATTGGGTATCTGCTTTTCGCAGATGAAGTGGTCCTGTTGGCTTCATCGGAACGTCATCTACAACTTTCACTGGAGCGGGTCTCAGCCGAGGGTGAAGCTGCTGGGATGAGGATTAGCACCTCCAAATCCGAGACCATGGTCGTGAGCCGGAAAAGGGTAGGGTGTCTTCTTCGGGTCGGGGATGGGGTCTTTTCTTAAGTGGAGGAGTTTACGTATCTGGGGGTCTTGTTCACGAATGAGGGAAAAATGGAGTGGGAGATCGATAGACGGATTATTAAGGTGTCTACAGTTATGCGGGCGCTGTACCGGTCTGTCGTGGTGAAGAGAGAGCTGAGCCAAAAGGCAAAGCTCTCGATTTAGCGGTCGATCTACGTTCTTACCCTGATCTATGGTCAAAAAACTTTGGTTGGTGACCGAAAGAACAGGATCACGGATACCGGCGGCTGAAATTAGTTTCCTCCTTAGAGATAGGGTAAGAAGCTCGGTCATCCGGAGGGGGCTCAGAGTAGAGCCGGTGCTCCTCCACATCGAAAGGAGCCAGTTGAGGTGGCTCGGGCATCTGGTCAGGATGCCTCCTGGACGCCTCCCTGGTGAGGTGTTCGGGGCATGTCCCACCTGGAGGAGGCCCAGAGGAAGACCCAGTACTCGTGGAGGGACTATGTCTCCCGACTTGCCTGGGAGCGCCTCGAGATTCCTCCTGAGGAGCTGGCCCAAGTGTCGGAGGAGAGGGAAGTCTGGGTCTCCCTGCTTAAGCTACTGCCCCCACGACCCGACCCTGGATAAGCGGAAGAAGATGGATGGATGGGAGATTAGAATCAGAATCAGAATCAGTTTTTATTGGCCAAGTATGTCACATACAAGGAATTTGACTCCGGCAAACTTTTTCCTCCAGTACAGAACTTGAATAAGTGAAATAAAAAAATAAAAAAAATAAAAATAAGAACAAAAATAAGTAAAAATACAAATAAATATCAGATCGTAAATAATAAAGGATAATATATACACCAAGCCGGGGTTATTTTACAGTGAGTATGTACAGAAGTGCAGAGTTATAGTTTATTGTTATGTGTTATTAGAGATTGGTCGTAGTTTTGCATTAACGTGCTGTCTAGGTTCTTCTTTTTTAGTATAGGCTTTAAGACTGCTGTTTTTGAGTTTGTGGGAAAACACCTGATAGGTGGGATGAGTTAACTATTTGGGTCAGATCCGCCGTGATGACTGGGAGGATTTTCTTTTTTCAGAAAACCTGTTGGTAAGATATCCAAGCAACAGGTGACAGAGCTTAGTTTCTCAATTATTTAATCAAACTTGATTGACTTTTTGTTTGGAAATCAGTCATTTTCCCTGCGATGGTGTAAAATGGGCTCAGTGTTGGTTTTGGGGTTGAAACTGATGTACTGATCGACTTTCTAATGTTCAAGATCTTTTCAGTGAAGAATCTGGCAAATTCATTGCAGGCCCTTGTGTAGCTTAGTTCGCCGGCTCCTGTCACAGGAGGAGTAGTTAATCTCCACTGTAGCAAATAATGTCCTTGCATTATTGTTGTTTTTCTGAATAATCTCCTAGAAGAATGATTTTCTTGCTTCCTTTAAGGATAATTGATAGTTTTTCAGTCTCTCTTTATATATCTCATAAGAAACCTGGAGTTCAATTTTCCACCGTGTTCTCTCAGCGTGTCGACACATTTTTTTATTACCCACCACTGGATCACTTCTCTAGGGAGACCTCTTTTTTTCATTTTTAACCTTAAATGGCGCAATCTTATCCATCATGTTTAACATTTTAGATAGACATTCATCCGTCAGTTTGATTACTGAATGTGTGCTGGTGGTTATTGGGAATTTGGATCGGATTGGAGTGTACATCACTTTAAAATTTTCGGCCGAGTTTTCTTTGAGGAAACGTTTTTTAATAAATGGTCTTACTGTGATTCGAAATTTTATTTAAGATGGTGCTTTCAAATGAGATGCAAAACCGGTCAGATAATGCATATCAGTTACCGTGATGTTAGAGATATTTAAGTCTTTGCTAATAAGTAGGTCTAGAGTGTGTCCTCGGTTGTGCGTTGGTTCTTTAAAATGCTGGGTTAGGTCAAAATTATAGAAGGTGTTGTTTAATGCTTTTGTCCCTGTATCTTGGATGTCAGTATGGATGTTGAAATCTCCTACAATTTTAAGCTTGTCATAGTTAATAGAAATTGCAGAGCAAAGGTCGTTGAAGTCATTAAAAAAGTTTGCGTTAATAGGACTTTGTTTGGCTCATTTGTCTTAGCACCCAGGCATTTAAAGGACTCAAATCTGCCTAGTGATAAGTTTTTCAGGTTTAGAAAGCTGTGAAAGATTGCTGCTAGGCCTCCGCCTCTTCTGTTTTTTCTGCTCTCGCTAATGAAGCAATTATCTGCTGGACAAGTCTCTATTAGTACACTTTGTTCAGTTTTCTCATTATGCCAATTTTAAGAAAGAAAAAGCATGTATATCTGTGTGATGATGAAATCATTGATTAAGAGAGACATCCCTGGCAGACTTCTAATGTTTAATGTAGCAACTTTAATTTTTCTTTCAGTGATTGAGGGGGTAATTTTTACAAGGTATTATTTTCAAATGCTGTACTGTTCGGTTATTTGTAATTTTAGTGTGTAAGGATCTATTGTTTATAATAACCGGGATTTTACTTTCAGATGACCGGAAAAATCTTGGTGGGTAGTGTCTCTTTCTAGAATTTCGCTCCTCTGGGTGGTGTCGGGGTTGAAAACTTTTACTCTTTACTACTTTTGCTGGATAAACTCCTTCGTCAATCCGAAACTGTTATCTGTATGTTTTAGAGGACCCGATGCTCCTCAGCGGAACCTTTTCAGAATAAAACTCAGAGACAGAGAGAAGAAAATCACAATCACACAACAGAATTCTGTTTCATTGCGCACCTGAATTCAGATGGAGCCAGACCAAAGTCTGACTGACTACCAAACCGAACAGGAGGTTTTTATTTGCAAGACAACGGCACAAAATCACAGCGAACACACCCAGTTTTTTCACAGTTACAACTCAGTGACCTGTCGTTCTACATACACATGAATGGTCAGTAAAAGAATCACAGTTTCCCATGGCCTTTTGCTTCCCCGAGACCTTGAACAGTCAATAATTTTTGTATCCTCCTTAAGGAGTATTTTCTCCAAAATGATTTACAAACACCCGCTTTTATGGGGGTCTTAACCTCAGCTATCTTTTCTTCCTGTTGACCACAGTCTGCTGCAATTTATTAGTTCCTGATCTAAACAAAACCTGGTATTTATCACCGTTGTAAAAACCCGGTACAAATGTAAGATTGTTTTTACTTCAAACCCTGTTCTGGTACAATACGTCTCTGTGAAAACAAGTTGTCCTTCACTGTTAAACCAGCTTGGTTCCTTTCTGAAATAATAAGGCAGGTTATATGAAACCACATATAAAAATGTTTACCCACATATACGTAAAGCAGGTTATACAAAAATGCATATAAAAGTGTTCACAAAGATATGGTATTCCTCAATTGCTGCATGTTGGAGTGCCTCTGTTAGCTACACATTGAGTTTTGTTTTTTGGACATTGCTTCCCCCTTTTTCTTGAGGAAGGATTGCACTTTTTCGACCTGTTAGCTTTGCAGGTTTTTTTCCTGTAAAGTTAGAAGGATTTTTGCTTTTGATTTTTCACTTTTGCTCATTTGTTATGATGCATAACCATGGCAACAAGGTGGTTTACAGCCGGGATCAGCTGATTAACATGGCAAAAACTGAAATTATACTTCAACTGAAGCCACAAATCCCTGAAGAGTTGAAAAGGAGGAGGCGTGGGTGCAGAGCAGGATTGAAAAGGAGACAGAGAATCTCTTCCATCAATCATAATGGGAAATGTGAGATCTCTAACTAACAAAATGGATGAACTCCAAGCCCTGACAAGGTCTCAGCCTGAGTATCATCAATGCAGTGTTATGTGCTTCACTGAGACGTGGCTACAGGATCATATCCCCGACTCTAACGTCTCTCTGATTGGCTTTCTGTCAACAATAGATGGTGTCATCCAGGACATGTTACTGTGAAGGTTAGTCTCTGCAGCCCAGATATTGAACTCTTGGTAGTTTATTTACGTCCATATTATATACCAAGAGAGTTCACCAGTGTCATTTTGGCAGTTGTTTATATTCCACCTTCAGCCGTTGCCGACCATGCATGTGATGTCATCAGTTCTGTTGTTGCTAAGCTACAGACCCAGCACCCCAATGCATTTCTGGCAATATCTGGTGATTTTAATCATGCCTCGCTCTCTTCTTCACTTCCAACATTTTAACAGTTTGTCAGCTGCTCCACAAGAGAAAACAAGACCTTGGATTTGTTTTATGCAAATGTAAAGGATGCTTATATGTCAAACCAAGACCTCCGCTAGGACAATCAGATCACAATCTTGTCTTTCTCTGCTCAGAATATAAACCACTTGTTCAAAGGCAACCTCAGACAAAGAGAACTGTTAAAAAATTGTCAAATGAAGCTGAAGAAGCCCTGCAGGGTTGCTTTGAGTCCACAGACTGGATGACTCTTTGCCAGCCACATGGAGAGGACATAAATGCTATGACTGGGTGTGTGACTGAATACATAAACTTCTGTGTGGACAACATTGTCCCCTCCAGAACAGTGACATGCAGTGAGCTGAAGGAACTGCTGAACAAGAAAAAAAGAGCCTTCAGGGAGGGAGATAAGGAGTTATTCAGAAGTATACAGAAGCAACTAAAAGTCAAGATCAGAGACAGCAAGGAGGCTTACAGGAAGAAGCTGGAGAACAAACTACAGAGGAACAATATAAGAGATGTCTGGTCTGGAATGAAAAAGATCACAGGCTTTAAGCACAGGAAGGACTGGATAGATGGAAGTGTGGGTAGTGCCAATGAACTGACCAAGTCAGGAGATTCCGTTAACCCGTTTACCTCACCTTCCCACCTATCTTTTTCTAAAAGTCAAGTGAAGAGGCAGTTGGAGAAACTGAACCGGAACAAGGCTGCAGGTCCAGATGGTGTCAGCCCCAGAGTCCTGAAGACATGTGCAGAGCAGCTCTGTGGGATTCTGCAGCAAGCTTAGCCTGAACCAAGAGAAGGTTCCAGTGTTATGGAAGACATCCTGCCTTGTTCCAGTACCAAAGAAAACTCACCCATCACTCATCAATGACTACAGACCTGTTGCCCTGACATCACACATCATGAAGGTCCTGGAGAGACTCTTGTTGCCCCACCCGAGTAAGCAAACTAGAACCTATCAGGACCCCTGCAGTTTGCTTATCGCCATGGTGTTGGTGTTGAAGATGCCATCATCAACCATCAGACAGAGCAAACTGTACTTTATGAGGATGCTTAGGTCTTTCAAAGTTTGCAGCAAGATGCTGTATATCTTCTACAAGTCTATTACGGAGAGTTTTATCTCTTCATCATCTGTTGGGGTAGCAGCATCAGAGCTAGGGACATAAAACGGCTCAACAACCTGATAAAGAAGGCTGGTTCTATTCTGGGAACACCTGTGGAACAACTGATGAAAATGCTGCAAAGAACTATTCTTCATAAAATGAAAAGGATTATGGACAACCCTGAGCATCCTCTTTATGAGACCATCCTACAGCAACTGAGTATCTTCAGTCGGAGGCTTCTTCAGTTTTGCTGCAACACAGACCGCTACAGGAAATCATTTCTCCCCACAGCCATCATGGTCTACAACAAGTCCTTGAAAAATGAATTAGTAAGGAGCTACAACAACACTCAACCCCTATGGGATCAATAACGTATTTTTGAATTGAATTTATTCAATTAATCACTGCTGTTGTTGAGAGGTGATGTAGTAACTCAGCTGTTTGAGCTGGTATGTCAGCTGATATGTTGCTGCGCGGAGCTGAATCAGCTGGAGACATTGTAATCACTGGTTTGGGTGACTCAGTTGCTGTTGAAACTGAGTGTCCCTTTTGGGGGAGTCTTAATTGTGCTCTGATTTCCAAATTCATGTGCCCACCCTGCATATTGTTGGCTTCTAGTTACCATACGGTCGGCCACTCGCTTCTGGAGAGTGGATGGGGCGCCAACATTCAAACCCCGGCGGGAAGTTTTCCACAATAAAAGTCAGAGCTGAGAGACAGAGAGAGTAAATATGCACAGACACAGAATTTCTGTTTCACACTTGTACGCACCTGCAGATGGGGTTCAGCCAGAACTGAACCATCGTCTACGGGGTTGTACCATTTTTATTAAAGAAGAACAAAGAAAAGTATTTACATGACTTATTCTCCTCCCACCAGACTTTTTATTACCAAGGTCTCCCTGAGTTATAGCTTATAGTTTATGGCCGTCCTCCCAGATCTGTTTTTGATCTAAACATCCTGCTTTTACAACATGCAATAACTTTAGCCAAAAGTTTTACGACTTAAAAGCTTACCCCCATAAACAATACTGACAAACATATCTTTACCATCATGCAAGCTAATTAAAAGAGACTTTTACTTTCTGAATACTAACTAAAGATTATATAAACATATTTAATACGAGACTGTTATATAAAGTAGCCCCAAAAAATATGAGTTACGACAATTTTTATGCCACAATGGTCAAAATCATAAAAAAAATAAAAATTGGTAGTTTGATTGGTTCTGAGCAAACAAAAAGCAACAGGGAATCAACAAATCACTCAACAACTTAGATCAGATATACCATCTTTATAATTATGATTATCATCGCCCTTAACGAAACCAAAACAACTGCTAAATAAAGAACTAATATCAGCCCAGTATGCTATGTTATCTTTAAATCAGTAGGGATAAGACCGATTTGTGACCAAATTTCTTAAATTCAATTCAATTCAGTTTATTTATATAGCGCCGTTTCACAACAGATGTCATCTCAAGGCACTTTACAAGAAGAGTTATTACAATACAATGTTTAATTTAGAAATTAGAGAACCACAGAAGATTGCGTCGTGTAATTCTCAGCAATCCCTCACACTGAGCAAGCACGAAGCGACAGTGGAAAGGAAAAACTCCCTTTTAACAGGAAGAAACCTCCGGCAGAACCAGGCTCAGCACAAGCGGTCATCTGCCGAGACCGTCTGTGGTTTGGAGAATACAGAACAGAGACACAGAACAGAGACACAGAAAGAGCAACAGAACTGATGCAGAAGTTTGTTGCAGGACGTGGAGAACTTTCCGTCACTGCAATGCCATCTTAGTCAGGGTTGTCAAGCAGGACGGGTCAGGAGCACCTACTGTAGGAAGAGACTAAGAGAAAACAGGTTACCGCTTGAATTGACAGCACATCATGCAGTTGGGGAGAAGTAGGAGAGAAAGTAGGAACAGACCCTAATAATGTCCTCCAACAGCCTAGCCTTAAGCAGCATAGCTACTAACATTAACCTGTCTCCTAGCTACTAGGAGACCTAGCTACTAACACTTTCTACCTGGCTTAATTAACCTATCTCTACCTAGCTACTCTACATCTTCCCATCTCTTCCTAGCTTTTGACACTCTACCTGACTACTAACATTAACCTGTCTCCTAGCTACTAGGAGACCTAGCTACTAACACTCTCTGAATGGCTTACATTAATCTATCCCTACGTAGCTACTCTACCTCTTCATATCCCTTCCTAGCTTTTGACACTCTACCTAGCTACTAACATTAACCTATCTCTTCCTAGCTACCTGTCTAACCTGTCTCTAACTGCCTATTAACATATCTCTAACTGTAAGCTTTGTCAAAGAGGAAAGTTTTAAGCCTAGTTTTAAAGATATACAAATTGTCTGCTTCACGAACCAACCCTGGGAGCCTGTTCCATAGGAGGGGAGCCTGATAGCTGAAAGATCTGCCACCCATTCTACTTTTAGAAATCCTAGGAACTACCAGTAAACCTGCAGTCTGAGAGCGAAGGGCCCTGTTAGGAACATATGGAACAATCAGGTCTCTTATGTATGATGGAGCTAGATTATTAAGAGCTTTATATGTCAGAAGGAGGATCTTGAATTCTATTCTAGATTTTACTGGGAGCCAGTGAAGAGAAGCTAAAACAGGGGAAATGTGATCTCTTCTTTTAATATTCATCAGAATCCTAGCAGCAGCATTTTGGACTAACTGAAGACTTTTAATTGTTTTCTGTGGACTACCTGATAATAAAGAGTTACAGTAATCCAGTCTTGAAGTAATAAAGGCATGGACTAGTTTTTCAGCATCATTCCTGGACAGGATGGTTCTAATTTTTGCAATATTCCTAAGGTGAAAAAAGGAAATCCTAGAGACTTCTTTAATGTGAGATCTAAATGACATATCTTGGTCAAAAATAACACCGAGGTTCTTTGCTTTATTACTGGAGGCTAATTTAATGCCGTCTAGGTGAAGGGGTTGACTAAGTAGTTTCTTTTTCAGAGATTCCGGTCCAAAGACGACAACTTCTGTTTTATCAGAATTCAGAAGCAAGAAGTTTAGAGTCATCCAAGTTTTTATGTCTTCCAGACATGCCTGTAGTCTACCTAACTGATTGGATTCATCAGGATTTATGGATAGATATAGCTGTGTATCATCAGCGTAACTATGGAATTTTATCCCATGCTGCCTAATTATTTTACCAATAGGAAGCATATATATAGTAAAAAGAATCGGCCCAAGCACTGAACCCTGTGGTACTCCGCAAGTAACTATTGAGGTTGAGGAAGATCTATTGTTTACCTGAACAAACTGAAATCTGTTAGACAAATAAGATTTAAACCAACCTAGTGCTGTTCCTATTATACCGACACTTTGAAGCCTTTCTATGAGAATATTGTGATCAACAGTGTCAAAGGCAGCACTGAGATCTAACAGGACCAGAATGGTCACCAGTCCATTGTCTGAGGCTATGAGAATATCATTAGTAACCTTCACCAGAGCTGTTTCAGTGCTATGATGAGCTCTAAAGCCTGACTGAAACTTCTCAAACAGCTCATTATTGTTTAAATGCTCACATATCTGGTGTGCAACTATTTTCTCAAGAATTTTAGATAAGAAGGGAAGATTAGATTAAGCTATTAATTTTAGTACATCAGAAGGTTCGGCTGCATTAAAGCAGTTTAAGCGTATATTAGGTTCAACCATTTTTGATGTTGCCTCATTAACTAGGGATGAAGCAAGCATATTGGGAAGGTTCCCAATTATCTTATTTTTTATAGAGTCTATTTTATTTATAAAGAATTGCATGAAGTCATCACTACTAAAAGATTGGGGAATGGTGGGCTCGATAGAGCTATGATCCTGTGTGAGTTTGGCAACTGTATTAAAAAGAAACCTAGGATTATTTCTATTCTCCTCGATTAAAGATGAATAATATGCTGTTCTAGCTGTTCGAAGGCTCTTTTTATATAGCAATAGACTATTTTTCCACACTAAATAGGAATCCTGTAAATGCGTGGAGCAACATTTTCTCTCTAGTTTTCTAACGTTCTTCTTCAGGGTACGTAGCTCTGAATTAAACCAGGGAGCTAATCTTTTAAGGCTGGCCACCTTCTTTTTCAGTGGGACAACTTTGTATATTGCCAGACGCAGGGAGGAATTAACGCTATGAACTAGAACGTCAAGTTGTGAGGGGTTACGAGTTAAATCACTGTTTTCTATTGTACTTTTATGTACTGAGGAAATTAAAGTTGGAAGAGCTTCTTTAAAACTTGCTACAGCATTGTCTGATAACATTCTGGTATAATGAAGTTTTCTTTCAGGTTTGATATGATCTGTTAGAGTAAGTTTAAAAGTGATCAGGAAATGATCAGACAGGATAGGGTTATGTGGAAAGACTGTTATTTCTTCACAGTCAATGCCATAAGTCAGCACAAGATCTAAGGTGTGGTGACCGCGATGGGTTGGTCCCTGCACATTTTGAGTAAAGACTATTGAGTCTAAGATAGTGTTAAAAGCTGTATTTAGACTATCACTTTCATTATCAACATGAATATTGAAGTCTCCGACTATAATGACTTTATCAGTGTTTAAAACTAAGTCAGATAGAAAATATGCTATCTGATCTAAAAATTTAGAATA
Source organism: Apricaphanius iberus (assembly GCA_028564705.1). Lineage (NCBI taxonomy): Eukaryota > Metazoa > Chordata > Actinopteri > Cyprinodontiformes > Aphaniidae > Apricaphanius > Apricaphanius iberus. Next base: position 1,089,252 of record JAPXFQ010002260.1, read on the forward strand.
AGGGCCTGGTGGACGATATAAGACCACGAATAAAAGTGGCTTTACTGCTTTGTTATGTGTATGAGGAAGGCTAAAGATTAAATGCTCAAAGGAACTGTAATTATTATTTTTTTGGAGATTAATTAGTAAATCTGAATGAAAGATGGTGGCTACTGGCTACACCACCTCCTCGACCAGTACTTCGAGGGACACTAAAGTTTAAGTAGCTAGGGGGAGTTGACTCATTTATTGTGACATGGTCCTCTTCCTGCAACCAGGTCTCTGCAAGACAAAACAAATCAATATTATTTTCACAAATTAAGTAATTTACTAAGAGTGTTTTTGAGGGGAGAGATCTTATGTTCAGTAAACCACATTTAATTGATTTATTTTTCTGTTCAGTCAGAGTTGTATTTATCTTTATGAGATTTTTATACTTTGCTCTAGTAGCATTAACTTTTAAATCATTAGTTTTGGGCAGTGGACGGGAAACTGTCTCTATAGGGTAGTGGGTGGGTGGCAGTCCCTGATCCCTGAGCTAGACTCTGGGTTGTCACGGCAATGGGGAACTAGAGATAACCCTATCAATGTTCCTGGAAAGAAGCGAAGCTCCGTCCGCGGTGGGATGGATGCCGTCTCTACCTAACAGTCCAGGTTTTCCCCAGAAGGCCCCCCAGTTATCAATGTAGCCCACATCGTTTTCTGGACACCACCTTGACAACCAAAGGTTAAACGACAGCACACGGCTGTACATGTCATCGCTAGTACGATCAGGCAGGGGACCAGAAAAAATTACAGAGTCAGACATCTTTTTGGCAGCCCTACACACCGAAGCTACGCTAATTTTAGTGACCTCCGATTGCCGTCGCCGAGTGTCATTGCCACCAGCATGGATAACGATCCTGCTCTACCGCCGTTTGTCCTTGGCCAAAAGCTTCAGATGGGACCTAATGTCCGCAGCTCTGGCCCCTGGAAGGCATTTGACTGTGGTCTTTCGTGTCTCTGGAGCCACGTTCCTAACTATGGAGCTGCCAATTACAAGAATCGGCCTCTCCTGCTCGGCGGATGCGTCGCTGAACGGGGCGAACCTATTGTTCAGAGAAAGGGGCTGGAGGTTGGCCGCGGGCTGGGGTCTGGCGCTAGGCTTCCTACGAACCGTCACCCAGCTCGCCTCAGATCCCGGCTGCACGGGAGCTGTTGGAGGACGGTTAAGGGGTCCTGTCCTAATTGACTCCGCGCTAGCTAATGCTGGGCCTGGCTGTTCTACAGCACGGAGCCGGGCCTCTAGCTCAGAAACCCTCGCCTTCAAGGCTACAAAAATGCTGCACTTAATACACCTACCAACTTCACTAAATGAGGCGGAGGAGTAACTAAACATCTGACAGAGAGAGCAGGAGAGAGTAGGAGGTTCAGAGAGAGACGGAGGAACAGGAGACAAAGCTGCCGAAGCCATGCTAGCCATGAAGCTAAGCTAACCTAGCGGTACCTTACCGAGCCCAGAAAACCAGTGTAACGCTTAAGAGTCCCAGAACGCAAAGAACACCAACAGAAAATAAATGTTTTAATGTGTTTGTGTGTTAAAGCAACTCAGAAAAACTTCTGGACAGAGAAAATTAGATTAAATCAAGAGAGAGAGAAACCCCGACTTGCTACAACCGAGTGAGTCACCAAACAGGAAATGACGCGATACGTCTTACCAACGCAGTAAAATAGACTCCTATTTTAAGAAACCTCAGATTTTATTGGCAATTTGCCCTATTATTCAGCACACTTTAGCGCTATGACTTTTTTTAGTCATTATGGTTGGGGGCTTTCTTAAAGCCATTTTGAATGTAATTTAATGTGAGAAATTTAACAAACAAGATGGACAAATTTGTATTTTATTCTAATCTGACACATTAGGATCCTTGTGGGGGCAAAAAAAGCAAGCTGAAGTAAAATAAGACTGGATTATTTTTTAGAATTTCCCCTTGGTCTGTGAGTTATGGGCTTTCAGGGGAGCCCATCTCCCTTTCAGGGGACCCGAGCTCCCCCTAGCTCCCCCTAGCTCCCCCATAATTCGAACCCTGGCTGTGACTTGAGGTTGCTGAGTTTCTGTAGTAAATTCAGGAAATCTGGTTTAAGAATTCCAGATTATCTAAACTGTCCCAGCATGAACAATCAGCTTCTCTAGCCCTGGATTTAGCTCAATGATTGATGGAATTGTCTCAGAAATATATTTCACCGTCGTCCGTGACTAATTAATCACATCAGTGTTGTGGCATATGTATTCAGTACCTTTAATCGAACCACCGTGAATAACAACCACTCTCCCTCTGGGCTTTTTCTTTCTCCGGTCCGTGTGGCATGGTTTACTTTCAACAGGTGGTGGTTTCTGTGGGGTGGAATGTGATGATTTCAGAGGTGCAAAGCTGTTTTTTAAGAGTAATATCGGAATTCCTGGTGGATTCAGATCTCTTGTTTTTGTTGGGGTTTCCCTCGACGTTCCTTTCGAGGTGCGATATTCGGGGTTGTTTCTTGTTGGTGTGTCCTTCGACGTTCTGTCCTCTTCTTCTTCTTGGGTTTCTCTCATCGGGGGAGTGCACTGCTCTGAATTGGGAGTTCTTCCCGATAAACACTGTGTGTTCAGAAGGGTCTTACTCTGCAATTGTGGGCATAGACCTGCCAGGCTGTTGATTGCGGTATCCCACTGGGAGCATGGCCAGATTATCATTGCAGGGGCCCCTGGGCACAATGTGTTTAAGGGCCCCCCCCCCAAAAATAATTTTTTAACGGCCCCTCATATAACCTAGACATTTCACAACATTTTGGTCTTCTCACAACATTGTCAATAACTAATTCATAACTAATTGTTTCATAATCTAATCACAAACACACTCATTCATACCTGATGATTTTTCTGTCCTGCATCCCCCCTTCTCTCTCTCGTCTGCTGTCCTCTGTCTTTTTGCCTCTTTCTCTGCCTGTCTCTCTTCCTTTCAGTGCTCCTTTCTCCTCTTCTGTCTATAATAACAAAACTTTGATCAATAATCTGTAGCGTCTCTTGGGGGTGGTCGAGTCCTATGGTCAAACCCCCACAAGAAGTTATGCAGATCGTTTTACCAAGTACAAAAGTTGGTTGTAAAGCATAAAATAAGTTTATAACTCCTACTAAAATATTGGAATGGCATACGTCACATTCACGCTCTGTAGGATAGAAGTGTGTAGCCCTCTAATATCCTTGTTAGCCCCCAGGACAAAACAAATTTTTTTTAAATGAAATCTAGAGATTAAACATATGGGATGTCATCTACCTGTGGATTTTAACATTGTTCAAGGAATCTGAGAGGTTATAATGGCTTAAAAGGGATTGATTTAAAGATTACACAGTTATTAAAAAGTTTGCAATGGTAAGAGATCTAAATTTTTTATACATTTATAAGAAATGTTTTATTCTTCGCTTATATTTATATAAAGTGACATTTGTAGTGTGTAAATGTGTGTTATTTTGTGGCCCATATATTTTTGAAGCTTGACTATTAAATTATTCACATAAAATAGCAATCAATGTAATGAAACTCAGATTGTATGCATCAAAAAAATTTGTTGCTAGCATTAAGTGCTGAGTTGCTTTGCCCCAGTATCATGCCAGAGACGCCACTGTCAATAATAATGTATTACAGAGACTCACGTATATTTTGAGACACACATACCTGTACGTGTTTTTTTCTTTCTCTCTGGTCTCCGGCCTTTCCATCTCTAAAGGATCCTGTCTCTTTCCTCCTCTTTTTGACTCCTGCCTCCTCTGTTTTGCTCCTTCTTCCTCTTTTTTAATCCTATTTTTGACTCCTGTCTCCTTCCTCCTCTTTGTCTCCCTCCTCTTTTTGACTCCTTTCTCCTCTTTGTCTCCCTCCTCTTTTTGTCTCCTGTCTCCTTCCTCCACTTTCTGTCTCCTGTCTCCTTCCTACTCTTTTAGTCTCCTTCCTCCTCTTTTTGTCTCTTTCCTCTTTTTGACTCCTGTCTCCTTCCTCCACTTTCTGTCTCCTGTCTCGTTCCTCTTTCTGTCTCCTTCCTCCTATTTTTGTCTCTTTCCTCTTTTCCTCTTTTTGACTCCTGTCTCCTTCCTCCACTTTCTGTCTCCTGTCTGGTTCCTCTTTCTGTCTCCTTCTGTCCGCTGTCTCCTTCCTCCACTTTCTATCTCCTGTCTCGTTCCTCTTTCTTTCTCCTTCCTCATATTTGTGTCTCCTCTTCCTCTTTTTGTCTCCTGCCTCCTTCCTCCTCTTTGTATCCCTCCTCTTTTTGACTCCTGTCTTCTTCCTCCACTTTCCGTCGCCTTCCTCCTTTTATGACTCCTGTCTCGTTCCTCCTCTTTTTGTCTCCTCCTTCCTCTTTTTTAACTCCTGTCTCATTCCTCCACTTTCTGTCTCCTTTCTCGTTCCTCTTTCTGGCTCCTTCCTCCTCTTTTTGCATGGCTTAAAGTTTTCCGGCACCGTGCCGGAAATCCGGCGTGAGGGGAAAAAAAGAAGAAGAAAAAAAATCACCTTTATTATTTTTTTATATATAAATAAATAATGATTGCTGTCATTTGGAAAAGGTTCAAGTGTGTTCTACCAATTGTATGAAAGGATTGCGTGTGTTTAGCGCAACAAAACAAAGCAAATCAGGAGTAGACTGGCGCGGGTCCTTTGGCCAAGGTTGTGTTGTGAGCGAGCACGTGATCGCTGCACGCGCGGTGTTTGAGTCAGCCAGCGCAACAGCTAGCACGAAAACCACACGAAACACGTTTTCCAGTGGAATAGAGCACAACTTTTTGAAAACTGGGGAAAATATCGCCGTGGTAGACGAGGGAGTTAAAAATAAATGGCGCTGGTCGTGGATGGAGGAAAAGGGCCGACATGATAAACCTTTTGGCAGCTGGTGTAGAAAATTGAGAGAAGCTGGTGCTAGCTTCTGCGTACTGTGGTCCAGGAAGCTAATCTATGCTACAAGTGGCAAGAAAGTTTTTCGTCGCCACGAACTAGACAGTCGTCACATTGCAGCTGTCCGTTCTCTACCTCACACAACTACGCTACCAGGAGCGACCACTACCAGTGAGACCCCTACTTCAATGACGGATCGCGTCTGTGATTCAAAAGTCCGCCTGTGTACCTTCATTGCAGATCATGATTTATCGTTTACCATTGCTCAACCACTGGTACGACTTTGTAAAAAGGTTGCGGAAGACAGATTGGCACTCTCAAAATTATCACTTTCAAATCAGCAGGCAAGTTACACTAACACCCATGGCATAGCCTCGCATTTCAAGAAGTGCCTTACAGATAAATTAAAAAACGGCAAATTTTCCCTTAATGTTGATGAAGCTTCTACACAGTGTATGGACAAAATTATGAATATATTAATTCGATACTATGACGAAGATACTAACAGAGCAACGACTATACATTTAGCAAGCAGGAAAGTAAATATAGCAACTGCTTCTGTTCTAAAGAATGAATTGGACGATGTTTTGCTGTCGTATGGGTTTTCGTGGAATCAAGTCATCAGCATTTTGATGGATAACTGTGCTGTGATGAGAGGCAAGAAGACTGGATTGGAAACCCTGGCACGGAAGGAAAAATAAATAAAAAGGAGGAAGGAAAAGGAAAAAGGAAAAACAGGAAGGACACGAAGGCAGGAAAATCAGTTTCTTCTCGACATCTTCGGTGACACCGTGCATATCGTCTCCAATGCTGCAAAAGCCCTCATGAGTACATTTGGTTCAGAAATTGAAGAGCTTGCTTCTGATCTCTTTTATGACATTGAAAAGTCACCGAAACAAAAAGTGATTTTTGCGGAGTTTGAATCTCTTCTCCATCTTGCCCATAAGAGCTTGATCCGACCGATTGGGAGCAGGTTCCTACAAATGCTGGACGTGGCCAACAGACTTGGTGAGCTTTTGGATGCACTTGGGGTTTTCTACTACCACGTCGTGGATAAAAATGAAGAATACAAATACAGGTAATTAATTCATTTATTACATAATTGTATTGTATTGTCCATTTAAATTGATTTTCATTAGCTTAAACAATAAAAACGGCACGAGGTTTTGACATTTCATTTAGGGTTATTTATTTTTAGTCCAAAGGAAACATGCATAAAACTAAAATGTTTATGTATAATTAACATACGAGAAGAGGGAGGATGAAGCCTCTGGCCTGCCCAATATGCGTGTATGTTTCATGCCCGACACCGTTGATGCACATCAAGTCCTGCTGCGCGCTGTAGTTTGGGACAGAATCGAGCTGTTTCTGTCTAGACGGCCAGCTCCAGCACAAGATGACGCTATCTCACCAAAATACACTACCTGATGGGGTCGAGTGTCCTCGGTGAAATAGTGTGTTACACACTATAATACAGTTTCATAATATCATTTTGAGCATTTGTCCAAATGCGCGAATTGAAGACATCAGAGACAGATGCCGAGGAAAGAGCAGGGTCAAAGAATAAGCACTGGGCACATGTTGCGGACCAGCTGATCATCATGTTTTGTGGAAAAAAAAATATGGGCTATATTATTTTTATTTATAATGTAGTGAGTAAACGAAATTACGCATTAAAGCATATATACTCTGTTTTTGCTTTGGACTAAAAACGGAAAAACATGATTGTGTTTTAAGAACTCAGTTTTATGGATTTGATATTTCTATACTTTTATTGAAACAAAAAAAACATTCAATGCTTTGATTTTTTTTATTTGGTCTAAAAGAATGAACAGACAGTTATGAGCCTGCATTTCACTATTTATCTTTTCAAAATGGGGATTAAAATTAAAAGAATTTGTCATGTCAATTGAACACATGATGTATTGAAAAATAGATCAAATACATGAATTAAAATGTAACAGTTTTTGTTAAACAGAAACATTGAAATTCTATTCACAGGCTATTGAGAATTATCAAATGGGCAGATAATAACACATTTGTGTGTGTGTATATGTGTGTGTGTGTGTGTGTGCGTGCGTGCTACAGAGAGCTTCTTAATCAGATCTTTGAGAGAAATAACCTAACACTTGAGGAAAAGGCAAGAGTAGAAGTTTTGCAGCATGAGCAGGCCATTGCATCCAGAACCCAGGCAAACCAGATCAGGAAGGCTCGAATTTCTGTGCTAGTTACAGAGTTTGAGAGAGTCACCATCATGATCAACTTATTCAGAGGTATCTTATAATATGAGTCAACTATGTAAAATTGTATTTAAGAGCGGTACATTCCTCTTTGCCTGTCTCATGAAATAGGTGATTTAGTAAGTGATAAAGAAATTTCAGTCTTATCTAAATTGTACAATATTTTAATAAAGTATATTCTGATTTATAGCCTATATTAATAGGCTATATTTTGACACTGACTTTTCATGTTATTTTTCAGGCATCCTTCCAACCTTTCAGGGCTTCCTGAAAAGGCTGCAACATGAGAAGCCTATGGTCCACATGTTGCATGTTGAAATGGTGGCCCTTGTGCGAGAGCTTCTCAGCAAGTTTCTAAAACCAGAGGCAATTCCACTGAGTGCCACAGAGCTCATTAATGTCAATGTGAACAGTACCGATTTGCAGCTTCCAAACAAAGGACTTTCTGTTGGACAGTTTTGTTATTCTTCCTTGAAAAGAGCTCGTCTGAATAAGAAAATATGGGTTGGCAACCTATACAAGTGCCTAAGGGATGGGTACATAAAATCAGCTGAGTTTCTACAAAAAAATCTACCTCTTAAAAACACTACCATTGCTTCACTCTCTGCTCTCACGCCAAGCCTTATTCAGTGTGAGTCTGTTAGCAGAGCTTTTGTATCACTAGGTGAAGCATTACCTAATGTTGTTTCCCCAGACGAGATAGGCAAACTGGAGAGTGTAGTAAGAGCCTACCAGATAGATGTACACTTGGTACCCCTTGCTCAGAGCTACGTTGAAGAGGAGAGCAGGGTGGATGTAGACTGGTGGAGCCACGTCGCGTCTCTTAAAAATCAAGACAGAGGTATAAGGTATCCTATTCTGATGAATTTGGTTAAGGCTCTACTTTCTGTATTCACTGGCCCCCTGGTGGAGGGATCCTTCAACCTAATGGATGACATCATTGAGGCTGACAGGTTCTCTTTGAATGTGGAAACCTATGAGGGCCTTGCAGTTATTAAGTCGGCAATGAAAGCCAGGGAGTGGACTGCCTCTTCTATGATCATAGAACAGCCTCTTAGACGGTCCTGTCTGTCCTCTTACCACAAATACCAGTTGCACTTACAGACGAAAAAAAGTACAAAAGCATTAAAGCAAAAACAGGTGAGTGAGGCAGCTTTGCTGCAGTCAACAGAGATGACAAACAAACAAGTGGTTCAAAGGGCAAAAAAACCCTCTAAAGGCTGCAGCCCCTCTGCACCAGCTACCTCCTCCTCTGGACCAGCCAGACAACTTTCCTCTGGACCAGCTGCCTCCTCCTCTGGACCAGCCAGACAACTTTCCTCTGCACCAGCTGCCTCCTCCTCTGGACCAGCCAGACAACTCTCCTCTGGACCAGCTGCCTCCTCCTCTGGACCATGCAGTTTTTTCCCTATATTTAATTGTTCAGACAAAGTAGCCTCCTCATTAAACCCTTCGCCCAACATGTTAAAAAGAAAGCATACAGATAATTCACACCCTAAACAAAATAAAAAGAAATGAATATTTCAAACAGTACTGTTAGCATTTGTGTTTTGTCATATTTTACCAAATCAGACAAAGTCTGTTGAAAGTTAACACAGGTGCTTTATGAAGACACACAGCACAAAGCTAATTTGCACTTTAATTTCATTTATTTGTGTTGAATGCTTAATGTTTAATAAGTAGAATTGAAAAGTTAAGGTTTATTATATGTATAAGTTTGAATCTGGAAGTGTTCTTGTTGCCTGATCCAGTGTTTGTTTTAGTTTTTGTATGTCATATCTGATGTCTAGTTTGGATGTTTAATCAGTTTACACATTTATAAAATGTTAGTAATAACATCAATAATAATTAAAAAAAGAAAATAGTATATTCACTTACTGTGATGTGGTATGTTTTTTTGTTTTTTTTTACATTATCATACAAATCCAAACTAGGGGTACTTGCAGAAAGGTCTTGGGAAGGTGAGGCTTTACATTTAAGTAACAATTCAATAGTCAGATGATGTATTTATTGCCAACAACTGATGTTTATGATAAACATCAGTTGTTGGCAATAAATAGATTTAAATTATATGTATGAGCGTATAAAGGCGATTATAAAAAACGCTTATTAGTGATCATTCTATGATTCATAGAAGTTCAGGCTCAGGAATTTTTTCAACTTTAACCCATGTTTTTGTTTCCTTCCTCCTTTTTTTGACTCCTTTCTCCTCTTTCTGTCATGGCTCCTCTCTTTAACATAATTTTATCCTATTTAACGTCTTACTGCCTGTTGATCTCCTCTCCTGCCTTTAGAAAGAATGCCTTCTTGCTTTCCTGTTAGTAAATTTGTTTACAATGTCATCAAAGTCCAAATTCCTGACAAGCTCAGATTCGATGGCCATCAGTGACAATGCACTGAGCCGCTGTTGAGTTTGTGTAGTTCTGAGTTCATTTTTTATTCTTGCCATTTGTGAAAATGATCGTTCCCCTTCGCAATTTGTATCTGGTAGTCCGAAACATCCGCAGGGCCACAAACACATTAGGGAAGATGCATGTCCCTTATTTGTGCATAACTCCCACATAGAGCTTTACATGCATCTGCACGGCAACTCCAACACGTGGATGACAGTGATTTTAAAGTCAAATCCACCTTGATGTCAGCATTATTAAAAAATCTATTCCACCTATGAGTTGAACCTGCACAAAAGGCATATAAGGACTGCACTAGGTCAAAAAAAGTGACTTTGATCTTGGCAACTGGCTACTATACTGTCGACACCAGACACCACAAGATTGAGAGAATGTGCAGCACATGGTACATAATGGATTAAGGGATTCCTCTTTTTCAAGCGAGCCTGCAACCCGTTATAACGACCACACATATTGCTTGCATTATCTTACTTAAAGGAAATTTAAGTTAATTGCTTTATCTGAAACATGGATAAAGAAAGGCAAGGAGGTTGATCTGAAATTAAAGGGCTATGATTTATATGTTACCAACAGAGCTAATAGGACTGGAGGGGGAGTGGCCCTCTATATCTATAATGAATTGAAATGTAAACCAGTTAAATGCATGACAACAGCCATTAATGATTTAATGGAAAGTGTAGCTGTAGAAATAGAATTAGAATAAAATGGGAGTATTGTTGTTGCATGTGTATATAGAAAACCAGGATCAAAAGTGGAAACCTTCATGGATAAATCAGAAGAAATGATTTATGGTCTTAATAACATAAGAAATCTAGTAATTTGTGGAGATTATAATATTGATCTTCTAAAGGTAGATTCACAAATACAAAACTCAGATTTTTTAGAGATATTATATAAAAATGCACTGTATCCATTAATAAGGAAGCCTAGTAGAATAACCACAACTAGTGCAACTTTAATAGATAATATCCTAACAAACGTTTTAGAGAATCATATTACTAATTGGTTGATAATAAATGATATAAGTGACCATCTGCCTATATTTGCTATATTTGACTATAACTTGCCTAAAAAAACAGTATACCAGCAAATATACAGAAGAAAAAGGACTGCTGATCATATCAATAAATTTAGGAATGATTTATTAAAACAAGAGTGTAAAGAGGTGGACACAGATGATGTAAACATTGTTTATAAATCTTTTCTTAAATGTTATCTTACTTTGTATAATAAGCATTGTCCTGAGATCCCATGCAGATCCAAACAAAGGCAAAACAGTAAATCTTGGATAACAAACGGATTAAAAAATGCCTCTAAAAAGAAAAACAGACTTTATAAGGAGTTTATCAAATGAAGAACAGAGAAGGCAGAAAAACGCTATAAGAAATACAAAAATAGGTTGACTGATATATTAAGACGAGCAAAAAAGGATTATTATAATAGAATGTTGCATGAAAATAAAAATAATATAAAGGCTACATGGAATATTCTGAACAACGTAATTGGGAATAAGACCAGATGAACAGAACTACCTAAATATTTTTGAAAAGGACAACAGGGTGATTGAAAATAAAGAAGAAATGGTCCATGAAGTAAATCAATTCTTTGTAAATGTAGGACCTAGCTTAGCAAATGAAATACCAATACCTAGTGAACAGCCAGAGGAAATATGGAAAAGGGAAAATAGGATTATGCAGTCAATGCATCTAGGTGAGGTGACTGAAAAGGAAATATTAACTGTGGTTTATAAGCTAAAAAAACAAGACCTTAGTATGAAAATAGCTAAGGTAATACCTTTCTTTAAAACTGGAAATAAACATGTTTTTAATAACTATAGACCAGTATCTCTCCTTCCTCAATTTTCCAAAGAGTTTGAAAAACTGTTTGTCAATAAATTAGACAACTTTATTGAAAACCATGAATTATTAAATGAAAATCAGTACGGATTTAGGACAAATAGGTCTACAAGCCTTGCTATCATGAAAATTATTGAAGACATTACAAATGCAATAGATGGAAATAAATGCACAATAGGAGTGTTCATTTATTTAAAGAAGGCATTTGACACTATAGATTATAAAAATTCTCATTTCTAATTTATATACTTATGGAATTAGAGGAGTTGTACTGGACTGGTTAACCAGCTACTTACAACAACGACAACAATATGTTGAGTTTGAAGGATACAGGTCAGAATGTATGAATATTGTATGTGGACTTCCACAAGGCTCAATTTTAGGACCCAAACTTTTTATTTTATATATAAATGATATTTGTGAGGTTTCAGAAATGTTACACTATGTATTACTTGCAGACGACACAAATTTATACTGTTCAGGAAATGACTTGAAAACCTTAGCTAATATTATTGAAGATGAAATGGTTAATCTGAAATTGTGGTTTGATGTAAATAAATTATCTTTAAATTTGAATAAGACAAGGTTTATGATATTCAGTAATAGAAGATAGGATGAAGTCAGCTTATCAATAAACAATATAAACATTGAGAGGGTGTCTGAAATCAGATTTCGGGGAGTTACCTTAGATGAGAAATTGACATGGAAGAGTCATATATTGCATGTAAAAAATAAGATGGCAAAAAGTGTATTTATTTTGAATAAGGTTAAATACAGTTTACTGTATAATACAATGAAAATGTTATAATGTTCGATTATTTTGCCTTATTTAAACTATTGTGTAGAAATATGGGGAAATACATATCATAGTAACACTATGCCTTTATTTATTTGACAGAAAAGAGCCATTCGCATTATGTTCAAAGCGGGATATAGAGACCACACAAAATCACTCTTTGTTAGGTCAGGATTATTAAAATTTAAAGAAATTGTGGAATTACAAACTCTATTAGTGATGTTTAAGGCTAGAACCAAAGCTCTTCCACAGGACTTACAAAAGTTATTTGTTTTTACTTCTGAAGATGGAAATCACAGACGGCAGTATGACTTTAAACATCCAATAGCACGAACAAACCTGAAACAAATGTGTTTGTCTGTTACTGGAGTAAAAGCATGGAATTCTCTAAGGAAAGATTTAAAAAGTTGCAAAAATATTTTGGAATTTAACAGGAGTTATAAAAGGAAAAAACTTGAATTATATCAAACTGAATTTTAATTTTGTTTGTATATGATCATTGTAAAATGTTTAAAACAAATACCAGATATGTTGGAGTTTGGTTGATGGTGGAGGGAAAAATACTAATGCCATCCACTATTTATGTTTACAAAGGGGGCAGATAAATATAAGAATATTATTCTTCTATCTGCTCCTTTCTGATCATGGAAATGTAAAGGTAAACTGGAAAAGTGTATGTGCCTTGTACAAAAAATGCATTTTCATGAAAGGAATGAAGAGAAAAATGAAATGAAATATGCCTGGCCTCTGCAGTTTGAAATATCCAGGTTTAAGCTGTCAAGCATGGCCAGAACTATATCAGCCAGACTCTCTCCTGTGTGACTTTGAATTGGTTCAAAACCAACAAATCTCTCAATTATTTTCCCGTCTTCACTCATAAATCTAAAAATGAATGTCAGCTGGTCAGTGACAGATCAGGTGTGGAATCCACAATAACAGAGAAGTACTTTGCTTGTTGTATCTCTGTAGCAATGGTAGCTTTGACTTTGTTACCCATTTGGTTAATTAAGTCTTCGCATATGGTGGATGAAAGATAGGATGTGCTGCCCCTGCCTTTTTGTCCGAACCTTTTAATGTGCTCACTAAGAAAAGGATCAAACTTGGAAATCAACTCCAAAATACCAAGAAAGTTACCATTGTGTGGTGATCCAAGTATTTCATCATCACCACGGAAAGGCAGACCTCTTTCACCTAAAAACTGAATAACAGTGACGACCGCCTGAGCACCTCCCGCCAATACCGCTTCTCCTCCTCCAGCTATTGCACTATTTTAGCCGTCACTGTTCCGCTCCCAGAGGCTGATGAGCGTGGTCACGTGGTTCAGGATGTTTCCAGTCAGAGAAACCGCTAATGAACTGGTTTTTCTTAGTTCCAAACAGCATACAGGGAAAACAGAATATATTACCGGTTGTCGGTGAATATGTGATCCAGTCACGAGAAACACTTTCTCCATTTGGGAGGTGACAGAACAGGAGCTTGTTAGAGAGAGAGCGCAATTTACCAACCAAGCCCCCATCTCTTGTTGATGCCGGATATCTGCTTGCCCGATTGTCAAAAGTAGCAGCTCCACGATCGATCAGGATAGCGTGAGTTTTTTCATAATTTTTTCCCCAGAGTGCTGCTGGGTCACGTACCTGATAAATCCACTCTGACTTGTCGCTGGTACAGCTAGCTTCAGGTGCTGAGCAGCTAGTGGCAGCCTCATCCTCCTCGGTTATCTTGTCTGGACCGTTAATTTGCTCGCCTTCATCCACCGCAACTATTTCTTCCTCCTGATTTTCCTCTTTGCGTTTTGAAAAAAAAAATATCGATGGCTGGCATGCTTCTTATTAAACATGCCTCCTTCTCATCTTTGTCTCTTTCACTCTTTCGTTTAAAGTAACCGCTGCTTCTTTTTTCGCTCATCTCTGCCTCTACTACTAACTACTCCCACAATCCGCGCAGCGCAGTTATTTTTATAGACTCTGATGTAGGGGCAGAGTTTATTACTATGGTTACCAGAATTGCGCCTTACGAATTATGTAATGCTATTGGTTTAAAAAAAATGTCAATTCATCCTATTGGTTATATCTAATATATCCGAAATTTGATGTTATTTTTTTTGTCAACCTTAAGATTGCTTGCATGGGCCCCCTTGTGGGCGTGGACCCCGGGCCTGTGCCCACAAGGCCCATTGGGTAATCCGGCCTTGCCTGGGAGTGTTGAATTGTTTTTGGCATTCTCATCAAAGCGTGGGATTTTTTTCCTCTCACACATTCTTTGTAGTAGATCCTGAAGAGCCTTGTCAGTGTGGAGGGTCATTTTGTAATCCTTAGTTTTTTATAAAGTAGTCCAAAAAGAAAAAAGCTCTGTCCCAGGGAAATCCGGCTGGTATCCTTATGAAATTGAGTAATGTGCACAAATTCACTATTGAAAAACTCTAAAGTAAATAATTAAAAAAGGAAGGGGAAGCAAGAGTGGGAGGGGAGGGGAGGAAAAACATGTTCTTCCTCTCTGACAATCTGCAGCAACAGGAAATCAAGGACCCCTTCAACGCACCTTTGAAACACAGCTGGGTCGTCATTGTGGCCAAACTGGGAGGCGGACCCACTCGCACAAGCCCCAACGAACGCTGAATGCAGTCATGTGTCTTGAACTCTCACCAACAAAACCCTGGTTGTATGCATTACCTTGTTCAAGTAAAGAGAATCAAGAAAAACCCCGAGAATTATCCACCAAATTTTTTCTTAGATATCTGCTGCTACCCATTTTCTTACCTTTCCATGATATTTTGGCTGTATCTCTGTGAAGTGGGGTTTCTTGTGAAACCCCTCTATACAAGTTAAGTTGTCTTGTGACTTGAGCAATCCAATCACGTCTGGTCTCTGTTGAAAAATTGAATATGCTTACACAATTCTTTTTCTTTTGAATCTAGTCTTGGAGTCATGACAGCTTTAATTCTTGAAGTAGATAGGATTTACAACTGCTGCATGTGCAGCCTGCATAATTAAGGTAGTGATCGGTTTGTGTCACCTGAATCAGAATTTGAAAACAATATAACAAGGAGGATTAAAAAATATGGATTAGAGGATTAAATAAGTATTCTCTTAAAAACAAATACATAGTTATAAGGACTAACCATGATCAAAATATACCTCACAAATCTTTTCTTTGTTGTCATTTGCTGCTGGAATCCAGGCTTTTATTGGAATGTCTGTTGAATCTTCGTATAGCCCACAATTAGGGTTCTGAGACCGCGGTGCAGCAGAATCGGCCATGACAGGCATCGCCAGTTCATCTGCTTCAGCGGAGCAGGCAACCCTATTGTTTTTCAAATGTTTTGACATTATTATTTTTTTTTTTCTGTGCTGAAACAAATTCTGTAGGATATTTGGTCCGGTACCCACACCACTGCCCAGATACAGATATTCAAGGAGGTACACCTGTGGAGGTGTCGCTGTGGTAAAAAAACAAAACACATTTTAGCGTATAACTCACAAACTGGATGTCACATTGACTAAATTATAGTGGGCAAAGTTTCTTTGAAACATTGTGCAACAGATAGGATGATTTGTTTGATGTTTAATGGAAGAATTTATTATTTCTACCGAGCCACAAAGCTGGCTTAAAACTAAACAATCTACCTGCGTAGGATATTTTCCCATCGACCCAGAAATTTGCAGACCTCATCTATGTAAATGGTAAATGGCCTACATTTGTATAGCGCTTTACTCAGTCCCTACAGACCCCAAAGCGTGGAATTACAAAAAGTTATCACTTTTTCAAATCAAAATTCTGCTCCATTAGAACATAACGCAGAAGTAAACCATTTTAGCGCAAATAGCGTAATATGGATTTGACCATAATTCTGAAGACGTAAAAAATGTCAATATTTCCTTTAAAGACCTAACTACAAATATGATAATTAGGGTATATACCAATTTTCATCACAATTCTTCTCTAGGAGGCTCTGTAAGTGAAAAGCTTGTTATATAAAAAGTGCTCTTTGGATTTTCACTATTTGCAAGATATACGTCCAGGACATAGGATATCCCTGTTTCTCTGGGCCAGCCAAAGCTGAAAGTTTTTTGTTGTTTGATTTTTATGTTGATTTACTCACCCACTGGCAATCAGCGTATATTCATAGAGCCAAGGGGACAGGAGTTTGGTGCCTGTAACAAGGCATGATCTGCCCCATATCTTCTTCATTTGTCAATGTTTTGTTATTAAACATTAGCACTACTCCTGGAATAGTACTCCCGTCAGAGTTCAGAACGTCTCAGAAGTGTTTATTTGTTAGGTTTCTTTTTTTTTTAGAGGCAATAATACAATTAGGCCTACACTATTGCGTGGTTACAATAACGTCATTGCCGTGCTACATCCCAGCTGTTGCCTGAGCAGGACTTTCACTCTGGGCTCTACGGCGATCGGATAGACAGAACTTGCTACTTCAGACATCAATATGGTTCGTGTTTATGTGTTTCCAAATTTCTTTAAAAGAATGATCCACTGGACTAACTTTAGCTTCTACGGGGCCCCTTTCTGCAACTTATGCAGACTATAGCTGTAATGGCGGCAGGTGCAACGTCATTGAAATCCCAGGTTAGTGCAAGTTGGAATCAGTTTCATTAAAAGCTTATTAAAATAGTCACTAGATGCCAGCCACTCTGTGTTACTAATCATTTGTTTTATTTAAACAAGATTATTACACTTATAAGTGGAACAATTTCTTGCAAATACATTATATTTATAAATACATTATAAATAAATTATTTTATATTAATGCCTAATTTCATACATTACACAAGAATAATGGCAATTCCAGCACCTATCTGTCTATGAAATAAGATTTACTGTACAGAATGTAGTCTGTAATTTCTAGAATACTTAGCCTAAAACCATATAGGCTACATAATGGGGAATTTGAATGTATACACAAATCAGTATAATTTTGCCTTTTCCCCTGTTTCGAACCAGGACTTGTATAGAGATGAGGATTCAAGGTTCTTTTGGGATAAAAACACAAACAGAATACAGTTACAAAATTCTATTCAGACTATTTAAATAGCACAATTTCACAACAGATGTCATCTCAAGTCAGTTCACTACAATTATGCAAACCTTAAAATCAGTTAAGTTTTCTATTTAAAAAATCCAAGCAAAATGTGCATCCGCACGAGTAAGATAGAAATCAATATCACACCTGTCAGCCAGAACCGGCCCACCAGCAATAAAATCCAACCCAGCAAATATTTTGTATTTTTCTATACATTTGTTTTCTTATTTATGAACTTTCTTTAGATTCTGTCATTAAATTAGTAGTAAGCCATTTGGGAATGTTTTCTGAAAAAGTTTAAAAATAATGAAAAAACAAAAGCGATAGATAGATTAATACTTCATTGAACTTGTAAAGGAGAAATTAATTTATCCAGTTCTACCACATTAATAATCAGATAGATTAAATAACGTATTACAGGATTAGGAATGGGTACCGATATCTGGTGCCAATAATGGCACCAGTTCTGACATAAAAGTTAGTAACCAGACTGAAAATCAGTGCACATGTTGTTGCTTTATTTCGGTTCCCTATATCACCAGTAAGGTAAACATGCCTGTCTGTTTTGCAAAAAACTGCTGAAAGTTAGGGATGTCAAAAATAACAAATTGATGCAGATCGATTCCTAGAATTAACTTTTTTAACACAACACATGCAGAGAAATGTTTATATTTCAGCTCGCATCACATCAGCTCTCCTTCCTAAACAGCCAAACTACAGATTGTTGTGCAGCAGCATGGGTTTGTGATCCTGACGTAAGTATTGTAGAGGCAAGGCTGTGTTTTTCCCCCTTCTCACTTGGGGTAATGTTCATGTCTGGTGTGTGTTTTTGGGCAAAGCAATGAGTGTGTGTGGGTCAATGGAGCTGACTGATTTTCTAATAAATATCACCTGGATCTGCCGTGATTCTTGTTGGTTTGTTTGGTACAAAGAGAAGGTGAAACAGGGTGCCAATATTTCTCTTGACAGCAAAGATTCACATTATTGAAGTCCAGTTCTGCAGGTATATCAACAGGAAATTAATACCAAATGATTGGTTTTATAGAAAGGGCACAATAAATTCCGTTGAACAGCAGTAATGACTCTTATGTGTCCTCTTTGGATTTAGCGTGTCCAACAGATCCCTACAATGACGGATTTCTCCTGCTCTGAGACCTGACCGGCAGCAGCCGTGTTGCTTCAGTTGTGCCTGAGTCACCACGGGTGTGGTTTGTAGCGGCTGAGGTGGCTGCAGTTGGAATAGTGTGAATGTAATCATGTTTGGTTATGAGCGGTGCAGAGCCCTTCTTCCTCTGGCCATGACAGGATAGAAATTGGAGAAACATGATTTGTTGGTAAAAATCAGCAAGCCACTCATTGGTTCTTCTAGGCAAGCCAAATATGGTAAAAAATTATCTGTAACTTGAAATTTGTTACTTGAAAACTGAAACATGAAACCAGAAACTTAAAACCTGTAACTTGAAACATGTAACTTGAAACTTGTAATTTTACAGGTAATTTGACAAGTTACAGGTACAAAACTAAAGTCCCAATTCTAACGCCTTAAAATTGCTTGTAAATCTGTTAATATTTCATTGGGTTTGAAGTATTTTTATGTAAGATGATCACTCACCTTCCATCTGATAGTATAGACAGCAGCTCTTCAATTAAGATGACCGCTACGCTGCAGAATCCCGCTCGTGTCATCTAGTGTTTATATATTTCTATGGCTGCACTCATGAGAGCATTATGACAAAAATCCTGCTGATAGTGGAAGGAAACTCAGTCATCATGAACTTTTTTTAAATAGAATTTTAAGGTAAACAGGTGACTTTTCCTGTTTGTTTTTTTCAGTTTTAACCTAACTATCCTATGGGATTTACAATAGGAAGAAAACAGTATTTTTTATATATATTTATTAAATACACCTTTGAAAAGTCAAGTTTGTTCTCGGTGTACCATCTGACAGTATTTCAATACATTTTGGACTGAGCATGTACTTTTAGTGACTATTTCTGACCTGGCTTCTGTTCCACAGCTTATCCACCACATTCGGTGTAGCAACCCGTTTTAGTGTCTATTGCCATCTTGTGAGTGGCACAAAGCTACTGTTTTCCGAAAAATACCACAAGTTATGGGAAGAAAAAACAGCAATAGGCAGAATGTTTGTCGTTGACAAGTTTACGGACGTTAGTTTGATCCTTTTGGATGTAATTACACTTTATTGATTGAGATGCATGTATTTTAAGTGAATTGTTTTAGACCTAGTTTCCATTCCACAGCTCATCTGCCATCTTAAAAGTGACAAGCTATTTTAGTAATAGTTATAGTTTTGTAAATGTGCTGTCACATACAGTGCCCATAAACATTTAACATTATTTGCAGTATTAAGAGTAAACATAAAACTTATAATAGATAATTTAGGACACCACAACTAGCATTTTAAAGCTTGAAATATATAAGCAATTGGGGAAAATACCATTATAGAATAAAAGCTGTTTTGAGAAATTTTTGAATAATAATGAATTCAATTAAATAAAAATGCTTCATAAATAAAACCTATCATCATTTTTTTAAAATTAAATAATGTTTCATATTAGTAAATGCATTTTTAATGAAACATTAAAAACATTTCGTAATAATAGAGAACAGACGTATGTAAATTGAGTTTTTCACAATTTCATTGTCACATAATTGTCTATTATTTATTGTGTAGACATTTATATCATAAGGTTTTATTTATTTAATTTATTTTGAGCACTTTGGAGTTCCATAATGAGCAAAGGATTTTGGGCTGTTGATATGAACACAATGAATTCTGTTAAAATTCAATTGTAAAAATTACAGGAATGTATGTATTACAGCAGCTACCAATAAGGTTAAAGTCTGAATGTAGGTAGTGTTGCGGATTTAAGGTAAAATGCAGCTATTTGGCTATTAATGGTTATGGGACCGCTTATGGCAGTCAATGAGATAAATAATTTATAAAATGTTATTAATATCTGTGGCACCAATTTTTTCCAGGAAATATTTAATTGTCAAATATCTATATCAGTCTCATAATCTGAAGGAGTGACTTATTTACCGTCTATTGAACATGAAACCTTGCTATATGTTTCTGGAACAAAATAATTACTGTGACTTTCAAAAATACAAGAGTTTATTTACAAAACAAGGAAAAGACAGGCATTTATTTAATTAAATTTTAAGACTTCTATTTGGATTGATTACACCAGTAAACAATCTAATGCCAGTATTTTGATACAAAAGGAGTCTCTAGCACGGCTAATCTTCTCTGAACCAATCTCTATTTGAACACCCTTGATGGCTTATAGGTTGAATGGAGATCTGGGCCAAACACGTGGTCTTGCCCTAGCGCTGGGCTAGCGGCAGCCACGGGATGCTGTTTAGACCAGTTCTAGCATGTCTATTAAAGATTAAACAAAGAAAATAAAGTTCTTGTTGGATTGAGCAGCTCAAATTGCAGGATTTAAAGCGACTCTTTGCCGCGAACAGTCTTTTATAATACAGATTATAGTTTCAGGCCGAGGCCTGGTTTACCCAAGGATAGCAGAATGAAAACGTTTACAAGTTCACAATAAAAAGGAAACACCTTTAAAATTAGTTTTCATAACTAATTTTCCTTTTTAAAGTTTCAAGTTTGCTCCATGGTCGAGGGTGAAGGGGCAACCGGGCGACGTTAGCCAGCAGGATACCCATGGGTTGCTAAGCTAGTAAGGCCAGTAGCGCCGGAGGCTTCGGATCCCTCTCTCGCTCAGCTATGTAGCGTAGTGGGGATGCAGTTAGCTCATCCTCCGATTTGCCAAGCAGTGATCAGCACCAACTTTCTTTCACTAAACAGTGCCTTTTGGTAGTTTCCAGCATGGCAATTCTTGTTGGCTCTGTGGCGGGGAATGAATGTGGCTTTTGCTGGTTCAGGCTCGACTGCATGCGGCTTTCAGCTCCCGGATCCCACCCCTCCCACTTCCTGTGGAGCTAGAGTGCAGATTAGCGCCACCCATTGGCTGTGTGTGTGACCCAACAGTAGTGTTTCTTTTACAGTGTTTAAAGTGCATATCCATGGGTTGCTAAGCCATAACAGCAGCATCTATGTTGGATGATGTTAGATGTCCCTGGTTAAAAATGTTATCTACCAATCATGAAGATAGCGCCACAGCTTTTCAACATCTTTTCATAATAATGTTTTCTCTTCTGATGGAGAGCTTGGAGGGGCTAAGTAGAGATGGAATTGATGGAAATAGGATTTAAGTAACACTCATAGGCAGAACCTTTTAGAACTCAAGGCTGTCCGGCAAATTAACAACACTTTTGATGTACGAAGACACCCGGTGATATGCAACTGACGTGAAGCAGGGAAGGAAATGCATTAGGATTGGCAGGGCAAGAGGCCGACTTGGTCAAATAAGCGAAGAACCGTTTTATAACTGCTTGCAGTTCTAATTTCTATTGTTTTTCTGCATTCTTTTTCGAAGGCAATAAAAAAGAAAAACTTTGTTCAGACCCCCACCTGGCTGTACAGTCGACTGCACAGCAGGAGTGAACGATTTGCTCCGCTGATACCTATTCCAGAGATGCAAAACCATGGAATTGTTGCATGCAGTCAAGGTGTCTCGACGTAAAATACTGCTGTAAAACCCTAACTGCTGCTTAAATGATAGTGCTTCATTTAAAATGCTAGCTATTTTCCTTCATCCAGACAAGTTTTTTTTTTCATAATGCCCAAGCCTAAGCAAGATCATTTTTAAATTTACTGGTTGTTGATTACGAATGTTAATGGCACCTCCACCACAATTTTCTTTTTATCATATCTATAAAAATTAAGTCATTTTACTGAAAATGAAGAATCGTCCATTAACAAATCTAGGTGAGTTTGTTGATATTGGCAATATATGCACTTTCTTTTGTGTATCTGTTATCAGAAAAGCTGCAGAGCCATAATACCAATAATATATATATGTATATTTTTTTTCCCACCCTCATAATTTTACCTTTTTAGGCCACAGTGGCAGCCTTCGCAGCCAGTGAAGGTCATGCCCACCCGAGGGTGGTGGAGTTGCCCAAAACAGAAGAGGGCTTGGGCTTTAACATTATGGGTGGGAAAGAGCAGAACTCCCCTATCTACATCTCTAGAGTGATCCCTGGAGGGGTGGCTGATCGCCAAGGTGGACTAAAGAGAGGAGACCAGCTGCTATCTGTCAATGGAATGGTAAGATGTCTATGAAGTTACCCAGAGTCTTGGCCGAGGTTAGGTTGTGAGTGCACAACCTAGATGAAATCAAAAAATAAATGAGACACCAGTATGACTGATAGGAAAAGCACATTGCTGTCAGTTGTGGTGTTTAAATCTTGCAAGGTGTTTTTTTTATACAGAGTGTGGAGGCAGAGCAACATGAAAAAGCTGTGGAGCTACTGAAAGCTGCCCAGGGGTCTGTTAAGCTGGTTGTCCGCTACACTCCCAAGGTCCTGGAGGAAATGGAGGCTCGCTTTGAGAAGATGAGGAGTGCCCGGAGACGGCAGCAACACAACAGCTACTCGTGAGACTCCTTGTTAGTCTTCATTTCACACATTTATTACTGTATGCATCACTGAATCAAGAGGTATTTCACACAATATAAGTCAAAATGCAGTAAAATTATAGGAAAAGTCTTGTTTGGAGAAAGCTCTGTAAAAACTAGACACCCAAGACCTCATAGCTTAAGGAAAAATATAATTTGGACAGCAAAGACAAGATATTTCACCAGATTGCATGGAACAAAACATAACAGCACAAATGGCTCACGTCAGTTGTCAAGCACGGTGGTGAAAAGCTAATGGTTTGGGCTTGAAAGGTGTCTTCACTCCTTTACCGTGTAATTGCATTTGTAGTTGCAGATCATAAATCATTAAAAGTGGGTCGAAAAATGGGTGTTTTCTCCAATCTGATCTGGTATGGCTCTCCAGAGTCTCTGCAGTAAACTTTTTTTCTTTAACCAAAAAGATTTCTTTCCTAATAAACGTTTCCCCTTTCTGTTACTCTCTCCAGATCTCTGGAGTCCAGGGGCTAACTCATCCAATACCTCTACACATCTTATCGGTCCATGTGAGAGGAGCTAATAGGAACGGAATGGAGAAAAAAACAACAAAAAACAATGTAGTCTGTTACCTGAAGCCAACACAAAAAAATTTTCTTCTTCTTCTATACAAATTCTGAGTAAATTTATTGTTAGAACATGGCTGTACTAGCACTATTCTATAGTGAGAACTCTGTGTTTTTTAGCTTCAGAGACTGTCTTTATTGTATATCTCAAAGCCAGTCAGTTGATCCATGTCCTTTTTTTAGGTTGTGGCGTGCTCATCAGTGGTTTTCACTGTCTGTTTGCAGTTTGTCATTGGAGAAAAGGAAAGACTTTAGCCTTGTCCATTTTTCTATTAGATATCTTAGCTACGGGGTAACCGTACATTGTCGTGGTTGTTTGATATCAAATATTGCCTGGAGATTTTTCCTCTGTTTATCTTTGTTTACAGATGTTGACATATTTCCCCACTACAGTAATTCTAAGTGTAGGCCTGCTTCATCCTGAGTCTCTGTAGCCTTCCAGAGTAGCCTGGTTGTAACTGACATTTGTCATTTCTTATTCTAAATTAGGTGAAAGCACTCTTCCGCCACAGAGAACCAGAACATTCCTGGAGAAAGATCTTTTACAAATGTCTCTTTGTGACTGTAGCCTGACAAAAGAACATTCAATTCTATTTATTGATATTGCGGCAATTCACAACAAATGTTTAGAGAGAAAAAATATGTCCAATTGTACAGATCTCAGGCCATTTGTAATAAAAAAAAATACAGTTTTCAGATTACATCAAGACATAGACTTGTAGCATTCAGAACTCCTGAATGAGCATGGAGCAACAGTGGATAGTAGTTCCTCATACAGAAAACCTGAATGTGGCTCAGTTTGAAAGACCATCTAGCTCAACTGACTGGGGATCTTAAATGACAGTATACAACAAGGGTTTATCCAGGAGTACCTTCCAGATTAAAAAAAAATAAAAGTAAATGGGAGCAGCAGCATGTCCTATAATGACTTCATCTAAGAGATAAACATGGTCACAGATCAGTTCTGAGAAAGTTTTCAAGTCAAAAAGAATGAAAGAGAGCACATACAGTACATTTAGTCATAGTAAAAGCTTAACAAATAGCTATGTCAAAGAGAGAAACAGCATGTGTTCAACTCTGATCTAAAAAGAGGCTTAGTCTTAGTTTTACTTTGTTGCAAACTAAGACAAAAAACAATTTTGTTGACAATGATTGTTTTTTTAAAGGGATTCAAGTTGTCATTCACAGATAAAATAGATTTTTTTAATATCAATTCAAAAGATAAAAACTTGATCAAAATTATTCTAACTTTGCAGACAGTAAGGAAAGTTAGGAAAGGAAATAACAGTATCGGCATTTTTCCATTTGTACTCCAACATCTCGGAAAAAAAACACAAACATTTGTTTCCTTTGGAAATTTAGTTTCCTGTGAAGAGGCAGCATGCTTGAAGTCCACCAACAGGTTTTTTCCCCTTGGATTAAGATTAGTCTCCAGGTTTTATTTTGATTGGGAACGGGATCATAGCCAGCCCAAAGCACAAGCAAACTAGTCCACTGCTATGGGACCCCAAATCATAAGGGGCCACACATAAATGCTTGAATATTAACCATTCCCTGGATATTAACTCTCTATTCGGTGAATATGTTTGATGGTTGCACTTTAGATGAATTAAAACATTTTAAATAGTTAAAAAAGTAATATTTATGGTTTATATATTTTTAGGCACTTTGGTGTTTTTCTCTGATCAGAGGAATAGTTTTCATAACTGTTCAATATCCACAACATTCAGTCATTTGTGCTCTTCATAGAAGTTTCTAATTTATTGTAAGAAACTGCAAATGCTTTTGCAAATCAATTTTTCAATTCATTCTTTGCTGTCCTTTATATTCTCATTTACTTATGTACAGCTGTCAAAAATAAACTACACTTATGAAAACTGAATAGTCATTCCCTATAAAACTTAAAGGGACTAATTTATTAAAGGTTTGCACTTGTTAAAATGGCCACAAATCTCACAGGAGCGCAAAAACATGCATCAGGTGATTTACTAACCAGGGTCAGAGAGCATTGCATCTGTTAAATCCACAGCAAAATGCACACAATCCATGTAGCGCTTATTCCCTTGATGAATATGCAGTGAGGGTGTTTTGGTCAGAAGGTCATAATATTGGGAGGAGGCCTGCAATTAAGTAGGTCTTCCACACTGTGTCTAAAAGGCATGTCTTAACTTTGGTCAACCACGATTCAACCAGGACAATTAAACAAGTTTATAACTTTATAACTTACAAAAAAAAATCATTCACAGACATTCAAGTCTAATAGCTGGATAACAATAACGCTGTAATGGCCACAAACCTGACAGTTAGGTTGAAGTTTCCGTTTTTCCAATGACGCATAATACTGCATGCTCAATGCGTCTGCACCTGCTGTTTATTTGTTCATTTATTTGGATTCCTACTAGTTTCCAATGAAGTGGTTACTAGGTTTCCTGGGGTCCAATTAAGAAAAATACAATAATCATGCACAAATACAATTTTAAATATATATAAATATGAATTTTTACAAACAAAATTAATAAATTTCAGAATACATACAAAAGCCAGATGTAATTAACTTGTAAAATTTGGAAGCGTCACTAAAATATCTAAAACATGCTGGTAGAATAAAAACTAAAATTAGATTTTAATACTTTTTTAAAGAATATATGCCATTTAATTATACAATATTTTAGGAAATGTATTCAATCTCTGAGATACTCTGTGGACAGCAGATTTCTGCTGGAAGTTTATGTTAGCACATATTACCCTTGATTTACAATCACAAAAATATCAAGTGCAATGGATGTGCATCTAATCAGATTAAATTAACTCTTTGTGAAATGATTGTAGTTGACCCCTTAGTATATTTTTGAACGAATATGAGTAGGTTTTGCTGCACCTTGATATTTAATAGGGGTCACAATTAAGAGTGGTGCATTTCAACCATATTAGTAGAATATGGACATCTTAGGACTAGGCGAGCAACATTGTTTTGGACAAGCTGCAGCTTTAATAAATCTAACTCTGACCCACATGGTTTAGAGAGTGACACATGTACACCACATGCATTAAGGCTATTTTTGACAAACAAAAATATAATTCATATAAACATTCTAGTCTAAAAGTAATGAACTCTGAGAGACACAGCCTTTACATGTATGCCTCCCAAATTAAACCTTTTTTCTCAGGTAAATGGTAAATGGACTGAACTTATATAGCGCTTTTCTAGTCATACTGACCACCAAAGCGCTTTACATTGAAGCCACATTCACCCATTCACACTCACATTCATACACCGACAGCCAACATGGCTCGGTAGGACAATGTTTTTGGGGTTAAGGGCCTTGCCCAGGTGCACATCGACCTTCCATTTCCCCAATGAGGAGTGTTTTATGACCTGTGATGAGCACTTGGAGATTACACTAGGATTGAAAGTTTGGCAGGTTCAGGTGATGCAAATGCTTTGTGTTCACTGTTCCTCCTTGTTGGTCAACAAGCTGTATTAAAATGTTAAATGACTGAAAGAATCAGCCTCATCCTTTGATGAAGATTTTTTTGAACTATGTCCATCCATTATCGTCCACTTACTGTAATGTAGGGTTGGGTTTTGAAGGCAGCAGCCCAAGCAGAGAAACCCAGCCATGCTACTTGGGCCAACTACTCCAGGGAAATCCCAAGGCCAGACAACCAAGAAACATAGCCCCTCTAGTGTGTCCTGGATCTTCCTCTGGGTCTTCTCCCAGTTGAACGTGCCTGTAACACCTAATCAGAGAGGCACCTTAACAGAACTCCTGCAAAAGCCTTTTGATTGAAAAAAAATTATTAGTCTTTTTAATAAGAGGAGACAGAATTTTGAAGGCGTTTAAGTATTTAATAAAAACATGTCTGGCCAGAAACATGGAGGGAGCAGGTTTACCATGCATTCCTTAACGTATCCCTCCTAACTAAACCCTTAAATACATCTCAATAATCACAATTTAATCTTTCAGTACTTCTACTCAATCTTCCTGTTCAGCGCCTCTTCTTAGACTGGGCCCCCAACTCCAGCGAGGCAGCATCACATCACCTGGATAATAGAATGCAAGTACTGTCACTACAGTCAGTGTCCTATGAATATCCAGCTGCACCTCCTTTAAAAAGTACAAATTCAATGGGTAGCTAGCAAAAGAACAATTTCCAAACTTTTTACAAGGCTTAGTTGTATAGATGGTTTTCCGTTTCACGAATTACCCATGATCCTCTGCGCCGCACCACCATGTTGTGTGTAATGTTCATGTTTTCCACCTGTTAATTTTTTTTAGACTCTTTTGTGTTGAGAGAATGATGACAACTGCCTTCAAACCTGTCAACAAGGTGAAGGTTTTTTACAGGTACACATTAGACAATGTTTGCAAGGCAAGGTACGATAAAAAATTACATTATATCAAAGGAAAGGATCCATTCACAATGTCGAAAGAGGAATGATCGTATAAACCTGATGTGTTCCCTGATATTCAGGAAATGGACATTGTGAAGTATCTCATCCACACTGTTTTTGCGTACACTTTTGACTAATTAAAAGGAAGAAAGTCACTGGAAGCATACAATTATTTTGTAAGTGGATGGGTACAAGAAATAAAACATGCTGCCATCGGCGAACGGTGTGTTTTGACAGCCCGAGTGCGCCATTCTCAACGTACCACAGACCCCTTTCTGGTGCCCTGGTTGATAGCGGAGAAGAGCAGCAGCGTGATTTGTGGACATTGTACATGCATGGCAGGACTGGGTGAAGTGTGTTCCCATGTTGCGGCCCTTTTATTTGCCATTGAAGCAGCAGTGAAGATGAGAAACAGCAAAACAGTTACACAGGAGAAAGCCTACTGGCTACTTCCATCATCTATCCAAAAGGTAACATGTTCTGTGTATATCAAATGTGTTTTAAATCTGTGTATTATTTGTTCAATCAAATTACAATGTGTAAACAAACAAATTCAGCCAGAAACTCATTTACAAGATGCTAGCTCACGTTGTCACATTGACGGTTCACATGCTGTTGCCAGGCGGCTGATATCTGCACATTCCCTATTATATAGTACATATAGTATCATTCTCTAAACAACACCATCTGGGTAAAAAGCAAACACAACGCTCCAAACTAATGTAGTGTAGGAGAGATGCAGAGGCACGGAGCGATTTGCCGTAGGTTTAGCCTCCGTCTCTGGCTCGACCAGCTGATGTGGCTGGGCAGAAGAGGTGCTTTTTCGCAGCCAACACCTCTCAAGGGCTGTGTTAGCAGTACCCGCGGAATAATGCACAACCTTTAAAAAAAATCTATAAAAACTATCAGGACATTAATGGAGCATAGTGGGACAACTTCCTTTTGGCGAAAACAAATCAAACTAAATTGATGATAAAAATCAGGCTCCCAGTCAAGCATCAAAATCAACAAAAAAGTAAAAAGAAGCTGGACACTGTATTGATAACTGGAGACACCCCTGTCCCATTGAAGCAGAGAAAACTCCCGGATGTGACAGCTCCAACTTCAGAGGAACTAAGTATTTTTTATAGGGATTTGCATGAACTTAGATCAAAAGAAACCGGTGATTTTGTCCTTACTGCCAAATTATGCACAAGAATATCGGCCAGCATCACATTGAAGTACCCCTCGGTACTTTCAGAACTGTTTGATGAAAATTACATCAACACCGAGGATGAAGAGCTGAAAGCAAAGTGTGAAACTGTATTTGATGAGTTGTGTGTAACGGAAGAGAAAGCAAAAAACTGTGAATTAGATAAAAGAACACAAGCAAATTGAATACTATGAGCAGGTAGAATTTCAGATTCAAAAATCAAAGCAGTCTTGTAGGACTTCACTTGACAAACCATCGTTAAGTCTAGTAAAATACATGTGGTACCCAATGAGTAAATGAGAGTTTTACAAATTCTGCTACGCAGTGGGGCTGCCAACATGAGAAAACTGCCAGGGAACAATACAAGAAAAAGATGCAGGAATTACATGTAAACTTTGAGATCAGAGACAGTGGCTTGGTTATAAATCCAAAGTATCCGTTTCTTGGTGCATCTCCAGATGCAGTACCTTCCTGTCATTGTTGTGGTGACATTGTTGTTGAAATTAAATGCCCATACTGCCAGAGGGACAAATCCGTAAGTGAAGAAATAGACTGTCTAGAAAAAAACAAATGGACAACTTTGTTCAAAAAGATGCCATGCATACTATTATCAAGTGCAGTGCCAGTTGTTAACAAATACCGAATGCTGTGACTTTGTTGTTTGGACTGAAAAAGGCTTTTTCACAGAGAGAATATGTTTTGAAGAAAACTTTTGTGCTGAAGTGGTGATGCGTGCACTGCTTTTCAAATATGCCATTTTAGGTGAACTGATAGGAAAACAGTATTCCAAACCAAATGTGTCAAAGTCAAATTCAAATGAGACACAAACTTCAAATGGCATACAAACTTCAAATGCCATAATCATATGTGTTTGTCAGTCTCTTTACAGGGAGGGTGATGATGATGTTATTGGTTGTGACTCAGAGAACTGTCCATACAAGTGATTGCATTTTGCATGTGCAAAGATTAAGAAAATACCAAAAGGGAAATGGTTTTGCACAGAGTGCAAGACGAAAATGCAACAAAAAACAAAGAAATGTACATGTTAAAAAAAAAGTATGATAAGCCATTACGGGGTGAAACACTGTTTAATGTAGGTCTTGATGAAATTTTGATATTAAACATTACTTTGGACATGTTGAATAAATACAGTGTATGTACATGAATATATATGAAAATGTATCCACTCCCTGTTTTTTATTTCATACAAACATATTGGAAATGTACTGTATAAGATTGTACTTGTCGAGACAGCTTGTCAATTTCTCCGACAAACAACTGAAATTCCTTTGGATCGATAAAATACATAATAAAGGCCGGTCTAGAATACATATACAAAGATAAGAGTAATCAAATACCTAGTTTTGTTTGCAATAACAGTTTGCAGTTTATATATAAAAAAAAACATTACATTACATTCAGGAGAAATAAAGAAATATTACAAGTACATTTGAAGACTGCAGATCTAGAAGGGGACAGCTTTTAGGTAGCTCCGGTCCCATTTTCTGAGATGGAGCCCAGTCATGGTTTGTGTAGTCATAAAGATCTGCCTTCTGTTCTGTAATATATGTAAAGTCAAAGACATAAAATATTTAATCTTTAAATATTTCATGTATGTATGTACCATATAAAATGAATTGTATGAATTATGTTATTTTATAGCATTTACTGAATCACTCTGATATATTTTAATCCAGATGTATTTCATATACTTGCCACATCTATAACCAACACACAATACGCACATTTTATTATAAATGTACAAGTTTATACGAGTGAATGTTTACAGTTTAACTTTGAATGTTCGTTTTAGTGTGGAGGGAGGAGGGGTGCTGGGATTAGCTTAATTCCTATGAAACACAGTCATTCATTCTTAGGCCAATTTGTTACTATGTCAAAATATAGAACGTATATAGTCGTTTTCAATCAATTACGTTTACACTTCATGTATGTGTGTGTACTCTGGACGTACAGCAGTCGCTAGTGTGTTTTTGCATCAACAAGGAGGCATTAGCTCAATGGCTAGGCTAACACAATCATCGTCATGTGCATGTGCATGATAATCATGAAAAACAACTTAGAATGAAAGGAACTCGTGGGTGGGTGGGTGGGGGGCGGGGGGTCAATTTACCTGTGATAAAATGATCGGAGCAGACTTTGTAGAGTCTTTTGTTTGGGTCAGGATCGAAGCCCTCTCGGTTGATTCTCGCCAGCCATAGTTTACGTCTCTCGTTAGAAAGCCGTTCCGTCTCTGTTCCTTGGTGAGAAATCACTTTTGGAAGATCAAAATACTGTCTCTTCTTCGTGTCGTGATCCGCACGATTGCTTCAGGATCTTTTCGTGATCCATAACACAAACGATTGACTTGCTTGACACACAAGATGGCGCCATATGGACTTTTGTGAGAGCTGGGACGTCGTCCTAAAACTATCTATTGAACACTTATTGAACTCCATAACATAAAATGAAGGTTAATAATCTATCTTAGGTCACAAAAATTTCAGTTTTACTCAAATAGTTTGAAGCAAAAATGAACACACCCCGCAACAAAAACTACTATTACTACTAATAAACTCTAGTATTTTTTTTTATGAGCACCGTGATTTTTAAGGACAGCACATCATCTTCTAGGCATGGAATGGAAAAGTTTCTGACATATTACAACATCTATCTTTTTCCATCTTCAAGAATAACCTCTTTTAGAGCCTTGATGGTGAATGGAGAGTGATTCTCAACTTGTCGCTTCAGAATTCCTCACAGGTGTTCGATTAGTTTAAGATCAGGAGACATACTTGCCCATTCAATCACCTTCATGTTCTTCCTCAGAAATGCAACACTAGCTTTAGATTTTTATTTTGGATCGTTATCCAAAACATAAACACTCAGCTGACAAATTCTCCAATTCATCCATCGAACAATAGTAATGAATATTGTAAAGTAGAGGTGTCTACACCACTACTTCCGCTAATGATGACCAATAATTTAAGTCCGAAAAAATTACTTTAACTGAATAATCTGCATTTGTAACGCATCAATACCTTACTATAAAATGGACTCAAGCTATACAGCAACCCAACATGCATAATTCAATATGAATATGGCGCTTTCTACTCACGTTTTACTGCTGATTGGTCTGATATTTGAATGATCAGATCGGAGCTATTTTACATGAAGATTCTCCTGCTATGTTTTTCTCTAAAATGGTATTGTTTTTAGGGATATAACTGAATTATCCTTTTTTCTCTTTCTGCATTTTGCGTCTCTTTTCATGGGGAGCCTAAGTCTCCTCCCCTTCCAGTCGGCCTGTGGGTCCCCAAACCGAAAACATAATGAATGGAAATTGATAAAAGTGATAAAAGTTATTTTCTGGTCTGCTTTGTCTTACGTCCTGAATCAGACATATGTTGTACTTCGATTTAAATGATAACTAATAATGTACATTTCGAATGTGTTTGACTAGTGATTTGGGATTTATTTGATAGTAAAAATTTGCATTTAAAATGCCTACAAATCAGAAGCCAGAAGACGCATATATGACACCATTTGGCTAACGGGAGCTAGCACTAGCTTTAGCATGTAAAACACCCACCTAGAGCTTGTAGAGCTTCTCCTCCATGCTTGCTCTCACTCCACCAACTGCTTTATCCCAGACATAGCTGCTACTTTCCACATGGTCAGATTTATAGTGTCTTTCTTTGTGTTTAATGCTCCTTTCTTCGGCCCGCAGGCTATAACCCTCGCTCTCCTTCTTCTGCTGTTGTAGTCCGCTAAATGTTTTCACACAAAACCTAAGGTCACTTCTCTGAACGATAGACTGTATAATACTCTAAACAACATCGAGCGTAGATGCTGCTAAGAAGTCTGGCTTCATTTTAATTTACAAAAGGATGGATTCGCAAAGTGCAACACCTGTGATAAACTTAGTGCCAATGGAGGATGTACGACAAATATGACAAAACACCTTCGGCAGCTGTGTGGTTTAAAGTGTGGTAACGAGTGTACCGTGTTTGATGTTTTGCACGTCGCTCTCCTGCTCCCGTCGCTTCCTCCACTTCAGACTTTTAACCGTCAGCCAGCAACTCCTCGTTGGAAGCGGAATCGGGTACATGAAAATTATGATTGTTTTATTCTTTATTCACACCGCCCCATACGTCAGCGTTAGCTGCGGCAAGATTACATATAAAGTCTATGGTGGAGTACGTCAGAGGTCCGTCAAGGGCTCTGCGTTGCGTTGAGTACGTTGGCTCCGTCAACGACGCTTGCGTTTCATACGGCAACGTACCAACGCATGCGTTACAGAAGTTCAGCAAGCTGAACTTTTGACGGATGCAACGGAGTTAACGCAGTGCGGCAACCAATCAAAGCGTCTCACAGTAGTTATGTCACTACACACATATCTTGAATGAAGCGTGTGCCCAGTGAAAACGTTTTCAACAAACGCAGATTTAAAAAATCACAAATAACACTTACCGAAGACAGATGGACAGGCGCTCCTAAAGAGGAACAGATAACCTGTAGTTGGTGTCCTGGTAGGAGATTTAAGCTCCGATGCAGCCGTAAAATTAGGTGGGGGACAGACGGAAGTAGCACTGAAAGCGAACCTCATCCATACGCAGCTCTTGGAGCAAATGGTTAAACTCCCCAAACTCAGAACGCATCTGAATAATGGGCGCTGATGCACCCTACCAACGTTGTCTAGCTTTATCTAGCAAACAAAGCCAAGCCACTCTCTCGTTACAATCCACCATAGGGCAGAACGTGTGGCAGCATAGGAAGCCCCGCCCATGCGTTGTTTTTTCCTCAGAAGCCGGCTATGGAAGCTAAAAAGTACATACGTCAAACTTCATCCATCGGATGCGTTGCTCGACGTATCCAACGGATGCGGTCTGAATGCAGCTTTAGGCAGGCTGCAGCTGCTGCTACGCTAACCGGCCAGAGACCCCAGCCAGCAAATAGAAAACCCAAGGAGAAAGCCGTCAGCGGAGCAAATTGCTGCATGCCGCAGAAAAGTAACGGTGTATGTGGTAAAAAGGCTGCAACCCCTCAGTGATGTAGAGTCACCCATTGAGGTTAAGTAACGTTAAGTAAATAAAATCAAGATTAAGCTAAATAACTTAGCTGGTAGCTACTTTATCTACCCCTTACTTAAGTTACAGTAACAGTTCAGGTTTATTTTTATTGACAGAACAACTAAAAATGGCCTGTGTAAAGGCTTTTTGAAAGGAATTCTTTTTTTGTTAGTTTTTCCTCTTCTGCACCTCAAACAATTGAAATTGAGAACAGTTAAGAACAGGAATCGATAAAGAGAATCGGAATCGTTAAAATGCAAACAATGCCCAACCGTATATATATATATATATATATATATATATATATATATATATATAGACGCTGGGAGAATGTCCTGTGGACAGATGAGACAAAAATTTAACTTTTTGCCAAGGCACATCAGCTCTATGTTCACAGACAGAAAAATGAAGCATATCTAGAAAAGAACACGGTCCCTACTGTGAAACATTGGGGAGGCTCGGTTATGTTCTGGGGCTGATTTGCTGCATCTGACACAGGGTGTCTTGAATCTGTGCAGGGTACAATGAAATCTCAAGACTATCAGGGGATTCTAGAGAGAAATGTGCTGGCCAGTGTCAGAAAGCATGGTCTCAGTCGCAGGTCACGGGTCTTACAACAGGAAAATGACCCAAAACACACAGCTAAAAACACCCAAGAAGGGCTAAGAGGAAAACACTGGCCTTCTATGATCCCTGATCTCAATCCTATTGAGCATCTTTGGAAGGAGCTGAAACGTGCTGTCTGGAAAAGGCGCCCTTCAAACCGGAAACAACTAGAACAGTTTGCTCATGAGGAGTGGGCCAAAATACCTGCTGAGAGGTGCAGAAGTCTCATTGACAGTTACAGGAATCATTTGATTGCAGTGATTGCCTCAAAAGGTTGTGCAACCAAATATTAAGTTGTGGGTACCATCATTTTTGTCCAGGCCTGTTTCATGCATTTATTTTTTAAATAATTCCGTTGAAGCATGGATGAAAAGCAATGTCTGACTTTCATTGGTCAACATTTATATAATTTTTATTTATTATTACTTTTGTCAGATTAAAGTTATTTCTGTGACCATTATGAGTTTTTCTTTGATTTAATGAAGGGTACCAACAATTTTGTCCACGTCTGTATATATATATATATATATATATATATATATATACATATTATGGCATGCCGTTCAGGAAAAATATTATATATTTATATTGATATGTTTGAATATATGGAATGAACCTTGAATATATGGAATGAACGTCTGAATATATTGAATCAACCTTGAATATATGGAATCAACCTTGAATATATGGAATGAACGTCTGAATATATTGAATCAACCTTGAATATATGGAATCAACCTTGAATATATGGAATGAACGTCTGAATATATTGAATCAACCTTGAATATATGGAATCAACCTTGAATATATGGAATGAACCTTGAATATATGGAATGAACGTCTGAATATATGGAATCAACCTTGAATATATTGAATCAACCTTGAATATATGGAATGAACGTCTGAATATATTGAATCAACCTTGAATATATGGAATCAAAGTTTGGCCTCAAGGATTATGGGTAATGTAGTAGATTAGTATGGCTGTCTGAATGCTGAAGTTGGCTTCCATTTATAATTATGAAAATGCCTAAAAGGTTACTCCAACTGATGTTTCACTGTTTAAAGTATCTATGTTTTGTAGTTTTTAGACTAGAGCAGATTAAAGCTGCTTGGATCAGTGAGAAATTAGGTGGAATCGCCCTTTGGCCGTGTCCCGAATCAGAGGCTAGAATCAGAAGCCAACTTCAGCCTCATGCTGGAGGAACCATGTTATCACTCGACACCACAGCTGCAAGAAGCAGCTCTGGATGTTCGCCTGGAGACCGACAGCTGAAATGGGTAAGTTTAGATATTTATATGATGATGAATGTAGATTTAGTATACCCGTATATGTGACTGTAAACACATTAAAACATGTGAACTGCAGTTAGCAGCAGGTTGCAGTTAGCTTGTGCTTTGCGACCTACAGTAGTTTGATGTGCTAACATCTCTGTTTTGCTTTATATTCTTGTAAAATCAGTGTAATTAGGTTAATTCCAGATAAATTATGTGGTGTTTGGTTTTTATCCAAATGTTGTCGATTCAGACGCTAACACATAAACCAAGGGAATAAATATGCTGGGCGTGCATCAAATGATTTTCAGACTAAAGACGGGCAGACTTTAGAAATCTTGCTGGAGTCTCTGCGCGCTCCCGCCGTCTTTATCGTTAAATGTAAGGCGATTTATGCCAGTGTTTTTGTTTGATATCATTGCAAATCCTAGTGTAGTCGTAGTGACATAAACAACCAACAACAAATAAAGCCGTTCTCGCTTAGGCGGAGCGCAACGCTACAGAGCTCAGCAGGGGTCCGGTGCAGAAATAAGATCATCCTGGATAGTTTTCAGCCCCTTTCAAAAGACAATCCTGCCATCAGTGCTGGCATTAATACTGCCCATCAATGAGCTTTCTTAATTACTTCAACTATACAGTAGCCTACTACTTTGTAACTGTAGTGCATGATGTAAATATTGTCAATAAATTTTTCGCTGCTGTTACAGTACAACCAAATTTCCCCATGTTGGTCAATTAAAGGATTATTCTATTGTATTCTATTCTGGTCACTCATAAGAACACAGTCCGTGGCAACAATTTGCCCAATCAGGCGCTTTCCCAATATATTATGTGGCGGTACAGTGGTGGTGTCCGGGCTGTTCATGTGCAGGGTTACATATCAAGTGTGAGACCGTAGAGTCTGTGGTAAACCGTAGAAAATAGATGGAAATAACTAGTTTTTTATCCCAATTGAAGCCCCACTCCTCATGACTGTTTGCAAGCCGCTCCAAACGGTGGCCGAACTTCACAGTCCCCATGAAGGACTAATCTGCTCCTCAGCTCTAAAGGCCTGAAGCTCCCAGACCTCAGCATCACTCCAGTTTACCATTTCAGATGATACAGTTTACGAATGCTGAAGGAAGTCCCCATGTTTACTTACATTTTACATAGTGTTGCCCACTAGGGCTCAGCCCACATTCAACACATCATCATGACATCACTCTCTATAACTATCAAGCTATATTCCCACAATGCCATGCCACCATTGAGAATTCATAAGACGCACTGTGCCAGTAATATTACCCGAATATGCGGATGATTAATGTTTAAGTAACGGCCAGTGAGTGTTCAGGGTCAGACTGACTGGCAGATAAACTAATTCGACTGAAAACTATCCGTTTTGAAATAATTAAACCACTTGGTTTAATTCAGTTTGAATTAAAGGCTGACTTTGTGAAACATGTTTTGGAATAAAATAGTTTTAATAAAACTGGCTAAAATATAAACTATATTTTTAGTGAATATTTACAATTCAGTAATGTGTTTTATAAATAAATCCATGAAAATTTTAAAGAAAAAGACAAATATTTAAATACTAATGAAACTAACTTTATAGAATTAATACAGGCGTTTACAGTTTCTGTTTTCTTTGATTTTTTTAAATACTGGCTTTTTTATTTACAAAATGCATCATTGATTATTGTTCTATTTGTTTTTCGGCGGAGTTGATAGGATCTTGGAGATAATCCAGGAACTAAAGGAACTGATGCTCTTTCCTTAGCAACATAAAATTGCATCATCACTTCTTTTCCAACTTTTATTCTTAGAAATCAAGAATATTTTTTTATGACCTCACTGACTTCTCTTTTAAATGTGACACTTTTCAGAATATTTTAAAGATGTTGTAAAGTACCTACAGAATATTTCTTTGTGAATAACCCTTACATACATAAACTGAATGAAATTAAATACATAGGTTCTGTAATTGTCATGAATTGAATTGTCAACCAGAAGTTAAATTAAAGGTAGTTGTTCAGTTAAGAACATTAGCATGACTTCCTGTGATTTGATTTCTTTTTTAACGGAATTCACAACTAATCATATTTGGTCAGTAACGGAATAAAAGTGCATAACACTTGTTTCATTGGTGGTTCACCTTTTCTGTCTTTTGTCCCTCAGTATGACGTGTCTGGGCCAACCTTCCCCTTCGTGTATCCACTACTTTTCCTTCTGGATTGGCACCTAACCGGGGAGCATCAAGGTTGATGAAGAGCCACAAGGAAAATCTTTGACCACAAATAAATTTTCATAACAAGAATAAAACATTCATCTATCTTTCACAGCTTCCACTATTGTTTTTTTCCCTGTATAATAATCTGTGCTTAAAACATTTTAGCAGTTAATTCTGATCTTACTTTAACAATAAGGAAAATGATTTATGAGGTCACTGGTGTTCATGGCTAACCAAAAACAGGTTTTTGTTTTAGTTCTGTGTTGTATTGTATCTGAACACACTTTTTAATCAGCACATGCAGAAATTCAACACATTAACCACAAAGAGTGGGATATGATTCTGTATTCTACAACTGGAAATTCAGCGATTTTTTTAGGTGCCTAAATCTTTTCCAAGTTTATTTTAAAGCACAACTGGACACGTAACAAAGCTGTTGCCTTTAAAAAAATGTTATAACGCTTTCTGCAGCATACATTCTGTCAATTATCGTAGCTAGTTGGCATGAAAAGGAGAAAGAGGAACCCAGTGCTCTGACATTGTGTAGATGAGTTCCTTGGGTTCCTTCTAATGCCAGACAATGCTAGACCTCATGTGGCTGGAGTGTGTCAGTACTTCCTGCAGAATGGAGAGATTGATACTGGACTGGCCCGTCCGTTTCCCAGACCAGAATCCAGTTGAGCTCATCTGGGGCATCACGTCGTGTTCCATCCACCAACACCACGTTACACCACAGATGAGAGTTGGTGGATGTTTTAGTCCAGGTCTGGCAGAAGATCCCCCTGGAGACCATCCGCCACCTCATCAGGAGCATGCCCGGTGTTGTAGGGAGATCGTACAGGCAGGTGGAGGCCACAATACTGAGACTCATTCTGACTTGTTATAAGAACATTAAATCAAAGTTGGATCAGCCTGTAATGTGTTTTCTACTTAAATTTGGAGTGTGACTTCAAATCCAGACCTCTCTGGGTTCAATTTGATTTCCATTGATAATTGATCATTCTATTTGTATAATTGTTTTGTCGACTATGTAAAGAACAATGTGTTTAATAAGAATAGAGTAAAAGAATCCTTTAATTGTCCCACAAGGGGAAATTTGGTCTTAAAAGCAGCAACAACAAAAACACATATACAAACTGAACAGGAAACAGAACAGAAAGAAAATATTTACATGTACAATACTTACAAAAACAGGTTAAGTACAGATAAGGTGTTAAACCCAGGTTGAGTGCAAACAGCAGGATACTTAAAGATGTTTAAATAATTAGAATTTTAGAAAAGTGCAGATTCTGCATTTACTGTGCCTTACAAAGTATATGTAAGTAATTTCCAATAAGTTAGTTTATAGTCTGTGAAAAAGAATGTGCAAGTTATAACAGTAGTAGTGTTCAGTTGATTAGTGCAATTTACTGCAGTAATGTAAAAATCTATGTTGGAAGCAGTATCGATTATAAAATCTGACAGCTGCATAAAGTAAGGACCTGTAGAAATACTCCTTCATGAATCTAGGATGCAGCAGTCTGTCACTGAAGGACCTCTGCAGTTCAACATTTATTTTAATCGTTATGGTCTAGGATGTGTCATTTTAGTGTTTATTTTATGAGGTTGGGTTTATGTAATCCTTCTTTAGTGGGTGGATTTCAAAATGTGCCATTTATTTATCAATGAAATAATGTTTCTTTTATAATCAGTATATTTAATTAAAAAAAGAGAGGATGCAAAAAAAATTAAACTATTTGTTATAATACCATCTTTACTTAAGTGAAGCAATATAGTTTGTAAATCCCAAGAGGAAAATTATAAAATTTGCTGACAAATTATAAGATCATTTTGTGATCATGCATATTGCAGATGAGTATCATAGCTCATCAGTAAGAAACACAGGGATGCTTTATGTCAGAGATTACCAATGGGGAAGAAAAAATCCATCCAATATATTTTACCCTTTTTCTATGTATATACAGTATAACAACTGGAGATAGTGATGCAAAGAAGGATTATTCATAAAATTAAAATAAATTATGGACAACCCTGATCATCCTCTTCATGAGACTGTCCTACAGCAACAAGCTCTGTGGTAAGGATCAGAGCAGACTACCTGCTGAGCGGCTGAGGTCATTTGGAGTCCAGGGAGCGCTGTTAAAGACCTTCTATGACCCTGTGGTGACTTCTGTCATTTTTTACATTGTTGTATGTTGGAGCATTAGTATATTGACAGCTGAGAGGAAGAGATAAGATAAACTCATCAGGAAGGCCAGCTCTGTTCTAGTACGCACCCTGGATCCAGTACAGGTGGTTGGAGACAGAAGGACTCTGGTTAAAATAACATCTCTAATGGAGAGAATCTCCCACCCCATGGATGGAAATGTTGCTGGATTGTAGAGCTCCTTCATTGACAGACTGCTGTATCCTAGATGCAGGAAGGAGCTTTTCTGCAGGTCCTTCCTCTCTGCAGCTGATAGACTGTTCAATCAAAACTGCTGCCAACAAACATGGATATTTACATCAGCTCTGTATGTTGTTCTAATCAACAGAACAACACCACTACTGCTATAAATTGTACCAATTTCTTTTTAAATCTATATATACTATCAGGTTGGATGTTGAATGTTGGTGGACAGCCATTTTCAGGTCTCCAGAGATGCTCAATTGTGTTTGGGTCAAGGATCTGACTGGGCCAGTCAAGAACGGTCAGAGTTATTCCAAAGCCACACCATTTTTTATTTTAGGTGTGTGCTTAGGTCACTGTCGTGTTGAAAGGTGGAGCTTCAACCCAGTCTGGGGTCCTAATTACTCTGGTAGAAGTTTTCTTGCAGGATGTACTTGGCCGCATTCATCTTTCCTTCAGTTACAACCAGTTCTGTCCCTGCAGCTGAAACCCCCCCCCCCACAACATGATACTCCCACCACCATGTTTTACTGTAGGGTTTTGTTGGGCTGCTAAGGAGCAGTGCCTGGTTTTTTCTCCACATATACCACTTACAATTAAGGCCAGAAAGTTCAATCTCAAGCAGATTCTTTTTATTTTTTTTCCCACAGTGACAACCATTGATTGTGGCCCCATTAACTTCATGTTAACAATAAAAACCTCCCATTTTAAACGTAAAATATGAAAAGTTCACCTACTGTGGCCTAAACAAGTCACAAATACCTCTATTCGCATGGATCTGAACTGCACATACAGTAGCCAATTGTTTTGAGTTTTGGACTTCTAAGGATTTAGGCCATATCCACACATAGCCGTTTAATAAAAAACCCAAAGATTTTCCACCGCTTCTTTAGAAAAAAAATCCAGATAAATGTGTTTTTCAGCACTTTCATAGACATGGCAAACCTGTAGGGGCAATAGTTCAAATCCTATCCACTCAGAGTAACTTTCTATTCTCTATATTCAGCCTGCAGCAGTAACAGAGCTCTAAAAGTAAACAAACAAAACATGCTTTGACAATTGATGATTCCAACACAGCTCTAAGGGCATAAATGCTGTTTCTGAGTGTAAATGCAGCTTGTGAAGTTACAGCACTTAAAACTCAGTTTTCATCCGTCCACACATAGATGCTGAAAATGGAGAAATAGCAGATCTCCAATTTGGCCAGATTTAAAAAAATGTTGGGTTTTTTTGTGCCGAAAATCTCAGTTTACGTGTGGATGACAGGCCAAATCGTAGAAAAATATCTCAGTTTTCTGAGATACCCAGCTACATGTGGACAAGGCATTAAATGTTCTGAAAGCTGAATCTGTGCTCCACTACCACACTGGAGACTGAAATACAATCATCATCTTATTTTTAACTGCTTCAGCGGGAGTAAGTTCAGTAGTAAGCACAACTTCTGTACAGGGTTACGGTTTTTGGAGCAGGACTGTGACTGCTCCAAAGCCTCCGTAAATCTTGAAACACACTGCTAGCTCATTGATAATGAGATGCCATGAAATTATGCACAAATGCTTCAAATGTAAATCTCTTTTTATTAATTTAGTTAACTGTATTCCACGTGTCTGCACGACAAACGGACAAATTAATCTGTCAAAATTACAGAAACCCTCCATATTTATCCGCTACTGTAATAACTGCCCCCCCCCCCAAAAAAGGTCAAATAAGGAAATAATCCCTGCTTTTCATGAATTGGACGATACATATATCTCTCGCTTTTGACAAAGTCCAATTTGTTTTCAAGGTTTCAAAAACAGGAAAATTCCTAATGAGAAGTTAGAAATTAAATAACTGAGATTCAGTTGTT
Source organism: Apricaphanius iberus (assembly GCA_028564705.1). Lineage (NCBI taxonomy): Eukaryota > Metazoa > Chordata > Actinopteri > Cyprinodontiformes > Aphaniidae > Apricaphanius > Apricaphanius iberus. The sequence goes on from JAPXFQ010002260.1 coordinate 1,131,591, forward strand.
GAAATAGGCAACTTGATGCCTAAATCATAAAGTTCATCTCAGCAAAACCATTAATTAAACACATAGTGAAAGGTATGATAATCTGCTACAATACCCATAATACTAAGGCCTAAGGTTTCATTCCATATATTCAAACTTCATTCCATATATTCAAACTTTCATTCCATATATTCAGACTTTCATTCTATATATTCAAACTTCATTCCATATATTCAAGGTTCATTCCATATATTCAAGGTTCATTCCATATATTCAAACTTCATTCCATATATTTAAACTTCATTCCATATATTCAAACTTCATTCCATATATTCAGACTTTCATTCCATATATTCAAGGTTCATTCCATATATTCAGACTTTCATTCCATATATATTCAAGGTTCATTCCATATATTCAAGGTTCATTCCATATATTCAAACTTCATTCCATATATTCAGACATTCATTCCATATATTCAAGGTTCATTCCATATATTCAGACTTTCATTCCATATATTCAAGGTTCATTCCATATATTCAAACTTCATTCAATATATTCAGACTTTCATTCCATATATTCAAACTTCATTCCATATATTCAGACTTTCATTCTATATATTCAAACTTCATTCAATATATTCAGACTTTCATTCAATATATTCAGATTTTCATTCCATATATTCAAGGTTCATTCAATATATTCAAAGTTCAATCCATATATTCAAGGTTCATTCCATATATTCCAACATATCAATATAAATATATAATATTTTCCTGAACGGCATGCCATAGTGTGTGTATATATATATATATATATATATATATATATATATATATATATATATATATATATATATATATATATATATATATATATATATATATATAAATATATATATATATATATGTGTATATATATATACATATGTATTTGTATGTATATGTATATATATATATATATATATATATATATATATGTATACGTCTGACTTTGATGACAGTAATGAAAATAAAAAACGTTTCTCTCCCTCTTTATTCTGTCATTACACAATACAAAACATATGCTTATCTTCATTGGTCTTAAATAAAAAAGGTTTATTCTGGTGTGACGTTCTCCTTTCTCCAGCATCGTCTTGTTTAGTTGTTTAGTTGTTGAGTGAAGACTTCTCTCCTTGAGGCAACTTTCCAGTTCTTCTTTGGGGAACCTTTAACTGGAAAATAGGAATTTGGGAGAGTCAACACAAAAATGTTTTATTAAGGCGATTAATCTTCTGTCAGTTCGTCCTATTTCCTAAAATTTTCTGTTTCCTTTTTTTATTTATATTTTCCTCATTAATTCTTCGTTCAGATTCCTTAAAACTTCACTTTATACTTTTGGTTGCTAATTAATCAAAGCTGATGAAATTATCAGTAAGGTTGGTTACAAACTTTTCTACAGTCAGATGGGTGCGTATGAGATGTGAGACATATATTTTACCAGTAATATTAGTTTTACTTCTACAGTAGCATTACCCAGTCTGTTGTAATCTAAATCAATGTTCTGTTATAAATGATAAAGTCTCAGTTAATTTACACAGCTGGGGAACACTGGCACAGGTAGCTAACATTAGCTAGCAAGCAAGATTTTGCTGGTGGACAATAAAGACAGAGTAATAATATATTTACAAAATTCAAACAATTTTGTAAATATTGTCCTAAGCAGGCTCGGAAAAGATGATTTCTGAAGACTGCACCCCCACACTGAGTCTTCCTCCGGGTCTCCGACAACACCTCTCCCCAGACCATCCAATCCTCCATGCTTTCAATAAAATGTTAAATTTTGAATCCGTAGTGTGGTCCTTGTTAGTGAACTGTTAAATTGTGAATCTGCAGCGTGGTCCTTGCTAGTGTTTGTAATCCGGAGCCCTATCTCTCAATAGTCTGGTTATTAGAACAAGAATACATCCCAGAGTGCTGTTGCTGTTTTGGTTTGTCTGCAGAGAGGACTACCGGTCCAAGATGGCCACCGCATTTCTTGCTTCCGAGTGGCCGATGCGGGGTCTATCCTTTATATATGTCTATGGTCCTATCTCTTGTATTGAAGAGGAGCTACTGCACATGTACAACTTTTGCTCACTACACTCCGAGTCGGAAAGAACATGGATGCTTTGAGGGCAGCAGCTGTCGAGGGGCAGGCTAGTCATTGTTATTGTTGTTAGCGACATAGCATCTTCAGCAGACCATCATGAAAAACAAAGCTATACATTGTATTGCACACATAGCAATGTAAAAATTGGTGACCAGATTAAAGCAGAACTGTAGTCAAGTATGTAAGAGCATTTAAAAAGGACATTGAAATTACTAAAATAGTACAAATAAAAAGAAAATACATCTCATCTACGGGCGCAGCCATCTTTGTTTCCGAGCTGCTCACTCTACTCTGTCTACTATCCAGAGATCTGAGTTGGAGCTCAACATTTCCCACCTAATGGCGACGTGTCTCAGTGAAATGACATGAGATTTCCGACTTTCAGACTCGGAAAGGTTAACTGGAATGCAGCATTATAACCATAGACTGTATATATAAATGGACTTACCCTCGTTGACGTCACCCATAGGTTTCTGAAGGGCAAAAATGAAGCAAACTGGGCGGTTCCCACCGCTGCCATCTTGTCCGCGTCACTCGAGTTGTCACTCTCAGAAACTCAAAAAATGGGCAAAAGAGGAGGCGCTGAGAGTGGCGCTGTGAGGCTTGGGGTGGAGGGTTAACGCTCCGAGCCGACATAGCTAGAAGCTAGTCGGGACTAGTTGACAGCTAACTGAAGCTAACGTAGGCTGCATCCGGTTTCAGCCAGAAGACAGCGGTTGAGAGACTTTTACCCCGTTTTTCAACAATGATAACTTTAGACCCAGAAACATCTCGAGTAGAGAAAACATATCGATATAATAAGACCCAAATGGGTCGGGTCAATATGGTCTAATATGGTGTTATTTCCATTACCATCGGTGGAGGGTGATAGATGTGCTCATCTTAACAACACATCCAGCAAAAAGCAGTCACAAATTCATCGTGAAAATTCATATCCTGTCAAAAAATAAAATGCTTTTGACTCACCTTACATCTCAGATATCCATTAATTCATGCCTACAGCTGGGCTCCTCACACCAGTACTAATATAACCAGCGATCATCCAGTCTGTCTACAGTCAAATTCTGTAGTCTTCCAGCCTGATGTTGCCTTCTCCCGCTCGGGATGCGGCAGCTTCTTGGTCTTGCCGACTTTGCTGCTCTGCTGCTACTCGACCGGTTGCCAGCTCCAACTTGCGTGTAGAAAGAGATAAAAGCATTCCTCTCGGCCACCTCACAGACCCCCCCCCCCCCCGGTGTTGATTAGATTACTCTAATCAACACCGCAGCAAGCCTTCTTTGACAGAGTCAACTGATAGTGGAGCTCAGAAACACCAAATTACTGAAGTCTTTACATTAGTTCCTGGCTGTGAAGAGCTTCACCGCAAGCAGAGGGGGACAGCAGACTACGGAGCAAGCTATTAGCTACAGTTAGCCACCATTAGCCACCAGCGTTAGCCTAGACGGACCTGTCAGTCAAAAGGACATGCCCCCAATTATTCATAATTTCAAGATTAAATTACATATAAACGGAGAAGTTGGAAAAAAAATTCACCCCCCTCAGAGTTGTCATGATGGTAAACCTGAACTATCGATGGTTTTTTTAACGAGGCTGTAAGCATGTTTATTTTTGCTGTAAAGTTGGCCTTTTTAACATGGGAGTCAATGGGAATTTGCTCCTTTTTGGAGCCAGCCCCCAGCGGAAGGAGGGCTGAACTGCAATTTTTGCCACTTCCTGGTTGGCTTCACTTTTTGCAAGCGGAGTGATTATAACGAGAGTCTAATGCTGCATTCAGACCAACGACTTTGTACACATCAGCGACGTCAAGATTACATGTTAAGTCTATGGCGGAGGCCGTTGGAGGAGCGTCACGGTCTCTGCGGCACTTTGTGAGCTTTAGCTCCGTCAACTTTTCAAGCTTCTCCTGCTTTTCATGCTTCAAAGCTCCTTCAGCTGTTAGTTGACATTTTGGCATTGTTTGAGTTGTTCCTATTTCAATTAGCCTCATAGCTTACATTCAGAATTAGGTTCACAGTTTGTTTATGTAGCATTGGTGCTAGTATGCTGTTATTTGGGGGAAAAAATATGATATATTATTGTTGAACATTCAAAATATCGTTAGAGACTCACTAATTTAAAACATTTTCAAATTATAAAAATTATTTTTCCATGTTTTATTCAACGTAATATTGCAAGTTTGAAGGGGTGGGGCGGCACCCTAGCGCCCTCTATTAGCTGGCCGCCACTGGTCGTGTTGGAACAGTGCACAATGACCAAGTGCACGGAGTGAAGGCAGCACTTCTCCTTCAGTATTGAGCAGTACATTTTTGAGTTCATGACACCATCAATGAAATGCTGCTCCCCAACGCCAGCAGCCTCACATAAGGACACTGCCACCACCATGTTTCAACGTAGGCACCATGCATTTTTTCTTTGAAATCCACACCTTTACGACGCCTTACAGTTGTTTAACCATTAGTTCCAAAAACAGTGATCTTTGTCTCATCACTCCAGAGTATAGATTTTTTTTCAGCCTTGGCCCTAGCAAATTATAGTTGTGCTTTTTTGTGCATGGGCTTTAGTTGAAGCTTCCTTCGTGGACGATACCCATGCATGCCATTCCTCTACAGTGTGACGTATGGTGTCACTGGAAATGGTCACTCCAGTTTAGCTTTCTACTGCTTTAGCTAACTGCAGTGCACTTACATGGCAATTTTCTTCAACCCTTCTCATCAGAAGACCCTCCTGTCAAGATGTTAACTTCCGTGGACGGCTTGGACGGCTCTGTAAGATGGTTGCACTTTTTTCCTTCTGAAATTTTTTGATCACTTTTGCTACAGTATTTTGACTGATATGTAAAGTTTTGCTGGTCTTCTTGTAGCCCTCATCTTTTTTTTTGTAATGAAATGATTTCCTTTCTCAGATCTTGTGACATTTCTCTCCCATGGGGAGCCATTGTTGATAACATGAAATAGGGCTTTTATGTGTTAAGTAATGCCCTTTTATAGTCACCTGTCTACTGGACACCTCTTAAATGAATCATTAGACTCACCTGTGTTTGAATTCCTGTTAATTAGAATTTTGTAGTCTTCACTCCTAAGACTATAATTGAGGTGTACTCATTTTTGCAACATCGGCTTGAATTAATTTGTTAGAAAAATCAAAGTTTTGTGTGTGCAAATGAACAAATTTTGTTTGCAATCAATAGCCCACATTTGTGGATTTAATTTTTTTTAATATAGTAATTTTTTAGTATAGTATCTCACAGAAAGTGTTGATTCTGAAAGGAAACCAACATTTTTCTGACAAATGTAGTGGTATCTATCTATCTATCTATCTATCTATCTATCTATCTATCTATCTATCTATCTATCCATCCAGGGGTGGAGCATCAGGGGGGGCTGGGAGGGCGGCACGCCCCGGGCCCGGGCATCAGAGGGGCCCGGAATGATGGGTAGCATCATTTTTTGAGCCGGGCTCCCTGTCTCTTTCTATGTCTTTGGAGCTAAGGAAAAGTTGGGCCTCTCAAAGACACACAAACAAACTCACATTATAACTATGTTTTGCTGCCACTGACAGCACATTCAGGATATATAATACAATGCTTTTATAGGTTGCCCAGTCCGGATTGAGTCATGGTTGCTAAAAACTTTTCCAAGACCGACTGACTTTAGTGATGTAGTAGGTGTAAAATATTGACTAAAATGTTATAATTCACGACTGGCTTTATTTTCACTCTCACATATAACTTTACAACATGAAAAGTTACAAGAGGATTGCCGATATCGTCTCCAAGTGTATTCTGGGTAAAACTCGTCACCTACCGTCCACCAACCAAAGTCATTATCAGTCACCTGCCATTTTTAAAGTCCCTTTTGTGAATGGATCAGAAACTGGGTAGAGTATTTTTAGGACTAACATGAGTGGCACTTCATATAAGCACAAAAGTGGAGCGACAAAGCGAAAGGAGAAGGAAAAAAGAGATCAAGGCAATGCTAAATTACCAAAACTGGACACATATTTTGTTCGTCGTCATGGAGATAAAGCCGGCTTTTTTGTTGGCAGTGATCCAGGCCCGCCAAAAATACCAGGACAGCCAGAGAGCCAGGTTGATTTAAGGTATTAATTATAAAAATCAGTATAACACAATGTGTGTGAGTAGTTGTAAACTGTTGGTTGTAAACTGTAGTAGCCCAGCCGCCTAGCTTACCCCCCTCTCTCTCTCGGCGGTATAGCGGTGATGTCAGGGACTCAGCCGTTGCTAGCTGCTCCAGCAGGGCAGAGCCACACCTGGTGCCTGACCAGCAGCCCCTCTCCTCACCCTCACTGGACACTAGGAATGAAAGCAGCAGCAGGTCTCCTACCGCTACAGGTGACACGCAGACCGCAGATCATGAAAACCCTACCCAGGAATGTTTTCCGACTGATCGGGCCAATTTTGCTGAGAACATCCAGGACGCCAACATCAAAAGATATATACTTAAGATGGGCCCGTGCAGACCCAAAGGTCCATTTCCCACTGATAATGACAATCGATGTTTTTCTGAAAGTCATTACACCTCTACCACCAAAGTTGGGATGAAACTTCCCCGCAGCTGGATATGCTATTCTCCCAAATTAGACCGATGCTACAGAGAGCCTTGCTGGTTGTTTGCCAACCGAAATGCCCCTTATTAAAATAATGCATGGGTTAATGGAATAAGAGACTGGAAACATCTTTCTGCAAAAGTTGAGAAGCATGAATTCACGCAAATACATCTTGGTGCATGCATAGTCTACGAGCAGTGGAAACTTAACAGCACAATAGACGCTGAAATGGAGAGAAAAGTGCGTAATGCAGCCTTGTTTTGGAGACAGGTCCTGGAGCGCATTGTAAATGTAACGCTTACTCTGGCTTCATGCAACCTGGCATTCAGGGGACACAGGGAAGTTCTAGGTCAGCGAAATGCAGGCAACTTTTTGTCAATAATCGAGTTATTAGCTCGCTACGACCCTGTTTTGAGAGAGCTAATCAATCGATCAGAAGGGTCAGTGAAATACCTAAATCACCAGATTCAAGATGAGATTATATACATCCTGTCTCAACGTGTGAAAGCTGACATAATTAATGAAATAAACGAAGCCGCGTTTTATTCCATTATCATGGACACAACGCAAGATGTGTCAAAGATAGACCAGCTGAGCCAAGTGTACCGCTACGTAACTGTTGTTAAGAATGACATGGATATTGCAACAGATATACAGATTAAAGAAGTGTTTTGGGGTTTTGAAGCGACTGTGGGCTCATCAGCGTCAGAGCTTGCAAACCAAATCCTGGGCTCTATAGAAAGAAATGGATTACATCTGTCAAAATGCCGCGGACAGGGCTATGATGGGGCCGCGAATATGAGTGGTGTGTTTTCAGGCGTACAGGCAAGGATAACGGAGAGGGAGCCCCTTGCATGTTACATTCATTGCGCTGCTCATAACCTCAACCTTGCTCTCAACGACTCGGTTAAAAATGTCCCTGGAGTGAAACAGTTCTATGACTCTGTAGAGAATCTGTACAACTTTTTTGGTCACAGCATCAAACGATGGGCGCTCCTCAGTGAGTTAATGACACCAGAGAGCAGACCCGTCACATTAAAACGCCTCTGCCCCACCCGCTGGTCATCTCGACATGATGCGCTTTTTGCGTTAAGGCACAGATATGGAGACATTATAAAAACTCTCGTCAAAATATCCCTGACCAGTGAAAAAAAAGATGAGCGTAATGAAGCAAGTGCACTCAAAAATGTCATAAGCAAATGTTCTTTCATATTTTTAGTCAACATGCAATGTAAGATTCTTGAGTGCATAAACGCTGTCTCACAGTTACTACAAGCTGAGGACGCGGATATTTTGAAAGCATCTACTCTTCTGCAAAACGCCATCAATGTTTTGACGGAGTTTAGGGAGCAATTTGATGAGGCTAAGTCTGCCACTCTTGCTCTAGCTACAAAATGGGGAAGTCAAACGCAGTTTGAAGCAACCAGGGCCAGAAAAGTTAAGCGTCACTTTGATGAACTTTCTGAAGACAGCCGCCTCTCTGACGGAGAGAGCAACTTTCGGGTGAATGTTATTAACGCCTGTCTTGATATTATCATCCAGCAACTGTCCCAAAGATTCACCAGCTTAAATGGAACTGTGAATATGTTTGAGGCAATTCACCCCAACACACTGCTGCGAGCAGCAGATGAGGAGTTACACCAAGCTGCACGGCGGCTTAGCGAGCACTACAGTCGGGACATCGCTCCCAGCTTACCTGACCAGCTGCTTTGTTTTAGAACCTCGTTCAGGGACCAGATAACAAAGCAAAAGTCTGTGGCGGATCTGGGAAAAATGCTCATTGTCAACCACCCAGCTGTAATTTCGACTTTCAGTGAGGTTTGCACCGCCCTCCTTTTATTTTTGACTCTTCCCGTCACCGTTGCAACCTCTGAGCGCTCATTCTCCAAATTAAAACTAATTAAAAACCACTTGAGGAGCACAGTGGGACAAGAGAGACTGAGTGGACTTGCCATGTTGTCCATAGAGAATGAAAGAGCAAAGAAAATGGACATACAGAGCATCGTGGACGAGTTCGCGGAGCGCAAGGCTCGTCGTATGCCTTTCAAATAGTAGTGAGTTGGCCTTTATATTGAAATTATGTTTGTGAACATGTGGGCCACTGTGCCAGTTTTACTCTAGCTACTGATACTACTACTAATACTGAGTTGAATTCGTCAAAATGATGCGGTCACTATCCGTGGTGCTGAACTGCTTCGAATTTGTGTTGTTTTATTATTCGTGACCATAGCCTAATGTTTTTGTTCTCTTGGTTTTGTCATTGTTCATGTCCGTTTGATGAACTTCAAAAATTACATGCAACTTGTGCGTGAATGGGTGTATGTCTGCAATGAAAAGGGCTATATACTCTTAAGTGCAAGCCGCAGTCGCTCTCTTGCGGGCATGTGTATGTTGTAAAATGATGTCACCATACTGTATTATTTGGGTTTAAGGGGCCCCGTCATTTGCTCCACCCCCGGCCCGGCTCTGATTTGTTCCGCTAGTCTATCTATCTATCTATCTATCTATCTATCTATCTATCTATCTATCTATCTATCTATCTATCTATCTATCTATCTATCTATCTATCTATCTATCTATCTATCTATCTATCTATCTATCTATCTATCTATCTATCTATCTATCTATCTATCTATCTATCTATCTATCTATCTATCTATCTATCTATCTATCTATCTATCTATCTATCTATCTATCTATCTATCTATCTATCTATCTATCTACTATCTATCTATCTATCTATCTATCTATCTATCTATCTAATCTATCTATCTATCTATCTATCTATCTATCTATCTATCTATCTATCTATCTATCTATCTATCTATCTATCTATCTATCTATCTATCTATCTATCTATCTATCTATCTATCTATCTATCTATCTATCTATCTATCTATCTATCTATCTATCTATCTATCTATCTATCTATCTATCTATCTATCTATCTATCTATCTATCTATCTATCTATCTATCTATCTATCTATCTATCTATCTATCTATCTATCTATCTATCTATCTATCTATCTATCTATCTATCTATCTATCTATCTATCTATCTATCTATCTATCTATCTATCTATCTATCTATCTATCTATCTATCTATCTCTATCTATCTATCTATCTATCTATCTATCTATATCTATCTATCTATCTATCTATCTATCTATCTATCTATCTATCTATCTATCTATCATCTGCGTTGTGTACAAAGGTCTCACTCAAACATTGCTATATGTTTGCCTCTGTATCTCATGTATTTTTGTTTAAAATATATTATTTATTCAGTGAAGTTAATCGCAATGGTTAAAGCATCTATGTTTTGTTAAGCACTTAAAAACAGTCACCAACTAAATATAATGTACCCGTTTTTTTTTGTTTTTTTTTTTTTTTTACATTCCACGCCAGTCCAGTATGTGGCGGTAATGTACCTTTATAGAAGTTGCCAGCAGGCAAAACAATGACGGATGAAATGGAGAGGAGGAAAGGTAATGGAACTTGGGATAATATTGTTGAAAAGAGGTTAAATGAAACACATAAATCATTTATCCCTGTATATACAGACGGATCACAAGAATCAGGTAAAGAAACAACAGGACTTTCTTTTTAGATTCCAAAATTAGGTATATATAATAAAAGTAGAACATATAATAAGCTGTCTATATCAAACTGGAAATGTTAGCTATTTCATTTAGTTTACAGTAGATAGAACAAAATTGAATTTAAAAAAACATGTTCAGATTCAATGTCAGTATTATGATCAATTAAAGCAATGTCAGCAGATAAAAGACCAGATGTTTTATTTGAAATATATGAATGCTCATTTAGATTAATAATGAATAATTCAGAAGTTAGATTTATGTGGGTTCCAGCATATAGAGGGGTAGAGGGTAACGAAGTAGCTGATTATTATGCAAAGCAGGCAACAAAACTAAAATCTATAATAGAGGTACCATTATAGTGTGGCAGAAATTAAAGCAGTTATTAAGAAACGGATAACAGAGGAATGACAAGAAAAATGGACAATGGAAGACAAAGGAAGGAATTTATATATTATAAAAGGAAAGGTGGGGAGAATGGAAAATATTCAAATGAATAACAGAAATCAAGTAATAATTCAAGCATGAGATTGGGACATACAGCTTTAAATAGTACACTTTATATAATAGGAAAGCATAGTATAGGATTGTGTGTTTTGGGAATAGTAGGTGTAGATGTATATACAGTATTACTAGAATTCTTAAGGAAAAGTAGCATAATAAATAGAATTGAGTAAAAATATTAATAGGATACTCCCCACTACGACTCACACTCCCATTGAATAGGTGGCGGAAATGCACCTAAAGTCGGTTGCCACCCGCCAATAAACAACAGAAGAAGAAAATAATGACGGGTGAAATAGAAGAAGACTGCGATAACCTGAGAGCGGTTATGTCACTGCAGAGCCGAATACTACCGCTGGATCCCGTCTAATTCTTAAGAAGGTAAAAGCACGTAGGCTATTTCGGATATTATTGTGACCCGAATTAAACAAACCAACATATGCTGCAGTAGTTTTTGGCCTGACAACTAAGTTAAATTGTGTATAAGAATTGAGACAATGCTAGCCGTCCTACCTACTACCCGGTTTACTGCCTTAACTGATTGTTTATAGGATCAGACCTCTCGAGTTTAAGGACAAGTTCAGAGTGAGATCACTGAGGTTGAAGTAACAAAATATTATCTACGTTTGTGGCTGCCACGGTCCGTAAACCTCATTCTGTTCTCCCGACTGTTAGGAAAAACGTCAATTTTTGCACCTTGCTACAATACATGTGGTTTGGGATTACGTTCTATATGACTGCTGCAGAGTGCGAGGGTCTGGGGAGTCTCTCCTGTCTCCCTCGCTGCTCCTCGCTAAATGCTATCCAAAATAGAGTATAATTTTATACAGAGGAACACGTAACATAGGCCTATGTGTCTCATATATAAATATCTGCCTCGGAGTAGGCTATCGGCTGGATCATTACGCATTGAATTGGGCTGTGCGCATTCCTAAAAAAACAAAACAAAAAAAACATAATCCACAATGCCACGATTGTTTGCAAAGTTCTGCTATAGATAGTCCTGGTTACAAGGCAGATCCGTAAATGTAGCATTCTCATTGATGAAAGTACAACTGTGTCAAATAAAACCTGCCTCATCATATACATTCGGATCCCCTTTGAAGATGACATTTGCAACTTCTTTTTGCAACTGGTTGAACTTCAGGCTTGTACTGGAGCAGCTATTTGTGACACTGTTCTTCAGACCCTCGAGAACCTCGGCCTCCAAAAAGACATATTGCGCACCAGACTGATTGGATTTGCCACTGATGGGGCTGCTGCCATGATGGGCAAATACAGAGGAGCAGCAACACTACTGTGGGGGAAGATAAATCCCAACCGGACCATGATTCATTGCATGAGCCACAAATTGGAGCTTGCTGTCCATGACGCAGTAAAACAATGTACAGTCATTTTCAAATATTTATTGACTCCCTCTATGCATATTTCAGCCAGAGTCCAAAACACATGCATGAACTTGAGCTCATCGCTTCAAATTTGGAAATACAAGCATGCAGAATAGGACGGGTGTTTGACGTGCGATGGCTGTCATCTTCCTGCACATCCGTTACAGCTCTCTGGGAAAGCTTTCCTGCTCTCGTTAAGATGTTTGGGACACTGGCGGAAGACTGCTCCAGACCGTCTTCATGGAGGGCAAAATGCAGCAGGATTCATAAGAAAATTACCCAGTGGCTTTTTTTTTGAGGAGATGGCATTCGTGAAAGACGCAATGGAAACCCTGCGGGCCTTATCTCTCTTTCTCCAGAGGAGAGACGCAACAGCAGTCACTGCCAACAGTGAAGTGGACGTTGCTGTGAGAACGCTTGGAGCCATGAGACAAGTGGATGGCGCAAAACGCGTACATGGGGAATACGAGGCTTCAGAAACGTTCAAAGGAGTCAATGTGTCTCAACCAAGCGACAGAGATAAAAGAAAGGCGGAGGTCTTTCGCGAAGGTTTTTATATGTCACTCGCAGAGAACATTCAGCGCAGGCTTGATGACAATGGCATTATTTATGCCTCTGCCGCTCTGAACACATCCAATTGGCCACCTGACGAGGATGACCGTATTCTCTATGGAGACGAGAAGCTGCTCGCGATCCAAAAAAAAAACTTGCTGTTGACATCGGAGAAAGCAATGCCGTCCTCTTAAAAGAATTCCACGAGCTCAAATGCCATGGGATCAAAGGTAAAGCAATTGTCCATTCTAAGCACTAACAACTTCTATGAAGAAACTCACTCCTCTACGTCAAATTTACATTCATTTTATTTTTATTATTTGACAGGTGCACGCATGCAGAAAATCCTCATTGCTGTCTCTACGTTGCCGGTGTCAACTGCAGAATGCGAGCGCGGATTCAGCGCAATGAACCGCGCACTTACAGATGAAAGGAATAGAATGCAAATATGCACATTGAATGCTCTCTTGTTTCTTTCAATCAATGGGCCTGACATAACCTCGTTCCCTGCTCATGTGTATGCCGAGATGTGGATAAAAAATGAGGGGCGGCACGCAGCGAACGATCAACCCATAAGAAAGCCAATAAATGCACCACAAATGAATAATCAGAGGAGACTGTTTTGTTAAAACAAATAAGAACATAGGTTCACAGTTCAGGCATCCGTTAGTTCATGTGTCTTGGAGGACTCTTTCTCCAACAGGGTTTACTGTTAGTGTGTGTGACTCTAATAAGCACACCATTTTGTTGTTTAAGAGTTTGGGCCATAATGTCACGTTAAATACTCTGGTCTCGTTCCCTAATTTGCTCCGGATGCCCTGCCCGCAGAGGCATCAACTTCACCCTCTGCTTGCTCCACCAGCAGCGCACACACTCACGCTCGCGCCAAACACACACACGCGCACGTGCACACACTCACACTGAGCTACTACTAGACAGAAAACATCTAACAAGTTTCAAGGTCAACAGCATGAAATGTATGTGATTTTTATGCAATAAACTGATTGAGTGACTATCCCCCCCTTCTGTTTTTTTGACAAATCGCACCCTGGACATAAGTATTTAATACATTAGACAAACAGAACTCAATATTTGCTACAGAAACCTTTGTTTGCAATTACAGAGATCAGACGTTTTCTGTAGTTCTTCCCCAGGTTTGCACACACTGTAGCAGAGATTTTGGCCCACTCTTATAGAAAGATTTTTAGAAAAAAGTTATAGAACAATTTGTCCCAGTGGTATCTGCCGTCAGTCTTCTGAAATACATACTTTATGCTGCATTTAGACCACGGGCTTTGTCAGCGTCAGAAACGTGAAGATTACATGTTAAGTCTTCGGCGGAGGCCGTTGGAGTAGCGTCACAGTCTCTGCATACAATGGATGAGGACTTTGTCTTCAGAACGAAATCTTCATTTACGCTCTCAGTCGTGGCAACGCCATGCTTGTTTAAAGGTTGTACACATGCGAAGAGGGAAGTAGAGGAGGGGCAGGGGGTAGTTTGCGTAAAGCAGGGAGAGAGCTGAAGCTTTGCTTCGCACACAGAGGGAGAAATAAAGCAGCAGAACTGGGAATCGATTAAACAATCTCTCAGAAATGACAGAATGGCAGACGTGTAGATTGCTTTACGTTCTTAAATTGTCATACTGCATGCCTTTAAGGTGGGCTGATATGGCCTCAAATCTATATTGCGATAAAATCTAGAGCATGTGTGGTAACGATATGTATTGCGGTATATTGATCTTTTTCTTTCTATATATGTATGTTTAAAAGTATACTTAAAAAAAGGTTTAGAATGTCATTTAAAGAACTTTGTTTGTAAAAAATGAAATTGATACAACATAAATGGAAAATGGTAAATGGACTGAACTTATATAGCACTTTTCTAGTCTTACTGACCACTCAAAGCGCTTTACTAATACTATACTATACTTTACTAAAGATAATAGATAAACATAAGTGAAGATAATTATATTTTAAATAAAATAAACCTGTATGTTGTTAAATTAAAGTTCAAAATAGTGTGCTTTACTGGTTACTTATTTATACATACATCACATAGAAGGAAATCTGCATATATTTGAATTAAAAATATTTCAGGTTCATCAGGTTTCTTTTCCGTTAAATGAAAAACAACAAACTTTAAACTTTCAATATCTAGTGTGAAGACAAACACTGAACATCAGCATTCTTGTGTACCTATTACAAAGGATGTAGTGATAGCCTGATGACATCATCATAATGAATAACCATGGTACAGTCAAAATGTCTGCCTTTGGCTAAATTTATATTCCTTCTAATAGTAAGTGTATGAGTTCTATTTTATACATTTTATATGGACCACTACATTTCCAACTAAGACTACCTGCACTACTTGCAGAATAATAAAAGGTTTTGTTTGGGCAGATCAGAATCAGAATCAGCTTTAATGGCCAAGTATGACACATACAAGGAATTTGATTCCGGCAACTTTTCTCTCCAGTACAGAACTTAAATAAGAAATAACATTTCTGGCGAGTGGTGCCGGAAGGTGCAAGTGGATAGATTTTTTTTCCAACATGCAAGTGCTTTGTCTGTCTGTCTGTCAATCAACAGTTTCCTTAGGTATTGGTCCAGCTGCTGAGTGAAAAGCTGTTCCTCCTCATCATCAGTCTCCTCAGAGGTTGGTCCTTGTGCCCCCAGAAGGTTGGCATACATCTGCTCAAGCATGTCAGACGGTCTAGCGTCCTCCTCCTCCTCTTCCTCAACCCTTATTCATTTTGGATCCAGCTCTTGATCCTCTGAGGAAGCCATTTTCTGCTTTCTCTCCTGTTAGCCCAAGACAGAGTGGCATGCTCATCCTTAATCCAGTATTTTGCATTGCTCAGTGAGCCTGGTACCAAGGCATAACGGCTGTAACGAGGATCGAGCAGTCTTGGGAGGACCAAGCATTTGGTCTTGTCTGCTTTTTCGAACCTTGCCTTTAAACTGTCCAGCATAGTGTTACGGAGTGTTTTGATGCCTCTTGTTTTTGCACCCTCAACTTCAAGAAGCATCTTTAGGGCGGTGATGCTTGTAATTATGCATGATATTGACAAATCTGATCTGCTCATTTCTAGTGTTACCTGTTCAAACAGACTCAGTGTGTCAATCAAATTTCCTACTAGAGTCCACTGGTCTGCTTTTAAGATGGATACCTTTCCATTAGGGCTGTGCGATATGACGAAATATTTGGTCAGTACGATAGAAAACGTTTATCGTGTTATATGAATCTCGTTTAAGCCATGATAGGGTTTTACGGCAGTCAATTACGATCAAGATGCACCATATGGCATTCCTGTGCATGCTGCAGTACATGAACAAACAGGGAGGAAGACTAACCAACACGTTTCAGACCAGGGACCTAAACAGATTTATCAGACAACCCAAAGTTGGTCTCCCTGCGTGTCTCACCTCCTCTCTCGACGCACAGCTTGAACAGAAAATAAGTGTCTCTCAGAGGCTCTGGCTCTAAAAGCTGTTTTGTTCACTTGCAAAACATCAATGGTGTGCTACAGCTTCTGTATCTAGAGTTTATCAAATCTACGCCACGACTCAACACTGCTTTTGCTCATTAAATCTTTATTCGTTGTCGTGGTTCTTGAGCAGCTGATAAAATAAATGTGCAGTATTGGAGTCCATTGGTCGGACCAGGAGCTGGTAAACTGTTGTCTGATCTGCTTCGGACCAAATGGTATTGATAACCATAATCATTTTCCTAATCCTACTAGGGTTGTGCCGATTAACGATGTCATCGTCCATCGTGATGGCTGACCAACATCACGGTGGAAAGCCACCATCGTGATGTCACGCCCACCACTCTGTCAGACACGCACTAATCATTTAAGAAGAGACTAAGCTTAACTACACTAAGACTAAAACTTTTGCAGGGACTGCTCCGTAAACATTGAGAACATAACTAATGAGTGTAGCACAGTGGAAAATATTTGTGTGTATATATATATATATATATATATGTTTTTACCTGAACTCTCTCGGATTCAGGTCAGTTCGAGGCCAACTTTTAAGGCCCGATTACATTTCCGCGCACACATTTCCAGCGGCAGACAGGCAGCGCGAGTATAGCTTAATCCTCTTATTTAGAAGGTAAAGGATAATGCTGCTTTTTCAGTTCAAAGCTTTTAAAAGGTCCAGCATGATGCCGAAATCCGTGCGAACATAAAAGCATGAGTATGGATTTCAAATCCATTTGACAGTTTGCAAATCACAAAATCCCTGTATAAGTGTACTAAAATAATCAAAGCACAGTTTACAAATTTTTTTATTTTTTTTGCTGTAAAGTTAAAATTTTTAGGTCAGTGTGAAGAGATAAGTGAAAAAAAAGAAAAGACGTCCTCCCCCTCCAGCGATCCCAATAAGCAAGCCGACGTTGAAACAAAGTCCTTTCAACGTATTTCCCTGACGTTGAAAAGACATGTCTGGCAGGTGCAGATTGAAAGTTTTTTTTGACGTCTTTTTTCGACGTCGTCTGGACCTCCAATTTTGACGTCGACAGCACGTCTGGTGAAGGTTCAGATATGGTGCAGAAATGGTCGGTGTGGACGTCCTATCGACGTCTTATATGACCAAAATATTGACATTCATAGGACGTCTAGATATTGACGTTTATAGGACGCCGTTACCAAAATGTTTCAAATAGTTCAGAAGTATACCATACATGACTCACTAAATGTTCTTAAAAACTACTTAATTGATTATCTTAATAATATAAAATCATACAGCATTACAAAATCTTGATTCCTTCTGCTGCTCCTGACAAACAGATGAATCTACCTTCTTTAGAATTTGTCATGTAATCATAATAACCAGCCTCAAGCAGCTGATTACCGGAAACATCCTTTATTCCTGTAGCTCTATTGCTTAAAAGGAGCACTACTGTATTCCCAACACCAATCATTAAATGGGGCTCCTTTAATGTTCAATATTGGTGTGTATGCCAGGGAATGCAGAAGTACTGTAACCTTTTGTTTTGTAATTTCATTAGTGTACAATTTCTATTTCAAGATCATTTGAAACTGGATAGGATATGTGAAGATGGAGTTATAAATATATAATATACTTAACAGAAGATGATGAAGAATAATGAAAACATTATGATCAGCTGTTATTTTGTACATATTCATTTTTTAAATAGCCTCTCCTCCTCGCCTTGACGGGGCATGTTTGAGGTGTTCCCCAGTTTCCTCACATCCTCTTCCGTCCCCTCCTTGAACTGCTGGAGCACAGCACCTGGAAAGTGCAAAGTATCAGTTACAGCATGGTAGATGGAATAATGCAATTTTTATACATAGAAGGCAAACATTATTGTATTTATAGCACTTATCACCCATTGCTGTAGCTTTAAACCCCTTACAAAGACAAAACAGGATTTGAACATGGAATTACATTTCCAGTTTCTAGCATTAAGTCATCAGGAGGGTACTAGGTAACTCAGGCCTATGTCTTTCTGAATCTTTTTAGCATCTGACCCGGCCTGAAATCTACTTACCCTGTATTGCTCGATAAACTCTGGTCTTCTCAAGGGCCGTTTTGCCCTTATTCCCCTTGCCCTTCATATTGAATTGGCTCATGAGAGAGTTGGTGAACAGTCTGGGGGTAAAGAGAAATATTTTTTGAAATAATTATCTTTCAAAATCATTGTAAGAGAATCAAGTAAATAATGATAATGATGTTTTCCAATACATATTAAAGGTGCCTTTCAAAACACCCAAGGACATAACACTTAAACTAAGGATGCAATGATACCACTTTTTTCAAACTTGTTTACATACTTTGATTTGATCTGAGTATTTGATCTGAGTATTTGCTGATACAGAGTACCAATGCCAATACTTCTAACACAAAACATTGCAATTACATGAAGGATAGGTTTTATCTTATTCTCTGCTTGCTTCAAAGAATAATGGTGTATTACATGAAAAATAAAATATCAAAAGTGACCACAAAACTAAACTTTCAAGTGAAAAATACAATTTTGGGGAATTATTGTAGAGCTTCCTCATTTTAAGTATTAGTTCATGGTATCAGTTAAAGGTAGGATATGGAACATGAACATAACATTGACATCAAGTGATATTTAGGTTGTAGTTGCAACGGAAAAATCATTCCAGCCATTGGGTTGCCAGTCTCGCTGCCAACACACCCAATGACCAGCCTAAACCGTGTCTATTGAGGACTGTATCGTAGCGGAGTTTAACTGACTGGTTAAGTGTTAACCAGGGGTAGAGGGATGCTGTGGCTTGAGCAAGTGTTATTGCTAGCTTTCCAAATTGTTAACTGTACCTGCCTACAGCGATAACTTACTTATCAAGAACTTTGTGGACACAGTCTTTTAGGTCCTTCCCTCCGATCCAGGCTAGTTGCTGCAACTGTAGAGAATAGAAGAGAAAGCAAAAATCACATTCATTGCAGGAAGTAAACATAAGGCCATTCGTTGTATGCTGTATGCTAATATTGTGGTGCCACAGCTTTTATACCAATCACAGTGACCTTTGACTCATGTTTATTTCCCAAAGCCTTGGAATTATAAACCAACAGTCAACACTATGTAAAGCATCTGGCAATCAGGCCATTATCATCCAAATGGAACTCTCACCATGTCCTGCAGTCTGGTTGGTTGTGGTCGAATAACTGGGTACGCTTCTTTGAAGTGCATTTTTAATATCCAAATGAATGGCACCCAATTTGGATAACACCCTTTTCTGAAATTCTGACAAAGTTAACAAAAACTAAGCATTTTAAACATTTCAATGGTTTAATTGCAATCTCTAAAAAATTTAAACTTACTTCCTGTGGACATCGGGAAGTTTTGTTCTCTCTGGCAGGGGGATCTAACACTAGAGTGTTCTTTCTGGTAGGGAGATCTTCCACTAGAGCGTTCTCTCTGGCAGGGGGATCTGACACTAGAGTGTTCTCTCTGGTAAGAGGATCTTCCACTAGAGTGTTCTTTCTGGTCGGGGGTTCTTTCAGTAGAGCGTTCTCTCAGCGGGGTGGAACTGCTCGTGTTGGCAGGGTGTTGTGTCGCCAGGGGGAATCTGCTCCTATATTGGGACCTGTTGGAAATGTCACAGTGGTGATACCTGTTGCTGTGATTATAATGTTCCATGTACTGGGACCTTTCAAATTTTCTGTTAATGTAGCTTATTTTCCCCTGTCGTGATCATATCCCCAGACCCTGATAAATTCCAGTTCAACATCACCTCTACCCCATAGTCCCCCCATCAGTCGGATCATAATTTTTCATAAAACATACCTGTCCTTGTCTTTAGGAGTAGAACACACTGAGGCTGGAAAACAAAAACGATGTTGAAAGACTTACAATGTTTAAATAACAGGGTTTCTATTGATTTTACATGCTCAGATTTTCAGACCTTAGACCATATTCACATTGTTTATCACAACTAAAGTACGCTTAATAGTCTCCAACATCAGACTTTAGCCACACTCTAAATTCTGTTTTTAAAAGGCTTAATTGGGAGAATTTGCATTTTCCAATTTTCGTGCAGTTGGAAAGTGGACAGAAGGATCACAAACACCTGAAATGCCAAATTTAGGATTTTCTATCTTAACCCTCATGCACCACATGGGTCAAAAGTGACCCGGCTGAGTTTGTATTTTTGATATCTTTGCAATTGGTACTTTTATTATGATAAATGTTACATAAATGAAATAATGTTTTTTCCTTTATAGCCTTGTAGTACAATTTTTTTTGTATTTTAAAACATTAATATAATACAATGAATGATGAACCACTGCATTTATGCTGTGTGTGTGTTTCTTACCTTTTAAGAACAGCTTCAACACAGTTCCAATACCTGTAACATGTCAAACACATATATCATATTATTAATCAAGACAAATTGCAATTTCAAGTATTTTGGGGAGAAATTATATTATCATTTATTAATATATATCAGCAAAATTAACATTCAATTCAAATTTTCATTCACAAATTTAAAGAAGCGATATGTATATCCAAAATTGCTGAAATGGATACTGCACCCAAATTCAAAATACTATGGATTCCACTCCTCCTCCTACTTGGATTTTGTCAAATGGAACAATATGTACAATAAGTACCCCCCCCAAAAAAGGGATTTGGTTATTATTTGATTGTGTTCATAAGAATGACGGCTCTTAAGAACATCCTAGCCCATCCCCCCCCGAACTGGAGTTTCAGAAGCTCACCTTCTCTTGCAAAAAAATGAGATTGAAAATCGGACTACCCTTCAACCAGCCAACCCTCAGCCCTCCCCCCTGCCGCTGCCCGCACTCTCATACCTCCTCGGGAAGTTCAAAAGGCGGAAATGTGAATCAGCATCAACAATAGCGTTATAAGAGGCATATGGTGTCTAAGACAAACGTAAGCTGCCAATCAGTACATGTTTGGACCTACGAAGAGGCGTTGTATTGTTAATGTGAATATCTTGCTTTAACTCCATCTGGCCAGCCTCAGTTAGCTGCCTGAATGTTGCTGGAAGCTAACCGCTATTATTAGGCTAACACATGGGGCACACATTGCTATCTATCGTCGGGGAGTCAAACATACTTTCAGGGAAAACTCCAAAAAACCTACATCAATCGGTCCCTTTTTGACTTCCCTTTTTGAATCATATGAATATGTACATAGAAAGAGTGTCAAGAAGAGCCGTTTAGACCCGAAAGTGTGTAACAAACAGCCAACAGTAAAAGCATATGCATGGCGCCAGCAGAAGTTTATCCTAATGACGGCCACTAACAAACCACTTGGGATGAAGCTACCAAAATGGGTTAATTAAAAAACAAAGCATTCAGATGTGAATAATTCCAATGAATGATATTCTACCACTAAGCAAATAACACATTTACAAAGAGTAAACTTACTTTCAACTTGTCTTTGTGGTCTTTTGCCGCAATCTGCTTTCAACTTGTCCGCTTGGTCTTCTGCCGCAGTCTGCTGAGATTCAATTTCAACGTGAAATTCAAATGCGCCGGCCCCTATGGTTTGCGCTTGCGCAGATACCCAGGCAACCGTTGCTACCCATTCCATAGCAGCGCAGCACATACACACAAGCTCTGTGTAAAACAGCACGAACAGATAATTGATTTAATAGAGGGTGGTTTGATAATATAATTAAAGCAGGGCAGGAAGGGGATGAATGTGCTACCAGAAATCGAGTCAAATTTTGAATGTATACTATCAAAATCCATGGCTATATAAGACAAAACAAACAGACAACTGATTTAATATAGGGTGATTTGATCAAGTAAATGAAGCAGGTAGTGGAGTTAGCGATCAGATATCAACTAAAATGTTGAACATCATATAAAAGTCCACAGGATGTCATTGTTCGACGTTCAGAAACATAACCTCACACAGACGTCGTTTAAAGGTGGAAATAGGATCCTGGACCGACCAACGAGATATGGGCGTAATCTGGCGGTCGAGTAGACGTCAGTTGTTTAGTGGGATTTCATCGTCCATCACGATGTTTTACTGTAAACATCGTTAGCTCTCAATTTGGGGGACATCGCCCAACCCTAAATCCTACAATTCGGAACCAGTGCCTAAATCTAACGTGATCCATCTGTTTAACATTTACGAGCAGCAGCCGGCCCGAATATGGGTGGAGTTGGAACAGACCTCGAGGGGGGAACAATGTAACACCCCTCTTTTACATAGGAGACATGCAGACAGTGGAAAAAAATAAAAACAGAGTGCATGAGGAGAGAGAGAAAAAAAACTGCTACTGCCAAAACGTGCTGTAAAGTTAATAAATTGAATGATGGTAGGTATCGCAGCAAAATTTGGATGCGTTTCAAATAATGTATTTAATTCAAAGGCAGAGTGTAGAGCTAAACCTTAGCTCTCTGTGATTGCGTCTGGGTGGTGTTTTGTCATCTATCATTTATAAAAAATGACAACGTGGAAATACGGTTTTAAACTATTCTTGAAATAAATTAACAAAAAAAATTGCTATATCATGTATATATCAAGTATATTGATATCGGGGGATAAAAATTTACCCATATCGCCCAACCCTGCCAATTTCTTCTTACGAAAAAAATAATCAGGTATGACAAAAATAAATAGAAGTACTGCATTGAAAAATCTCAAATTAAAAGTACTGCACTCCTATTAAAATTGTGTTTTTGGTTTCATTTATTGAAATACAAAACCTAAAACAAACCTAAAACTATTTAAAAATAAAATATAAATAAACATTTTTTAAATCCAGAAAAAGTATTTTTCTGAAACCAGGAAGAATGTCTGTGAACCTTAACCTAATGTGCAAAAGACTTTAAGCATTGCAGTAGAACGTGATTGTGAACCTTGACCACTCGCACGGGAGTCACCAACACTAACCCTTCCGCGAACATGACATGACAAAATGCACAGATTCAATTGTATATATATTGATAAGATCCCTAAGTTGTTTAAAACGTATATAATTCATGATTCACATTGATCTTTTTAATTTTAGGCTACTTGCAGTTAACTTGCAGTTACCTATTTGAAACTTTAAAGTAGAACTTGCATGAAATTCCCCGCAATGTTTGGGCCCTTTTTAGCCACACTCTAAATACCTTAATACTATGTCAAAGGATCGCTTGCCGTAATTCAGCCTTTTTGTAGAATTGCAGGTGTGACGATGTGGCCCTTCTGTGAGCATTAGCACAGAACGACCGGGTTTCGGAAGGCGGGGCCTAGGCTATGCACTTCTGTGGTCAATGAGTATCTAACTATATTTTGAATGTTCAACTATAATATATAATCTTTTTTCCCCCACATAAAAGCATACTAGCACCAATACTACATTAAAAAACTAAGGTATTAGTAGAGTTTGGTGCCTTTAGTCTCTTCAAAAAAGTCACCAGAAGTTATACAGTTTATTAATTCAACAATATGTGGCAAGGTACACAACGAGGGCCCACGACTCCCAGGTGAAGGTCATGTGAGCTAACCAGTTAGCCAAAGGGATATCCCTGTGGCCAAGCATGATCTATCGGAGCCAAAGTGACAGGACCTCCACACTGTCACTAATAGTATCGGATCTGTATCGGGTATCGACAGTTACACAAAATCCAGCCATCAGTATCTGGACTGAAAAAGTCGGATCAGTGCATCCCTAGGTATTAGCTGTGAAGCTAATTCTGAATGTTAGCTATGAAGCTAATTGAAAAGCGAACAACTCAAACAATGCCAGGATGTCTACTAACAGCTGAAAGACATTATTGAGGAAATATGCTTACTTGTACAGGGATATTTGCTGGTTCACGGAGAGTTGGTATTAATCCTGGTAGAAGTTTAAGACGAGCTGCGAATCCACTGTTGTATTGTCCCAAGTTGGAAAAAACAGTCGTCCTAGAAATGTTTGCCACAAACTATCACACGCTTAGGCAGTCGGTCGGGCATATTCCCTGTATACATAAAATCCATTCTCAAGCTTTTCAGTGGCTCAGAAGTGGGGAGGACAAAAAGATTTATGTTCTCTTTTGTACACCCAGGTACAGTGCAGTTTGGATGCGGTCTGGAATCCATGGTGTTGGTTTGTTATTTGCCTTTTACCGTAGCTCTCTGTGCCGCGGAGGGAGGGCCTTGCAGGGTGTAGTTGGGTAATTGACTGGAACTCAACACGTAATATGCCGAAACGTGTCGCCATATGCCGAACTGCCTAACAGCCTGTTTTTGAGTGCTAATTTCACTATGTAGCCAGACATACTCCGGAACAAAGGAAAGACTAATCAGTAATTTTAACCCCTTAGGCTAGTAAGCATGCTGGGGGAACTAAAAGATATGATCAAAAACCTCAAAAAATAAAAATTTAATGCCAGGTTCACTTTAAATTATAGCTTACACTGAGACAAACAACTCCAGACCAATCAGCGGCTACTGCTGATGTGTAAGAGTAAGAGGGATATCATATTACCTGACCAATCAGTCCATAGGTGGGCGTTTTCGGGTCGCTTCAGCACGCTTGGAACGAAGGCAGAGGTAGTCCGAAAAAACGGGTCAGCTGCGGCCGGCTCGGAACATACGCAGGTAATTGAAACACACAAAAGCGTCCATTCCGTACCGTACTGGCACTAGTGGAAATGGGGCACAACATGTGAAGAGTGGAGTTCCAGCGTGTTGGTACGAACTGGATTATTCTGTGCTGGGGGAGGTCAAGCTCTTTTTGAATGTCCTTCATACGCTGTTTGGCCAGTATTGAAAGGTAGAAATGGGTAGCAGAGACTTTAATTTTGCAACAATAGCCATCACTGCTCGTTGGCTATTGATCCTGTCATTTACCACCAGCTTAAGTGTGTGAGCACTGCAGCTGAGATCAGGTAGTTCGGTAAACCTAATCCCTTTAATCTAATTGGCACCGCTATCACAAGCACGACTATCTCTGTGTCAATAACCCAATGCCTCAGTAGACTGAGAAATCCTTGCAGATATATTCACCTGTGTGAGAGCCATGCATGGCTTTTACATTGAGGACAATTTGTTTCATTTCCAAGTCTCTGTAATTGAAATGACAAGTCAGGCTGATTAAAGTGTTTCTCCACTGGTACTTTTTTGCCATACTGTACTGTACATGACTACTGGCTAGATGTAAGAGCTTTCATTTAACCAGATCTACTATAATCTATACATACTTGGAATTCTATGAATTACAAACTACAACTGTATCAGTTTTGTAATAAAGCTGTGTGCTTTGAAAATGGTTTCACTTTTTTTAATCACTACAATGTGTTTTACAGATGATATCCCATCTTTTAGTAGTATCAATTAGTATGC
This sequence comes from Apricaphanius iberus, assembly GCA_028564705.1. Taxonomy (NCBI): domain Eukaryota; kingdom Metazoa; phylum Chordata; class Actinopteri; order Cyprinodontiformes; family Aphaniidae; genus Apricaphanius; species Apricaphanius iberus. The sequence continues at coordinate 1,157,113 of JAPXFQ010002260.1, forward strand.
ATGACATAGCAAATCCTCAGTCTGTTGTTTACATCATGTGTAGCTGTCTGTGTTCTACTCCCTATTTCCATCTTTAAAAATGTCATTTTTCCCAGGGATCCATAACATATGGATGTGTGAAAAAATCTTAAAAGAACAAAATTTTCGCTTTCAGGATCTTTCAAATTGATGTAATTCACTTATGTTGCAGCGCTAGAATTTTTTTACTTTATAGCAGCCACATAAAATGTTGATATAAGACTTTACAACGCTGCTGATGCCAGACATATTTTAAAATGATTCCACCAACCAGCGTGTAATGAAACTGCAAATGAAACTACAATCATATAGCTTGGATATTTTTATTGGACAGGTATAGAAAAAGTTCAGAAACAAAAGTCCAGTTGCACATGTCTGGTGTCAACAACTGGGCAATGGTGTACAGTCTTTCCCAGTATCCCAGGAAGGTTTGATTGAAGGCCGATTGAAGGGCAGCATTGTGTCATCTCCACCCTCCGTAAACCGGTCTCCTGCTCCTGTCAATTAGAAGGAAGTGATGATCTAGCTGCAACTGATAGCAGATATTTTTTTAAAGTACTATGCTTACAGTGCATTTAAAAACATACTCTAAGAATTCAAATTAAGGAGTAGAAACAAATATGTCTTACTGTGCTGCAGAAAACTTAAGTAGGTCATTCATATTTACAAAAACAAAAAGTAGCATCACAACTAATTTGGATAACGGGTAATAAAGAAACTGAGTCATACTGAAGATGTTATGCAACTGAATAGTTTAATATTGTGAATAAAAGATACAAGGGGCATGAAATTTGCTTCTTACCGAGAGTGCAAGACAGGGAGTTCAGGGCTTCAGCGTTCTCGGTTTCTCTGTTTCGGCCTGTTGGTGAGAGCCATCGGCTCCGAACTGCAGTCAACTCTGAGTACCCTCTCACAGCGAGCTGCTCCATTCAGCTCACACTGAATCTTCTCTTCAGCCAACATGCTCAGAAATGCTTAAACTCCGTTTTTGATCACAGCACTGGTTTTTAACGTCTTTGTTATTCAGCGAACACTAAACACATCCACTCGCTGTAGCAAGGTTTCAAAATGGCGGTAAGTTTGTTGTTAAAAAACGCTATCAAGTTACTCTCCAGTGACTCCGCCCTCCAGCTAATCAGTGACCGACAGCCGTCTGACGTCACTTTTCAGTATTAGTTCAGCACGGATGGAACCACAGCTGAGGTGGTACTAAAAATAGTATCGGCCCGGCTCGGCTTGGAGCGGCTCAACCAGACTTCTGCCAGTGGAGAGTAAAAGTTACTGAGCTTGAGTCAATTCGAGTCGAATCGTACCGGTGGAGAGATGCCTTACGTAAGACGGACACACCTGCACACCACACCAACAAACTTCTGTTTGGTAGCTGTTGCTTACTGAAGAACTCAACCACCATTGAACTTGATTGATTAAAGCCGTTTTATGACGTTATTAAGACAAGTAAGGCATTGCGTACATGGTGCACTTATGTTTTTGTACATGATAGACGTTAACCCAAATTAATATTCAGCTACGTAGAAAACATATCTCTCATCATTTAAGCTCTTCTTGAAGTGATGCTGCGATGGCAACTCTGCCCATCTCCAAGTAGGGAAAGAGGGAGAGACACACATCACACATATTGTAAGTTTGAACTTCCAACCGCTGAATAAAACTCCCACAAAAAGCATTACTTAATCCTAAAACCAATGTTCATAACAGCTAACGTATGCATAGGGATAGCCTACAACTTAGCCATTTGCAGCTCTCTAAATGCAGGCATTACATATTTGCTTTACCATTTGGAGCCAAAAAATGCTTAGCTATATTTGCCAGCACAGATGGTGTTTTCACTTTCAAAGTGTATGGCAATATTTCAGCTAAATCAAACAGTTAAAAGATGCTTTGAAAGTTTAAAACCTACCTTTGTCCTGCTAGTTGGGGAGGGGCCCTGCATGGTCTGCACGTGAACTCCAGCAACGCAGCTCCCTTTCCACGCTTGTCTGTAAATAATGCTGGGAAAAAACTATCAGCGAACGCAGCAGCAACTTATCAGCCAATGCCGATACATGTAAAAACGAAAATATCGACCCGATATATAACATGGGCTGATATATTGGTCGATTCCTACACAAAAACAACTTTATAAATAGCTAACATGTTTGCATTAGCATGTATCTGACCTTACTGCTCTGGCCGCTCCATCAGGCATCTTTAGGATCAGAATTGATCTAGCTACAAGAGTTAATATCTCAGACAGTCCGCTTTGGTTTTGCCCAAAGTTCGATGAATTGAATGTCGCATAAAAACCTGTTGTAGTTGGTTCAATGCAGGATTCTGGAGAGAAATTCCAGCGATTTCTGCCGATTGTGTTTGTCTTTAGAAATGTGGAATAAAATCCTGTAATCCTTGCAGCAAGCTGGGCATTTTCGCCAAGACATTTTAAAAAGTTAAATACTACAAAAACTGTGGTGCGAACAGTGATGATCTGAAGCAGCTTGCAGCTGTGTTTATTCAGCAGGGGCAGTGCAGACACCTCTGGCACTTCCCAGTGAAAACATAGTGGTGTAAAATACGTCACTATGTTACCACTTAGTCATTTTCCAGGACAGTGCGATGCAGCTGCTCAGAGTGCAGGATTCAGGAGGATTATTGAGAAATGCATGAGTCAAGCCAAAAAACACCCTGGGGGGCTTTTTTTAAATAAGAAAGTTGCATTAGAACATGATTGACAGCTCCAAAAAGTTGATTTTACATAATATAGGACCTTTAAAGTTTGGAATTTTCAAAACTTTTACTATATTTGTGAAACTTTAGATTAAGAATAATTTCAACACTTTTTTGTGTTTGGATCACAGTATAAATCTCCAGCTCACAATTTGCAGTGCCTCGTGATTTAAAACCTGGACTTTATTATGCAGTATTAATAGAAGAACACCTAAAACCAACTCTGGGATTTGTTTTATGAACCTTTAATTAAGAGAAATACTCTGTTTTCACCAAAAAATTTCTAGCCATGGTGCTAGTTGACGGGGAGGGGGGGAGGGGTGCTTTTTGGAGTGGACGGGTGATGCAGGTTGATACGCAATGCAAAGTTAAATTCAATAGCATTTATATACAATAAAATAGGATTTCAGTTCAAACAAATTTTAAAAAAAGGTATATGTTTTATCTGAAAATGTATTTAAGTCACAACATCAAATAAATAATAAAGATACACTTATAAATAATGGAAGTGTTGTGGCCAATTGCTTAAAACAAACATTGAATTGTGAGCATTGCTCACCAACACTTTAATGCCTTTGAAACGTGTAAATCAAAAAGCAATTTATTGCTGCTACCGTTCTTCGTCAAACTCAACACTGTGCGCTGCACTCACTTCACCTTGCCTTTGGGCTAAACAGCTAAAAAGGGCTAATTATGCCCTTATGCCCCGCCTCTTCCCCCTTGTTGCCTTCACGCTGTGTTCACCTGCAACAACAGAGTAACTCCTGCTGCTACTTTGGGAAGCAATGTAGGTTCAATTAAGGAATGGACAATGTCCCTGTAAAAACAATAAACAAATTTAATTAATTAATTCACTGTATTTTCAGACCTGCCGACCTGGTCAAAAAAATATTTTTAGTACCACTTGTGTTTTGTTTATTTTTCACAGACTTTTGCAACTTTGCATGCAGTAAATTTCCCGTTTACTGACTGGAATTGGTTAATAAAAAAAACTATAAAACCAATATTTTTGATTAAAATAATTTTAATGAAGAAAATATAGACATTTTATACTGTACTGGCTAAGCGTAATTGTTTAATATGTCCAAATCGGCCTGGAAGAAAATAAATGGACTGAACTTATATAGTGCTTCTCTAGTCATACTGAACACTCAAAGGGCTTTACATGGAAGCCACATTCACCCATTCACACACCGATAGCCAACATAGCTCGGTAAGACGATGTAGAATTTTTGGGGTTAAGTGCCTTGCCCAGGGGCACATTGACATGTGACTGGAGGAAGCTGGAATCAAACCTACAACCCTCCGATTGCAAGTCCACTACTCTACCACTGACCCACAGTCACCCAATACAGAAGTACAGAAGCATTCTGAGGCATTTGTAAATCCAGGGAGAATATAAACATGATCAAATTAAGGCTTTTTGGACAGATTAAACCTTATAAAAAGCAGCATTTGTACTGCCCCGAGCACTCCCGTTCTACAGGTACAGCTGATCAAGACTGATATAGAGGCACACAATCCAAGATGCTTCAAGTCCAGAGTGATAGTTTCCTCTTTCTCTGTGAATTTGGGGAGCCATGTCATCTGGCGGTGTTGATCCACTGGGCTTTATAAAGTCCAGTCAATGCAGCCATCTACCAGGACATTTGGGAGCACTTTATGCTTCCTTCCACCAGTGTTTCCCTTTCATAGGCGTTACCATGGCGCTCTGCCACAGCTGAAAATGCAGTGCCACAGCTACATAATGTAGACCAGCCAACCTGTAGGCTACGTTTTTGTGCAGCAAGTATGTAATTTAACATGCCCTCTGAACTACGAAAAATAGCTGCGGACATTTGAGTTCTGTACTAAATGTGCAGTACTCTTGTTTGACAACACGATGCAGCGGCGCGGTAAAGCAGTTTCATAAAAGCGGAGAATAACGAGGGTACCTAATGTAACATCTTCGCCCCACCCCCTCCATACCTCCTCCTTCCGTCTGCTTCAGCTCTCTCTCCTCCGTTCTTCACTTGCTGCACCTGGACTAAAAGGTAAACTGCATTTGTGCCACGTACCTGCCAGCTTTTAATGAATTTGAACCATAAAGTCTGTTGCTTTTACTGTGGAAACATTCGAGATGAAGTCTAAGTGGAAAAAAAAGAAAAATAAAGATTTGCAAGGTGGGTTTTTTGTCTGTGCAGATCTTCTGACCTGCTGAACACGAGGGTCCAAATCCCTCTGTTTTTGAATAAATATTAACAGTTACCATGCTTGCCACCCTCTAAAGTTTGTCATCGTGCATTTTACACAGTCTGTAATTATGATGTGGAGAAGTAATGATGTAATTTATAAATCAGCCCCGGTGAAAATATTTATTTTAATTTTAAATACATATGAAATGATCAAATGCAGTTAACCTGTGGTTATCAGCTTGTATATCCACACATCTAATCAAAGAAATTGGAACATTTTAGTTTTACTATTCAATATTAAAAGGTCCAGTGCAGATACCTTGGAGTCAGGTCAAATTGTAAAAATGTATCACTTAACTAGTCAAAATAAGGAGAATGAACAAGTGTGTGTTTGTGTGTGTGTTTTGCAGACATCAGCGCCGTGTGGAGGTCAAGAAAAACATTAAAGATTGTGACCAGTACAGTACAAAATGTCTATTTTCTTTAAAGTATTTTAATGAAAAATATAATTTTCATACGGAGTATTGTACTGACATACGGCATTGAGTGTGATGAAGTAACAGTCCTCCCACATAACCCAGTCCTATCTGACAGTTTTTTGATACCTTTGAATTAACTTTACCCAATGTTCCAAAATCTGAAAGAAAATTTTATTACAGACAGCGCTGTAACAAGTTTTAAAGAATCTTTTACATTCTTGTTTCCCTATACGTCTCAGAACACAACAGTGGACGGTAGTAATTCCAACACTAACCCTTCAGAAATTGATGGTTTGGTTCAAAGTATTACTTCCTCACTGCGTATTGCGCTAGACAGTGTAGCCCCCTTAAAAACGAAACACACTGATGGACAGTCTACCACCATATGCATGAAAATGTTGCCGAGCTCCAGAGCTCTTTTAGTGAAAGACTGCTGCATCCTAGGTGCACGAAGGAGCATTGAATTGAAAATGTAATTGAATTGCATTTTCACAGGTCCTTCCTCCCTGCATCCGTTAGACTTTACAACCAAAACTTCTCCCAACAAACTTAATAATGTTTGAATCTCTGCTGTAATTTGCACTGTCTAACTCTCTAACATTTCTGCTACTGTTATTTGGTTGTTCTTTGATTTTTCACAGTTTAGTGTTGGAAATAATATGTTAACTTTTTTAATGTACAAAGACATGCACATTCTGTACATATTTCTTGATATTTTTAATTATTTAAATATTTTAAAGTATCCTGCTCTGTGGCATGTTCCGAGTGGTTATTTTCCTTTTTTTTATTTTTAATAACAGCACATGACCCATTTTTTGGTAAATTTCTGCATAATGTTCATATAATTCTTAGTTCTTAAATTCTGTTTTTATACCATTCTACTTCTGTTTGTATTTCATGCCACTTTGCTACGGTTTCAACTGAATTTCCCCTTGTGGGACAATGACAGATTGTTCTGTTCTATTTTAATTTATCATACCATTACTCATAGAACAGTTTTATTGATTGCTTGGACTAGTAAAGGTACAATCATCATTCATGCTACAACACAAATCCTCTGCTTTTACTCCATCTAGAAATAGCTTCCAAAAATAGTTGCAGTTCACTGGAGATCTATCAATCTCTGATCAGCTTCTAAACTAGCTCTCCTTGTTTTGTTTACCTTTTAGGATGAGTTTCTCCATCATTTACTCTCCTCCCCCATCTCCCAGCCCTGCTCCTGACCCCCTCCCTTCTTACTCCTGTGTGATGCACTGCCCTGAACTTGACCTGTCGGTCACTCATAGCCAAACCTTAAACACTGAACACATGGAACAGATGCCCTGTTGGCCCAAGCAGAGTCAACAGAGTGACCAACCCCAACTGAGGCACCACCCAAGAGGACAGACTGAGAAAAAGAACACAAAGGTAGTACTGAGTAACAGATACACCTTCAAACAATAAAGCCTATTGCAGACCATTTCAAAGACAATTTGGCCATTGGGAATTCCCATACTTGAGCAGATAACACTATTAGCTAGCCTGATGTAGCCATACTCACTTCTCATCAGAATGTGAGTCTGGTACTGCTCCATTGGGCTGCGATTATGGGGCGTGTTTTAACCGAACCAGGACAAACATGCCTCTGCACTGACTTGGATAGACCTATAAGCAAGAAGTGTGTGGCGTTGCTCTTCTGAGAAACTGATGTAAACTGTTCCTCTCCTAAAATTCCTCTTTTAAAATTAATGCCCTGATGATATCTGTAGAACAGACTCAATGGCAGAATCTGCACATCTCAGTTCTCCAGCGTCAGCCATCGTTGTTTGACCAACCCCAACTCCTAAAATTCCTCTTTTAAAATTAATGCCCTGATGATATCTGTAGAACAGACTCAAGGGCAGAATCTGCACATCTCAGTTCTCCAGCGTCAGCCATCGTTGTTTTAAACAAATTCAACCCATGTACTCTTTGGTGACGTGGTTAATTACGTTACTGTTGTTCACCTGTCAGTCATTTTAAGCCCGATTTGATTGGTCCAAACAGATCTTGTTTGGGCATAATTGCTCCTCAACGGAGGAATGCCAGACCGAACTTCCAGACCATGTTGTGGGCGGGACTTCGGCTGGCACCCAGGCTAACTATTAGCATTACATAGAGGCAAAGTACGCCTTAGTCATGTCAGTGAAAAGGACATGTGTCCATATACATTGAACTGTTCCATTTTTGTCACATTCCTAGCCCAAAATGTAACTATTGGGATGTTATTTGACAGATCAGTTCAATGTAGTTCTTAACTGTGAAGTTGAAGAAACCCAGGTTTCTTACTAATTAATATCTGAAGAGGGAAATGCATATATATATAGCCAACCTGTGTGTGATTAAGTCTCAGTATTCTGCAAGTATTCTGTGAAGGCAAGAAGATATACTAATCAAAGAATGCCATAAGCCATGTTGGGGACACAGCAAATATTTGGTAGAAGCAGTTTTTTTAACCTACATGCAAAAACATTTGTGTGGCAAAAGTCACCTAACAACAATCTGGAAGATGGTGGTGCATCATGCTGTGGGCAAAAAAACACATTTTCGGTTCAAAATTTTGTTACTTGTAAATTAAAATGTCCAATAAAAATGTTTTAATGTGCCACTCCTTTCCCTCTGCTGCAATGCGTCACTAGGGTTTGGCATCTTTTGAATTTGAACGATTCCGGTTCCAAACGATTCCCGATTCAGATTCCCTGTCCTTTTTTTTTGCCTATTTAAATGAGCTGGTTAACATGACCAATGCAATCAGAGAGTCAGATATACATGTAAAGTCCACAAAATGCAATTAAAAGCCCTCAGTTGATCCAAAATGCAAGTTCTGATGAATATTAAAAAGAGGGATCACATTTCTCCTGTTTTTAGCTTCTCTTCATTGGGTCCCTGTCAAAATCCAGAATAGAGTTTAAGATCCTCCTTACGTATAAATCCCTTAATACCTGTGCTCCATCGTACATCAGAGCTCGTATTGTTCCAAATGTTCCTAACAGAGCACTTTGTTCTCAGAATGCAAGTCTACTGGTAGTTCCTAGGATTTCTAAAAGTAGAATGGGAGGCAGATCTTTTAGTCATCAGGCTCCTCTCCTGTGGAACCCCAGTGGTCCGTGAGGCAGACACTTTATTTTTAAGACGAGGCTTCAAACCTTCCTTTTTGACAAAGCTTATGCTTAGAATTGCATATGCTATCCTGAGCTATTTTTGTAGTTATGCTGCTATAGGCTTAGACTGTTGGAGGACGGACTGACTACTTTTCTTCACTCTTCTACTTTCCTCTTGTACTACTCTGCAGATATATTTTTTCTGTCGTTATTGGGATTCTGAACCTAGTTTACTGTATATTTTTCTCCCCATAGAAGCTCCACCCGGTCTGGTATCCTGCTCAACTATAATGCCCCCTGCTGGATGGGGAGCATCGGTCCAGATGATGCTTGAAGTGAACGAGCATCCTCCATGCTGTTTCTTCTCTGTCTTCTCAGACCCCAGACGGTCGTGGCCGATGACAACTTGTACTGAGCCATGTTCCGCCAGAGGTTTCTTCCTGCTAAGGGGGAGTTTTTCCTCTCCACTGTCACTACATGCTTGCTCAGTATGAGGGATTCCTGAGGAATTGCTGTGGTTGGAGTCTGCATGATCCGGGCACGACCTCACGTCAATGACTAAACGCATTCTGCTGGGATTCCTTACATAGAAAACTTAAGCGCGACTAGGGGTCGTGTGACTGATAAGAAGCAGACTTGCATTACCAAAAAGCACCTTTTCATGATTGAGCAGTAATGCTAACACATACCTCTGGGTGATCCATACGGTCATTGGAAAACTTCAGATGGGCCTTGACATGTGCTGCTTTGAGCAGGGGGACCTTGTGTGCACTGCAGGATTTTAATCCATAAGGGGAGAGTGTGTTACTAATGGTTTTCTTTGAGATTGTGGTCCCAGCTCTATTCAGCTCATTGACCAGGTCCTGCCCTGTAGTTCTGGGCTTATCTCTCACTGTCCTCATGATCATTGATGCCCACGAGGAGATGTCTTGCATTGCGCTCCAGACCGAGGGAGACTGACCGTTGTCTTGAACTTCTTCCATTTTCTAATTCTTGCACCAACAGTTGTTGCCTTCTCACCAAGCTAGTTGCCCATCCTAGCCTTATGGGGGTCTACAATTTTAATGCTGATGTCCTTGCACAGCTCTCTGGTCTTGGCTATTGTGGAAAGGTTGGAGTTGGTTTGAGTGTGTGGAAAGGTGTCTTTTATCCAGTTAAAGAGTTCAAACAGGAGCAGTTAATAGAGGTATTGAGTGGAGAACTAACTAAGAAGAACTAACAGGTCTGTGGGAGCCTGAATTCTCACTGGTTGATAGACAATCAAATACTTATGTCATTCAATAAAATGGGAATTAATTGTTTAAAAATTATCCAGTGATTTTCCTGCATTTTTGTTTAAGATTATGTCCCTCACAGTTGAAGAGTTTAATTTGATAAAAAGACCTTACATGCTTTGTAACTGGTAAAATTTCTAAAATCAGCAGTGTATCAAATACTTGTTCTCCCCACTATATATTAGTGTGGATGCACGTGGGCTGGTATAGGAAGCCATGCTCAATTTTTAAATATCAGTTTCCCGGCCAGTGTAAAATATTTAGTCAACAATAATATACACATTTTCACGTGGAAAAGTGAAACATTCTGGTAATGACTCCTTTAAGTAATCAGTTACAGACATCTGCAAACCGTAACTCGTCACTGATCAGTGTAAAAGGCACACAGAGCAGGAGAATAACAACTGAATCAACATGGAATTCCAGCAGTGCTTGATGCTGCTTCTCTGCTTGATCTGACTCGGGCCAGTACATATCCTAATTCAGGTACTCAGTTGGTTCCTGAAATGGCTTCAAAAAAAGCCCTGTCTGCCCGGGTCCGATGAAGTGTAGACACATGCATTTCGGGACCTTTTGATCAAATTACCCTGAAGTTCTGATGGTGGAAACACATCTACTTTTGTTTTAATTGCAGGGTGCAGAAACTAAAAAGAGTCACTAGATGGCAGCCACCCTCTGTGACTACTCATTTTTATTTATTTATTTACTGTACAAAATTTGATAAAATAAATCATCTTAGACTTAACAGTTTAAAAATTGTAAAGCCCTCTGTGCGGTAAGAAGAAAAAAAAATTGAGAATTGAATCGTTTCGTGACCGAAAAATCGAATAGAGGATTTGGAGAATCGTGACGCAGACTAGTGCCCCCACTGGTGGGGGTCGGTTTTGGTAATGGCTGCAGAACTGCACCAGTGAAATTTATTGATCTGCTGTTACATAAGCATTTTCAAAATACACACCGTGATGGTATATTAGGGTAATATTCCCGGCGTGGTGCGTCTTATGAATGCTACATGGTGACGCTTGAATATTGCGGCAACTTTATCGGCAAACTTGACACTAATGTTACAGCAATATATGTACAATGCTGGACTTGTTAATGGAGATGACGCCTTGACGCAACAGGTGATGTCATGATGATGTGTGAATGATTGGCTGGATATAGTTTCTGGCCTCTAGAGCTAAACACCATATCATCAGACAGTTCACTGCCCAGGGACTGTCAAGTAGAGACACCTTTTGGAGCAGCTCGAAAAAGCTTTAGGCGTGAAGCTTCAATTGGGATGTAAAAAAGGTTAGACTAGCTTATAGCTATTTTGTCTGTTTATCACAGAGTTTTCCTTCTCACGGTTAAATTGACACCCTGCACGTCGACACCCCCCACAAACCTTTTTATCTCGTAATTGTGTTATCTTTTTTAACACAGTGTCACCACTGTTGTTTTGTGTGCAGGTTCTTCAATAACGACACTCTTTGAAGCTTGAAAAGATGGAACTTTATATAGAGAAGCTTAGACTCATTACATATTTTGCTGGAAACACAAGTTACACTGAAACTGTTTAATGTCCCGCTGCCGCACAGTCACTTTCGGTTCACATACATCACATAACTAAACAGACAAATAGGACAACTTCTGTTTGTTCTTATCATTACAATCACTGTAATCTCAAGTCACTTAAAAAGAAAATTGTTTCAATAGTACACACATTCCAATCTGTTTAGAGGTTTTCTATTTAGAGAAACCCAGCAGATTGTTATTGATTTGCAGCACTCTTTCGTCCTGAACAAAAACATAAAGACAGTAGACAGTTGCCTGCTTTGTCATTGACTTCAAAGGTATCCTTCATACTGAGCAACCGTGTAGTTACAGTGAAGAGGAAAAACTCCCCTTTAATCAGAAAAAACCTGAAGAAGAACCTGGATTAGTTGTGAGCGTCACATGCAGTGACAGACATTGGTCTCAGAAGACAACTATTTGTTAGCTTTGTGTGTCTGTATTATAGACTGTAAATACAATGGACTAACTCTTGGGTGACGTCACCCATAAGTTTCTGAAGAGCAGAAAATGAAGTGGGTGGTTCCCACCACCGCCATCTTGTCTGCGTCACTCGCTAGTCAGAAGCTATTCCGGAGTTAACTGAAGCTAACGTAGGCTGCAGCCTGTTTCAGCCAGAAGACCACGGTTGAGACCGCGTTTTTCCACCAGGGTCGCTTTAGACCCAGAATTATCTTGAGAGGGGAACACATATCGACATAACAAGACCCAAATGGGTCTGTTCATTACTGCCTTAAACGGTTGTATTTCCATTACAATCAGTGGAGGATGACGCATTGGTGGGCTTAGCTTAACACCTCCAGCAAAAAGCAGTCACAAATTAATTCTTGACAACTCAGATCCTCTCAAAAGTTAAGACATTTGACTCACCTCACACCTAAGACATCCATTAGTTCATGCCGCCAGCTGTGTTCCTCACCCCAGTACTGATCTAACCATCGATCATCCAGTCTGTCTATAGTCCGAACTGTAGTTTTCTCTGATGCCGTGTTTTCCCGGTCCTGTCGAATTTGCTGCTCTGCCGCTACCCGACCGGTCGCCTGCTCCAACACGCGTGCAGAAAGACAACAGCCCCAATCTGAGCTCCATTCCTCTTGGCGACCTGACAGAAATTCTGCCCCCACTGCTGGCGAAGCATTAGCCTGTATAAAGCCTCCCCGATGCAGAGACTTCTTGGACGGTCTGTTACTGTAATCAATACCACAGTAAGCCATCTTTGTTCAATAAGTGCAGATTAAAATCCAAAACTGAATAAAAACTGCAGAGTGAACTGATAGTTGAGTTTAGACACACAGCTTTGAAGGCCTTCCCTGAGCAAGCAGTGGGGGACAAGCAGACTATGTTGCAAGCTATTAGCTACCGTTAGCCTCCATTAGCCACCAGAGTTACCTTAGACTGACCTGTCAATCAAAAGGACACAGTCCAAATTCTTCATAAATTTACGATTAAATTATATCTAAATGGAGGAGTTAGAAATAAACCCCCCCCCCCCCCCCCAGAGGTATGACTATGGTAAACCTGAACTATTTAACCTAAAATGTTTTTTTGAACCAGGCTGTAAACATGTTTATTTTTGTTGTAAAGTTTGCCTTTTTAACATGGGAGTCAATGGGAATTTGCTCCTTTTTGGAGACAGCCCCCAGCGGATGAGGGAGGAAATGCAATTTTTGCCACCTCCTGGTTGGCTTCACATTCTGCATGCGGAGTTCACCCCTTGGTTTGTATTCGCACATGTGCACTACATGGTGCTTAATAACAGAACTACAATGTTTCCATGTTCATGTACAGGTCCGTTTTGAAGAGCCAGTGGCTGCTACAGTAACACCAGACCTGCATACTGTTCCTTATCAGCAGTCTCTCAGAGGTCAGGGAAGAAATTCAGGATACTATCAAGGTAAGTAGACTTTTTAAGTTATGTAGTATAACTTATATATTTAAAAACAACTTTATTATATTTATGCCACATAACTTATGAATATAGCTGATGAAATGTGGTTTTACCACACATACAGATGTACGTTATAAACTGTTCTGGTTCAAATGGTGTTTGTGTTTGGCTTGTATTGATAGTTTAAAAATAGAATGAATCACTAAATCTAAAAAAATATGGAATTATTCAGCACAATAATTTTTGGTTTGAACAGTGTTAATATAAATGTTAGGCTATAAATAGTCCATGTACATTCAGGCATTTTGTTTTTAATATAATACTTTAAATAAGAACATAGACATTTTGTACTATATTGGTCAAGATCTTTAATGTTATTTTGCCCTCCACATCTCGTTTACGGTTTGTAAAACACACATACTTATTTGCATAAATATCTACATTGGAAAATTTAATATTGAACAGTAACACTAAAAAGTTCCACTTGTTTTGATTATTTTCAATTTAATTCACTTTTATTTATATAGCGCCAATTCACAACAAAGTCATCTCGAGGCACTTTACAACAAAAGTCGTTTCATTACAAGTACACAAACATTCCAATCAGTTAAAAGTTTTCTTGGTGAGGGAATCCTAGTAGGTTGCGATGAGTCATCGACGTGAGGTTATTTGTGTGCTTATACAAGCTAATAGCCACAGGTTAACTGCATTTTATTATTTAATGTTTATTTAAATTCAGCAAAATAAGTAGTTTTATGTGCATTTAGTTAAAATCAGAATCAGAATCAGAATCAGTTTATTGGCCAAGTATGTCACATACAAGGAATTTGACTCCGGCAAACTTTTTCCTCCAGTACAGAACTTGAATAAGTGAAATAAAAAAAAATAAATAAAAAAAAAAGAAAGAAAAAAAAAGACAAAAAAGAAAAAAAAGAAAAATATGAACAAAAATAAGTAAAAATACAAATAAATATCAGATCGTAAATAATAAAGGATAATATATACACCAAGCCGGGGTTATTTTACAGTGAGTATGTACAGAAGTGCAGAGTTATAGTTTATTGTTATGTGAGTGCACTCACACACTGTGTCTAGACAGAGTTCGTCAGAGCGACAGCCTGGGGGAAAAAACTGTTTTTGTGTCGGGTGGTTTTGGCGTACAACGCTCTGTAACGCCGACCTGAGGGGAGGAGCCTAAACAGATTGTGGCCAGGGTGTGAGGGGTCAGTGGTGATTTTCCTGGCCCGCTTCCTGACCCTGGCCCGGAATAGGTCCTGAATGGAGGGAAGATCGGTTCCTATGATCCTCTCTGCAGTCCTGACTGTTCTCTGCAGTCTGTCCTTGTCTTGCCTGGTGGCGGATCCGAACCAGACAGAGATGGATGAGGTCAGGACAGACTGGACTATTGCTGTGTAGAAGATGATCAGCAGCTCCTGGGGCAGGTTGAACTTCCTGAGCTGACGCAGAAAGTACAGCCTTTGCTGGGCCTTTTTCCTTATTATGTTGATGTGTGAGGTCCACTTCAGGTCCCGTGTGATGGTGGATCCTAGGAACCTGAAAGACTCCACTGTGGGGACTGGCTTGTTGAGGATCATGAGAGGAGATGTTGATGGTGGTCTCTTCCTGAAGTCCACTGTCATCTCCACAGTTTTGAGCGGGTTTAGCTCCAGGTGGTTCTGACTGCACCAGAGAACCAGCTGTTCCACTTCCTTTCTGTACACAGACTCGTCGCCGTCGCGGATGAGTCCAATGACGGTGGTGTCATCTGCAAACTTCAGGAGTTTCACAGAAGGGTCCCTCGACGTGCAGTCAGTGGTGTAAAGGGAGAAGAGCAGTGGGGAGAGAACACATCCCTGGGGGGCGCCGATGCTGAGGGAACGGGAGCTGGATGTGAACTTACCCAGTTTCACCTGCTGCCTCCTGTCAGTCAGGAAACTGGTAATCCACTGACAGGTGGAGGGAGGCACGGTGAGCTGGGACAGTTTTTGGTGGAGGAGCTCTGGTACAATGGTGTTAAACGCAGAGCTGAAGTCCACAAACAGGACCCGAGCGTAGGTACCTGCAGAGTCTAGGTGGTGCAGGATGTAGTGTAGAGCCATGTTGACGGCATCATCCACTGACCTGTTTGATCTGTAGGCGAACTGCAGGGGGTCTAGCAGGGGATCTGTGATGTCCTTCAGGTGGGTCAGTACCAGACGCTCAAAGGATTTCATGACCACAGATGTTAGGGCAACTGGTCTGTAGTCATTTAATCCAGTGACTGGGGACTTCTTGGGAACCGGTATGATGGTGGAGCGTTTGAGGCAGGAGGGGACCTCACACAGCTCCAGGGAGTTATTGAAGATCTGGGTGAAGATGGGAGCCAGCTGGTCAGCACAGAATTTCAGAGAGGCTGGGGACACTCCGTCTGGTCCCTGAGCCTTTTTAATTTTCTGTCTCTGAAATAGCTGGCGCACGTCCTGTTCGCAGGATAATTATTTGTTTTGTATATCACAATCAAAAAAAAAAGTTTTAATTTTAAGAATGTAATAATTACATCGGCTTACAGCTCATATGCACACGTCACCGGGGCTGATTTAAAAATTACCTGCAGCTGCCTGATGGCTGATGTCCACATCATAATACAGACTGTGCAAAATCCATGATGAAGAACTTAAGAGGGTTGCAAACATGGCCACTGTTCTTAATATTTATTTAAAAACTTTGGAATGAGATGGACCATCATGTTCAGCAGGGGGATTGGCTGAAACAGCTTCACCGTGCTGCTGCATTGTGTTGTCAGACATGACTACCACACATTTAGCACAGAACTCACATGTCTGCAACTATTTTTTGTAGTTTAGAGGGGTGTTGTGTATATTCATTGTTATTGTCTATCTGGCTATATAATGAATATGAATTTAATAATTCATGAATTATTCATTTGTTATTCCTTCAAATTATTTATCGGGGCACCAACCGGGAATTATATATATGATATATGTATTTCTTAGAATTAGACTCTATTTGTCAAATAGCAGGTTGCTATGGTTGCCAGATAATCAATTTATCTGAAGGGTTAGCCCTTTAGCACGGCTTTGCTAAGATGCTAAACTAGATGCTAAGCTAACTAGCGGCTAAAAACAGAGCTAGGGCTATAAAGATGGCAAATCACTGGAAGCACAAATGACCGCATAACTGTGAACTTCCTGAACGTGCTTATGCCATAACACTCACGTGCACGTGTACGAATGCCAGAACGATACGGGTGTTTAGTGATCAGGGCAATTTAGGCCGCGTGTCTTTCTGGAACAAAGAGACCACGTGTTTCTCATCACTGGCTTTTGGCTAACAAAGTGACTATGGGTTGAACAAAAGGGTGAGGCCAGTCCACCTATGGGTTTGCTCGTCTCTCGGAAATTCTCCAATTTCTGAGAGGCTTAAGGCTGTGGCTTAATACTGAGATCGAAACAAATCAACACATAATCAACGCACAGCTTGCTTAGCAATAAAAGAAACACAGTAACTTCAACACACCAATTAACAAAACGTTCAAAGAAGCATGCATGCATAGAAATATTCAAGATGTTTGCTCCAAACCCAGATCTTAATAACAAATGGAATACTCTTTTTGAGAGCCAATGAAAAAAGCAAGGGAAAAAGAAAAGGAGGGAAAAGTTAATCCATTCGATTGGATGGGGAAAAAAGAGACCTTGGCGGCCGACCCGAGCTCGGATGAGGTGGTGCTAGCAGTGAACAGGTTTTAAGAGATACTTGACGACCAGTGCACATATCCGAGAGGGGTCAGGGAGTTTCTTTCTTTGAATCACGACTTGGAAATGCCGGTGATGGGAGAGGCTGAGCAGCAGAAGACCGCGATGAGGCTGATTGAGTGGTGTTTCGACCAACCGATGTGGAGGGACTTCTCAGAACCCATCCTTCCAGAGAACGAGAGCGGGAGCTCTTGCTCAACCAAGGTGCTGTGCCATAATCCGGCCGGAGAGGCTTCTTTCCAGAGCAGCTTTCCGCTCTGATAACGACAGGAAACCAGCGCTAGGGATGTTGGCACCAAGTCACAATTTTAGAACCCCTTTGTTATCGTTTTCATATATTCAAGGCCAGACCCAACAGGGGCGAGTCGTACCAGCATACATAGATGTTAAATCATGTACTTGCTGTGCAAAAAACGTAGCCTACAGGTTGGCTGTGTATTGGATTTAGGGGAAAATGCAGCTATTTGGCTATTAATAGTTAAGGGACTGCTTATGGCAGTCAATAAGATTACTAATTTATGGAAAATTATTATCTTTACTATCTTTATCTTTACTATCTATATCAGGAACTATTTTAACAGCATATATATATATATATATATATATATATATATATATACACTACCGTTCAAAAGTTTGGGGTCACATTGAAATGTCCTTATTTTTGAAGGAAAAGCAATGTACTTTTCAATGAATATAACTTTAAACTAGTCTTAACTTTAAAGAAACACACGCTATACATTGCTAATGTGGTAAATGACTATTCTAGCTGCAAATGTCTGGTTTTTGGTGCAATATCTACATAGGTGTATAGAGGCCCATTTCCAGCAACTATCACTCCAGTGTTCTAATGGTACAATGTGTTTGCTCATTGGCTCAGAAGGCTAATTGATGATTAGAAAACCCTTGTGCAATCATGTTCACACATCTGAAAACAGTTTAGCTCGGTACAGAAGCTACAAAACTGACCTTCCTTTGAGCAGATTGAGTTTCTGGAGCATCACATTTGTGGGGTCAATTAAACGCTCAAAATGGCCAGAAAAAGAGAACTTTCATCTGAAACTCGACAGTCTATTCTTGTTCTTAGAAATGAAGGCTATTCCATGCGAGAAATTGCTGTTGACGGACATTCTGAACTGTGATGGATCTTATTGAGAGAGTGGCTTGGCTTTATTTGCTTAAAGCTAGACAACATTGACTTCGGCTGCATTAACGCTTTTTGTGGATATACCCCATTCTTCGGATGCGTTCTGAGTTTGGGGAGTTTAACCATTTGCTCCAGGAGTTACATATGGATGAGGTTCGCTCCCAGTCTGTCCCGCGCCCAGTTTTACAACCTCCTGAACCGCATCGATGCTCAGATTGCCTACCAAAACAAGTAAGTGTTATTCTGCGAGAATGGATCATGAGGTTCTCTGCGATTGCAGACGGCAACGATGAGCTTGTCTTCCATTGTTGAGATACGTGTTTTAAACCGCTCTCAGACTGCAGGTTTACTGGTAGTTCCTAGGATTTCTAAAAGTAGAATGGGTGGCAGATCTTTCAGTTATCAGGCTCCCCTCCTATGGAACCAGCTCCCAGGGTTGGTTTGTGAAGCAGACAACTTGTCTATCTTTAAAACTAGGCTTCAAACCTTCCTCTTTGACAAAGCTTACAGTTAGAGACAGGTTAATGTTAGTAGTCAGGTAGAGTGTCAAAAGCTAGGACGAGATAGGAAGAGGTAGAGTAGCTTGGTAGAGATAGATTAATGTAAGCCAGGTAGAGAGTGTCCGTAGCTAGGTCTCCTAGTAGCTAGGAGACAGATTGTTAGGAACTATGCTGCTTTAGGCTAGGCTGTTGGAGGACATTATTAGTGTCAGTTCCTACTTCACTCCAACTGCATGATGTGCTGTCAATTCAAGCGCTAACCTGTTTTCGACCTGCTTTACGACCCTGACTAAGATGGCATTCCAGTGAAGGAACGTTCTCCACGTCCTGCTACCAAGTTCTGCTTCTGCATCAGTTCTGTTGCTCTTTCTGTGCCTCTGCTGCCTTCTCCAAACCCCAGATGGTCTCGGCAGATGACCGCTTATGCTGAGCCTGGTCCTGCTGGAGGTTTCTTCCTGTTAAAAGGGAGTTTGTCCTCTCCACTGTCGCTTCATGCTTGCTCAGTGTGAGGGATTGCTGAGAAGTCATGACGCAATCTTCTGTGGTTCTCTAATTCCTAAATTAAACATTGTATTGTAATAACTCTTCTTGTAAAGTGCCTTGAGATGAGATTTTACTAATTGAAAGACGATACGATTTTCAAAATCTGTTAAAACACTGCAGTGGATGTTGTGATGAAACGTCAATCAGATGAAAACATAGCTAATATATTAATTAATATTTCATCTCTAGCAATCTTCAAACTAGACTCCAGTTAATTGTTATTGTCCCAGGCAATTTTCTGAACAAACTGACAACAATACACTAGAAAATATATTTGTCGGAGAAGCAGCTGGAACCATTTGTTTGCCTTTTTTTTACAGAGAATTCCACCCACAGCAATAGATTGTGGGTAATACCCTTCGCTGAAGCCTGCATCGGTGCGGACTTAAGCAGAGTGAGGGTGTAGAAGAGGCGGGGCCAGGGGCTGGATTCTCCGCTGTGGAGAATTGGGACACCCTACGCACTTGCACCCCTCAATGGGGAACGCGCAATTGAAGTGCACAAGGGTGCAAGTGTGGGTATTGGGACAGGGCATTAATTATTGTCTGAACACTGCTGACTGGAATTCTTAATTGCTTGGAAATCTTTTTATATCATTTTCCTGTTTTATGAAATTCAACAATCTTCTCCTGCAGATCCTTTGATAAATCTTTTGCTTTCCCCATGGTTCGGATTCCAACAGACATTAGTGCAACACTGGATGAATCATTTTGGGAGCCTAGAGACTCACTGACTTTATACACACCTACTAATTACAACCAAACAGATCACTGCTGAGCATGGTTACCTTTAGCAGCCATTTACATCCGTCTGTGTCTATGTAATGCCAAAACTTCCAGTGTATGTAAACTTTTGATTAGGGTCATTTGGGTGTTTTCTGTTGTCATTCTGAAGTACAAAAGGTAAACACAATTGTTTGATAATAAATGGCTTCACCAAACGTGCAGTGAGTTATGATGCGTCTGGGGGAGGGCAAGTAAATATTTACATAACTGTCAGGTCTATGGCTATTAAAGCCTCAATTGCTATTAGGTTAGAATGCATGTGAATGACATTTTTCGTTTGTCCATAATAAAGTTATGTTGATTGTGGGGGCGCAACGTTGAGACATGCCTTTCAGAAGCGTTAAACATAGATGCTAAAATAGCCAGCGCAAACATTTTGATGTTTAATAAATCAAAGTGCGCCTATTTATTTAATATTGAACCCAATATTTTGTGTCTTCTAACAGAAATGCCTTTCAGCATGGGGAAAGTGCTAAATAGATTGCATGCGTCTTGCTCAGGGTTTAGGGGCAATGCTCTCTGCACAATCAGCTAGAGCCTATTTTTGCAACGCTGTGCAGTTTGCGCCGGTTTTAAAAAGTGCAAACCAATGATAAATCAGGCCCATAGTCACTCTAGCGTGTCCTGGGTCTTCCTCAGTTCTCAAATCACACTTTTGTTTTTTGTGTTTTTGTCAATCAAAAATAGAAAGGATGCATGATGCACAGAATTTTTTCACTTTTGTTTATTTTTCTTTTTGTTGTTTCAAATGAAAAATGAACTGCCTGAATGTACATGCACCATAAATCAGACTAGAAATTGTTGCCGTGTACAGTTTTAAATGTCAGACTCCTTTCAAGCCTCAGAATAACTGGGAAACCATAATCTTTGTTTTCTGTGGTAAGTTGGAAGATTTTCTGTAGATCCCTCTGCTGCAGCATTTGTCCGGGACTCAGGCTGTTTGGAGAATGCAGAGCTGAACTCCACTCTGGCCCTTAAGGGAGAGCTAATGTCACTTCAGGTATACACTTTGCTTCCTATTCCTCCATGTTTCCACAAAGATGATTTAAGGCTTAATGTTAACGCTACATTGATTTTCAAAGGTGTTCCACTTTTTCAGGTTTCCATTTTTTCTCACATTACAACCAGAAACTTAAACATACAGTTACAGATTTTATGTGACATTCCAACACAAATTATTACAAAATTGTAAAAGGGAAGGAAAAATCATGCATGCTTTACTCATTGGTATAGATCTGGCATGGCATACATTTTGATTAAGCCCACTTTCTTGTATTAACCCCAAATAAAATCTAGAGGAATAATGAGCTATTTTCAGACAACCTTCGCGTTGGTTAGATAACTTTTTCTGTTGCCATAGGTAGAATTGCTCTGCTCTTTCTGTTTAGCTATGACACTTTTCAGGAGGAGCAAACCTATTTTTATTTTGTGTGAGGGGTGCCTTCTAGGAATCTCTGGCCGGGAGGGTTGACATGGTGGCGGGGCTTGATGGAATGGTAAGTGTTGGGGGCATGGGTGGTATATTTTGGGTTACTGGTTCACATTCAGTCCCTACCTTAAGGTGAATGGCCATTGAATGGTTTTGCGCCTGGTTTGATTGGTCTGTGGAGTGCCTGGGTCCTGGGTGGCCATCTAGAAACTGAGTACGGCAGCTTCTATTGGTTTGCCCCCACCCTCAGCGTGGCTGCTATAGTGGAAAAAATACCTTATTCTTAAACAGTAATGAGACTGAAAGTCCTTCAGGTGTTTTTGATATTTAATACAGCTGGTACAGAAAGTAAAGACTCCTTTAAATGTTTCACTTTGTTTAATCGCACCCATTTGCTAAAATAAAAAAAATCATTTTATTTCTCATGTACACTCAGCACCCCATCTTGACACAAAAAAACAGAAATGTAGAAATTTTTGCAAATTTATAAAAAAAAAAAACCTTGAAATATCACATAGTCATATGTATTTAGACACTTTGCTCAGTACTGAGTAGAAGCACCCTTTTGAGCTACTACACCTATTGGTCTTCTTGGGAATGATGCAACAAGTTTTTCACACCTAGATTTGGGGATCCTCTGCCACTCCTCCTGGCAGATCCTTTCCAGTTCTGTCAGGTTGGATGGTGAATGTTGGTGGACAGCGATTTTCAGGTGTATCCAGAGATGCATAATTGTCTTTAGGTCAGGGCTCTTGCTGGGCCAGTCAAGAAAGTCACAGAGTTGTTCTGAAGCCACTCCTTTGTTATTTTAGCTGTGTGTTTAGGGTCATTGTCACGTTGAAAGGTGAACCTTCTGCTCAGTCTGACGTCCTGAGCACTATGGAAGAGGTTTTCTTTCAGTTTATCTCTGTACTTGGCCGGATTCATCTCTCCTTCAATTTCAACAAGTCGTCCTGTCCCTCAAGCTTAAAGTCCCCCCCACAGCCTAATGCTACAACCACCATGTTTCATTGTATTGGGCAGGTTATGAGCAGTGCCTTTTTTTGTCCACACATATCGCTTAGAATTATTGCCAGAAAGTTTAATCTTATTTCTCATAGTCTGGGAGTTATTTGTTTTTTGCAAACTATGCTGACTTTCATATGCCTTGCACTGACGAGAGGCTTCCGTTGGGCCACTCTGCCATAAAGCCCCGACTGGTGGAGGGCTGCAGTGATAGTAGACTTGGTGGAAATTTCTCCCATCTCCTTATTGCTTCCCATTGGCTCCCATCTCTGGAACTCAGCCACAGTGATCTTTTGGTTCTTCTTTACCTTTCTCACCAATGCTCTTCTCCCACAATTGCTCACTTTGGCTGGACGGCTAGGTCTAGGAAGAATTCTGGTTGGTCCCAAACTTCTTCCATTTGAGGATTACGGAGGCCATTGTGCTTAGCCTTGGTTATATTTGGAGATTTCCAAACTCAGGAGACTACATCTTGTACCGCTTCAATCGAAACCTTCAGATCTATTTTTGACCGGGCCATTTGTTGGTCAGCATTGTGCTTTGGGTTGGGAGTTCAGTTGTGACAACAGCTAAAACAAACAAACATAGCCACGCGGGTTGACGCTTGCGGCTATTTAATCGGTTGTAGAGGAACTAGATACAATTTCTAAGGGTCTGAATAATACTTATTACTATGTGATATTTCAGTTTTTCATTTTAATACATTTGCAAACATTTCTACAATTCTGTTTTTTTCTGTCAATATGGGGTGCTGAGTGTACATAGAGAAATAAAACAAAATTTCTTGATTTCAGCAAATGGCTGCAATGAAACAAAGAGTTAAAGGCAAGGTATACGATTTTATTTTAAAACACTTTTTTTTTAAACTACAAAAAAAAATGCTCTTCATATACCAGTGGCAACCTATACATTAGGAGTTCTTAAACTTGACCGAGTAATTTTCATTCTTTCTACAGGAAAGACAGAGGAGGAGGCCTGAGACATCACCTATCTCCAATTTACAATGCTGCACTTTCATCCCTCCCTAGGAGACTCAACAAATTAGCCACTAATAACAGAAACAACTGTGACTCCAATGACTGTCGTTATAACACATAGGGCACTAACGAAGCCGAAACCTAACCTCCACCAATAGGCGACACGCCAACGACCGTCGTTAAGACATGGAGCACAAAGAATCCAATGACATAATGATTCTTGTTCAAGAGGTTAAATGGCTGAGTCTCCACACCAGTTAGTTGGACCAATCCCAGCCTGGTCAGCGGCGAGCATGAACTGATGAAGCCTCTTGGATAAGAGGTTAAACGTTTTCCAAGACAAATTACCAAGTCCAGTTGCGTTTGATTGAAATTTCCTTGAGATAACCATGACCTGGATGAATGAGAATATTCCCAGGCTTCTTTCTACAGCAAAAACCCTGGGAAAACCTCATCCAATCAACTTCCACGGTCCGTCCAGGGTAAGAGGCTTGTAAGCAAAGCTTTCGTGTTCCAGCATCTCCCCTTCTGCACGTCCCCTTCGTGTGCACACATTGCTCGTTCTAGCCTGTAAACAGGAAGTGAGATTGTGCTAACTTGTCGTGTCAACAGATAAATTGATTGCGCCAGCTGCAGTAGCCGACCTGTTTGTTTGGTGAAGCATTTAGTTTGAAGTTGGTGCAGATTAGCTTCCCAAAATGAATCGAAAATGCAAAGCTGTTGGGGAAATAGCAACGAGAAAGAAGAAAATCGACGAAGAGCGTGCCAACAGCCGAATCTGCATCGGAGCAGCTGCATTTACACGGTGGTGTCAACTCAAGGAAGCTAATGGCTTGCTAACCAATGCGTTGGTTACTGAATTTTCTCCTGGACAGGTAAGATCACGTTATATTTTCAGACTTTGGTTGAAACGGCTTGTGTCCTGCGAGTTGTTAACTGTGGCAGAGACCCACGAGGCCATGCTGCCTGTGCGTGCCTGTGTTATTGAGGCGTGGCTTAGGGGGAGAGTATGAAGCAATGGGGTGTGACTTTTTAATTTGTAATAACGCCCTGTTGAGGAGCGCTCCCACAATTGTATACCCTGCTTTTAAACATTTAAAGGGGTCTAAATACTTTATTTACCCACTGTACACCATATTAATCCATATGAAGGACAAAGGCACCCAAAATGGTGCCATCAGTCAAGTCTTTTAATGCAAAACCTTATATGGACAGATTGAATGTTATTTTTATCTGGGTAATTTTGCGCATCTGTACAACACACATGCAAAACTATGCGGTCGTGGTTTAACAATTAGACCAACAAAATAAAACCTAAACTATCTTTGTGCAGATTATTTGAATAAGACAATAACCGTATGTAGTGCAAAGCTTCCAGACAGGTTTCAAATAGCTGACAAGTTATGGGATGAAAGTCCTTAGATATGACAGTCGCCAGTTCTGTATGGGGATACCTGCAGTTATTTGTTCAACATGTCCGACTGTTGGAAAAGACTGCCACCAATTCAGTGTGGGGATATTTGATCATTATGCCTTGATTTTACACAACAGATGCAAAGAGGGCATACAAGCCTTTGTACATCTTTAATACTGATCATCAACATGCCTATACTAAATATGCTAGCAGTGGACGTAGCTTTGTACACTGGTGGGTTATTTTATATTTGACTAGAATATCAACATACCTTGATTGAGGGAAAGTGAGCAGATTATGTCATGAGACTGGCTCCCAGGATCTAGATGGATCATTCACTCTAACTCTTAACCTGTCTATTAACCATAGACATTGGCATATTTTGTCAGCTGGAAACCTATGAAATATTATTACCGTCCTTTTTTCTTCTATTTGTGCCGCCTATAGTGCTGAACATGTTAATATTGCTGATAGATTTTAACTTCACCATCATGTAGCGCAATCTTTTAAATCAATGCCGCTGTGCTTGTTCCGAACAGACTATTAGCTAAAATCAGACGAGACAACTAGCTGAATTTAAGCATATTGCTAAGCGGAGGACAATAAATTATCAAGGAGTAACTCAGTGGCAAAGGGGGTAGAGCGTGGAACCGAATACCTTTTTGACTGGCAGTGTTTGACTTAAGTCTGTAGTCAAACAAGTCTGCAAGTCGCACGTCGGACTCTTGTCTTGTTTAGTTATGCTGCCTTAAGTGGGTGGTAAACTCTGTCTAAGCTTAAAGAGTAGCTCGTCCCCTTCCAGAGTATAACCCCGCTCATATTTATCTTTGAAAAACGGCTCAAAAGGAGGTGTTGCCTCGCGGACCAGAGAACAAGTGGGGGGATGAAGGGCTGGGCGTGGTCTGGGCTGTGACTGACATGTTGCAGCAGCGCAGAATCAGAGACGACCAGAAAGATGGAGAGAGCCAGACTAACATGAGCTCCATTGCCTCAGAGGGAAATAATCTGGAGTTTGAGGTTCTTTCTCCACTTCCTTCTCCAGAGGGAACAGAGTCCAGGGAGATTGGTTCTGTGGAGGAGGCGATTTGTTGTTGGCCAAATCTAATGCTAAATATAGATTAGCTCGAGTAATTTTGTGACTCTGCTTCGACAGGTGCACATGCAGCTACTGTACTTCATTATCTGCAACAGAAAATGTGTGTTGTAGAGAGGTGCCAAAGGCATAAGTAAAGTATCCAAGCATGATGAGAAAATCATTCAGGAATGTACTAAAAAAAAATGTTAACAGCATCACAATTATTGAATTAAAAATGAGCTCTTAGCCCAGATTTTATTTTGTATTTACTGATATCAGTTATTTCCTTTTTCGTAGGTAATGAGCAAATGTCAGCAAGTAGGGGTAACCACCTGCATAACAGAGCACCCAGGTTTTGAGCCAATTGTGCTGCAGCCAGTTCATGGCACCTCGCTACGGAGGTGTGGCCGAGACTGCACGTGGTATATACCCCACCACGGCCAGACAGCTGTCGTCACTAATCAAAGCCTACGTCAGAAACCTAAGCTGAGCCGCTAGCAAAACATGATTCAAATTCCAGTGCAGTGTAATTGTTTAACCACTTGGGGCACTAAACTAACAGTTTTTGGTACAAAATTAATATTTTCACTAAAATGTACTAAAATACATAAAATAACGACTGGACATGGAGATAGCACTATTGTAATCTCATTTATACAGTTTATCAACAAAAAAACACATTGATTTTGGGGTGAATTGCAGTTCAAATACCGGCACCATTTTTGTCTCATGTTACTGATTATAGTAAACAGAGACAGTGTAAGAGTACAGAAACTTGCCTGTCATTAATCGTAATGAGCAAGCCCCCCATATCTTGTTGAGTCTCCACACCCACTCCCATACTGAACTGGTTTAAACTGAAATTTACTTGGATTTGTTATTTTTTGACAGAAACTGACTCAGGCGGCATTCTTTCATACCACAGAACACTGAAAATGTTACAAAAACACCAGTGAATGAGAACTTTAAGTCCCTGGCTCTGATACTGCTACCCCAACAAATGATGGGCGAAGAGATAACACTCTCCACAACAGACTTGTAGAAGATTTTCAGCATCTTGCTACAAACCTAGAAGGACCTAAGCTTCCTCAAAACGTACAATCTGCTCTGTCCCTTCTTGTAGGTGGCTTCACTGTTGACTCTCTAGTCCAGTCTGTTGTCCAGGTAAACTCTGAGGTATTTATATTCCTCAACCACCTCCACTTCTTCTCCCATGATAGAAACAGTCTTTGACTTATCCATGTTTCTTCTGAAATCTACAATCATCTCCTTTGTTTTGTTCACATTCGAGGTAAGATGATTATATTGAGGTTTTTAAAGGGAAATCCAGCTATTTGGGAAATAATCAAGGACTGCTTATGGGAGTCAATAAGATTAATAATTTATGGAAAGTTATTTTTGGGGCACCACCTGGTCTACCAGGAACTATTTTAATAGCCAAATATTTCTATATCAGTCTCCAATAGTTTAGCACCTGCCTAGATAAGTTTCAACTTAATAGCACCATTGATTTATGTGTAAACCAATAAAACAATGTAAGGATGGCTCGTGCCTCTGGTAAGGCAGGATTTTTCACAAAATGTTTTTTCCGTCCCCGCCTCATAGGATTGCATTATGGAAAGCTTAGGGCAAATGGACGTCACTTATCCCAGTCAGCAGGCCCCCATCCTGGGCTGAAAACCATGGATGGCTCGTGCCTCTGGTAAGGCGGCGCGTGCCTCTGGTAAGGCGGCTCGTGCCTTTGGTAAGGCGGCTCGTGCCTCTGGTAAGGCAGGATTTTTGACTAAGTGTTTTTTCCGTCCCCGCCTCATAGGATTGCATTATGGAAACCTTAGGCCAAATGGACGTCACTTATCCCAGTCAGCAGGCCCCCATCCTGTGCTGAAAACCATGGATGGCTCGTGCCTCTGGTAAGGCGGCTCGTGCCTCTGGTAAGGCAGCTCGTGCCTCTGGTAAGGCGGCTCGTGCCTCTGGTAAGGCAGGATTTTTGACTAAGTGTTTCTTCCGTCCCCGCCTCATAGGATTGCATTATGGAAACCTTATGGCAAATGTCCATGGGGACACTTTGGTTTTTTTCAGCACTGGGCTGTGTACATTTGAGTGGGGCCCATGGTTCGCCTGGTAAGACGGGTTCTGGAGGTGGTCCAGCAGTGGGCCAGGGGTGCCTGGATGGGGGAGTAACGGGGGTCTGGATGCAGGGGGCCCAAAAACTTTTCGTCCCCTCCTCATAGGATTGCATTATGGGAGGCTGGGGGCAAAGGGCGTAAACATTACCCAGGCTATGGGCCCCCATTATGGGCTGAAAATCCACCGTCAGGGTACCTGGATGTCAAATAACCAAAGTCATCCGGGGACCCCGATGGTGAATCTTTACCCAAAGATGGGTGACTGTAGCTGTAGTAAAACCGTGGTTCAAAGGTCAAATGTCAGTGGTATAGGCCCCTGGATCTCCGGTGAATGCAGGACTAACTCTACCCAGGCTATGGGCCCCCATCCTGGGCTAGAGACCCAGTGTCTGGGGCCCTGGTTCTCTGGTACAGTACAGGGACACCTCTGGCTTCATGTACCCAGGCTACAGGCCCCCATCCTGGGCTAAAAATCCACCCTCAGGGGCCCTGGATGTATGTCCCAGTGAAGAACAAACCAAAGTCCACCATGTACATTTGCCATATGTTTCCCCCAATGCAATCCTATGAGGAGGGGACGAAAATAAGGACGACTCCCTAGTTTTCGTCCCCTCCTCAAAAGATTGCATTGTGGAAGGCTGGGGGCAAAAGGACCAAACGTTACCTAGGATATGGGCCCTGATCCTGGGCTAAAAATCCATTGACTGGGCCCCTGGTTCTCCGGGTCAGTACAGGGCCACATCTGGCTTCATGTACCCAGGATATGGGCCTCCATTCTGGGCTAAAGAGCCACTGTCTGGGCCCCTGGTTCTCTGGGTCAGTACAGGGCCACATCTGGCTACATGTACCCAGGCTATGGGCCTCCATTCTGGGCTAAAGATCCACTGTCTGGGCCCCTGGTTCTCTGGTAGAGGTCAGGGCCACATCTGGCTACATGTACCCAGGCTATGGAACTCCATTCTGGGCTAAAAATCCACCCTAAGCTTCCCTGGATGTCACACAACCAAAGTGTCACCATGGACATTTGCAATATGGTTCCCACAATGAAATCCTATGAGGAGGGGACGAAAAGTAAGACACCCTACTTTTCGTCCCCTCCTCATAAGATTGCATTGTGGAAGGCTGGGGGCAAAGGGACGAAACGTTACCCAGGATATGGGCCTCCATTCTGGGCTAGAGACCCACTGTCTTGGCCCCTGGTTCTCTGGGTCAGTACAGGGACACCTGTGGCTTCATGTACCCAGGCTACAGGCCCCCATCCTGGGCTAAAAATCCACCCTCAGGGGCCCTGGATGTATGTCCCAGTGAAGAAAAAACCAAAGTCCACCATGGACATTTGCCATATGTTTCCCCCAATGCAATCCTATGAGGAGGGGACGAAAATAAGGACGACTCCCTAGTTTTCGTCCCCTCCTCATAAGATTGCATTGTGGAAGGCTGGGGGCAAAGGGTCGAGCCTTACCCCAGGAACGTGACACTGCTGCCAAATAACGACATATTAAGCTCATATCTCCGCATACGTTACACCTACACGCATGAAACTTTCAGGGTAGCGCCCTGGGGTCTGGGGCCACACAATACGTCGAATATGCGCCAGTCCAACGTTGCCTGGGGTCGTGAGGTCGCTCAAACCGTCCAACCACTTTGATGCTGCAGGGGCTATGTTTTTCGGGAATTTTGACATGAAAATTGCACAAATGCGCTCAAAATCCTCTACTCTATCCATGCACTAAAGCACATGTCTCCAAACACCTTCCAAACAGAACTCCTCACAGGAGCCACCTAGGAACCAGGGATAAAGTTAATAGAGAATAATAAGGTCTCCTTTAAAACATATTCAAAGTTGAAGAGGATTGGACATTGTAAAGTATTTTATTTTATTAAAAAGCACTTGCAAAAATCAGCCTGTGGACATTTGCCATAAGCCCAAATGAATGGGACCCTATGAGGTGTGGACGGAGAGGCTTTTCTGTCCCTAAAAATTATATTTTTTTATCTTCATAATTCAAAGGTGAAAGGCCACAGGGCAACAAAATTCACAGGGTACACTCCCAGCGGGACTTAGTTTTGATATCCGGTGTCACTTTCCCCCCAGCTACCTCGGGAAAAAATAGCCTCACCCTAGCCTAGACCCTACGAATGGGGGTAGGGTCCATGGACCCCAAGACCACATCAAGTAAAAAATAGTGTCTGTGGGAATTAAAATTTTTTACATATGCTAGAGTTTGAAATTTTAATATGTTGTTCCTGGGAGGGGGACACACGATCCTGACTTTTTTCCCGACCCATAGACCCCCCGGGGGCTGAGATACGGCCCTCCCCTTTTCGGGCCTCGGCCAACTTCCAGGGCTCGTGTTTTCCACGTTTTGAGGCCGATTTGGACGCAACCTGGACGGATGCGTTCGGAATCTCCCACTGTATCAGTGTACCGAAGCACAGGCCTCCACACACCTCCTGAAGCTAACTCCTCACAGGAGCCACGTAGAAGCATGGCTCCAGCGTTTTAGTATTCTTCCACTTCCCCAGTTTAACATATCCAGAGTAGGGGAAGATTGGACATTTTTAACCCTTTGAATTTTACCCAAGAAAAAAACAGCGTGTGGACATTTGGGTATTAGTCCTACAATGGGATCCTATGAGCCGTGGACGCCTTTTCCTCCCAATGCTTTTTAAAAAAATAAAACGCTTAACAAAGTTCGATTCTTTTCAACTCCGAGTATGTCATACTGGGCAATGTACTGAATACTAATTGGTTTGAGCCGGGCTCGTACGTGGCCCCTGTGAGGAGTTAGCCTTAGAAGGGGATTTTTGGCAATTTCTTTTCATGGATACGTAGAGTGGAGGACGAGCATACAATATGATTTTCATGGAAAAACTCCCAAAAACATAGCGCCTGCGACATCCAAACGGTAGGACGTTCGGGGCGACCTCACGACCCCAGGCAATGTCAGACCGGCGTATATTCGACGTATTGTGTGGCCCCAGACCCCAGTGCGCCACCCTGAAAGTTTCATGCATCTACATGGAACGTAGGCCGAGATATGAGCTCAATTAGTTGTTAATTGGCAGCGGTGTCACGTTCCTGGGGAAGGGCTCGTCCCTTTGCCCCCAGTACTTCCATAATGCAATCTTATGAGGAGGGGACGAAAAGTAGGGCGCCGTCCTTAATTTCGTCCCCTCCTCATAGGCTCCCATTGTGGGAAATATTTGGCAAATGTCCATGGTGACACTTAGGTTTTTTCTTCACTGGGACATACATCCAGGGCCCCTGAGGGTGGATTTTAAGCCCAGGATGGGGGCCTGTAGCCTGGGTACATGAAGCCAGAGGTGTCCCTGTACTGTACCAGAGAACCAGGGCCCCAGACAGAGGGTCTCTAGCCCAGAACGGAGGCTCATAGCCTGGGTAGAGTTAGTCCTGCATTCACCGGAGATCCAGGGGCCTATACCACTGACATTTGACCTTTGAGCCACGGTTTTATGTAGTCCTATACGGGGGCCTACTCCTTGTGTAATTTGGTTGTCCTCTGACCTCTGGTTCCAAAGCTGTGAAGGAGTAAAAATGCATGGTCTTTGGGGCCTAAACCCGTGGACATTTGCCATAAGGTTTCCACAATGGTAGCCTATGAGGAAGGGACGAAAAGTAGGGCGCCTTGTCCTTTTGGCATCGGGTTCCCACCATGCAATCCTATGAGTAGAGGACCAAAATAAGGGCGCTGCTTACTTTTGGCATTGGGTTCTCACCATGCAATCCTATGAGGAAGGGACCAAAATAAGGGCGCCGTGTACTTTTGGCATCGGGTTCCCACCATGCAATCCTATGAGGAGGGGACTGAAAACAGGGGCCTCCTTATTTCGGTCCCCCGATCATAGGGTTCCACGGAGGCCGACCGATACCCAAATGTCCATTGCGCGAGTGGCCGAAACATTAAATCATGCAGCCCGTCCCCCGCTTCAGCTTTGTAACTGGGACAAAGGTC
Source organism: Apricaphanius iberus (assembly GCA_028564705.1). Taxonomy (NCBI): domain Eukaryota; kingdom Metazoa; phylum Chordata; class Actinopteri; order Cyprinodontiformes; family Aphaniidae; genus Apricaphanius; species Apricaphanius iberus. Next base: position 1,189,070 of record JAPXFQ010002260.1, read on the forward strand.
AAACTCGTTAAAGCTCGTATCTCGGCTTCCGCTCGACCTAGGGACGTGAAACTTTGGAGGCGGGACGCTTGCCTCGAGACCCGCGGACGGCTCAAGACTCACGCGGGTCTGACGACCTTTGACCCCTAAATCCGAACTCCGCTGCAGGTCCTATGACAAAGGGACGAAATATGTCCCCCCCGGACGCGGTCAGTGGTTTTTCGCCTTCTGGACGCCCGTCGCGTTTTCCGGCCGACCGAACGTCGCACGGCCACCGTTTTCGCAGGGCGGGGGGCCGGGGGGGCCCGGAGTAGAAATACGTCGTCGTTTGGTGAAAATTCCAACGTTTTGTCCCAAAGTGGTCAGAACGGGTTCAAACTTTCGGACGTCCACCAGGGGGCCGAGGAGCTTCGGCCTGCCGACTCGCAGCTTCCTGGGACGCCGGTGGCGCAAAACAGCCTCCAGGACCTCCGCCGTCACGTCCGGGCCTATTTCAAAATGGGAGATGGACTTGTCCATCTCATTTGACCAAAACGTCTGGTCTCAGATTTCTTTAAGAACCTTTAAATTTCTTTAAAGTCCTAATCTACGATAAATACAATATAAAATCCTTCATAGAGTGCATTATACAGGCCAACGGATGTTCAAGGTGGGTTTTACATCGCCTAATACCTGTTTACAATGTACAAGCAATATACTAGACTATTATATTCATGCTCTTTGGTACTGCCCACCTGTTAAGAAATTTTGGCACTGGGTTCGGTTGCTTCCCGTCCATCGGACGGCAATAGCAAGGGTGGTGGATGTCGGCCGCCTGGGGCCTCGGTCTGCTCACGGACAAGGCGCAGTGTGGCTGGGGTATCCGAGTCGGTGTTCTGCTGGATTCCTACCTCACCGACGGGGCCCTTGGTGCTCTGGCGGTGCTGGGGGCCTCTCTTCATGCCGGGGAGGTGTTTACCATCCAGCACAGGTGCTCTCCCTAATGGGGTGCGCTTGGACAGGGGGGAGGATGTGTGGGGGGAGGGGGAGCTAAACTCAACCTGGGTGTGTAGTGTCCTGTGTTTTGTGTGTTTAGTCTGAATGCTGGGATGATTTAGGTTTCCTCCTGGGATGGGGGCGTGGGGATGGCCTTGGCCCCCATTGGGCTTGGTGGTGCCGCGGCCGTGGGCCCCGACTTTGACGTGCTGGGGCCTCCCACTCCTGGTGGATTGTGCTGAATTGGAGTCAGCATGGGAGCTGGCTCCCTGGGGATGGCATTGTGTCACCCCAGTCGTTTCCTCCCCATCCCCAGACGCCCCTGTCCAGCTGCTCCTTCATTATACCATTCACATAGAGCCTTGGGCCTTCGCTGCCTGGTGGCGGCCTGGGTCCCAATTTTAATTATACAACTTAGACACTTTCACTCGCAACATTTACATGAGACACACACATGTAGGGACCTGGCAGTAGATACACCTCAGCGCTGGAGGCGGAGCCCTTTAAAGAACCTCGCCTCTGGTGCCTCTGCCACTGCTTAACTGCATTTAGACACTGAGGGCCCGGGGTGGGAGATGGGGGTGCCTGGCAGCATTCCCATGTCCCACCCCTCGGTTTTAAGTGCACAGTAGAACAACACGCAACAACACCACATTCGAGCAGGGGGAGAGTGGCTGGGGGTCTTCCCAAGCCCCTGTTTGTTTGACCATCAGGGGTTGGAGTCCACGGGGTATATCAGGCCGTCTGGTTGGGAACCTGGTGTGGTGGACTACTCTTGCCATGGTGGAGGCTTTGGCGGTCTTCTTGTCCCCATCGCGGTGGGCAGGGGGCTCGTCGCCCGGTTGCAGGGGCAGGTTGCCCTATTGGGGCGTCTGTCCCTGAGCCTGGGAGTATAGTGTATGTATGGGGTGTATGAATGAGTGTACAGTGTCCTGTGTTGGTGAGAATGTGTGTGCGCAAGAGGTGAGGGTACTTGTCTACTTCTCAGGCTGGGTCTTTTAGGGTTTTGCCGATGAACAATGTCATCGTCCATCGTGATGGCTGACCAACATCACGATGGAAAGCCACCATCGTGATGCCACGCCCACCATTCTATCAGACTAAGCTAAACTAAACGTAGACTAAGACTAACTAAAACCTTTGCAGGGACTGCTCCGTAAACATTGAGAACATAACTAACTAATGTCATAATAATACTAATTTGTTTATATACAGTCAGGTCAATAAATATTGGGACATCGACACAATGCTAACATTTTTGGCTCTATACATCACCACAATGGATATCAAATGAAACGAACAAGATGTGCTTTAACTGCAGACTGTCAGCTTTTATTTGAGGGTATTTACATCCAAATCAGGTGAACGGTATGGGAATTACAACAGTTTGCATATGTGCCTCCCACTTGTTAAGGGACCAAAAGTAATGGGACAGAATAACAACCATATATCAAACTTATAGATTTTGGTTGCAAATCCTTTGCAGTCTGGAACACATAGACCTCACCAGACGTTGGGTTTCATCCCTGGTGATGCTCTGCCAGGCCTCTACTGCAACAGTCTTCAGTTGCTGCTTGTTCCTGGGGGCATTTTCCCTTCCGTTTTGTCTTCAGCAAGTGAAATGCATGCTCAATCGGATTCAGGTCAGGTGATTGACTTGGCCATTGCAAAACAGTCCACTTCTTTCCCTTCAAAAACTCTTTGGTTGCTTTTGCAGTATGCTTTGGGTCATTGTCCATCTGCACTGTGAAGCGCCGTCCAATGAGTCCTAAGGTATTTGGCTGAATATGAGCAGATAATATTGCCCGAAACACTTCACAATTCATATTGCTGCTTTTGTCAGCAGTCACATCATCAATAAATACAAGAGAACCAGTTCTACTGGCAGTCATACATGCCCACGCCATGACACTTCCAGCACCATGCTTCACTGATGAGGTGGTATGCTTAGGATCATGAGCAGTTCCTTTCTGTCTCCATACTCTTCTCTTCCCATCACTCTGGTACAAGTTGATCTTGGTCTCATCTGTCCATAGGATGTTGTTCCAGAACTTTGAAGGCTTTTTTAGATGTTGTTTGGCAAACTCTAATCTGGCCTTCCTGTTTTTGGGGCTCACCAGTAGTTTACATCTTGTGGTGAACCCTCTGTATTCACACTGGTGGAGTCTAATCTTGATTGTGGACTTTGACACAGATACACCTACCTCCTGGAGAGTGTTCTTGATTTGGCCAACTGTCGTGAAGGGTGTTTTCTTCACCATGGAAAGGATTCTTCGGTCATCCACCACGGTTGTTTTCTGTGGTCTTCTGGGTCTTTTGGTGTTGCTGAGCTCACCGGTGCGTTCCTTCTTTTTGAGAATGTTCCAAACTGTTGTTTTGGCCACGCCTAATGTTTTTGCTATCTCTTTGATAGGTTTCTTTTGTTTTTTCAGCCTAATTATGGCTTGCTTCACTGATAGTGACAGCTCTTTGGATCTCATCTTGACAGTTGACAGCAACAGATTCCAAATGCAAATATCGCACTTGAAATGAACTCTGGACCTTTTATCTGTTCATTGTAATTGGGATAATGAGGGAATAACATAAACCTGGCCATGGAACAGCTGAGAAGCCAATTGTCCCATTACTTTTGGTCCCTTAACAAGTGGGAGGCACATATGCAAACTGTTGTAATTCCTTCACCATTCATCTGATTTGAATGTAAATACCTTCAAATAAAAGCTGACAGTCTGCAGTTAAAGCACATCTTATTTGTTCCATTTGATATCCATTGTGGTGGTGTATAGAGCCAAAAATGTTAGCATTGTGTCGATGTCCCAATATTTATGGACCTGACTGTATATATGTATTTTTTGTGTGATATGTCTGTGTGTTTTGTTTGCATTTGTTTCCCTCTGTGAATCGCCAAAAAAACGAAAAAAGAATTGATTTGGATGATTCAGAACGAGCACAGCAATCAGTTGCTTTGTTACAGCTGCGCAAAACCTTTTAAACTGCAAATAAAAAGAGCTGAGGTAGGACGGCAAAGACTGAACCTACTGGCTGAACAACACAAGCGATTACTGCGCACTAGAGCTGAAGATCTTTGCCCCAACCCGTCCATCTCTTTAGTGCGATAATTTAGAATAAAGCGCTGTAGTTGGACACTAACATTATTCAGAATCTACCTGTCAAGATGTTACTGGCACACACCATGCCTCATGATGTAAAAGAGCCACTCCTCTCAGATCAACAGGATTTGACCGGAGTTCCAAACATTTGTCGAGTAATTTGAAACAACGTGACCGTCAAGGTGCTTTTCTTTTTTCCTAGCGGAAAAATATTGGGTTTAATCGGTTCGACCTTTAATAAGCTGTCAATAAAAATATAGCCTACTCTTGGGAACTCTCTCTTCTGAACTCTCTCGGATTCAGGTCGGAAAGGGGGAATGAGAGCGTCAAAGGAGATCAACTATTCACCTGTCAGCTGACGTAGTGGAGTATGCTCGGTTGGAAGAAATTATTATAAGGCTGTTACCTGGAAGGAGAACGACCTGCAGTGAGTTTATTACGTATAGCTTAATCCTCTTATTTAGAAGGTAAAGGATAATACCCATTTTTCAGTTCAAAGCTTTGAAAAGGTCCAGCATGATGCCGAAATCCGTGCGCACATAAAAGCATGAGTATGGATTTCAAATCCATTTGACAGTTTGCAAATCACTAAATGCTTGTATAAATGTAGTAAAATAATCAAAGCACAATTTATAAAAATTAAGTTTTTTTTTTTTCTTTCGCTGTATGTTAACATTTTTAGGCAACAAACCAACATTCCACAGGCCTCAATTGACATCTGATAAACTCTATGCGAAGAAGATGTGTTGCACTGCATGAGGCAAATGGTGGTCACACCAGATACTGACCGGTTCTGAGTCCCCAGACCCCCAATAAAGCAAAAAACTGCACATTCCAGGGTTGCCTTTTATTGTGGTCTGTATAAGGTACACCTGTGCACTAATCATGATGTCAGATCAGCATCTTGATGTGGCACACCTGTGAGGTGGGTTGGATAATCTCACTAAAGCAGAAGTGCTCACTATCACACATTTAGACTGATTTGTGAACAATGTTTGAGAGAAATGGTAATATTGTGTATCTGGAATGAATTTTAGATCTTTAAGTCCATCTCATGAAAAATGGGAGCAGAAACAAAGGTGTTGCGTTTATATTTATGTTGAGTGTAGATATATACATACATACATACATACTTAACAACAAAAAATATAAATAATACTAATAATAAAATTATTTAGCAACATGTTGGATGTCTCTGTTGAATAATCTTATGGCTGCAGGAACAAACGTTTTCCTGAACCTCTCACTCCTACATCTAAAAGAGAGCAATCGTTCACTGCAGCTGCTTTTCTGGCTGGTCAGGACATCATGGAGGGGTCGTTTAGTATTACCCAGAATGCCCTGCAGCTTCCTCCTCAACAGCCTCTCCACCACAGTTCTTACAGGGTCCAGCTCCTGACTCAGTACAGAACTGGCCTTTTTGACCAGTTTGTCCAGACATCTGCAGTTTTTGTCCGTAGTGCTGCTTCCCCAGCAAACAACAGCATACATAGGCACACTTCTGACGACTGTGTGGTAAAACATCTGCAGCATTTTACTGCAAACAGGAACTGAGGGAAAAAAGACAACTCTGTCTCTTCCTGTATGATGCGTCTGTGTTGGTGGTCCACTCCAGTTTCCGATCCAGAACCACCCCCAAGTATCTGTAGGACTCCGCAGTCTCTATTTCCTCCCCATCTATGCAGAGTGGCTGTCTTGGTGGTTTAAATATCCTGAACTCAACCACCAGCTCCTTGGTCTTGGTGGTGTTCAGAAGAAGGCAGTTTTTTTTGTTTGTTGCTCCAGTCAGTGAAGGTCTCCACCAGGTCCCTTTACTCCTCCTCCTGTCAACTGCTCACACACGCCACGAAAGTTGTATCATCTGAGCACTTCTGGATGTGGCAGGACTCTGAGTTGTATTTGCAGTCTAATGTGTGAACAGAAAGGGAGCCAAAACAGTCCCTTGTCTGACCACAGTCCTGCATTCTAGTGTCCAATAAACACATCTCCCCACCCTGACATATTGAGGTCTGGATTTTAGGTAGATGGAAGATCAAGCTTTTTGACGGTCCTAACGCTGTTAACGCTGCATGGCAACCAATCAGAGCGACTCACTGTAGTGACGTTGCCCGAGGTCGATGCTGCCTAGCCAACCACGATCCGCAAGTGTTTAAAACATCCAGCAGAGAAATGCCCGCCTACGAGCTTTGCTAGCTTCAGCCTAAAACTGTATCTTCTGTGTATATGGGTCGAACAAGTCGCTTTATGAATGTTGCCTGACGCTGACAACTTCTGCGTTCTGAACGCAGCACAAGTCTCTCTTCCCACGATTAGAAGTCTGTAGGTTAAAAGCTCTAGGAGGAGATTGATCAAATATGACCTGTACAATTGGCACAAAATGGCATGTTTGATTCAAATGGCCGACTTCCTGCTGGGTTTGGACCATGGCTCCAAGAGACTTTTTTAGGTCGTGAGAATTAAATTTTGCTCACATGAAGTATGGCTAGGGGCTGGTGTTTTAAAAGGTTATAGGGGGCGCTGTGGAGTACTTAGGCCATGCCCACCAGATTTTACCCTCATATCCATCATGTTGAATCTGGTTTGGATTAGAAGAGTTTTCAGGAAATTAGAGCCAAACATATGGCCATGGCGTGACGCCTCACTTCGCCACGCCGCCACTGCCACACCCTTTTTTGAAAACTCTCAGTACTTTGCACAGAGGTACCCCAACTACTTTTCAGGCGCTGTGCAGCATCATTATGCTAATTTGCTCAACTGTGTAAATTCTAGAAGTTTAAAGCAAAACATTACACTTCCTGTTCTTAAGTGTTGTCAGCATTTGACCATCTACGATCGTCAGGGACTTGATGCACGTCCCCCTCAGACGTTTTCACCGATCTGTGACTTTCAGCAGAGGAGGTGTAACTGCTTGGTTATTTTTGGCCTAGCCACGCCCACCTGGTGAGACGTAGCAAAAATATTTAATGACTTTTGAACCTCAAGGCCATAAGTCCATATTATCTTGTTTAGAAGTCTGTAAATCAAGAGCTCTAGGAAGAGTAAGATCAAATAGGACGTCTATAAATGGCAAAAATGGCATGTTTGATTCAAAATGGCCGACTTCCTGTTGGTTTTGGACCATGGCTCCAAGATACTTTTTTGTAGTCTAACGACATTGTGATGAGATAAAGTATGGCTTGGGGCTGGTGCTTTCCATCCTTCTAGGGGGATGGACTAATATCAATCATGTTGAATCTGGTTTGGATTGGAGGAGTTTTCAGGAAACTTGAGCCAGACGTATGGCCATGGTGTTGTGCCGCACTTCACCACGCCGCCACAGCCACACCCACACCCTTTTGTGAAAACCCTCAGTACTGGACACAGAGTTACCCCTATTGGTTCCCAGCTGCTGTGCAGCATTGTTACGTTAGTTTGCTACGCTGCGTATATTCAGGAACTTTCACGTCAAACAACATTACAGTTTCTGTTGTGAGGGGCAGGGCTTAAATTATTTAGTCATTTGACCATCTAGGATCGTCAGGAAGCTGATGAACGTCTCCCACAGAAAGTTTCACCCATCTGTAACTTTCTGAAGGGGAGTACGAACTGTTTGAATATTTTTGGCAAAAAGTCCAACTTTGAGGCCTGGCCACACCCTTCAACATAAAAAAAGTCTGAATTGTTTTGATAACGTTTCATCCCTCATGCATAATGTCCATTCTGACTGGTTTTGAAGCTATTCTGTCAAAATTCCAGGGAGGAGTTCGAGTGGCAAAATGGGGTCAAAATCGGCGACTTCGTTTGACCCTTGGACCATTCTGTTTTGATGCTTTTTGGTAGGTCTTGGGATGATCTTCATGTGTGCCAAACGTCATTTCTATACGATTAATTAAGATCAATGTGGACGGTGTTTTGAAATTTTCCAGGGGGTGCTACTGAGACATTTCCTGTGGGATGTTTTGGAAACCTTTAACATACATAAATTTTACGCATGCCTGAAGCCTCAGCCAAATATGGTGAATTTTTGAATATGTTTAGGCCTTCAAAAAGCGAATTCTTTTGGTGTAATTAATAGGCCTTCGCAGCGCTTAGCTGCTCAGGCCTAATTAGTTTTCCTGAAGATACATTAAAAGGGGCTTATTAAAGTTGTTTTTAATTGCGTCGCTGCATTTCCCTGATCAGAATTTCATAATTAAGAAGTTCAGCATCGACAACATGTAGGCCTTTTTGCATCATAGAAACTGATTCTTATTAATTTCAGCATACTGCAAATCCTTTTGAACATGCATCAACTACTCTCATGCACTTCTCTATTGTTTTATGACAATTTGCTTAGATCATAACAGTAAAAATAACATGAAAATTGTTTTATAATGACTTTTTTTAATAATTATTCCCTCTAAAACTAATCTTCATTTCACTGCTTGATAACTCAACAAAAACTTTGAACTAGCTCCACGCCGCAGAGACTCTGAAGCTCCTCTGACGGCCTTGATCGTAGACTTAACATGTAATCTTGCTGCTCTTGAGGTTCACGTTTGGGGCAGTGTGAACACATTAAAAGACATACTACCCCTGTTGAGAGCGAGGTGTCAGTTTATATCGAGCTAAAGTGTATACATATATTTCAAAAGTCTGATTTAAGTTGGACTATGGCGATAATTTCGACTTTCTTTTGCTCCATTTAAACACACTGACTGTTGCTCTACACCCATTACTTCTGTCTGTCCGTCTGATTACATGTAATCTTACCTCTCTTGACGTTGACTTTTGGGGCGGTGTGAACGCACTAAAAGACATACTAGACTATAGCCACTATAAATGGATCTGCTGCTTGAGTTACGTCCTTCTGTCCATATATCTATACAGCCATCTATACATCCATCCATCCATACATAAATCTATACAGACAGCCATACATACAGATGCAGCACGGTACATGCCCTCCTTTTAAATAACCAAAAAAACATTGGATGCCCCTGTGTCTGCTTGGTATCAGGGCAACTATTCAGACCCCTCTGTGCTATCAACATGCTGTGACTGTCACTCGCACATCACTGCTGCTACTCATTTGAAATTATTCCCAAATGGAAATTCCATTTTAGCTGCTGTTTTGATTGAAATAGACAAGTTTTGTTCAAGTGAATTTTATTAAGTTTTGCTGATTAGAAAATGTTTGAGACAATTCATAATTAAATTTAAAGACCTGTTAACTGCCTTGATATGACATGTTTTAAATTACCACTATATTAATAATTGAATTGATTGACAGAAGGTATTATGCAGACCTTTGAGTGGTTGAAAATATTTGAGTACCCCTGATATATATACCTTTCTCTCCACCTCTTTCAGAGGAAAGGGTGGAAGGTTGTGTTGAGGATGTGAGGGGGCCCAGTGCTGTATCGTTTCAACCTGGCTTTTGGGTCAAAATTTATATCTTTCCTAAAATGTCCAAAAATTATGACCTGATATGTAAACTGCACTATTAGTCACTGATTAATACAGCAAACAAAATTGAGTTTTGGGTTTAGTTGGATTTTTTTAAAATCCGATGTTCACAGCAACTCTCCTTATGCAGAAATGTCCCAATAGAATTGGGGCTTGAACTGTGGAGAAAAGTCGTACAAATTATAGACCAATATGCCGAATGTACAGTGCATCCTGAAAGTATTCACAGCGCTTCACTTTTTCCACTTTTTTTTATGTTACCGCATCATTCCAAAGTGGATTAAATTCATTTTCCCCATAAAATTCTAAACACAACACCCCATAATATGTGGAAAAAGTGTCTTTGGAATTGTTGCAAATTTATTAAAAATAAAAAATTTGAGAAATCACATGTACATAAGTATTCACAGCCTTTGACGAGAAGCTCAGAATTGAGCTGAGATGCATTATGTTTCCACTAATCATCCTTGAGGTGTTTCAGCAGATTAATTGGAGTCCACCTGTGGTAAACTAAGTTGATTGGACATGATTTGGAAAGGCACACACCTGTCTATATAATGCCCCTGGGTTGACAGTGCATGTCAAAGCACAAACCAAAAATGAAGACAAAGGAATTGAGTGTAGACCTCCGAGACAGGATTGTCTTGAGGCAAAAGGCTGGGGAAGGTTATAGAAAAATTTCTGTTGCTTTGAAGGTTCGAATGAGCACAGTGGCCTCCATCATCTGTAAGTGGAAGAAGTTTGGAACCACCAAGACTCTTTATAGAGCTGGCCGGCCTTCTAAGCTGAGTTAATGGGGCAGAAGGGCCTTGGTCAGGGAGGTGACCAATAACCCGATGGTCACTTTATCAGAGCTCCAGCATTCCTCTGTGGAGAGAGGAGAACCTTCTAGAAGGACAACCATCTCTGCAGCAATCCACCAATCAGGCCTGTATGGTGGAGTGCCAGACAGAAGCCACTCCTTAGTAAAAGGCACATGGCAGCCCGCCTGGAGTTTGCTAAAAGGCACCTTAGGGACTCTCAGACAATGAGAAACAAAATCCTCTGGTCTGATGAGATAAAAACTTAAGTCTTTGGAGTGAATGCCAGGTGTTACGTTAGGAGAAAATCAGGCACCACTCATCACCAGGCCAATACCATCCCTACACTGAAGCATGGTGGTGGCAGCATCATGCTGTGGGGATGTTTTTCAGCGGCAGGGACTGGAAGACTAGTCAGGATAGAGGGAAAGATGAATGCAGCAATGTACAGAGACGTCCTGGATGAAAACCTGTTCCAAAGCGCTTGACCTCAGACTGGGGCAACGGTTCACCTTTCAGCAGGACAATGACCCTAAGCACACAGCCAAAATATGAAAGGAGTGGCCATATAACAACTCGTGGAATGTCCTTGAGTGGCCCAGCCAGAGCGCAGTCCTAAACCCAACTGAACATCTCTGGAGAGATCTGAAAATGGCTGTGCACCGACGCTTTCCATCCAACCTGATGGAGCTCGAGAGGTACTGCAAAGAGGAATGGACAAAACTACCCAAAGATGGGTGTGCCAACCTTGTGGCATCATTTTCAAAACGACTTGAGGCTGTAATTGCTGCCAAAGGTGCATCAACAAAGTACTGAGCAAAGGCTGTGAATACTTATGTACATGTGATTTCTCAGTTTTTTTTATTTTTAATAAATTTGCAACAATCTAAACATTTCTTTTAAAATTGTTATTATGGGTTGTTTGTTGAATTTTAAGGGAAAAAAATCGAAATTAATCTATTTTGGTATAAGGCTGTAAAATTAAAAAATGTGGAAAAAGTGAAGCGCTGTGAATACTTTCCGGATGCACTGTATAACATGCATCATAGATCGTCCTGGTAGTTTATCAGCATACATTTTTTCTTATCATGCAGGAGACAGAGTTTAATTTGCAGAAAGTGATTCAGCAGACTCTACAGAAAACAGGAAGGACCAAGACCCTAATCAATGCCAAAACTACTGAAGGTAAGCTAAACATGTACACTGTGTCTCACAGACCTGCATTCTTGCTGCCCTTAAGTAAGGCTAATACATAAGGAAATTAGAATTCTGGTGTTTGTGTTCTCTTTTTCTTCAGTGGTAAATGTCTCTCGCTCTCAGCATCGTTTCAACTCCCTGGTGAGCGTCAGTGTGCAGAAGGATGAGTTGCTTAGCCAGGTGGTGCAGGCCAGGCTCATGTTGGCCCCAATGCCTTCCTGCTGCCATGACAACAAGACAGCCGAGGGCCCCTCTCTGAACAACTTCTTCACCTCTGAACTGTTCAGAAAGAAGCCACTCCCACAAGACGAAGAGCCAGCCAAGTCCAAACCTTTCCCAATGGCAAGCCCGGTCAACTCCACCTTTGATCTATATAGGAGACAGAGATGCTGGGAGGCCACACTCTGATACACACAAGTTTTTCGTCTACATCAGTTACAAAACTTATATTTCCCTTAAGTATCTAAAACATGAATTTATTCTTTATGTTGTCTCAGAGAATGTCTGGGAGTATTTTCAATAACGCATTTAGCCTCAAGGCCAATCAGCTTTAACAATTATAAATCATTAAATCCAGAAATTTAGCAGGTACTGAAAACAGAAAGAAATATGCATATGACTTACTAGTACCAGCTCTACTACATATTCCAAGAGGGTGAAGATCTTGCGTTGGATCAACAGTTGTAGACTCATAGTTATCAGTGTGTCATGAGGTGAAGACGGGTATGTTTTAAAAGAACAGAGGAGCTTTGATTATTCCTAATGTGTTAAGTTATTTAACATAGTCTGAACACAATGGTATTTAGCTAGTTTAATAAAGTGTGTTATTTCTAAAAATGTTTCATAATGTCCATTCAATTGTTTATAGGAAAAAAAAATATTGCCAAGGTAGAACAACACTCATCAGGTTTATTCAGGTATCCTACACAGAATCAGAATTTACAGAAGATACACTCTTAAAATGCAATTCACCCCAAAATCAACCTTTCTTGTTGATAACCTGTATAAATTAGTGTATAAAAGTACTGTCGACATGTCTGGTCCTTATTTTATTTATTTTAGTGACAATATAAATTTTGTAACAAAAATTGTTTAGTGTCCCCAGCTGGTTAAAAAAATAACACTGCGCTGGAATTCACTAGAATTGGAATCATGCAGGCTGCACGGTGGCGCAGTGGTTAGCACTGTTGCCTTGCAGCAAGAAGGTCGTGGGTTCGTATCCCGGCCCAGGGTCTTTCTGCATGGAGTTTGCATGTTCTCCCCGTGTATGCGTGGGTTCTCTCCGGGTACTCCGGCTTCCTCCCACAGTCCAAAACATGCATGATAGGTGAATTGATCACTCTAAATTGTCCCTAGGAATGAATGTGAGTGTGAATGGTTGTCTGTCTCTCTGTGTTGGCCCTGCAACAGACTGGCGTCCTGTTCAGAGTGTACCCTGCCTAACGCCTGATAATTGCTGGGATAGGCTCCAGCTGCCCCGTGACCCAGAATTGGATAAGCGGTTAAGAAGATGGATGGATGGATGGATGGATGGATGGAATCATGCATTGCTAACGACTCAGCTCAGGATTCTGACGCATGTTTTGACTACTGACAACAGCAGGTCTCGGCCCCACCTCCTTAGGGAGGTGCCATGAACTGCCTGCAGCAGAAAAAGATTTAAAGCAATTGGCTTAAAACCTGGGTGCTCCGTTAGGCAGGTGGGTACCCCAACTTGCTGACATTTGCACATTACATATGACAAAGGGAATACCTGACATCAGTAAATGGAAAATAAAATCTGCACCAAAGCAATAATTGTTTTTGCACATTACTTAAAATTTTTTTGTCGTCATGCTTGGATACTTTTTTTATACCTTGGACACCTCTGCAGCACATATTTTTCTGTTGCTGACAAGGACATACAGTGGCTGCAGGTGCACCTCTCGAGGCAAAGTCACACAAAATTAATCAAACTAATCTATATTTAGCATTTGATTTGGCCAACAACAATGTACTACTCAAAGACTGCACCCATTCTATGCCGCGATGCCGTGACAGAGATGCACGCTGCTGCACTGGGCAGAGAACAAGACAACGGCCCGAAACGCTATGGCTTTCCTGCTTCCTGGTTCTCAAGAGTGCAGACATGTTTTCAGCTTGCTCTTGCTGCTTGCCTCTTTAATCAATTTTAATCATTCTTTTTTTGACACGTCTTGGATATGATTTTATTCTCTTCTTTTAATTACTTTTATGCCTTTTTTACAACTCATCTGACAAGCCAGCGGCAACAGTCTTGTCAATATGGCTGAGGGATTAACACAGACATCGCCTTGTGAAAACTTTTGGATATATCAACAAGAAATACGCTTACTACTGGAAAAAATGTGTGCCTTGGAGACAGAAAAAGGACTTCATGACATGCTCCCAATGGAATCCGATAAGAAGACTAGAAAAACTGATACTTGCAACCAGGGGAGGATTAAGGTGTACAGGGGCCCCTAGGCTGCACTTGTCTGTGGGCCCTGCACCCTCTCCATCCTTGCACTTCTCTGGTCTCATCTGCCGATATTTATTATAATGTTAAATAGCTTGTTCTGTGTGATGCTCCCTACGTTTTAAAAACTTTTGAGATAAGACTAGGTCAAATAGGTCTGTAACCTACATTTTAAATGGATCAGTTTTACCCTAAACTCTTTTTGGCTTGAATTCCGTTTTTTTGTTGTTGTTGTTGTTTTTTGTTTGTTTCCTTTTTGTGTGTTGTAGTAGTAGTAGTAGTAATAACTTCAATCACAAAAAATTACAGCAGCAACAATTGTTTACTAAATACGTAAACAAAATGATATAATTTTTAACTGGCCAATGGGGGACCCCAGAATGCACGTGGCCCCTAGGCTCAAGCCATATCTAGTCTGTGCATTAATCTGCGCCTGCTTGCAACCTAAAGCTAAATGATACCATAACTTTCCCAAAACTTAACAGACAACTTGGTGCTAGACAAAAGCAAAAACAATATGCTGGTAAAAATGGACATGGAATAAATTTAACAAACAGATATTTACCTCTCTCAGAAGCTTAGAATAATGAACAAGAGAATCGGATAGAAATAGAGAACAAGAAGTCAAAACAAATATGGAGAGAAAACCTATGCAGTGTCAAGGTCAGAGATATCCTGGTGCTTAGAGACGGAGCCATACTGTATGGACAGAATTGTTACAAGCAGCTGTGCAAGTGCCACAATTTCTGACATCACAGATGTTCTAAACTAGGAAATTACAAATTACCCTGGGATAAAACAAATGGTAATACATGTTGGTGTAGTGGACGTAAGATATTAACAGTCTGAAATCTTGAAAGATAACTTTATTAAACTTTTTGAGAGACTTGATTGTCTGGACAAAGAGGCAGTGCAAATTTTCATCAGTGGACCTATTCCAAACATCGACAGGAGGATAAACAAATTCTCACGGCTGTTTCAATTGAAGACATGGCTGTCCAAAGTGTGAGTCAAGATGACTCGATTGTCGTAGAAATCTGGGTGTTTAAGAGGCCTTGGATGAGAGAATAAAACAGTGTCAGGCATATTCGTACATGGTTTATTTCTCCTGCTGAGAACCCTGAAGCTTCAGCACAGATGCATGGGTATATATAGTCGTCAGCCACACCCTATTGAATCAGCTTCTGTCTGATCATTACATCATACAGTTATGGTAGGATAACTAACACTGTTCTATGCATCAGAGGATAATCACAAGACCAATTACAGAACATCATGGAATAGGTAAACACAGGATCTGTCATGAGGCAATAATGGATGTTTCACTTCAGTAGTCAGCAGTAAACAAAAGATGTCATTTGACAATCCGAAGGTACTTTGGAACAAGGAAATTTTTGTATAATGTGTCAGAAAGAGAATCACTGGACATGAGATGGTCACAAGGGAATATGAGATGTTTACAGACAATAAGTCCCTGTTTGTACTTTATCATTTCAGTATAACATTTTATCTAGACATGAGTAACACAGAATTAAAAAGGCATCACAAACTAATTCAAATAACTATGTTATAAAAGAATGCTTACAATAAAGATTCCCACTACATCATTAATACTAATTCACATAAGAATTAACTTTATCTAAGACCTAAGAGAAGGGAATTAATTTTACCATTACATTCCCTTCTGGTCAGAATATGACCACATAAATAAACAATACATCAATATAAAGGTGACCCATCGGTCAGGGTTTTAAGACAATAGAGCATTAAATTTTGATCAGAAAAGAAACTAAAAGGTTTAACAGTGTTTTTGAGTGTTATTCAGAGGAGGTGCATCATTTTCACAATTTAAGACAGCAAGTCATAAAGTGTTACATTCTAATCAAGCAAAAATAAAAAGCAAAATGTTTAACAGGCAGTATTGTCATCAGAATCAGAAGAAATGGAGACATCAGAATAACAGAATAAGAACAGATGAAAACACTTTGTTTTGAATAAATGAACAGCATTGATCACCAAAAATAAAACAAATACCATATTTTTCAGCTAATAATATGTCTACTGTAATTTTGTTTTGGAAAGTTGTTCATGAACTGCTTCAAAACCATTTTTATTAATATCACCGGCAAATTGATGATTCCCATCATCCATATAAGTTGGGTTAGATTCTTCAAAGATCTAATCTTTTAGCTCTGTGATGATTATTTTCCTGGTCTGTAGTGTCAAAATCATTAAGCACAGTCACAGGCATAATTAAGTTTATAGGAGAACATAAACCTGCACTAAAAGGTATAACTGAACTTACAAACATTTTACCTTTAATTGCTTTAGTAAAACGGGTGAAATTATTTAAGGCAAGGGCGTCAGTTTGTTTTTAAAATTGCTGGGGACGTAATTATTAACTTGAATGTGGTTTGAGGAGTGCCGGGGACACTTATTAAATGTTTATATAGCCTCTTAAGTGTTCATCCATTTCATGTCTCATTACAATATGCACTGCAGAGTAGGCTATTAACGTGGTGAAAACGGTGAAAATCGTATCTTTATTAAATCTATACAAGTTAAAAGCCATAGGTTTAACTGTTTTCCTTTTTGAACATCACCAACATGCTGTTGGTTGGGAAGATTTATTAAAATCCACACTGTAGCACAAAGAACAATGTTGAATATCATATATACTCGCACCAGAAGAATGTGCAACAATAAAACATGCTCCTTTTGCAACCCCAACATTGTTCTGTGTGGAGTAACTTCAAATGAACTTACAACTGACAGTCCTGTTATAAGGCAGCTAGCCACCTGTGAGGGATCCACATAAAGTTTTTTCAGCTGAAAAAAAATAAATAATTGAATTTCACGGCTCTGGGAAAAAGTTTATTTAATGCGAGCGGATATAACTTGTGTTTTGTTTAAGAGTCCCAAAGAGTAAAATGTTCATATGTTGTTTTGGTGTTGGGAGCAGGAGGGAATTTTTCACGCTGATGATGCAATGCCGTTGCTATCCATGCAGCGATCCCAGCGATTCAGGAATGAAAAATCTAGATAAAGCCAGACTGGTATTTGGTTTCTGCACAGTGATTTCTGAATATACATTTCAGCTGCAGTATAATGAAAGACTAATAATTCACTGCACTATAATCTACATTAAATAATGGATCAAGTTATTTTTCTTTTTGATTTTTTAACTGTGATGGAAATGTTGTCCACTCCGTGGTTCTCCGTTGCTGCGTCGCAGGAGCATTTCTCTCTGGAAGCTGGATGCAGAGATAGCGAGAATTTTTCGCCTTCAGGGCAAAGTAGGCTACAGTGGCGTGCTCTCTACACAAATCCAGTATGTCAACATATCATCTTTGGGATTTTTAAACGAGCAAAAATATTGAATGAATATTTTGTTCCTTGCTACTCACCCGTAGAAAATAAACCAGACCTATTAAATTTCATTTACAATGGTCCCTTATTGTGGGGGTTTTGAAAATAACCCACAAATCTGCAAAGTAATCATCTTTTTTCTTTTTTTACAATTATGTTTTAAGGGTGTAAAACCCCTCGCCATACACCTTTTAAAACGTTTTTCAGACAAAAATGAATATTTTATCACATTTCTCACTAGTTTTAATATTTAAACCTTTGTAGATTTAAAACATAAAAGTAGGCTATTAATAGCCTACGCAGTACGATCTCTGCTGTTGCGCCGCTCGGTGCGTTTTTCTCCACTGAAAATTTCTGCGTAGCCAGGTGTCGTTTCCGAGTGTAGAAAATAATTATAGGCAGTTTTTTGTGTGTCTTTTTTTTTTTTCTTCTGGATGAGAAAATTATTAAAACCAGACGTGATGAATTTGGCAAGCACGGGAGACATAACAGGAGGGGATTAATGGTTGCCTCCAATCATTCAGGACGCAGAACACAATGCGCGTTAGTATGCTGTAAAGAAATCATTTAAGTTGTGCTATTAAAAAAATCCACCAAACAGCGAAGCAGCAAAGAATGGACCTGTGTTATCAGCAAAGGAACTGTATAACGGTAGTTGTTCCATCTTGAAACGGGTACCAATGACATTGCAGGACTCCGCCCTGTAGCTGACTCATGGGCGCCGTAAAGGGGTGGAAGGTTAGGACGATTCTAAGGGCCCAGGCTGATGAAGGGCCCAGAAGAGCAGACCCTCTTTTTCTTTTCTTCTTTCTTTTCTCTTTTTTATACATACGTTAAATGTGCTAGGGCCCCCCATACACTTAATGTGTATTTTGTCCGTTTTGACCATAGATTTAATATTTAACAAACAAATAATGTATTGTAATCAACATAACGGTGGGGTTGCAGAGGCAGAACTTCTTGCCCTCCCAGACAGAACCTTCGAATAATCACCAGCAGGCTAGAATCACAGTTATTCAGCTTTATTTATTACAATCATAAAACATGGGCCACCTCGGTTTCACGGTCCACATATACAATAAGACAGGGTCCAGTACTTAACTCGCCCAGCTGACACCCCCCTCACAATGGTTCATTCCACCTGCGCTGTACGAGCTACACTCTCTAGCGTAACGTCTCTTGCTTATTGCATTTCTTTTGATGCAGTGCAGATAGTGACACACGCAGGCATGTCACATCAAAAGTCAGGGCATCAAAAACGGAAAGAAAAGAAGGAAAGAGAAGACCGAGAACGCCGAAGTCGACAGTATGTCACACAGTTTTTCAAAAAGAAAGGTAGCTTGCCCTATTCCTGTATTCCAAAACTTTCACTTACTTATTTTTGTTGCTACATGACTTGCTTTTATCTAGCTAGCTTAGTAAAATAATTACTGAATTATGATTTACATCCAACAATAACATCTCTGCTGTCTCCGGGTTATCATGTATCGTAGACACAGATTCAGCGGCCGCTGCACACCCACGTCTTCCTTCCCCCGCGGCCCCCGTCCCCGTCTCAGCCAAACAAGGTGAGCCTGAGCGTAAAACTTCACGAAGATTGAAAGCTCTAAGCACGTCTTATCTACTGTGTTCTCCACATGATGATAACTTTACTAAACAAAAAGTAATCTACTCGCTTCAAAAATTACAAAATCAGTTTGCCGTGTGTTCTGTGAAGTGACAGTGCTGCTGCTACGATCGATGCTGTCAAACTTGACGTTCTTAATATGAATAAAATGCCCCTTGAAAAAATAATATAAAGTGGAATAAAAATGTGTCTGTGGTAACCATTGGCTATAATTAGTTTAGAGAATAGATATTTAATATTTTATATTAAGAAAACTATACAAAAAAAAATACAGTTTTGGATTGTCTAAATTTTTTCTTGTGTTGTATAGTTATCTATTTCATATTATTCAACAATGCAGGTGGCGAGAGAGCATTCAGTAAGCTCAAACTGATTAAAAATTATCTTAGGTCTGCTATGTTGCAGGACAGACTTTGTCACCTTGCCATACTGTCCATTGAAAGCAAACTGGCAAGAAAGCTGAACTTTGATGATTTGATACATGACTTTGCCAGCAGAAAGGCACGCCGCTGGGCCATTATAAAGTGACGTTGAACATAACTTGTTATACCTGGATAACAAACAGTTTATGTCTGGTTCAGTACTTGTTTAGTCCTGGACTGGTTAAGGCCCGGCATTACTCCTGGTGTGTCTTGATTTTGAGCCCTTTTGGCCTAGTTTTAGTCTTGGACTGATTTAATTATGGGTTAGTTGTAGCTGATGTTTCCTGATTGAGCAGTTGGACCCAGTTAAAGCTTGTTCACATAAAGTATATGTCAATATGTGTAGATTATGTTCTGTTGTGTTTGCAATTGCAATTGAGATAATAAATATTCTCCTTTTATGTAAACAAGTACATATTTCCATAGCTTTTTCTTGTTTTTGTAGGCTTTTACTCATCAGACATTTTAACTATGCAATGTGCTAAATATCTTTTTTAAAGTATACAGGGCATGTTTATTGGGTTACATTTTATCTGTAAAAAATGTAGGTGGCCCAGAAATTTTTGTTTCCATAGGGCCCAGAATTTCTGGCGGCACCCCTGAGCTGACTACCAGGCCGTTTTCACATGTGTGGCCGTGCCAGAATACGGCCAGAGAAAATACAAATTTCTTCTGTTCAGATGGCACGTATTTGACCCATACTGGAATCCTGTGTTTTACTACACCTAAACAGTAGGTGGCGGTATACAAATTAGTCTGTAGTTATCCAACAAACAAGGGAGTGAGATGTACCAACGTCATAAAATGAGCGACAGCCTAGAATGTAAACAAACTGGTCTACTGGTCAGCTGCTACCTTTTTTTATATATTTTTTTATTTTTATTTTTTTTATTAATAAATCATGTACAAACAACATGGCTTACATTACATTTTTTTTTGACATTCCAAAGGAACATGTGCAATAAGAAATGCACAATAGAGATCTTGCAGAGAAAAAAAAATAAATAAAATAAAATAAATAAATAAATAAAATAAAAAAATGATAAATAAATAAATAATAATAATGAATAAGTGAATAAAAAAATAAAGATATAAAAAAAAGAAAAGAATATATACTAAGTAATATAAAATAAATTATTAATAATGCTAGGGTTTTGCGTGCAGAGTATATTTTTCAAATATACTTAGAAGTTTCATTGCATATTTACTTCTCATGATGTGAAGGGCTTTAGAGAAAGACAGAAGCTCGATATGGAATACATAGAACCTGGGTTTCACTTTCATATATCTGCATTTGTGGATGTGAAACTTTGCAAGAATAATTATATTATTCACCAGGAAGTCCCATTCATTGTTGCCCAATACTGCTCCATAAATAATGTCATTTTGACAAAACGGTTCAATACGAATCTTTGTGTGCAGCCAGTCGTGGATGTCAGTCCAGAGAGCTTCAGAATGTATACATTGAAAAAATAAATGAACAGAGGTTTCTATATTATCACAAAATGCACATTTATTTGTTTCAAAACCACATCACTGTCGTAAAAATTCACCAGATGGGTACACACCATTTAAGACCTTGAAGTGTATTTCTTTTGCCTTTGGAGTTATGGGAAATTTTAAGTATTTGGAGCGTAACGAGTATATGATATTCTTATTGAAGAATTGTTTAATGGAGTTTCAAAAAGGCAATACAGGGTGTGTAACATCATTAAGCATCTTTCTATTTGTTTTATTAGGAATTTTAAAACTTTTGAAATCGTAGTTACCAACTAAAAGATGTGGAAGAGTAGGGGAAACTGAATTAGAATTTGACACAGTCTCTTGAACTAACTTCAATGTAGGAATGGGGATGGCTCTAATTGTGGAAACAAAGGCATTACGATCAATTATTATATCATATTTGTTACAGAAATTTTCGTAAGTCATCACACTCCCATCTACATCAGTCAAATTAATTAAGGACCAAATACCTTTATCCATCCAATCCTTTTTATACAACGACTTGTTTTTAACTGTAATGTATCTGTTATTCCAAATCGGCGTGTTGTGCGGGGTGAAATTATGGTTATAAAAGTTTCCAATATAGTAGGACTTGCTGATGAAACATGGATAATTTGATCGGAAGTTTCTGGATGTTGAAATCGCATTTTAACAAAAAGTCAATACCACCAAACTTCTTGAAGATTTCTCTGGGGATATGATACCAAAAGCTCCTATTGTTAAGGAAGGATTTTAACCAGTTAATTTTCAGAGTTCCATTAATAAAATCAAAATCGATAGCCTGTAGGCCCCCTTCTTTGTATCCCTTAGTCATTTCTGTTCTTTTAATATAATGCATTTTGTTTCTCCAAATATAATCAAAGTTAATTTGATTGACCTTCTTAATGGCTCTGTTAGGAATGGCTAACGAATACGCAGGATAGATGCATCTTGATATGCTTTCCATTTTAGTGAGAAAAACACGTCCAACTAAGCTGATATCTCTCAATAGCCAGGAATTAAGTTTAGTTTGACATTCAGCTAATATTCTCCACACATTCAAATGTTCAATTTCAGTTGGATCTTTGGATATATGTATTCCTAAGTATTTGACAGCCGATCTTATAGAGATGGTGTATGCTTCTGTTAGATCACTTTGATGAATTGGCATTAACTCACATTTCTTTAAGTTAAGCTTGAGCCCAGAGGCCTTTGAGTATATATTAATAGCTTCTAATATCTTAGGGGTCTCTGATAGGTGTTTCATAAAGATGGTCGTGTCGTCTGCAAGCTGGCTAATAACAACAGGTAGCCCCATAACATTTAATGGAGCAATGTTGGCATTTTTAATAAAAATAGAGAGCATTTCTGTGGCAATTATCAAGAGAAAAGGGGAGATAGGACAACCTTGTTTGACTCCCCTTTTGATGGCAAATCTAGGCGAAGTACCACTTGCTAATGAAATGGAGCTATTTGCATTATCATAAAGAGACTATGATGGCACAAAATTTGTTTGTAAAGCCTAAAAGTTTTAAACACTGAAAAATAAATGGGTGTTCGATAGAATCGAAGGCTATTTAAAAATCAAGAAACAAAATAAATCCATCATCATCAATTAAATAATTATATTCTAGAAGATCGAACACTAAACGGATGTTATTGTGAATTCATTTACCTTTCATAAAGCCGGATTGGGAATCACTTATAATTGTGTCTGAATTGCTTTTTAATCTGTTGGCATAAACAAGGGTTACAATTTTATAATCAGTGTTCAATAATGTGATGGGTCTGAGGTTATCCAAGATTTTTTGTGTCTTTACCGGGTTTTGGGATTAAAGTAATAATGCCTTGTTTCATAGTGGGAGGAAAAGACAAATGATCAGTTGCTTCTTTTAACATAAGAATAAACAGATTTTTTAACAGATCCCAAAAGTGTCGATAGAAATTAGAGGTAAGGCCATCACAACCAGGAGATTTATTTAAAGATAGGTTTCCTACCGCTCTGTCTAGTTCAGGCATAGTGATATCAGCTTCACATAACTCTGCGAAACCATCATCTATACACGGGATAAAATCCTTTATATGGTTTAAGAAAGAGTCTGAATCAGTCACGGAGAAGGCAGATGAGTATAGTTTACTGTAAAACGAAGTCACTTCCTTTGTAATCGGCAAAAATAAGATGTACTTTTTTCTCCATCTTCGATCCATCTAGCTGTGGATCTTATGTAGGCCCCTTCTGCTTTTTTTAGATAAATCTCATCAAGTTTGGTTTGAAGAACTAGTAATTCCTGTTTATCATTGTCATTTGGTGATGCCTTATTACAATGACTGTTTATTTCTTTAATTAAATTAAGTTCTATTAGTTTGTTATTTTTGTGAAGTGATTTTCCAAAATGAATGGAGAATTCTCGAATTTTGAATTTTAGAAACTCTCACTTTGAAACAAAAGACTTTATAGTGTCATCAGCCATCACTTCAGCAACTAGAGATTTAATACCAGCACAATATTCCTGACAATTTAATAAAGACGAATTGAATTTCCAGTAGCCTTTATTTCTGTAGCCGCCACCAGGTGGTTTAAAGTCCAACTTAATAACAGAGTGATCAGACAGAGGAGCAGCTGACATACAGCAGTCGGAAACAGAAGACACAATTGAAGCAGAAATTAACCAGAAGTCAATTCTGGATTTGAGGGTGTTATTTGGTTTGAACCAGGAGTATTGCTTAATATTAGGGTATGCAAGGCGCCAAGGATCTACTAAATTATGATTGCCACAGAAATGAGATAAGGCAGGATTATGAGAGCTATGTTGGTGTTTAGAAGGGTATCTATCCAGATGTTCATCATAAATCATATTGAAGTCTCCCCCAACAATTATGCTTGCATGTGGATAGATGAGTTTTAAATCTGTAAAATTATTAGAAAGCTCTGTAAGTAATAATTTATTTTGAGCTGGGTTTTTAAAGCCATAGTAATTAGCAAGAATACAGTACTGGTCATCAATATTCAAAACACATATTAGCCAGTGACCGTTGTTGCTAGATTTAGAAAACACACATTTTCCAGGAGAGTTACAAAATAGAATGGCCAATCCAGCTGATTTCATGGAGCCATGGTCAAAAATTATTTTATCCCCCCATTGATTAATCCAGAATTTTTCATCTTCCTGTTGTGAATGTGTTTCTTGTAAAAAAACAAAGTTTGCTTTCTCGCCCTTACAAAACAAAAAAATCTATTTCCTCTTTGTAATATCTCTTAAGCCCCTAGCATTCAAAGAAGCAAAAGCTACATTAACATTCATTTTAAACGACAACTAGCAACCGCTAGAAAACTGTAAGAAGTCCAACTGACCAAAGAAGTCAACAATGAAAGAACAAAAAGCCCGCAAGGATACGAGTGGGTAATGTCCCTTCAATATCAAAGATATAGCTTAACTTAACCATCCAACCTTTTAAATCAGAGGGAAAATTAAGATCCCGTTTAGTGCTTATGAATTTTAGGTTTGAACTTTCGGTATACCTCAGTTGTTTTAGCTAAGCGATTCATCAATGTAGCCGTCTCCTCCTCTATAGTAAGCCCGTTTTCCAGCCACCCGTGCTTCTTGTATTTTCGGCCACAGCGCTACACGAGCCTCCCTGTCAGCCTTGCAGAGGTCTTCGATGAATCCGATCCCCAATTCCTTGCAGACGGTGGAGTCCTTGGTCATCTTCCACAGCGCGTCTCGGTGTAATCTCTGTGTAAACTGGACGATGATCTGCCTGGTTCGGTTCTCCTCTCGTCTCCCCAGTCGATGAGCAGAATCCACAATGTGGTTGATGTTTGGAGCCCATGCAGGGGGGATTTTTGTCAGCAAGTTAGCAACAATTTCACGTGTGTTTTCTCCCTCACTTTCCTTTATCCCTCGGATTCTGAGGTTCCATCGGCGCTTGTACCGTTCAAACTCCAGAACTCTTTCCATTAACGCAGCATTGTCTTTTTTTATCCCTGACACTTCCCGCTCCATGGTTTGTAGCTGTGTTTTACAGTCTTTTATCTCCGCGGCGTTAAACTCGACCGCTTTAGCCATGCTAGCTAGCATAGCTGAGTTCTGTTTTATTTGGGAGCCGAGGCCATCCACTTTATCTGTGAGATTTTTAATTGCGTCTAGGATGGCTTTCGTACCTTCATCTATAGTCGAATCCTTCATTTTGGTGGTAGGTTGGTTCTTTGCCGGAAAGAATGGATCTTTTCTTTTAAGGCTCTCAGTCGAAGTTTCCATCTTTGCTGCATAGTTGTGGTGGGTAGCAGCCGTTTCTCGGTGGGTTGGAGACGGTTTCATAGCTTAATGCTTTCTCAACAATGAACTTTAAGAAATTATAAGGCTTGAAAGGTCTGGTAAAGACAATTGGACGGTCAAGTTGTTGAAAAATTGGGACAAGTAGACAGCGCTCAGAAGTTGTGATGCACCTGGTCTGCCATCTTGCCTCACTTCCACCTGGACTTGGTAGAAATCTGGTCAGCTGCTACCTGAAGCCATCTACAGGGTGAGTGTTGTCGTAATCCCGCCGTTTTGTAATCTGCTGTGGGAAGCTCCCTTAAATATATGAAAGATAACGTCTATGAAGGTATGTATAAACTATTTCGTAAACTTCCTAGAATTGTACAGTAGTGCCTTGCATTGATGTTTTTTTTATTTAATTTTTTATTCTTCACTGCCTGTTCCAATCTCATGTGAATACATTTGCATGTTTGCCTTGTTTGTACTGTAAATAAGCGTGTTTTGTAATAATAACAATAAAGGTACTTTAAAAAATAAAATACAATAAAATAATATTCAGACAACAACAGAAAAAAAAAAAGCTTGAATCGCCTTGTTTGGGTATTTTTATGGTCGCGAAGTGATTCTGTAATTTTGGCCGGCGTTGTCGTCATTTCCGCGTGGAGCGCGTCTATTATCTTTTATTTTTTATTATATAAACTTTATTGAATAACAAGTATACTACACAAAAAGATGAAGTATACAACATCAAATATTACAACATTCAGATACCAGGGGTGTAAAGATGAAATTATACAAATAAATGCAAGGAGTCAAAAATACAGATAGTTTTGAGAGCCTTTTGGTTATTCGAGTCTGATATAGATTGAGTATATTGTTCTACATCTTTCATGAAGTGATTAAAAATTGTGTTTTTTTTTGAGAATTTACATTTATGTTTAAAAAATGTATCTATGAGAATTAACAGGTTAATTACAAAAAAGAATTTGTCATCCTTCTTGGGCACATTTAAAAAACATAGCAATACATTTTCCCATTGCAGTGAAAAATCCTTTAAGACATGGTCGATAATAAATTTACAAAATTCTTTCCAAAATCTTTGTGTAAAAGAGCATAACCAAAAAAGATGTGAAACAGTTTCAGGATGAATCCCACAGAAGCTGCAATTAGTGTTAATGTCCCTGTTAAATTTAAGCATATAGTGCCTGGCTGGGTAGCATTTATGAAGAATCTTGTAAGACACTTCCTTCACCTTGTTTAATATTAAATACTTGTGGGGGATCATCCAGACTCTTTTCCACTTTATATCTTGAACATAGCGGTTCCAATAGGAATGTACATACGGGAGAGAGACTACATCCTTCTGGAATAAACTACGTATTTTCTTATTGGTATTACCAGGTTGCTGTAAAAAGCAAACTTTATCTACTGCTGAGTCAGTTGGATCAGGGACAGGAACAGAGGTAGATGGAGAGTTGCCTGTGTTTTGAAATAACATTAAGGTGCCTGAGGGAATGGCATTGACAACTAAAGAGAATTCTTTGGGATTGACCGGAAAGCTAAACAAAGACAGAAACACATTGTATGTGAGTCGTCGTCCCTCTCCGTTAATAAACTGACCCACCAGCAGAATTCCCCTACTAACCCAATTTTTAAAAAAAAGTGACTTATTTCTAAATAAAATATCTTTGTTGTTCCAGATGAGATATTTGTGTGGTGAAAAATTATGTTTATATACCAGGACAATGCTCCCTGGTATATAAGGACCTGCTTATGGAAAGATGAAAGTTTCACAGGGAGTTTGTCAATATTATAATTGCAATTTAGGACAAACTTAAAGCCACCAAAATGAGAGAAGACATGGTTTGGTATTAAATTCCAGATAGAGACACGGTTGTTCAAAAAATTTTTGGCCCAATTAATTTTAAAAGTATTATTTAGGGTGGAGAAGTCCAAAAAATTAAGCCCTCCTGATTCATACTTGTTCACAACAACAGCTTTCCTGATGTAATGAGTTCGATTTTTCCAGATAAACTTAAAAAGCATACGGTCAATGTCTTTACTGATGTTTCTATCGAGATGTAAGGAGAGAGCAGCATATGTGAGACGCGATAACCTTCAGCCTTAGTAATTAATACTCTACCTTTAAGAGAAACATCTCTCTGTAACCATTGGTTGAGTTTCTTTTGAGTTTTTAGGATAATTGGAATAAAGTTTGAAGAACATCTTAACTTTTCATCTTTATGGATTTTAATTCCTAAGTATGTGACCTCTTGTTTAACGGGAATGTTGCTAATAACATTAGTAGGGCAATTTTTAATTGCTAGCAACTCACATTTCTTTAAATTTAGGTGTAAGCCAGAGGCTTCAGAGAAATTATTTATCACATGAAGAGTGGGAGGGATTTGGTTTGCATTCTTCAGGAAAATCGTGGTGTCATCTCCCAGTTGACTGCTGATGAACTCCTTATCAAATATATTAATTCCTTCTATTGCACTGTTAGAAATGTGAGTTGCAAGAATTTGTGTACAAAGTAAAAATAAATATGGGGAGATGGGACAACCTTGCCGAATACCACGTTTTAAATTAAATTTGGGGGTAGAACCATTTCTCATATTAATGGAACTATTACTGTTAGCATATAGGGTTTCAATAGCTCTACAGAAAAAATCTCCAAAACCAAATTTTTTTAATGATTGAAAAATTAATTCATGTTCGATCGTGTCGAAGGCCTTGTAAAAATCCAGGAAGAGAATGAAGCTATCATCATGGATCAACTCTGAATAATCAAGTAAGTCCAAAACCAATCTAATTTTGTTAGATATGTGTCTTTTTTTCATAAATCCTGACTGTGTCTCATCAATAACTGTGTCTTGAACCTCTTTAATCCTGTTTGCAAATACCATGACCATAATCTTATAGTCATTGTTCAGCAGGGAGATGGGCCTCCATTTATCAATAAAGAGCAGATCTTTATTCGGTTTTGGAATAAGTGTAATCAGACCCTGAGTTAGAGTAGGAGGGAGAGTGTTATTATTTATACTTTCTATGAAAACTTATAGTAAAAATGGAGCTTTGCGGTCTGAAAAGATCTGATAAAATTCTGCAGTTAAACCATCTGTGCCGGGAGATTTATTCTGTTTTAATGCAGTAATGGAAATACAAATTTCTTCTAAAGTAAGAGTACTATCACAGGAACTTCTATCTTCTTTTACAATGGTTTTCAGATTTTTTATTGTGTTTAAAAGTTGTTCTGACACCTCTTTGTTATAAGTTGAGCTATATAATTTAGTGTAAAATGCAGCACAGTAATTAGAGATTTGTTTGTGATTGTCGGAGATAATACGATCAATATTTAATTGATAAATTGAATTTGTTTTGATCTATTTTTTTCCAGCCTAAAAAAATAAGCTGAATTTTGTTCTCCCTCTTCCAGCCATCTCTTCCTGGATCTTATGAAAGCACCCTCAGCTTTTTGTTGGTATAGGCTATCTAATTTATTTTGCAGATCTAAAAGTTCCAATTTATCATCATCCAAAATTTCCTCAGGGGATCTCTGGAAAAAAGAGGTTATTTTACTGATTATATCTTTCTCTTCAGCTTTTTTAAGTTTAGTGATTTGACTTCCATACTTTCTAAGAAATTTACCTGCTTCAAATTTGAGAAGTTCCCAATTAGTGCAGAACGATCTCTCTCTGTTGGCTTTATCCCAATCATATGTAATTAAGTTATTAAGATGAACCTTAACCGTTTTGTGCTTTAAGTAAGCAGCTATTCAGTTTCCAGTAGGAGAATTTATGTAAACTGCTGTCAGATGACGACATTTGGATATTAATATAAATTGCCCTGTGATCAGTAAGAGGGGTGGCAAGTATATTAACAGTGATGTAGTTTTTATCCACCCAATTAGAGACGAGCCAGAAGTCAATGCGAGACTGTCTGGTTCCTGTCTTATTGCTCCAGGTGAAAAGTCTGTCATCTGGACATTTTTCTCTCCAAATATCAACAACATCAAATTTCTCCATAAAGTTCTTTAAATTTGTATTGACTGATGATTGCTGTCTTGGAGGCCATTTATCACGTGTGTTATCTAAGGCAACGTTAAAATCTCCACCAATCAGAAGGACTGAATTAGGATATTTAGAGGGCCAAAGGAGGATTCTGTCCCCTAGGGTATCAAGCAATTTGTCATTCTCAGTTTTGTTGTTATAGCCATAAATATTGGCTGTAATAAAGGTAATGTCATTATGCTTGATAACCAGGCAGATGTAGTGTCCCGAGTTGTCACAGTCGAAATGCAACACATCACTATCAGAGTTATTTTTTAAGATGGCAACTCCGGCAGAACGCTCAGAGCCATGGGATAACCATATATCACTACCCCATTGTGATCTCCAAAACCTAGTATCATCAGATACAGAATGACTCAATTGAAAGAAACAAAAAATTCTTTTTAAACTGTTTAGCAAAGAAGAAAAATGCTTTATGCTTGCATATTTGTCTTAGGCCCCTGGTATTAAGAGAAACTACAGAAAACGAAAAAGTGACTTAAGGAAAGTTAAACAGAACAAATATAAAGTTCAGATAAGTTTCTGAAAGAGAACTTGCAGGAGAAGGGACCAGGCCCTGCACTATCTAAACAATGAACAGTAAAAATCTGATAAAGTTTTACCACAAAAAAAAAAATATATATATATATATATATATATATATATATATATATACTGTATATACATACATACACATACCACTTAGTTATCAATTTTCAAGTATATTCTGTAGTAGGGAGATAGTCCAGGAAAAATAGTAAACCAGCTTTAAAACAAAGCCTCCTTTTTACTCAGCGGTAAATATATCCCAATTAAATGAAAAGTAACCAAAAACGTAGCCAAAATATTGACCAGATAAATTGTAAGGAAAAGTTAAGACCTCAAAAACAGATGTTTGAATGAACATCTTTAAGGGGGAGGAAACACTTCTGATCCACTGATGAATCCACAACCTCCCACAAAGTAAGCTGGCTTTCCTTCCTTGCGAGCTTTGTCCATCAGTGGCCACAGTTTGTCACGCCGTTCTCTGTCTTCCCTGGACAGGTCTTCAGCAAATCTAAGATGATTGTTCTTCAGGTAGGAGGATGTTTTGGCCGCTTTCCATAGGGCATCTCTGCAAAATCGTGTTGTTAACTGAATGATGATGCATCTAGGCTTGGTGTGATTTTGCTGTTTGTCTCCAAGTCGGTGGACAGTATCAATGGCATCAAGCAGCCGTGTTTTTTGTTCAGGAAGCACATGCTGGAATATTTCTGTCACCTTCTTCCGTACATCCTCCTTCTCCGTCTCCTTAACGCCATGTAGCCTAAGATTCCATCTTCTAGAATATCTTTCTAATTCGGATATCCTCTGTTGGCAGTTGTCCGCTCGACCTTCCTCTCTTGTTACCCTTATTTCCAGTGAACACACTTTTTCTTTCACATTTTTCATTTCGGCACAAACAAAGTCAATTGATTTTTTAAGACCCTCGATCTGGAGCCTGTTCTCTCTTACCATGCTCTCAATGCTATCAGATCTTGAGTTTATGAGTTTATCAGTGCTGACAAACTGGAAATGATTTCATTATTGCTGGCTGGTACAGAATTGTTGCAAGCATACATCCCTTTTTTTTGGAGCTGACGACATAGCAGGTGTAGCAGGAAGCGGAGGAAACTCATCCATTTCGTCTTCGGTTAATATAATGGCAGAGGCAGAAGCTACATAATCATGGCAGTTGTCCATGAGCACGTTGCCAGGCGAAACATTAGCCTCGTTAGCCAACTCTGGCGTAGGCTTAGCTTTGGAGCTTTCCAGTTCTCTTTTCCCTCCCTTCTGGTTCGGCATTCTCTTGGCTTTTAATTTTAAATTCTGTGACCTCTATATTACTTGTTTGCTGAAGCACCGTTGAACTCAACTGATATATAGACAGAATTTTACCGTATAGGAAACTTTTTGTGCAGAGCCTGGTAGAGAGATTCCACTCACTCAGCCAACTTGGCCCCCCTCTCCCGCGTCTATTGTCTTTAGTACGGCCAGAGTACGGGTTGTGTTCCCATGATCCGTGGCCGCTCGTATCTAGACTCCGATACTACCTCCTGGCCGTATCCTGGCACGGTCCAGTCTGTGTTCACAGGGTACAAAATAAGTGGATTGTGACCAAATACGGTATCCGAGTACGGACTCCCGTACCATGTGAAAGCGCCTTTTAAAACATGACATATCATAAATAGGCCGCTTATCTGAAGCTTAAAATGATAAATGAATAAGAATAATTGCAAGGCATGTTGATTTATAATCTCAGAAATTTTGCTGGGAGCAGAAGTGGCTGTTAGGTCAGTAAAAACTTCCACACCAGGCTTGGAGGGGACAAACCTGTCAATCATAAATATTGCTGGGGACATGTCCCCAGCGTCTCTGGTTAAAAAAGACGCCTATGATTTAAAGCCACATAAAAATTGAAGTAAGGAGGAGCAATTCTTTTAACTGTTACAGAAAAAGGATTTTCCCAAAAGGAGCAGTTGTGTGGTGTATTGGTTAACAGAGAACTAAGACAGGTATGATAAAGTTCATTAGGGGTTGGCATAATTCTTGACAGTGGACGTAAAC
The DNA here is from genome assembly GCA_028564705.1 of Apricaphanius iberus. Taxonomy (NCBI): domain Eukaryota; kingdom Metazoa; phylum Chordata; class Actinopteri; order Cyprinodontiformes; family Aphaniidae; genus Apricaphanius; species Apricaphanius iberus. The sequence goes on from JAPXFQ010002260.1 coordinate 1,220,828, forward strand.
CCAAACAAACGGTTCCCACTGACAGTTTCATCAGTTTGTTGTACCATAAGCAGCCAGTTATTAGTGTCTTTTACGAAAGTCCTGTATTCCTTTAGCAAGTTCATCAGTAGTTGTGACCCTCTCGGATTGAGATCGTAGATCTTTCCCTGGAGCAAAAAGTAGTATTCCCTTCTTTCTGACAAAATGTAATGTCACCAATTTTTAAAGGAGTCGTAACCTAGTATTATCTTGGATACCCACACTCTATTACGGTGTTTCAGGCCCTTATAAAAAATAAAAGTTGAAAAAAAGTGAAAAAATAATAAAAAAAAGGAGCTCCTCAGACCATTATTTTTGAAGGCATTATTGTCTCCCGAGATCTGATGCGATATTTTGACTTTCGTGGACGGTCATTTTAATGATGCAAACGAGGTTGATTGGTGGCAGGACCAGGTCCTTACACTGCAGGTAACGTTTTAGCATATCATTCCAAAATAACATCATGGCGCAAGTTCTGAATGAACCCGACCTGGCCGCGACCTACGGAATTCAGCCTTATATGCATAAGCCAGACTCTGAATCTGAGCTGGAAAGGGAAGATGTAGAGTCTATGGAAGGATGTCTAGAGCAAGATGCATCTGAATGGTAAAGACAATCATTTTGACTCAGACATACCTTAACATCAGTAACGGGCTAAAATGTTTGTTGCTATTTTCTCCCACATATGTTTACCTTTATTTAATGTAGATTATATTAATGGAGATATAGTCTACTTGTTTTTACAGGTTACAGTGGTTATAGAGATCAACGTTGGCTATCATGTGGTGTTTTTGCCTTTTTTCACGTAGTTTTTTAGACTTTCAATATTTTTCTTCTACAGACATGTAACGTGATGCTTTTCTTTATTTTGATTGTTACTGGACTGTTTGCTTTATTTGCCGTCTTTTCTATCAAAATATTAATAAAATTACATTTCATCATACTTACATAATACACAATTCTACAAAAACATGGCTGTATCATTTACTTGTCCTGTTTATCACTGAGGGCAAACTTAATAATTAGAATCAATCACATTTTTAACTACATTTATCTACTTTTCAGTGAGTGGCAGTGTATATGATGACTCACTAATGTCCATTTAAGTGGATCATTTGCTAATATACCATCCTGACCGATGGAAGTACTGGAAAACAGTCTTTAGATAGGTGGACACTGAAGTGGACATTATGCATCAAAGTGTTAGTGTCACCATCTCCCTCTTGTCGCCTGCCAGCAGTGTTTGTCATTTTACAGATATATCAGTCATCTGCTTATTCTTTTGCATATCTGTATTGTAACCTACTGTTTTGTACAGTTGTTACTTTTGTTTCTGTTGAATAGGTGCACTTGCGGAAATTGCAGCACAATGCCCACCAAAAGAGAAAATGTGTGCTGCAGGGAGACCCCAAAGGTGGACATCATACATCACCTACCAGCATTCACATCTTTCGTATTCCATATAAAGAATTAATTTTCTCTTCTTTTTTTTATATCACAGGTTCTAAGAAGAATGAACCAGATACAGACATGTATGATGTGTATGATTCAGCATCCTGGATTAGAACCAGTGTGCGTGAATGTCTATTCTCTTCAAAATGCAAGATACATTTATGTGCAGGACTATGGACATCTGCCTATTGGAGCCACTGAAAGGCAAGTTTTACTCAGCAACTGTAAACACTACTTGAATAAACATTATTGGCATTGCCAACTACATTCACCACAACAATAGGAAAACTAAGATGCTTGTTCAGTCTAATCATTGCACTATACAAAAAATTGCAACATCGCTATTAGCCTACAATGGGATTGGAGGAAAATATAAATTTACAACACATTACTATTCAAAAAAGTTATTTTAATCCATAAAATTTGAAGAAACCTACAACTGAAATTAGAATTTTTCTTTATTATGTATTAGAAAAAAGCACACATTTAATAAACTCAATGTTTGACTTTGTACATCCTATTTACAGTGAATATGCTCATCCTTTTTACAGTGAATACAGGCACCTATCATACAGGTGCTTTGTGAGTTGGTGCTGGGGACATCTGGGACACAAGATCAGGGTTATCATTCCAGCATGTGTGGTGCTGTGTATCAGCCGTGAGTTCCCTGATTCCGATGGAGGATACACAGGCTTCAGGGTCCCGCGCGATTAAATCGAGACACATAGCGGGCAACAACGTCGTTCTTTGCTGGTGCTTCAAACTGGGAGCAGAGTGGGTCTGGCACAGGTATTTGCTTCAGCTGACTGACAATAGGTTCTGGGTCAGGAAACACCACGTCAAAAACCAGGTGCATCAGCTCATCCACATAGTCTGAAGGCAAGAAAAGACAAAACAGCCAATTTCTAAATTTTCATCTACAGTCAATATTAAATTTCGATATTTTGGGGGTACAGCTTTACATGTATATGTAAATCTGATGTGCACAGATTAAAAAGTCTGTTTATATGGTGTTTTACGAGTCCAAATAATTTTAATTGTACATCTGCATTTTATACTGTAATTTGTAATGTTATATATTATATATATATATATTTTTTTTCTCTCTGTTTGATCAGTGTGCAATAATAAATAATCTAGAAGCTGCTTTATTGAATGTCGGGTCTTCTTTCACTGTACTTCACTGAGAGATAGTCTTTTGAAAGAGAAATTCACAAATATAATCACCATGAATTATTGGTTGTGGGACATTGAACATTTTCACAAACATTGAGAGTCCTTATTTACCTGCATACCATTCCCAAGAATGGAAATGGCACACTTTTTGAAACAAATCAAATGACCACTGAGTGAAAAGCCTCCTGCGATGACGTTTGGTGATGGGGGATAAGCTTTGACACGTCTTTCAAGACTCTCTTGCTGGTGAACAGCTTCTCCAACTTATAAAGAGCTGGTGTTCCTAAAAGTTTGAAGAAAAACACATATTGGACAACAACTTCATGAGCAACTTTATGATAGTGGCCTACTTGTTCAACATAAAACAATGGCTAGAGATCAATCGGTTTTCATTCTTAGAAACCCTCAAAGTCTTCAAATTTTTTTCTTTCACAACAACACATATGGAAAATATTCAAGTTTTTAATTTGTTTGTGTTATATGTAAAAAACTGGACTCCCCAGAAGCTAAATTTAGCCGATAAGATGGGGGACCCTGTATAAAATAAATTTATATTCAACATGCATATTCGTTAAACCACTATACCATAATACTAATTTATACAAGTGCTATACATTTGTACATAAACACTTTTTACAATCCTTTACAGAGATTAATGGACTGGGAATTATCTTTAAAAATGTATCATTACAAAGACAGACAGACCAGGTTATGGACTTGGACTTAACTTATTAACCTATATAGTGCTTTTCTAGTCAAAGCGCGTTACATTGAAGCCCAGGGGCACAGCGACATGTGACTGGAGGAAGCTGGAATTGAACGTACGACCTTCCGATTGCAAGCCAACCACTCTACCACTGAGCCACAGTCAGTTAGATCTGTACATATGCCTTATGCGTTTAGCTCTTATAATAATGTAGTAATAAACTGCTTTAGATGTCTTTTTAAAATGGTTCATGAAAAGGTCATTCTTTTATAGAACTGTCTATCATTCAGTAAGCCTGTGAATCATTCTCATTCATCCAGGTCATGGTTATCTCAAGGAAACTGTCTATCATTCAAGATCTCTGGGCCTTTACATGCTACACAAAAGCAGGTGCCATTGTTTTTTTGTTTTTTTTCACGTGAGGTAATGATTTGGTTCTAGGATTATGGTCATGGGATGGATACGTAAGTTGAAATAGACCGAGTCTACGCTTTCATTTATACACCACATTATACATATCACAATTTTTTTATATGTTGCACTCAGTGAGCTTTAGAATTTTCAAGCTTTAAAAAGTGGATCAGAAGGAGCATTGAAGTTAACCCACGCTATAACACGTATAACTTTATTCTGTAGGATCTGCAGGTTTTCAAGGTAACTAGGATACGTGTTACACCATATAACATAGATATAATCAGATATGGTTCAAATAAAGATCTATAGAGTTTGAAGAGCTTCAAGTACAAGAAAGTATAATTTTAGAAATAAACTTACATATTCTAATAATTTATTTATTAGTGACTCAGTTTTTTAAATAAATAAAAAATTCCTCTACATATATTCCCAAGATTTTTATATTTTCACTCAACAGCTCTTGCATTTATGTGGATCTGTATCTCAATATATTTCCGGCTTCTAATTGAACGAAATATGATGAGTTTACTTTTATTTTAGATGTCAGGAGGATAGTCAAATGTATATGAACCAGGGATCTTTTTTATGAAATTAATAAATGATAATATTTGGTAAGCCATTTGGATTTGTGTTTGACATGAATGAAATGACCTGCTTTCAACCATTTCTCCTTGTCCGTCGACATGTGAACAGACTGGGTACAGGGGGTCATCGTGGTTATGGATGTCCTGTAGGTGGTTTATGACAGACGACCACTTGCTGATCCTCTCTGGCCCAGAGGTGGATGAAACTGCAATCCAGTAGATCTGGTTCTTTATCATCGGCAACCATTTTTTAACCTTTTCACATTCCTTCGTTTTAGACAAGGGTGTCAGTTTGTTTTTAGAATTGGTGGGGACAATATAATTACACTTGAGTGGAGTTTAAATATTGCCGGGGACAATTTTTAAATAGCCTATGCTATGCATATTTGAGTATTCTTCAGTTTGACGTTTCACTACAGTATGCTCCATAGTGTATTGACAGTTGTTAAAAATCATTCAATTATTCAATAAAGCTTAAAGGCAGATTTTTTTTTAAATGACATTCAAACCCACCATTAGGTTGCAGGCTAGGAAGAATCATTAACCATATCATAGCAAACCTAACACAAAAGATGCTTGTTATTTGTGGTGGATTTAGTCAAATATGCAATCAGATTTTCAGAGAAATTTATTCATCTTACCGCTTATATCAGGTTCCACTTTCTGGTCAACTCCACACTCCGACAGCCAAGCTGTCCGTAAACTACCGGATTCATTGATTTAAAATAAAAAGTTAAGCTGAAGTTGGTGTCCCACCATGTCGAAAAGAAAAAACGCAACCGATATCCGATGGTTTTTCGGCAAGAAAAAATGTGCTTTAAGTGCAGCCCTTACAACAACAAAAAAATTAAGATATCCAGTGTTAACATTTTTGAAACTGACGTAGATAAAAGAGGACAATGACTTGTTCTCTTCTCGGCTGCTAACAGTTAGCTAGCAGCAATACCAGTTACAAACCAGACGGCTATGCCAGGTGACCAAACCTCTTCCTGACAAATGTTTGCTTCTCATGGGGATCTGGGAGGATTTCATAGATTGATAAAATGTCTGAGTTTTCATCCTTTTTTTAGGAGACTTCACCTGTCAGAGTGGCGCTGTTTAATTCCTACAAGGTCCCGACAGCAAATGGCCTTATGATAAATGACCCCTCCATAACTCTAACTCCAAAAGTATTAGAGGGATAATATTTTTGGTGAAAGTGTGTAAATAAATAAGTCTCAATTCAGGTTTTGGGTGCAAAAGTGACTGAAGGACAAACAATTTCAACCTAAAAATAAGATTTTAATGGCATTACAAAGCAGCAGCACGTTTGTTCAGTAGGAATCGGCACCCCCTAGAGTCACATGTGATGTTTGAGAGTGCCCCATGAAGATAAGTAGCAAAATGAGATTTTGTCCCATATGACTGACCAATTATTGTTTCAGGGTAATTTTTTAAATAGTTATTTCCAGAGAATAGTAATTTTACTTTTTGACTTAGCCTATGAGGTTGTTTACATTTTTTTAAATCACAGAGCAGGCACACTTTAAATACGTTAAAGTCAAGTGTTTTTCAAATAAATAACATAACTTGAGTGTTTCAGGAATGTGTCCTTTTTTGGAAGTCAACGAAAGGACACCTTAAGAATCTATACTTTTCCCCCAAAAAAACCAAACAAAACAAAGATAATTAAGTCAAACTCTATGGTGCATTAGCAAAAAAGGGGAAAAAATCAAATCACTCAATGTTGTTTGTTTTAGTACCCATTTTCTATCAGGAACAGCATGTGACAGAGAAAAACAAAGATATGCAGGAACATGCAGCTGAGAATGCAGAGGTGAGAGTCACATAACAGAAAGACTGATAAGCTTGCACTAAAAATAAAACCAACTTTGGCATACTCTTACAGCAAGCGCAATCACTGGTTGAAGAAGTGGAGTGTGTTGAAATAAGCTCAGATCTGATTCAGCAGGTTAGGGTTCCGGTAAAGAAAAGCATATGGAAGTTTTATCCATCTGCAGGAGCTTTGGATTGGTTAAACTTGTGAAGAAAATGTGGAATGAAAACATTTGATTGCACCAACAGATGGATCTGCAACAAATACAAACAGGAAAGAAAGTTGTGGATATAAAAATAAATAATGGCAATAGTAGACTAATTAGAGAAGACTGTGTGCAATTAAAACATTTGTGAGAACTATGTAGAGCAATTAATGACAATTGATTAATTACATTACAGATCGAGCCATCAGCTACTGATGCGGAGCAGCAGGATAACTCTGCACATTTAGCTGAGGGTCCAAGTTCCCCATACCAACCACCTGCAGAGCTAGTTGAACCAAAAACTCTGCCCAACCGCACTCTTCACTTCCAGGAGAGCTGGTTCAAAATCTTCCCCTGGCTCAATTACAGTCCTGAAATAAAAAGGAGTTTTGTGCTTTTTCTACACAACTGCCTTCAAAAGCAACATCTCAACAATGGCAAAAAAAAAACCTGAACAAACCTTTATTTCTCAGGGGTTCAGAAACTGGAAGAAAGCTAGGGAGTCTTTAGGAAGGCACACTGGTAGTAGGACACACATAATTGCTGTCAACACACACATGCATACACATAGGTCAGTCAGAATGCAACTATGCAGCATCTCAGAAAGTGTACAGGAGAAGGCCAGGTCAGCACTGATAGAGATACAGTTCGAGTTCGGTGAGATACCTTGCAAAACAGGGCCTAGCTCTCAGATGTCATGACAATGATGAGGGAAACTTCAAGCAGCATCTGGATGAGAAGGCTGACAATGAGCCCAATCTGGCAAGCTGGCTGCAGCAGAATCATTCATACACAAGTCCTGAGTGTCAAAATGAGCTGCTGAAGTTGATGAGCAACTTTATCAGAAAAATAGCAGCTGAAATCCATTCATTACCTGTATTGCAGTACTCTCTGATAATGGATGGGACCCAGGACATATCTGGCACAGAACAGGTCTCGATATGCCTCCGGTATGTTGATGAGGGCCTGGAGCCTAAAGCTTGGTCTATGCTTGCCACGTCCGCGAGGTCCTCACGGCTCCACACGGCCAAATTACGTCATTTTAGCAACCCCGCCTCTCGGCGCGGCCTCCTCCCGCCCCAAAATTTCCGCACTGCGCACCTAGGAAAATTTGTAACTACGCGGACGGTCCCGCGCGGAAAAACATGGCGGACTGGCAAGAGCTCATATTGCCGGAGGTTCGTAAATAGACATCTTTATGATTCGGCCGATAGAGAGCACTGTGATCAACTGTGTTTTAATGGAAGAAAGGACAGTCTCCTTTTTCGTCTTTTGCTAAGTAAACAGCAGAAAAGTTCTGCTTTGTTTAAGCTCACGGGTATCACCATCTTGTAAACAACAGTGATTCCTACTTCTACTATGGTGTAGTGTTGTATGCATGCCGTAGAGCCCTACGCCGCCCCCTAAAGTCGTCAAGAATATTGGCTCTCAGCAGGGACAAGCCGCAAAAAGTATAAATGTTGCTCGAAGGCGTCTCGGCCGGTTCCGTACGTCTCGTTTCCGCGCGGAATGTTCATGTGGCAAGCATAAACCAAGCTTAAGGAGGACTTTGTTGGGCTGTATGAGGCCTCTTCAACAACTGGCGAACACCTTTTTAAAATTGCCTCTGATGTGCTGCTCCGTCTAAACCTGCCTTTCTCAGGTCTTCGTGGACAAACCTATGATGGAGCAGCCATCATAGGTTTGCATGCAACCATAGGTTTGCATGCCAACATGTCAGGGCATCTTTCAGGGATACAAGTTCATATTAGAAGAGAGCAACCATTGGCTACGTTCACTGTGGCCCACACTGTGTGAACCTTGTCACACAGGCTGCATGTACCTCCACACCTGTGATCAGGGATGCTCTGCAGTGGGTACACGAGCTGGGCTGCTTGTTTGCTCAGTCTGGAAAATGAAAAACGATATTCAAAAACATATTCATATAAAAAAAAGGCTCCTTCATCTCCATCAAGCCTCTGTGCGCACACCAGCCATCAGAGCAGTCCTAACTCAATATGAGTCCATCTTGGCTATGGCATCTACAAATCTTACTGACAGCTCTGCTTCTAAAGCTAATGGCCTACTTGACAGACTGGAAAAGGGCAACACCATTCTTGGCCTTCTCCTGGGACAAGAGCTCCTCATGATCTTGGAGGACCTGAACTTGAGTCTGCAGGCAAGAGGAAAAACCATCAGTGGAATCCTGAAAGCACTTGATTTCACCTGAAAGTGCTTTCTCTCTTTGAGGACTGATGATAGTTTCATGGGAATCTATGAAAAAGCTGTGAACCTTGTTACAGACTTGGATCTTCAGCCAATACAACCACCTCATGTCCGAATGTCATCCAGACGATATGGTGGTCCAGCCAAGCATCATACTCCTGTGACACCAGAAGAGTATTTCCGGGTCCAGTTTTTCAGCGCCATTGACACGGTTATCACCCAGCTACATGATCGCTTTGACCAGCCGAGCCTGGAAAATCTGGACAAACTGGAGGAGCTGCTGCTTACCAGAAAGACCAACGATATGGTGAGCCAGTACCCAGAACTGAACCTGCACAAACTGCAAATTCAGTTGGCAATGTTTAAAGTAAATCATGCCTACACTTCCTGCAAAGAAGCAGCCCAAATTGCTAATTGTGGTGCCAGTGTCACCCTGTGAGGCTGAAAGGAGTTTCAGGGCTCTGCGACGGTTGAAGACCTGGCTGAGGTCAACAATGACACAGCTGAGGCTTAACAGCACTGCAGTCTGCCATGTCCACAGGTATAGACTGAAGAGGCTAAACAAAAGAGAAATAGCCACAGCTTTTTTTGGTACATCTGAGAGACGGGTGTACATCTTTGGCCACTATTAACTGTCAACCTGACTGAGAAAATGCATAGAACATACACACAATCCACTTGTTTACCATCTCAAACACACTCACACAGCATTTGTTATTAAAGTTACAGTTCTGACATTAAGTTTAATATGCATTTAATTTTGGTTCACCAATTGGCTTTTTAGCTACATTTAATTGTTCTACAGATTTCAGTTTGTTCAGAATCTCAACTTGTGCATTTAAACTTAATGGTCATTTCCCTTTTTATTTTTATTCTGTTAATAAAACACTTAACTGACCCATCTTTGGTTAAAGAATCCTTCAAATTTAAAAAGGAGAGGGCTGGATTGTTTTTAAAAAAAGGTTAATTTTCAGAGTAGCAGATCCAACACTGTTAAACTTCTACAAATCTGATTAACCATTGTTGTATCTTATTTTTTGGGGCTAATATCTTTAGTAAGAAGTCAGAGGTAAAAGACACACTGTTTATCAGTATTTGAATTGGGCCTTGGATAATGGGGAGTATGTGTGACCTTTGAGGACCTCTGAGACAAAGAGTTTTATTGCAGGCTGTAAAAACAGGATGTCTGTAGATTTAGGATGCCAGAACCAAGGCCATAAAGCTGGGAGTTTTGCTTAGGACCATAAAACTCAGAATGAACTTTTGACTTGGATCCAGGAGGACACATATAATTTTTGACATCCAATCATTGTTAAGACACTGTTTAAAACGTTCTGATTGGAGCAGATTAATCCTGGGAGGTTTTGGATGTTTATAAAAGTTATGACACGAAAACCATTCTTCGTCAGATCTCTTTAATCTGTCCCAGAGAAAATAGGGCATGTTTTCTCTGTAAAACTGCATTTTGTTAATCTGTTTAAAATAAAAGTAAGAACTGGAAATTGGCTCCATTCGTCTCTGTTTTGAACATGCACTGAATTATTTTTTGATAAAATTAAATTCTACAAATGGTGACCTTGAACGTGTGCAGAGTTTGGACCAAGATCCAGTTCTTTTTTTAAATTAATTAATGGACATGTATTTGCTCTATTGACAATTTGCGCAGAGTTGCGTAGTTTTTAATTCTGTTGATTGGTTAATCTAACATTGGGTAATGTTGTCATGCAAGTTACATATGTTTTTTTGTTTTGAGCAGATTAACTGTTGCGGGCCTCGTAGTTGAAGCTGCTCATCTGTCTGTCTCTCTGTTCTGCGCATGACTGCGACCTGCTTTGCGCTCCGCAGAGAAACACCGGTGCCTGCTGGGAGATGGAGTTTGTTACTCTGCAGGACAATGGAGCAGATGGACCGGATGGAGCGGTCCCTTCAACGACTCAAAATCGGGGCCGACCAAAGTGCGGATCGGGGCTTGAGAAGTGGCATCTCAATTTCGAAAGGACGCTTTTGAAGATTCTTCAGGGCTGGCAAACGGAAAACATTGCGGTAGAGCCTGTGTGCCCTCCGTAATATGTACGGATTACCTTGTTGAAGCCGGCGTATCCCCAAACGCGCGATTGAGCCAAGCAAAATGGGTTGTGAGTGATGGTCCGACTTTTGGTGTGTACGATTGAGGTTAGTTTTTAATATTGGAAAAGTACTGTATTTGATGTTTTGAGGTGACGAGCTGGTGTGTGAGGCGCATGCGCTTGTGTATGTGTGTCTGTATGTGTGTGTGTGAGATGGTTTTTTTGCGCAGGCGCTTTGCGAGACGTGCTGGAGATGTTGTGTTTCTGTTAGAATGTTATAGTATAAATAATGAACTCGGGTATAATAAAATCATTAAAATAGATAAATAAATATATAACTAAATATGATGGATAACTGAAATTAAATATCTATAAGAATTAGTTGTGAACATTTACAACAGGCCATCAGAGCGGCCGCCCAAGCTAGGTGGTGAGATGGCGGAGCTAATTCTGTGTGATTTTCTGCTTAATAGCACGGCTAACATACAACAGCTTTGACTATATGTTTTGATAAATAAATTAGTGGTAATAGGCGGTTTTCTGCCATCTGTTCGAGTCTTTTGAGTGGTTTTCTGGAGGCCGGCGCCGGGAAATTTCTCAAAGCGGACTACGAAAATTGTAGCAGATTGGTCTAAACCTCCGCGATAAAATAATGTAATAAGGTCTAAAAATCACCGCTTATAATGTTGTGTTTTTTGTTAATGGTTTTGGGCTGTAACGGACGTTGTAGATTCGGTGTTTTCTGTGCGGGACAGCTGTTTTTGGAAACATATGTTTCAGTCCGCGTGGACGAACAGGAGATTGTTTTGTACGTGCCGAATTAAAGTTTGGTAAAGTGGTATAAATTGTGCGGATAAAGTCCTGGTCTAAAGTGTGTGTTGCGATTTTCTTGAGTGTTTTCGCCGTACGTTTTGTACTGTTTTACGTTTCGTTTCACAAAGAGCTAACGGTAGCACGTGGCTGTAGGCTGCTGTGCTATGCTAGCGGTTGTTGCTTTTGTGTGTCAATATGTTTTGTGGTTGAAACTAAATGCATGTTCTGTGTGTTGCAAGCTAAAAGTTGATTTTGGATAGAAAGTGATTACAGACTCCTGCAGACGATTGCCTTGTTAAGACTTAAACGAATTTGGATTTTGTTAAATTTTTCTGGTTAATTAGGATGTAAAACGGCCTCAGGATAACTGTTCAGATAAATTTTGTTTGCTACTCCCTTTCGGCAATGTTTTAGCACATTTTCTACGAAGGGCAATTTAAGGTGTTTCACATTTAACTGAACTGTTACGGTACGGAGATTAAAGATTAAGAAGTACATGCTGAATTTAGTTAACTGGTTTTGCCGGAGACGGCTCAATTTATCACATGAGGAGAGCATGTACAGTTATTGGGATAATTATGCATGTTACAATTAAACGCAAATGACTAAGAACAGTTACTCATGAGTCGATTCTGACTTGGTGAAGTTTTAATTTTTGATTTCATCTTTAAAATTAAAAAGAGGGGAGTTTATAGTCAAAATAAAAGATGCATTTTTTGAATCTTTAAGTAGGTGGATTTTTTGCTTTTTGATTGATCTAAGCAGGATTTGATTAAGTTGGCCTAAATAAAGATAAAGCTATGAGCAGTAATTATAAGAATGGAACGAAAAGCAAACGGTGTTAATTGGAAAGCAACAAACTGGTCTAAATTATTTTTATAAGCACCGTGTTGAATGGTACAGAGAATGAGTCTGTGATTTAAATAAGTATCATTTATGCTAAAATTATGTTTGGCTTATTACTGATGGCTCTATAGACTTTAGAAATATAGCTTAGTCTCTGAATAAATGACCTAAAGGAGAAGGATTTTGTGGACACTAAATGCTTATTGGATTTATCAAATTTCAACTGAGGTTCAAGGAGTAACCCAGCATATTTTCTAAACTAGTGGGATTTGAATGTTTAAGTTTGAAAAAAAGAAAACATTGAAACACAGAATCATCTTTAAGGCATCAGTTTGTTTTTAAACAGGCTGGGGATAAATTTGGAATTGGTCTAAGGATTGAAAGTAACAACTAAATTCTTTGGTAGATTTGTTTATCAGCGGTGATCGAAATGATGGTTTAATTTAGAAGTAAGAAGTAAATTCTAATTCATTTATTCTGATCGTGTAGAAGCAAAATGTGATTGGACCAGCTACATTGAAATAATTTTTACCATATATTTGAATGCACATTTTGTTTTGACAAATAAGAATTGGTTTTAGTTTTAAAAGTTTAAGATTAATCTTTCAGATGTTATTCATTGATTGTTAGCTAGTCTACTTGATGCTGAGAGTAAATTTACAGGTCCTAAAACATTTTAGAACAGTTCTGATCATAGAATAATGGCATAATATACCATTTGATTAGTGGGGACTCTGTAACTGACAATTTATTTAGATTTTTTTTATTTTATTTTCTTTATTTTTTTCTTATTTTTATTTTTTTTCTCTTTCTCTCTCAAAATTTATATATTTGTATCGATTTGGATTCTGACCCAGATTTCTGAATTGCGGTCTGCTTATTAATGAGAACTTTGGAAAATGTTAATTTGAGAAGCTGGATTAAAGAAAACATGATTCAGTGGTAATTTATTTGACATTTCTAGAAGCTTCAATTCAATTTGGTGTTTATCATTGGAGCAACAAAAAGAAGCCTGAGAGGATAATTGGGATGGACTGTAAAATGGTGATTTTTGTTGTTTTGTTTTAATTTTTAAACTTTTGTTTAGAGACATTTTATCTTTTGAAGCTTGTTTATGAAATAATTTTGTATTTTTAGTTTTAGTGATTAATGGAAATTGGAGTATTATACATGTTACAAACATTTTAGAAAAAAGGTCAACTGCCATGTAGAGGGAGTAACTGGAGTTTAAGTTACACAAATCAGTTTGACTATGTTTGATTCACTTCACAGAATCTGACAGATGTTTTTGAAGTATGAAATGTTTTCATTATTTACAATCAGAATATTTGGGCAAGTTAGCACATTTGGGTTTGTTTAAAGAGGAATCATATAAGCAAAAGTTACTTTGAATTTAGATTGGATTGTGTTAAAAAAAAACAAGTACTTTAGGTTTGGCAATTTCTAACAATAAGCAACCACCTGGTTACTTTCACATCAATTTGATCAGGGAATGAGACGTGCCTGTTTTGCACTACGGTCTTAAAGTCCCACAGAAAAGGGACAGAGTCTGGGAAAAGTGGTGTGAAGTCTGAATTTCAAAGGGGTTTAGTTCAATATGAGCTATTCGTCTCAACCTCAGTGAAGCGAAACCAGGAGAGCCACTTTTCCATAGACACTGTTTATAATAGGGACAGAAAAAAAGGGGATAGAACCTTTGCAGAACAGAAAAATCCAGCCTTTTTTTGTTTTGTTTTTTTAATTTAATTTTATTTATCTATTTAATTTGTGAACAGACCACTGAACTTTGAAGAAAAGAATTAGTGAATGGTATCAATGCAGTTTATATCTGAGGAATAAACATTATGTCATAAAAGTTATGTTTGCTCTCAGACACCATTTTGTAGGACATCAACATAGAGCCTACTGATCTTACTGATTAATTTTCAGATATTTTACTCACCTCAAGGATTTGGGAGACTGCTGAGACTGAAATGTATTGCCCAGGAAGGAAGTTATGGGGGTGATGAAAGAATTTGCAGAGTGGGTAAGACTGACTGATAGAGGTTGACCTGCGTTTTTCTATACTTTTGATTGTATTTGTGTTCAGACCATAGATCTACTTGTCTGGACATGTTTGGTAAAACTAAATAAGATTATATTGATTTGCCAAATTAGGGCATGGGACATGGTTATGGCTGTTTGTCCACTGTTGACGCACTCCAATGGCTCCAAGGAAAATCAGTGCTTTCTGTTGAGACTGGATGGAATGTCTGGTCTGCTTATCTGTGGAATGTCTTGTCATAACTGCCTTTCGACAATAATGCAGGAGACAATTTGCTGAGATTAACAAACGTTCTTGGCTTTATCCACAGCAAGCACCTGAGGAAATGGGGAGAGCACAAAGCTGCTGCCCCAGTAGGACAGACCTGTCGGGTGCTGGATGGGAAAACATGGCTCTGTTCCCATGCTCAGGTTTGCTCCACGGCAACGACGAACCTGGTCGAGGATCAGCAGGAATCTACCTAAAGAGGGTCAAGAAGGTTTTGACCAAGCTGACACGGAAGCTGAAGCCACAGGCGGCGGGGCCTAACTCACCCAGAAGTTTGTTTGGGTGTTGATATTAATCATCCAGTGTGATCTATGTGCCATATGAGGGAGATGGGCAATTGAAATTGCCATCTCAAAGAGGGATCTACAGAAGAGGATTACAACTCATCAATCAGCTTCACAGCAGGTTTTGACCACCCCACATCGGTGGGGTAAGCTATTGGAAGAGGGACCAGCTGTGCATTTGTGTATATTGGGGGAAATGCTCAATTAATGAAGTAATTGGCATTGCAGAGAGTGGTTATCTGCATATATGGGAGTAAAACTGGAACACTGATCAGCTCTGTACAGCTGCCAGGTGCCACCATTGGGGGGTTAACCACGAGAGAGAAGAAAGAAGAACAGAAGATAAAAATATATAAAGGACTGACTAGACTTTTTAATAATTTTTTGCATTTTAACTATTTTTTATTCACAAGTGCAGATTGTTAACACTGCCTAAGAGGGTTTCTTAAAGGTTTCTTAAAGGTTTCTTAATACCTTCTATTTCACAGGTTTCTTAACACTCTAAGTTTGATCCGTTTCAGAACAAATAGTCAATTGTGTTTTCTCATTATCTTGTGGGTATTAAATTGTATTGTATTTCTCTGGGGCCTCCTACACAGTATTCACATACATTAAAAGCTAGACTTAGTTAACTTTTCACATGTAAGACATTCTTATACATTTTTGGGTTTTGAATTAGTTTTTGGGAATTGTTAAAATAATATTTTTTGTATAATGCCAAAAGAGGGTGAATTTATAATTAACAGATTGACATTTTTGAGTAATGGGAGTTAAGGTTAAAAAGGTATTTCAACAGGTTGTGTTTTGAATTTTAATCTGGAAGTCTTGTTGTGGTATCATATGAAAGACTTCATGTTTTAAACTGATAAAATTTCTTGGGTTTGACATTTTTTGCATTCTCAAATGTTTTTAGATTTAGAAGTTTTAAACACTAAACCTGAAGGAGAGTACAGAGGAGATATCAATCTATTTGAAAATAGATTGAAAGAGGGAGTTGTTGTATCTTATTTTTTGGGGCTAATATCTTTAGTAAGAAGTCAGAGGTAAAAGACACACTGTTTATCAGTATTTGAATTGGGCCTTGGATAATGGGGAGTATGTGTGACCTTTGAGGACCTCTGAGACAAACAGTTTTATTGCAGGCTGTAAAAACAGGATGTCTGTAGATTTAGGATGCCAGAACCAAGGCCATAAAGCTGGGAGTTTTGCTTAGGACCATAAAACTCAGAATTAACTTTTGACTTGGATCCAGGAGGACACATATAATTTTTGACATCCAATCATTGTTAAGACACTGTTTAAAACTTTCTGATTGGAGCAGATTAATCCTGGGAGGTTTTGGATGTTTATAAAAGTTATGACACGAAAACCATTCTTCGTCAGATCTCTTTAATCTGTCCCAGAGAAAATAGGGCATGTTTTCTCTGTAAAACTGCATTTTGTTAATCTGTTTAAAATAAAAGTAAGAACTGGAAATTGGCTCCATTCGTCTCTGTTTTGAACATGCACTGAATTATTTTTTAATAAAATTAAATTCTACACCATACTTAAAAACTATACAAAAAACACTTAAAAACTCAGCTGCTGGCATTTACACAACAACAAATCGATATGAACAGTGAAAAAACAACTCTCTAAACTCTCGAAGGGGAAAAAAGACAGAAAACTGTTCTAAGCTGCGCTGCATCGCACCTGTGATGCATTTAAACAGCGTAGAAATCTATGTTGCATTCATGAACATAACGATATATCAGCTTGAAGTGAAAACAATGAAAAAACAATACTTTAAGATATGAACCCTTTCTAACAATATTATTTTAAGCTTAAAAACAATCCTCAAGTCATCCACACAAAATAAATGGAAAACAGCTAACATTGCACCATAAGTGAGCTCTACCAATTAACATGAAAAACATATCTGCACCTGATGTTGCCCTTTTTGATTATGATTATTTTCTGATGCTCATAGGGTTGTATAAATCATTCCCTTTCAGTTTGAGAGAAGAACATGTAAAAAAAGCTTCCTTCCTTTCAATTCTTACTAATCTCTTGTGGCTACTGGTCATAATGATGTTAGCTTAAAATGCAGAACATTCCACGAGAATGGTTCAAATTGGACTTAGACATTTTCATATATTTTACTAAAATTTATCGTTTATATGTATACCCCACTGCATTAAGGATATTTTTAACTATCAGAAAAACATATTTTCCCACCTCACACACTAGCTCTCTATCATTATTGTTCATTGTTTCAAGATGTGGGCAATGTTATTCTTCAACCCCGTTATGTACAAAATTGAAGCTCTCTGAATATGATCATAAAATGTATTTCTAAAGAAATAAATATTTTCATATTAATTACATGTCCCCCACACTAATTCACTAAATGTACATACAAAAATTATATAAAATCTCACTTTTTTGCTATGCTAAAGCCTGAAATGTCCCTTTTTGTGAAAGGGCTCTTGTCATTTTTCATCAAAAGTGTAGTTTAACTGAAGAATTTTCACCAAAATCAATGACTTTGTGATAGCTCTGAACATTTTAGACAGATGTCAACAATCATTAAATTACTTTTTAATGAATTTAAAAAAATAATGTATGAAAATGTAGGTGTGACGGGGTTGAAGAGGGTAACGGGGTTGAAGGGACCAATACACTTGAACATATAAATAGTTGTTTTTCTTCAACTCTCAAACTCACTGTATAGGATTTTCTATGAAAACTGTTTTTCATTGTGTAACCACAAGAATTAGGGGGGTAGAATGGGGTCCAGAAAAAATCTCCATGAGTGCACTGGAAAGCATTGCGGTTCCGGCGGCGAGAGTAACTAAGACTCTCTTAAGTCAGACCTAGCATCCGACCACTTGATCTCTTAAGTTGTCTGGATACAGCGCCAGCAGACAGCAGATTCCTTATGGAATATTGGACCTTCGACCACATCTTTACCATCCCATGGTTTTGTGGTGTAGGCAGGTTTGTTCATTCTTCCTCCCTTACGCCCATTTTGGAACGACCTTACCTAACTAGAACCACAAATGCGCATTGAATGAAAAAAGCGCATTAACCAAAAGTCATGACTTGATGAAAGGAAACTATAAAGGATTTGATGAAAGTAGAAACTCTAAAGGAATTAACAAACAAACCCCCAAAAACTGTTTAAGGTGTAAAAATGGAACTAGATATAACCATTAACCCTACATGCACTCTAGAGGAATAAAAATGATGTGGAGGAAGGAACCGATAGGTTGGATCGGAAGTGTTGTATATGAAAGTCAGAATCGACAAATCGGAATCGAAATTATCTGAGACGTATGGTGTGCGGCTGTCCCGGTGGGGTGGTCCTCTGGGCGGGGATGGAGTGGGATGACGCTCTTGAGAGCCAGACCCACCTCCTCCCCCCGTCTGGGAATCTACCGCGATGGACTCCCTACGTGCCGTGGGACCCACACATAAGTCTGTTGCGAATGAAGAACGGTATTAAAAACAGAGATATAGCGTATTACCCTCTGTAAAGAAACTCGGGGGGCCATCCAGGATATGACTTTCTGGACTTGGTGCTTTCCTCTCCTTGCTTCTTTTGTAAGCTGCTCTCCACATTTTTATTTTCTGCCGCTGTTCTCTTTCACTCATGTCTTTAATTGCTGTCTTTTTCCCTTCCTCTACATTCTTTCGCCATCTCTCACGTTCACTTCTTTCTGGATCCCTTTTAAGACGTGCCCGATGATTTCCTCTGCCTTTCTGCTGCTTTTGTTGGAGCCATCTTACTCAGAGCTTAAACATAGAACATAGATTAAGTTTAGCATGCATGTGGTAAAAGAATGTTTACCAAATATAATGATAATTAATAAAATAATGGAATAACTTTACAACCTGAGTCTTAAAATCACAACCCCGTCACAATCTCACAACCCCATTACAATCAAACATCTAACGGGGTTGAGTGTGACGGGGTTGACATTTTTGCACAAAATGACCACCCCTGTAGATAGTTAATACCAGAGGGAAAGCACATGGCATGCATGAGATTCAGAATTAGAATGTATTCTTAAAATAAAAAAAAGTTTTTCATAAGTAATAGTTTTCTCTCTTTTTTTCATGTTACGGTGTTGAGTCATTAAGTTTGACAAACACAATATCACAAGTTAAATGACCAAAATATACTAAAAGACGGGAGACACTTGCCTGTCTTTGGTGTCCTGTTATGCAAAAGACTTGAGTGATGTCACTTCCTGATGTACATGCTCATATGGATCGTACCATTGTTTTTATGGGGGGAGAATCATTTGTGTAACAGGGTTGAGGGGTTACTCAGGGACGGAACTAAATAATGCGATTTTAATTAATTATTATCAATCAATTTTGAAAAAAATATCTCTAACAAATAAGCACAGATAGATGTTTAGTTTTATATAAAAATGTATGGACTTTTTTATAGTTTTATTTGTTATAGTCTAAGTACTTTCATTGAAGGCCACGAGGGACATGAGAAAATAGGTAGTGTCAACAAAAAAACACAATACAATTTCTCATAAAAAGATAAAAAAAAATATTTTTTACACTGTATTAAAGGAGACATTTCATTGTATATGTAAAGTTATTAAAATATAGATTTTGGTGACCCACTAGATAAAACATACCTAAAGAGGAGAGAGGGACTCAAAATGCACTATTTTCATGGAATAACTCAGCTACTGTATGTTTACTCCAAACATGCAGTGACATTCATCACATTAAAATATAACCTCCTTTTGTTGTTTGATAAGATATAATATTGCTTACCTCTTGGAGCTAAAGAAGAATGACGGATTCATGAGTAGTGCGGGCCACGTTTTCTCCTGCTTATTGTAATTGCTGACAGCTTCTTAATATAAGATAAGTCTTTATTAATCTCACAATGGAGAAATTCACTAGTTACAATCAGCTCTCAGAATAGGCAGGAAATGAGCACACAGGAATTAAAAATCTTAAATACAATGACTATATGGAGGTTTCTTATATACATTGACTATCAATAGGGGATCTTATATACAATACTACACAAAAAGGAAATATAAAAAAATTAAAATAATAATAAAAAATTGAAGAAAACTGACGAAATAGGAACTGAAGGGGCAGAAATGTACACAGTGGAGGGTCAATAAATGACATACTATAGTATGGTATTAGCAGTGCAGTTTCAATCTAGTGCAGGTTGATAAAGTGCTTCAGTGTGATTCAGTATGAAGCGGTGGCTGTAAAATCGATTACCCAGCGAGTGCTTTTTTTCAGAAATGTTACAAATTAATCTAGATTGATAACTGTTTTATTTTTATTAAAAGCTAAATTATAAATAATTAGATGCAACATTTAAAAAGTATAATAATAGACTATCTGTTAGCAGACTTAGGTATTAGGTCTGCGCTGGTATATATATATATATATATATATATATATATATAGAAAATAAAATCCTCATCTGCAGGCTTTTTTGAAAGTAGGGGGGGACACAGCTGCTAACCAGCTATAATAACTTTATCAGTGTTGACTGAGATCTGGTCTAAAAACTGTGGGCCTGGTGGACGATACAGGACCACGAACAAAAGTGGCTTTACTGCTTTGTTATGTGTATGAGGAAGGCTAAAGATTAAATGTTCAAAGGAACTGTAACTATTATTTGTTGGGGGATTAATTAGTAAATTTGAATGAAAGATGGTGGCTACTCCACCTCCTCGACCAGTACTTTGAGGGACACCAAAGTTTACGTAGCCAGGGGGACTTGACTCATTTATTGTGACATGATCCTCTTCCTGCAACCATTTCTCTGCAAGACAAAGCAGATCAATATTATCACAAATTAAGTAATTTACCAAGAGTGTTTAAGAGGGGAGAGAACTTATGTTTAGTAAACCACATTTAATTGATTTATTTTTATGTTCAGTCGGAGTTGTATGTTTCTTTATGAGATTTTTATACATTGCTCTAGTAGCATTAACTTTTAATTCATTTGTTTCGGGTAGTGGACGGGAAACTGTCTATAGGGTAGTGGGTGGGTGGCACAAGACCAATCACAGAACAACAGAATACAGGTAACAATAACACAGAACACTGTCATGGAAATCTGGGTGTCTGAGAGGCCTTGGATGAGAGAATATAACATAAGTGTCAGCCATATTCGTACATAGTTTATTCTACGTGCACGGAGGGTCTCGTGATGAGAACCCTAGAGCTTCAGCACAGATGCATGAGTTTATATAGAAGTCAGCCACACCCTATTGAATCAGCTTCTGTCCGATCATTACATCATACAGTTATGATAGGATAACCACAAGACCAATCACAGAACAACATGGAATAGGTATACACAGGATGTGTCATCAGTAGTCAGCAGTAAACAATCAGGAGATAGTTTCACTTGGCCGTTAGAATATAGATAACAATAAGGGACACTTAGTATAATGCTGAGAAAGCTGTCTAAGAGCTGAGTAAGTGAATTTAACCTTTCTTAATGTCCCAGCATAATAACCTTTTCTGTCACAAACACTTTGTATAATGCTGAGGAAGACAGTCACATGATATGTCATAAGTGTAACACCAGATAATAACAAGAGTTGTCATAAGTCAAGATGAGAAGTTTACATACAATTGGTTCTTGTTTGTACCTTAGAATAAGAACAGCTGTCTAAGAGCTGAGTAAGTGAATTTAACCTTTCTTAATGTCCCAGCATAATAACATTTTCTGTCACAAACACTTTGTATAATGCTGAGGAAGACAGTCACAGGATCTGTCATAAGTTAACACCAGATAATAACAAGAGTTGTCATAAGTCAAGATGAGATGTTTACATACAGTTGGCTCTTGTTTGGACCTTAGAATCAGAACTGCTATCTAAGAGATGAGTAAGAGAATTAAACCTTTCTAAATGTCCCAGCATTAATAATAACATTTTCTGTCACATTTCCATCCTTTTGGACATAGTATGACCACAAAAAATAAACAGGAAATTTTATAAGAGTAACATGCACATATATTTGCCACACAACAACATCAGAGATGGCTCACAATATTCTGGTTTAAGACAGCTTTTCATAAAGTGTTACATTCTAATCAGGCAAAAATAAAAAAACAAAATGTGTAACAGACAGTATTGTCATCATCATGTTCAGAATCAGAAGAAATGGAGACATCAGACTAACAGAATAAGAACAGATGAAAACACTCCTTTATTGTTTGGATTAAATGAACAGCATTGATCATCAAAAATAGAACAAACAACCCATTTTTCAGCTAATAACTCTATAGTGTCAAAATCAGTAAACATAGTTACAGACATAATTCAATTTACAGGAGTACAAGAACTTGCAAACATTTTACCCAGGGGTGTATCTAGAAAAATATTTCTGGGGTGGCAATAGGGACGGGACCTCTGGTCGACAAAACGACCGACATTCGACACATGCTCCCTTCCACAAAAAAAATAGAGTCCCCCGCCCCCTCGACATGTCGAGGGGGCAGGGCTTCTGGGATTTCCAAATTGCATTTTTTTTGGGCTTTTAATTTATTCCATTTCCTATTCAAATACACATCATAAAATGCCACTTTTCCCATAATGAAATAAAAGATTTTTAATAAAACAAAACCAGTCTTTCTAAATGGGATCGCCACTTGACTGTTGACTCCACTTGACCCTCGTTCAACTACACACATGACAGGCGACACAGTCAAAATGGCGGCAGTGGCGAATAACAGGAGCAAGGTGTGGGGGAGTTTTAGCAAAATTAATGATAAGGTAGTGAGGTGCAAATTGTGCGGCAAAGACTTTGCTTTCCACACATCCACGTCAGGGATGCAGGCTCACCTCGACAGAAAACATCCGATGCCGTCAGTAACGCCTTCAGAGCGAGAAAACTGGACAGTCGCCGCGCAGAGAAGATCACTGGTTTAATGACTAGCATGGTAGCTAAAGATGTCCTGCCTGTTAGCTTTGTCGAGGGGGCAGGTTTTCGCGAATTAATGGCTTTTCTTGAGCCTGATTATCATGTGCCGTGTCGCAAAATGACGACTGTGCATTTGGAAAAAATGTATGAGGATAAGGCTGCGTCTCGCCGTAAATCGCTCTGTGCAGCAGAACACCTGGCCATCACCACATATGCATGGACAGCTCTTACTACAGAGTCATACGTGACTGTTACGGCTCACTATTTTGAGGACTGGAAAATTAAAACTGCTATCCTGCAGACACGCGCCATGCCAGAGAGGCATACCGCCGAAAATCTTGCTAATGTTCTCAGAGCAGCAGCTCAGGACTGGGGCATTGCCAACAAAATTGTAGCTTGCGTTCACGACAATGCTACTAATATAACTGTGGCAACCTCTCGCCACCTGGAATGGGAGTCTCACCGATGCTTTGCACACACGTTGCAGCTAGCCATCAATGATGGCTTCAAACTGAACACCATGCCAATGTTGTCGGTGGGGCAAGTCGTCTTGTCTCGCACTTTCATCACAGCACGGTTGCGTCTGAGGCGCTCAAGAAGAAGCAGGTGATACAACTTAAAGACAAGATGGAATTCTTCCATGATATGTTTGAACGCCTGCTCGAGCAACGTTGGAGCATAGCAGCAGTTCTGTCAGACCGAGATGTGACTAAAGTGTCGGATGCCAGAACCCTGGATCTCACAGATGCCAACTGGCACACCATGGAAGAACTGCTGCCAGTTTTACGTGCCCTGAAGTCGGTCACAACCGCTCTGTGCAGTGAAAAAGAAGTGTCGTGTCAGTCGTTTACCCGATTACAGCTGCTCTGCTTTCCAGGTGAGTGTGTGTCTGTCAGTGTGTGTGTGTGTGTTTTTTTTTAATCGATTGTATGATTCTTTGTCTATATGGGGAGAATTATTCTATTAAAATATAATTGCCTTCCTTGTCAGGCACCTGCAGCGGGACGAGGGGGAGTCTCCAAGAGTCTCGGAATTCAAGAGAAGAGTGTCAGAGTCTCTCACCTCTCGAATGGAACCTGAAAATACCGGCACCGCGCAGAAGGCAGCCGTCATCGCATCCTTTTTGGATCCACGTCACAAACACCTAAAGTTCACGACCAACGAGGTTAAGGAAGCTGTGCACGAAAAGGTTAGAGATCTGTTGTCCGGGCTCCGTACAGTCTCAGGTGATGGTGCGGGTGTTGATGATGAGTCCGGGTCCGCAAAATGGCCAAAACAGTTGGATGCAATGGTTTCATTCTTCGGAGAGGACTATTTCATGGGGGACACGGTCACATCTGACCATTCTGAAATGGCACGTTACACAATCGTAGAAGGAATATCACCCAGTCAGGATCCTGCGCTCTGGTGGTCTCTCAATGAGTACAGATTCAAAAACCTGAGCCGTCTGGCGAAAGCCTATCTCTGCATCCCCGCCACATCGGTACCAGCGGAAAGAGTGTATTCAGCCGCGGGACTGGTCGTGAATAGACTCCGCAGTCGCCTTCTACCCAAACATGTGGACACGCTTCTGTTCTTAAACAAAAATTAGGCCGAAATGGTAAGATACCTATTGATATACTTTATTTTCACTGCTGATTTGTTATGTTGAGTTGATGGTATTATGATGCCCACTGTGGTTTAAAAAAAATGGGCACGCTGTTTTCAATTTTAATTGTTGCTTATTTTCACGTGTGATAAGCATGTTAATATAGAGTGTTTATTTGTATTTTTTTTCATTCGGAAAAATATCTTGTTTAGGCTACATGTAGGCTACGGGCTAATTAATGGACATGCCGTTTTATTTCTATGAATTCCGAACGGCCAAAAGTACGTCTTATGTGTTTGTAAGGCTGTTGAATAAACGTTTTAAATTACTCTCTCTAGTTTTTATTGTTACTGCTTTAATGGTCAATATTGACACTAGAGCCATGTTTTTGAGACTCAAATGAACCAATACAACAGTGTGGAATATTTTCCACCCTCTGCAGTCGGCATTGCTGCTGCTCTTTTAAAAAAGAAAAGAAAAAAAGGCCGACATATCGACAAAAAGTCGACACATGGACCTCGACAGTCGATTTCCCAAATACCGTATCGTTCCCATCCCTAGGTGGCAAGAGGGTGGCAAGGATATTTCTGGGGTGGCACCATATGCTAGTGTATAACCGCTGCGACAATTTCCTTTACACTGAAAATGGTAGTTTTTTTAGTCATATTCAGGAATGTTAATTAGTCCGGATTAATTCACAGATACCCTGTAATTAATTAGGTTAAAAAATATATTGTTTGACAACCCTAATATCTAACCATCATCACAGTGCCCCTGGAGAAAATTCAGTGTAAGGATGAATAAAGTCCAGAAATTATGTTTTTTCTTTTTTATTCACTTTACCTTTTTTTTACTTCATAATACTCAAAAATCCGTATTTTCTAATATAAGTAAACTTGGTAATTAGGATAAATGAATTTAAAAAAATTTTTTGCAGACATTTGAGCAAAACTTAACAGGGTGTGTTCCTAAACATTTTTTTACTCAAAGTACCAATTTATTCTAAAATAAGATGTAAGTCAGTATGTTGTGTTTCCCTACCTTGTGGACTAACTCGACTGGATGTGCTTGGTGCTGTCTCAGACCGTCCTGTTGTCACTGGCTGAGCCTTGCATGTTGTCCTGCCTTTCTCTTTCTCCCTCTTCATCTTGGTGATTCTCTCCCTCCTCGCCTCCTCTCCGATGTGCCGTTCTAACACTCTCTCCTGTCCCTGATCTCGTCTTTCCCCTCAATCACTTTTCTGTCGCTCCTCTCTCTCCTACGTTTTTCTCACCTTTGTCTTTGGTGAGAAAAAACTAGAGATGTTTCGTTGTCGCATTTCTGTAGAATTTAAATTATTTTTACCTTTTTCTGGACAAACGTAAAGATTTCACCATCTCTGACTTAGTTTACATGTTGCAACAATTATGATTTTCAATTTTTATTGCCTCATCAGGATTGAGCTAGAAATGATATTCTATTTTGTAAAATGGCATAGTTTCCTCTTTTCTGGTGTGCTCCTGCCTTCTGTGTGCAGGTCAGCTTCTCTCTGACCTCCCACCTATCAGAAGCGTCTAGAGTTTATGGTCCGGTTACGTCGTGCTGCATGCAATGTTGTCGGAAAAAGGAGCTTCATGCGCTTAACTATTTACTGATTTCATAGCCGCTGGCTGGGGTGGCAAGGCTTTCTTTTAGGGTGGCAACTGCCACCCTATGCCACCCCAGGAGATCCGTCCCTGATTTTACCTTTTGCTTTAGTAAAACAGGTGAAATTATTTAAGGCCTCATCAGAATTGAAGTAAGGAGGAGCAATTCTTTTATCTGTGACAGAAAAAGGATTTCCCGAAAGGAGCAGTCGTGTGGTGTACTAGGGCTGGTTAACAGAGAACTAAGACAGGTGTGATGAAGTTCAGAAGGAGTTGGCATAACTCTTAACAGTGGACGTGGATCTAAACAAACAACCACAGTTCTCACCAACAGTTTCATCTGTTTGTTTAACCATAAGCAGCCAGTTATTAGTCTATCCTGAAAGTCCAGTAGTTGTTTAGTAAGTTCATCAGTAGTTGTGATGCTCTCGCATTGAAATCGTAGATCTGTCTCAGGAGCAAAAAGTAGTATTCCTTTGTTTCTGACAGAGTGTAATGTCACCATTTTTTTAATCAATTCCACTGAAGATGCATTCAGTATGAAGTTTACACAGACATTGTCCAGTAATCCCTAATCAGGTCTGATGTCGGCTTTGATGACGTTAACTTTGAGGATTAAGGATGTTTTGTAGTTGTCATTTGTAGCAGGGGTCGAAGGTGATGCTTCTCGGAAACATAGCATAACATCAGTTCCTTGTTTGTCCTAACACAAGGAAGCAGCACATGGTGGGCTAGAAAGTCTTTTTCTTTCTTAGCAGCAGGTGGATGTGATGGTATAGATGGTAGAGGTGGAGTTGTGATGTCAGGGGCAGGAGTGGAGATCAGGGCAGCTTTTCACTGGACAGCTGGCCATAAGAGGATTGGTAATGTGATGATGGAGTTCAGACAAAGCGAGAGATGGTTTGGTTCCATAGCATGGCAGCAACGTGTAGCAGTGGGGGTACGGATTCCCATCTACTGATCATTTTTGAGTGGGGTGGATGCCGTCAGAGGGCGCTGGAACCAGATAGAGAAAAAATAATGGAACACAGCGTATTGCAGGCCAGAGAAAGGCTGCAGGTCAGGAGAACATCATTTACATGTCATTTAAATCTAATTTACAGGTATAACACAGGTAACATAATACAGATGATCAGATTACATAAAACATAGTGTTGGAAGTATCAGCTGGGCTTTCAGTTGCACAATAAACAGGAATTTTCATCTTTAACGTTCAATGAGTAGCAGTCTCCTTAGTGTGGAAATGCATAAAGTCTGTGTGTATAAAAAGTCTGTGTAGTGTGTGTGCGTGACCTTATTTACAGGTGCTGGTAGGATCAGCTGCATCCCTTTCCCACCGACACTCCACCTCACGTCCCATTCAGTTCGGATGAATCCACTGTGGAAATTGTCTCTGTCATGCCCTCCTTTGCTTCTGCCTCTCTCCTGGAGCTTTAAAGTCTTTTCTTGGACAGGAGCAGACGCCCTGTCCAGTCCCATTGCATTAGGAATGGGAGCCAGAGCCGTTCTGATTCTGTGGACTCAGTGGGTGGGGCTGTTTGGACAGGGAGAACAACAGCAGCTAGGTACAGACGTAAGCTATACATTACATTAAATTTCTGTGAACAAGACACTCAGAATCAGAAATCCTTGGTTGTCCCACAAACGGGGACATTTGTTTAATAACTGTGCAATAACTGTACAAACTCATTTCAACACACATACTTATTATACAGATTTAAAATCTGTATATAAAAATGTCATGTAAATATGTATTAGATTTAAATATGTACATGTACATTACATGTAAATATGTATATACGAGTCGATCTGATTCTTTTATTCTTTCTCGTTACATGCTGTTGCAACAAACAAATTTCCCCTTTTTTGGGACCATAAAAGATTTCTGATTCTCAATAAGATGTTCCCTGATCCAGCACTGGAAACCACTGTGGAGGCCCACCCCATCTTAGACAAGGCTAAGCTCAGAACAAAGCTATCTCTCATATATGAGAACCGAGAGTTCGGGGCTTGTAGTGTTGGGCTAACTCTCTTCCAGTTTTTCATGGAAAACAATCTTCAAAACAAGTTCACAGTCACTCTTTTGAAGATTCTTGTCACCACACCTTTGACCACAGCCGAATCAGAGATGTGCTTCTCTACTTAAACAGGATTAAGACTTTCCTGAGGAACACCATGACACAGGATTGGCTGAATGCTCTGGCCATGCTCTCCATGGAAAAAAAGCTTGTCACAAAAAATTGCTGACTTCAATAAAAGGATCATTGAGAGCTTTGCTCAGAAGGACAGAAGGGCAAAATTCCTGTACAAATGAGGTATCACACACAAATGCATCCTCTTGACCTTTTTATAAAGTTGACCTTAGCACAACACTCCAGAAATATGTAACACTGTAAATTCCTAAAATTTTGTTTAAGTAGTGTTCACTAACATGACTGTATATGTGACTCGAATGTTGAAATAAAAAAAAATGTTTTGTTAGTTGTTGTAATTGTTAGTAACATTTGTCTTGATCATTATTTACTGTACCGTATCAGCCAATTCCAGTATTCTTTTTTTTTTTACATAAAACTGTGTACATTTTATACAGACACTTAAGTACAATCTGTATAATTTTATGTTGTTGTATGTAGTCCTCTTTAAACTCCATTCTGGTGATGTGCCTCTTGCATTTCCTATTTACCACTTATGGTAATTTTATTTTAAACTCACCTGAAGGATTATTTGGAACACCATACTAATACCCCCTTTCGCCTTCAGAACTGCCTTAATTTTACGTGGCACCGATTCAACAAGGTGCTGAAAGCATTCTTTAGAAATGTTGATATCATATTGATAGGATAGCATCTTGCAGTTGATGGAGATATGTCGGATGCACATTTGTGGGATGCACATCTAGGGCATGAAGCTACTGTTCCACCACATCCCAAAGATGCTCTATCGGGTTGAGATCTGGTGACTGTGGGGGGCCATTGTAGACGTACAGTGAACTCACTTTCGTGTTCAAGAAACTAATTTGAAATGATTCGAGTTTTATGACATGGTGCATTATCCTGCTAGAAGTAGCCATCAGAGGATGGGTACATGGTGGTCATGAAGGGATGGAAATGGTCAGAAACAATGTTCAGTAGCCTGTGGCATTTAAACAATGCCCAACTGGCACTCATGAAATCTGTCTGGTATCTGTCTGAATTGAGTAATGTGCACAAAGTCACCATAGAAAAACTTTAAAGTAAAGAAATGAAAAGGAAAATAGAAGTAGAATAGAAGTAAAAAGAAAAGTAGAGCAGGGGCAAGTGGGAGGAGAGCAAAAACACGTCTTTCCTTTCCGACAGTAAGCAAGCACACAAGGCGAGGGTACGCTAGTCCGTTTCTACAGCATAACAACAAAAAGCCAACATATACATGATTTGGAGTTTTTAAACCTTATTTTTTAATCATCGGGTTTGCACTTTTTATGATCGACTGAGGGGCCTACGCCTACTTATGACGAAGCATTACATGATTAGCTGGACGCTGACATTAGAGTACATGATTGGCTGGATGTTAGAAAGTATTGTGCATTTTTTAAAATAGCTTTATTAAACAAATAGCAAGTATACAAAACACAAATGAATTAATTATATACAGTAGAGGAACTCAATACAAAGAGCCAGGAGTATTATATACATACCATACATGCAAAATGTATGTATATAAATTCTTTTGACAGCCTTTTTCTTGATAGCTAGATATTGATTTGATGTATAGTTAAACATGTTTTTGGGGGGTTCTGTAAAAAAAATACAGAAGAAAACATTTTTAAATCATAGGAAAATCTGTCAAAAATATGGTAAATAACAATCTGCCAATCTCTGTCCAAAGCCCATGCGTGAAAAAGCAGTACCAGGAAAATGTCATGTTTCCCTAATGCCCCCACAGGCACTGACCTATTTCTTGCACAAGCTGCGAGTAATGCAGTCAGTTGTGAAACCAAAGGTTATTTTTCTAGATAAAGTACTGCAGATTACAAATGCATTCATTTTTATGGATCAAAACAGATTATAGAGATGATATAGAGAGCTCTCCTGTCTAATCGTACTAGGAAACGGGGAGAGAAAATACACTTATTAAATGTGAAGAGTTGAAAAGGAAATACGTGTATTTCACTCCTCTTTACTACTACTTTATCCGCTGTCCAGACACACTCTCTCTCATGTTGTGTGTGTCTGGGCAACATATAAATTACTTTACAAACTTCCTGGTCAAATTCCTGTAATTATTTCATGAGGTTATTTATCTACCTATTATGAAATAATAGCTCAGAACAAAAAAACAGTCATTGATCAATGTACAATATAGTTTAGATTTAGACGTCATATCAACGTCTCATTTAAGACCAAATTTAGATTATTTAATTAAATACATTAAATAATGAACAGCGATCAAAAAAATAACTAAGTTGCATAAGTGGTGTCCAAATATTGGACTTAAATAATTTGAATTGCCATTGGTCAGTTAAATTTAGATTTAGCATTGATTTAAATGTTTATTCAACATCTATATTTAAACCTGGTTTAGACGTCTATTCGTCGTTGATGTTGATCTGAGCATATAGGAGTCGTTCGGACAAATTTATTTTACTCTCATTGGGACCACTACGTGTGAGAAAACTTTGTTTCTTCAAATACACCTTGAAGGGGCGTATATAGGTACGTGATTGAAATCTTTTGTCTTGCAATGTTTGTTAATTTAATCCATTCGCACCATAGCTAGCAGGCTAGCTAAAGCTTACCTGCTAGCTTGCAATTAAGTAGCCATTAAACCGAATGGTCCTTTGAGAACATGTACCATGACTCAATGAATGTGACACTTACAATATTTCTTGATTTATTCTATTGCTTTTTTTGCAGAATCTGTTCAGAAAACTTTCAAAGAGGCCACAAAGTATATGACCAGCTCAGCAATGGCTGCACATCTCAAACAGGCCCCAGCTCGAAGCTTATCCCTGGGATAAGAGGCCCAGGACACCATTGGTCTAATTTTTTTTTTTTACATTTTGGTTAAGTCGATGCAGTTTCCCATAGCTTTTGTATATATTCATTTTTATGTATGTTTTGGCCTAATTTTTTTTTTTGTAAATGTTTTGCATACAAATACCTACATTTTTATTTTATTTTAGTAATTTTTTAGATTTGACTACTTGTTTTTCATCACAATCTTTGTTTCAATAAAATAAGCAAAAGTCTTTTTTTTATTTTGTTGATATATATTTGAGTTTGTGCTTTTATTTTATTGCAATGTAGGTTTACAAATGTGTTGAAATTAAAAAAAATGTAAATTCATATGTTTGTGATGGTTAGATAATGTTTGAAAAATGTATTGATTTACATTACAGTTTGATTAATTTAATAGATTGTAATAGCTGGATTTATTAGAATATCATGAGGCTATGATACATTTAATTAACATCTATACGACGTATAGATTCTCTAATGGTGTATAAATTTTGTATAAAAATAAACGTCTTGTAAACATATAACTTTAGACGTCTATAAATAGACGTTCATTAACGGTTATTTAAACGTCTTACATTAAACCCGGCGTATAGAGGTAGTTGTCCTTTAGACGTCTATTAGACGGCTAGTCTAAACCTAGACGGCTGAAAAACTTTCATTTTTAGACCAGTGGTAGACCGATTTTAGCCTAGAGGTCTACGGACCACATAGACGTTCATGAGTCGTCTTTTAGACCGAAAAATGTTTGGTGGGAGCTGAGCAGGAGTGCTAGTTGACGCCTAGGAGAAATTTCCATCTGTTGTGAACAGGTGTATCAGCAGATAGCGTGATTTTCCTGAGCGCGGCCGGTGTGAACGAGGCGGCAATTCTTTACCAGAACTGATCAGTTCTCAACAAAATTTACACATAGCTTGCGTGAAGGGACACTGATCCACTTCCTTATGCAGTCATGTTTTCTTTCCGCGTAGATGTTACTTTCAAAATTTTTACAGACACCTATCTGCTCCAAATAGGTTCTGCAATGTTGCAGGTACAGTTTTGTTGAATCTCTACAAAGATGAGTAATGGGGTTTTATACCCATCATTTCCGCCTATAGAATGAACTACTCTTTTGGCACTCAGGTTGGGGGATAATAAAGTTCCTTATGTTTCATGTCTTTCTTATAAACTGCATTTATTATGTTTTAAACATATATATATATATATAATCATGTGTGCTTATAAAGTGTATGTGCTTTAGAATATATTATCAGTATTAGGCTATTTTCTGTATATATACATGTGTACGGGAACCAGCAGCCCAGAGAGGAAGCTCCCTCCTCCCTCTAGTGTCACGACTGCAGGTCACGACTCCTGATTTACATAATCACGTTAGCAGCTGCAGGCCAGAAGATAGAGGAAATGCCAGAAGATTACTTATTGTAACATGTACTTGTGTACTTGTGGTAAATCTTCACGTGTCAGGAACACGACCCACCTCAGAGAGTTGCCTATATACAGGTGCTGGCCAGTAAATTAGAATATCATCAAAAAGTTGAATTATTTCAATAATTCCATTCAAAACGTGAAACTTGTACATTATATTCATGCAATGCACACAGACCAATGTATTTCCAATGTTTATTTCTTTTAATTTTGATATTTATAAGTGACAACTAATGAAAACTCCAAATTTGGTATCTCAAAAAATTAGAATATTTTAAAGGCCAATGAAAAAAATGTTTTTTTTTAAATGTTGGCCAACTGAAAAGAATGAACATGAAAAGAATGTGCATGTATAGCACTCAATACTTAGTCGGGGCTCCTTTTGCCTCCATCACTGCAGTAATGCGGCGTGGCATGGACTCGATCAGTCTGTGGCACTGCTCAGGTGTTATGAGAGCCCAGATTGCTCTGATAGTCGTCTTCAGCTCCTCTGCATTGTTGGGTCTAGCGTATTGCATCTTCCGCTTCACAATACCCCATAGATTTTCTATGGGGTTAAGGTCAGGCGAGTTTGCTGGCCAATCAAGGACAGGGATACCATGGTCCTTGAACCAGGTACTGGTGGTTTTGGCACTGTGTGCAGGTGCCAAGTCCTGTTGAAAAGTGAAGTCGGCATCCCCATAAAGTTGGTCAGCAGCAGGAAGCATGAAGTGCTCTAAAACTTCCTGGTAGACGGCTGCATTGACCTTGGACCTCAGGTGGGCCAACACCGGCAGATGACATGGCACCCCACACCATCACTGACGGTGGAAACTTTACACTGGACCTCATGCAACGTGGATTCTGTGCTTCTCCGCTCTTCCTCCACACTCTGGGTCCTTGATTTCCAAAGGAAATGCAATAATTGCTTTCATCAGAAAACATAACTTTGGACAAATCAGCAGCAGTCCAGTCCTTTTTGTCCTTGGCCCAGGCGAGACGCTTCTTACGCTGTTTCTTGTTCAAGAGTGGCTTGACACACGGAATGCGACAGCTGAATCCCATGTCTTTCATGAGTCTCTTCGTGGTGGTTCTTGAAGCGCTGACTCCAGCTGCAGTCCACTCTTTGTGGATCTCCCCCACATTTTTGAATGGGTTTGTCGTCACAATTCTCTGCAGGGTGCGGTTATCCCTAGAGCTTGTACACTTTTTTCTACCACATTTTTTCCGTCCCTTCGCCTGTCTGTTAATGTGCTTGGACACAGAGCTCTGCGAACAGCCAGCTTCTTTAGCAATCACCTTTTGTGTCTTGCCCTCCTTGTACAAGGTGTCAATGGTCGTCTTTTGGACAGCTGTTAAGTCAGAAGTCTTCCCCATGATTGTGGAGCCTTCAGAACAAGACTGAGGGACCTTTTAAAGGCCTTTGCAGGTGTTTTGAGTTAATCAGCTGATTAGAGTGGCACCAGGTGTCTTCTATATTGAGCCTTTTCAGAATATTCTAATTTTCTGAGATACTGAATTTGGTGTTTTCATTAGGTGTCAGTTGTAATAATAAAAATGAAAATTAATAAACACTTGAAATATATCACTATGTGTGGAAGGAAAGTATACAGTATAGAAGTTTCACGTTTTGAATGGAATTACTGAAATAATTCAACTTTTTGATGATATTCTAATTTCCTGGCCAGCACCTGTATGTGACAACAGAACAAATTTTTTTTTACTGCTTGTACCTTCTACTACGTTGTTCTTAGTTGTTGTTTGAGACTTGGTGCTTGGATTTAGTCCGGTTTCTAGCTGTTGCTTTTGTAAGCTTTTGAACTTTGTATTGTATTCCTTTTTTCAGTTAAGATTAAAACCTTTTAAAGTTACCTTCCTTTCTAAGTGAGTCTTTTAAAGGGTATTAACTTAATTCTGTAGGGAAGCCTCATAAAGAGCCCCTGTTTGGGGTCTCTAACAGGAGTTGCGGCCTGGGGGTTGATTGACATTCCAGCTGCCGACATACTGAACATCAGCACTAGCAGCAGTTAGTGGTCACAGGGGGTCAGGAATTCTCAAATTCGAGGACAAGTAGACAACCGCTGCTTTACTTGTGGGCCTGGTTGTGTGTTCAGGTGACAAGAAGCCCACCTTGCGACGAAAGTAGCCTGCATCCCGAAACTGTGACACAGTAAGTCAAGCATCTTAAATTTGCTTAACTCTGCACAGGCCCCAGTTCTGAGGAGATTTCGGGCATCTGTCTTCACATTGTGACGGTGAGATTGATGTCTGAATCTCCATAATCAGCTTGGGAATGCGGGGTGACTACAATACTCCTCAGAAACTCCTCAGTGGAATCTCCTTAAACAAAACATCTGTGAGGAATAGAAGCATGGTTTTATAGAAGGTTGTTAGATCATCTTTGAAGTTCAGTGACACGAATTGGACAATCCCTGAAGAGCTCAATCGGATGAGCTGAACTCAGGGTAGTTTCTTGGCAGTGTCACAGGGTGACAAGTGGTGTACGTGTTTGTGTGGTGTGCCTGTCCTCCCCTACTTAACACACCTTCCAGAATGCATGGCACCTGGGTAATCAAGCCACAGGTGTGGGTATTTGGGACACTTCCTCCCCTGCACTGGTCTGGGTGACAGACAGGGAAGTGATAAGAGGAGGATAGGATAACTAAGGAGAGAGGGGACATACTGACGAGACGCTGGGGAGAAGCGCTAATCGGATGGTGTGGCCACCCAGACATGTTGTCGAAGGTACTGGGAATAGCACCAGAGGTGTGCGTAGCTGCCCTAGGAGCCGAAGGAGCTGCTTCTACCTGTTGGGACCAGCGCCACATGCCCGGGAGGCAACAGATCCGTGGTGCAAAGAGGGGGAAGCGTCAAGCGACAGTGGAAGGGTGGGGAAGCGTTCCACCCTTCCTCCAGATAAGCACTCCTCTTCTCTTCATCTGGCATGTACTGGATAGACCTTTTTTTTTTTGTTTAACCTGCTGTGGCCACATTGTTGTTCCAACTTTTACCCAATCCCACCTGAAGCTACAAATTGGGATATCCCGGCCTTTTAGTAGTGGGATGAACAATTTATTCTGGGACTGGGTTTAGTGTGGTTTAAGTTGCAGTATTTGTTTCGATAGGACTTGTTTTTTATTCCCTACCCAAAATATTATTGTTCACGCTGACTTTGATAACACACACTGAGAGCTTATCGATCACGCTGACGGATATCTAACGTGCTTCTTTCCAAAGGGACTGGCCTCCACCTTATTGGGACCTGTTGGAGGAAGAATTACTTGGATGGCCGTGGACGGACTGGACTTTTGTTTTGGATTACTACCTTGAATATCTTTTTATATTTTGTTTAGGTTTTGTAATAAAACACTGTTTTTATTCAAAAAATCCTCCCCTAGCATTTTGTTGTTTGGTGTTTCTACTCCTCAGCAGAAATCACTGGGGCTGCACCCTGTTTTGGTTGCACCCCTCCACTCGGTGACATAAGTTAAAATGTATGTATTACTTAGATGGTTGTAAGACTAGGCTATTTACAGTATCCGGAGATGAAACGAGTCATAGCGAACTGTATAAGTAATCAGAACAGAGACGTTTTTAATATATTAGAGCAGAGAGGGATGCAAGTTGTGGTAATTCTGAATAAGGTTTAAACTTTTATCATTTAGAAAGTAAAAGTCTGTTTTAATTAGCTTGCATGATAGTAAAGAAATGTTTTGTCAAGTATTGTTTATGCAGGAAAGCTTTTAAGTCATAAAACTCTGGGGTGAGTTTTTATTGCAAGCTGTAAAAGTAAGAATGTTTAGATAAGAAACTGGGAGAAAAGTTTTTAGAGAAGCAGATAGCCATTTAACCATAAATTTTTATAATGAACCTTTGACCCAGAACAGAGACGATTCCTTTTCTGACTGCATAATTCTCTGACAGCAAATCATGGCTAAGAGACTGTTTGGAAATGATCTGATTGGAGTAAGATTGGAGAGATTAGAAACGCCTAGAGGCCCGGTTGTCTATAAAGCTGTGAAATGAAGATCAGTTAATTGTTCAGATTTCTTTAAATCTGGACCAGAGGAACGACGGGGGCAAAATTCCTCTGTAAAACTGCAATTTGTTAATCTGTTCAAAATAAATGTTAAACTGGAAATTGGCTCCATTTTGTCTCTGCTTGAACATGCATTGAATTACTTATGATAATTATTTAATTCAACAAGATGGTGACCCCGATCTGTGTGCAGTGTTTTTGGACCAAAACTCCAGTTATTTTTTAAGTTAATAAACGGACATGTATTTGCTCTATTGACAGTTTGCGCAGAGTTGCGTAGTTTTTTAATTCTATTGATTGGTCAATCTAACATTGGGTAATGTTGTCATGCAAGTTAAATATGTTTTTTGTTTTTTGTTTTGAGCAGATTCACTATTGCATGCCCGGAGTGTGTTGAAGCTGCTCTGAGGTCTGTGTCTGTCTTCTGAGCAGGACTGCGACTGCTTTGTGCTCCGCAGAGAGACACCGGTGCCTGCTGGGAGATGGAGTTTCTTACTCTTTTCTCCGGGGGGGACGGAGAGGACAATGGAGCAGACGGACCGATATCTTCAACGACTCAAATCGGAGCCACACGTGCGGATCGATACTCGACGAGTTGGCCACTCTACCCAGAATAGGACGCTTTTCTGGACGCTCCCAGGCTACGAGCGACATAGCAGCAGGAAGGGCCTGGGTCGCCCTCTGTTAAGTCTATCGAATTACCTGGGAGAGGGGCTGCGTATAATTCCAGACGCGTGGCTGAGCACCACGAACGGGATTGTGTTAATGGTCCGGCATTGGTTTGTTGGTGAGCTCCGACGAGGTTAGTGTTTTAAATTCTGCTTGTACAAGTGTGTGTCTGTATGTGTGTGTGTGAGATGTTTTTTACGCAGGCGCTTGGCGAGAAGTGCTGGTGATGTTGCGTTCTGGGTTAAAATGTTATAGTATAAATAATGAACTCGAGTATAATACATAAATTAACATAGATAAATAAATATATAACTGCATATGATGGATAACTGAAATTAAATATCTATAAGAATTAGTTGTGAACATTTACGACAGGCCATCAGAGCGGCCGCCCTAAGCTAGGAGCTAATTCTGTCTGAGTTGTTTGCTTGATAGCACGGCTAACATACGATAGCTGTGCCTATATGTTTTGATAAATAAATTAGTGGTAATAGGCGGTTTTCTGCCATCTGTTCGAGTCTTTTGAGGGGTTTTCTGGAAGCCGGCGCCAGGAAATTTCTCAAAGCGGACTACGAAACTTGTAACAGACTGGTCTGAAACCTCCGCGATAAAATAATTAATTAGGTCTAAAAGCCACAGCTTATAATGTTGTGTTTTTTTTTTTGTTAATGGTTTTGGGCTGTAACGGACGTAGTTGAATCGGTGTTTGCTGTGCGGGACGGCTAAAATTGGAAAAATATGTTTCAGTCCGCGTGGACGAACAGGAAGATGTTTTGTTCGTGCCGAATTAAAGTTTGGTACAGTGGTATAAATTGTGCGGATTAAGTCCTGGTATTGCGGTAAGTCATCTTCTAAAGTGTTTGTTGTGATTTTTTGGAGTTTTTCGCCGTACGTTTTTGTACTGTTTTGGCTTTCGTTTCACAAAGAACGCTAACGGTAGCACGTTGCTATAGGCTGTTGTGCTAAGTTAGCGGTGGTGGCTAACTGCATGTTCTATGTGTTGCGAGCTGAAAGTTGATTTTGGATGGAAAGTGATTACAGACTCCTGCAGACGAATGCCGTGTTAGGACTTAAACGAATTTGGATCTTGTTACATTTTTCTGGTTAATTAGGATGTAAAACGGCCTCGGGAAAACTGCTCAGATAACTTTTGGTTGCTACTCCCTTTCGGCAATGGTTTAGCACATTTCTACGAAGGGCAATTTTTTAAGGTGTTTCATGTTTAACTGAACTGTTACGGTACGGAGATTAAAGATTAAGAAGTACATGCTGAATTTGGTTAACTGGTTTTACGAGGAGAGCGAAACTATGAGGATAGCATGTTAATTTATTTGGGATAATTATGCATGTTACAATTAAACGAAAATGACTAGGAACAGTTACTCATGAGTCGATTCTGACTTGGTGTAGTTTTAATTTTTGATTTCATCTTTAAAATTAAAAAGAGGGAGTTTATAGTCAAAATAAAAGATGCATTTTTGAATCTTTAAATAGGTGGATTTTTTGCTTTTTTGATTGATCTAAGCAGGATTTGTTAAGTTGGCCTAAATAAAGATAAAGCTATAAGTAGTAGTTATAAGCATTTAACGAAAAGCAAACGGTGTTAATTGGAAAGCAACAAACTGGTTTAAATTATTTTAATAAGCACCGTGTTGAATGGTACAGAAAATGAGTCTGTGATTTAAATAAGTATCATTTATGCTAAAATTATGTTTGGCTTATTTCTGATGGCTATATAGACTTTAGAAATATAGCTTGGTCTCTGAATGAATGACCTAAAGGAGACTGGTGTTAAATTATTTACACAATTGAACATTCTTAAGGATTTTATGGACAAAAATGCTTATTGGAGTTATCAAAATTCAACTGGGGCTCAAGAAGTAACCCAGTACACTTCAATTCCGTTATAAATTAAATGTTTTTACCATGCAAAACAACACTTATCATAGTGATAGTTTATAAACTAGTGGGATTTGAATGTTTGGTTTTAAAAAAAAAGAAAACATTAAAACACAGAGTCATCTTTAAGTAATCAGTTTGTTTTTTAACAGACTGGGGATAAATTTGGAATTGGTCTAAGGATTGAAAGTAACAATTAAAGTCTTAGGTAGATTTATTTAAGAACAAATAATGAATGTGACCGAAATGATGGTTTAATTTGAAAGTAAGAAGTAAATTCTAAATTCATTTATTCTGATCGTGTAGAGGCAAAATGTGATTGGACCAGCTACATTGAAGTAATTTTTACCATATATTTGAATGCACATTTTGTTTTGACAAATAAGAATCGGTTTTGGTTTTGAAATTTAAGATT
Source organism: Apricaphanius iberus (assembly GCA_028564705.1). Taxonomy (NCBI): domain Eukaryota; kingdom Metazoa; phylum Chordata; class Actinopteri; order Cyprinodontiformes; family Aphaniidae; genus Apricaphanius; species Apricaphanius iberus. The sequence goes on from JAPXFQ010002260.1 coordinate 1,260,280, forward strand.
AATTTTTCAGATGTTCTTTAGCTAGTTTTTTTGATGCTGAGAGTAAATTTACAGGTCCTAAAACATTTTGGAATAGATCTGATCCTAGAATAATGACATAATATATCATTTGATTAGTGGGGACTCTGTAACTGACAATTTATTTAGATTTTTGATTTTATTTTCTTTATTTTTTTCTTATTTTTATTTTTATTTTTTGTTTTTTTCCTCTTTCTCTCTCAAAATTTATATATTTGGTTCGATTTGGATTATGACCCAGATTTTTGAACTGCGGTCTGTTTATTGATTAGAACTTTGGAAAATGTTAATTTGGGAAGCTGGATTAAAGAAAACATAATTCAGTGGTAATGTATTTGACGTCTCTAGAAGCTTCAATTTAATTTGGTGTTTATCATTGGAGAAAAGAAAATAAAAAAGAAGCCTGAGAGGAAAAGAGGGATACTGAAAAGAAAAATGCTGGTTTTTATTTTTTATTTTATTGCAACTAGTTTTTGTTTAGAGAAATCTCATCTCTTGAACCTCTTTTATTGAATTTTTTGTTTTGTTTTGTTTGACTGCTGAGGGGAATTAGACTATTGTGTATCCTACGAAAATTGAAGAGGAGTTTTAGTTGCAAAAATCACTTTGACTATGTTCAGTTCCCTTCACAGAATCGGACAGATGTTTTTGAAGTATGAAAAGTTTTCATTGTTTACAATCAAGAATATTTGGGCAAGTGAGCGCATTTGGGTTTGTTTAAAGAGGAATCATATAAGCAAAAGTACTTTGAATGGATATTGGATTGTGTTAAAAAATATATATAATTTAGGTTTGGCAAATATTTATAGGGAAGTTGTTTTGTCAGTGATTTAAATCTTGGATTTTTCTTTAGAAATATAGATAGACTTTGAAGTATAGCAAACTGAAGACTGTTTTTGTAAACTATGTTGTGTTATCAGTGAGTACTCTTCTCTGGTTTTGTTTTAAACATTTGATGTTTTTAACCTTTTTCAACATCAACAACAGTTATCTCAATGTAAGTAGCATACTTATATTAGCAGAAATTATTAATTGATTAAAGGGACAGAGTCGGGGAAAAGTGGTGTGAAGTCTGATTACAAAGGGGTTTAGTTCAATATGAGCTATTTGTCTCAACCTCAGTGAAGCGAAACCAGGAGAGCCACTTTTCCATAGCGACTTTTTAAAAAAAGGGATAGAACCTTTGCAGATGGTTATTGCCTTTATTTTTGTTATTGCAATGTTTTAGTGGTGTATTAGCAATATCTAACAGAAAAAATCCAGCCTTTTTGTTTGTTTCTTTTTTGATTTAATTTTGTTTTTCTAAGAACTAAGTGTGTTGATGAGATATTGCGATGCTCCATCTTTATAAATGTTTAATTTACACATGAGAGGAAAGAGACATTTATCAAATTGAAAAAATTGAGGAAGGCATTGCATTGATGAAATATAGAATATAAATTGGATGAAAAATGAAGGAATCATTAATTAAAATACGCAGGGGAAGTATTAGAACAACAGTTTAATTAGACGTATAAGGATTGATTATTATTTCTGGTGGAGAGAGCAAACCTGTTGATTGGTATATTTTTACCAGAATTAATATTGAAGAAATTATTACTAGTATAACTGATTGAAGTAAAATTAAAATAGAGCCCACATAGGCAGTCTGAGTGTGGAAGATATTTAAATTCAGCATTCGAGGAAGGAGACTAATGAATATGAAAATGTTTGAATGTAACTTGATTTGAATAAGCTGAGAGGATTGACTGTCTGTTTTTGTTTTTTTCCTTACTCTAATTATATATTTTTTCTCTTTTTCTCATCCTGCAACAGAAAACCCCTCAGATAAACATTCTTAAGATGGAATTTATGATCCTGGGGAGATGAGATGGGTGGGGGTGCGTGGGCTGATGACGGATAGTGCCAGGCGCCCGCCGTAACGGCCACAGAGAGAAACATCTTTACGACCAGCGCAGAATTACGACTCTCTTGTGCTCTTCTCCCAAACACAGGGGGGCACAGGTGACTGTATATTTTCAGGGGTGAGCTGGAGGCCACCCTCAAAAGAGCACGTTTCCTCATGCTGAGCTGAACTTTCAAGGACAATATGTGTGAATTCACTTGGCTGGCGTGAGATGGACAGTATCTGCTGAAGAAGTGATGATCAAAGACTGTTGATTCAATGTCACTGTTGCTGAATTAACCACAAGAGTTTCTGTTTGTCTGATCGAAGGTGGCCGCGGTTCTACGTATTTTGATAACCCCATGTCTTCCCCAGGATTATCTCCGGGTAAAATACCACCATTTACCGGGAACAAAATTTGGCAGGAAAAATTGGGCCGATAGCAGGGGGTTGCTGGCTGGTGAGAGAGAAAAAACATTTTTTTTCTTTCTTTTACGTTTTCATCCACAGGGATGTACTGAATTTAAGAATCAATTTGGGTGAACAAGCAAATGGATAGTAATCAGTTGAACTGTACACAAAAAGTAAATTCTTGAGCCTGCTCTTGTTTTTAAATCCATTAATGAGGGAGGTGTTTTTGGTTTAGTTTTTAGGAAAAACAACGGTGTGTCAAAATAATGTGGATTTGCTCTTTCCCCAGGGATTATTTTTAATTAGGTGGGTGAAATAATTTCTTGGCACAATGCAGTTGAATTAGATTGAAAAGGAGTGATCACAAGACCGGAAAAAAAAAAAAAAACTGTCTTTTTTTAGATGTTTACAAGCTTATGCCCCCAGGATTATCTCCAGGATTCAGCAGCACGTGAGGAGCACACAGTCTCCTCTGGTCACAGCTGACTACAGCTGCTGAAGGGGTCCAAGGTACAGCTCCAGGTCGAAGGCGTGAGGAGTCCAGTGGTTCAGCACAGTTCCAGATGACAGCTGGGAACACACACAAAGTGCAGCTCCACGCCAACGACGAACCTGGTCGGATTCTGCCTAAGGAGGGTCGTGAAGGGTTTGACCAAGCTGAATCGGAAGCTGGGGCCACAGGCGGCGGGGCCTAGCTCACCCAGAAGGTTGTTTGGGTGGTGATATTACTAATCCAGTGTGATCTATGTGCCAATGAATGAGATGGGCAATTTGAAATTGCCATCTCAAAAGAGGGATCTACAGAAGAAGATCACAACTCACCAATCAGCTGCACAGCAGGTTTTGACCAGCCCACAACGGTGGGCTAAGCTATGGGAAGCGGGGCCTGTCTGTGCATTTGTGTATATTGGGGGAAATGCTCAATTAATGAAGTAATTGGCATTTCAGAGAGTGGTTATTTGCAAATTTGGGAGTAAAAAAGGGAACACTAAAAAAATAGGAGCCCTCCACACTGATCAGCTCTGTATATCGCTCTCCAGCTGCCAGGAGCCATTATAAAATGAGAGTGAAGAAAGAGGATCAAAATACAAATAAAGACTGAACATTTATTAATAATTTTTTGCATTTTACAGGTTGTTTAACTATTTGATTAACTATTTTATTCACAAGTGAAGAGTGGTAACACTGCCTAAAAGGGTTCTTAATACCTTCTATTTCACAGGTTTCTAAACACTTTAAGTTTGATTTCTTTCAGAATATAATATAGTAATAATGTCTATGTTCATGGATTTTCTGAGCTTCTTCCACACTATTAACATGTATCAAGTTAGATTTAATTATTTCTTCACATGTAAGACATTCTTATACATTGTGGGTTTTGAATTAGTTTGTGGGAATTGTTAAAATAAATTTTTTGGTTAATGCCAAAAGAGGGTGAATCTATGATTAACAGATTTACATTTTTTAATGGGAGTTAAGGTTAAAAAAGGTACTTTAATAGTTTGTCTTTTGAATTTTAGTCTGGAATACCTCATGTTTTTAAACTGATAAAATTTCTTGGATTTGATTTTTTGCATTCTCAAAAAGCTTTACAGGTTTTGATCTTTAATCAATCCATTTTTAAAAATGGATTGAAAAGAGGGAATTGTGGTAATTCTGAATAAGGTTTAAACTTTTATCATTTAGAAGGTAAAGGACTGTTTATAAAGTTTGCATGGTTAAGGATCTGACACTATTGTTTATGCAGGAAAGCTTTTAAGTCATAAAACTCTGGGGTGAGTTTAAATTGCAAAGCTGTAAAAGCAGGATGTTTAGATAAGAAACTGGGAGAAAAGTTTTAGAGAAGCAGATAGCCATTTAACCATAAATCTTTATAATGAACCTTTGACCCAGAACAGAGACACCCATCTTCGGACTGCATAATTCTCTGACAGCAAATCATGGCTAAGAGACTGTTTGGAAATGATCTGATTGGAGTAAGATTGGAGAGATTATAAACGCCCAGAGGCCCGCTTGTCTATAAAGCTGTGAAATAAAGATCAGTTAATTGTTCAGATTTCTTTAAGTCTGGACCACAGAGAAACTAGGGCAACTTTCTCTGTAAAACTGCAATTTGTTAATCTGTTCAAAATAAATGTTAAACTGGAAATTGGCTCCATTTTGTCTCTGCTTGAACATGCATTGAATTACTTATGATAATTATTTAATTCAACAAAGTCAATAGACCGAAAGAATCGAGGAGTATTTACGCGTGTTTTCCGGTTAAGTAAGTTGAGACCGAAGGCTCTGTTTCTATATAGGGCGTATGCAAAATTAGATTCGTTATGGAGTTTAAAATAGACGCTTTAACCTAAATTGAAGGCGACCCTAAGTGACTGGGTGCACGGATAAGAGTGGCTTTTACACGGTGAGGGGAGGTAAGTAAATATGGATTGCAGAAAGAGTCGTTGCACATATTCGGCGATTAGGTACACTGAGGCAGAACTACTCTGTGCATTTATGGGGACTCAAGATGTATAAGTCGGCCCGTTATAAGGGCTGAAAGATCCTGTAGTAAAATAAAAGCGCAAACCTAAACAGCCGACTGATTATCGATTCTTAAATGTTAACTCAAAATAGTTTCACCTTATAATAGTGGTGTTTAATACCGGAACTGTTAGTTTCAAGATGGAAAAAATACATAATCTAAATGTCATGAATCTGGCAGAAGATTCTTTAGTGCGGATGGGTGAAAAAAACATTTAATCTAATATTTTTGGTTGTTTAAGACTCCCACTCTCCATTGTGTGAAGAAAACATGTCCGAAAATCCCCGAATTTGCACTAAATGCAGAATATTCTCACTACTCTCGACATATCAGAGAGAGATTTGATTTATCCACCTGAAACAGGGGATTAGCTACAACCCACAGGTCCCCCCTCTATTGGAGGACTCTCAACCATAAATTAAAGTTGAAGTTTCTCTGCACAGAACAACCTGCAAAGGTTGCAAAGGCAACATTTTTTATTGTTGTGCAAATTCTTCTGGGGTGAATACGTATTTGCCATCAATGTTCTATATGTGGATTTTAAACCCTGCCATTTGTGAAGACCAAACTTCTAATCCTCTGGCATTCAACCATGATTAATTCAATTAATATTTATTTATATAGCGCCAATTCACAACAAATGTCATCTAAAGGCATTTACAGCAAAAGTAATTTCAATACAGTTATACAAACATTCCAATCAGTTAAACGTTTTCTATGTAAGGAATTCCAACAGATTGCGATGAGTCATCGACGTGATGTCATGCCCGGATCATGTAGACTCCAATCACAGCTATTCCTCAGCAATCCCTCATACTGAGCAAGCATGTAGCGACAGTGTAGAGGAAAAACCCCCTTTAAGAGGAAGAAACCTCCGGGAGAACCTGGCCGTCTGGGGGTCTGAGAACACAGAGAAGAGACCGCATGGAGGATGCTCGGTCACTTTGAGCATCATCTGGACCGATGTTCCCCATCCAGCAGGGGGCATTATAGTCGAGCAGGGTACCGAGAAAAATACAGAGAGAAAATCGGGTTAATACTCGCAATAACAGCAGAAAAAATATATTGAATAAAGGTGCGATTTTAAACACCTATGCTTATTGTAATGAAACGTGTGAGATATTAATACTTATGTTGCATCCCTCCCCAGGTGTTGTGGCTTGTTTAAAAGGAGTAGCAAGATTGCATTTGTTTTTTTACTAGATGCAAAAGACTTACTCCAGGACCGGAAAAACTATTTAACTAATGTTAAATACAAATAGAAATAGAATACAAAAAAAAAAAGAGTAAGAAGTACTCAGCTTCCTTATGAAGCTGGAAGAGTCAGTTTTAAACTTAATTAAAATATTGTTGGCTAGCAATATTAAGTAGTCTCAAGGCCAGCAAAATAAAAGAGGTAGCTGCACAAGAGGTAAGTCTAAAAGGGGAGAAAAAACAACTCCCTACCTTCACACAGCTCAAGGTTCACTAAATATAATCGCAAAGGTTTACAAAAGTATCTCATAGCCAGTAAGAAACTTAGCGCTGTTTACTAGTAGAATCTGAATATAGCAAATCACAAATATTCAGTTTTAGCGCAGAGAAAAGAACAACTAATATTGAAATTACCAGGGTAAGGTGATTTTACAACATGGGAAGGCAACCACAGAAAACAGGTTGCTCCGTACAATTACGAATCAGCCACGAGAAAAGGCTGCTCCTCGAACGGCGAGTCCAAGGACCTTTTAAGCTCCACAATCCTAAAGCACGCCAATCAGGTTGTCATCTGTTCCAGCTGCGCAGATGGGAGCAAAATATTGCGGTGACGTCAAGTGAGCTCCCCCGTTTTCATGGCGCAGCTAGGTAAACAGCAGGAGGTCATCTTCCTCCTTCACGAGGAGCTTTGCAGTCGTTCGTTCGATCTGTTTAAACAGCAAACCTGGCACTTACTCAGAAAAAGAGGGTAATTAAATATTCAAAACGCGGTGACCGTCACAGTTAAGCTATGAATGGTTAATAATTATTGTCCCCAGCAAGCTTTTAACCACACTCAAGTTTATGGTTATTCTCCACAACAAACTGATGCCCTTGGGCATAGGCATACTGAGGAAGGCATGCACTTTTAAAAACAAACTGACGCCCTTGCACTCAGGCATACTGACGAAGACATGCACTGTTATCTATGCCGAAAGCGCTTGTTGGGTCACACACAGCCATTGGGTGGCGGTAATCTGCTCTTTTCCATCAAAAGGAGGGTCAAGCAAAATCTATAAGGGACCCCCGCAGCCAGCTGTTGTATACATAAAAAGAAATCCCGGCTTTTATCCAAGCACTTTTGACTTTACTGTTTTAACGTCACTGTGTCTCAGATGTATTTTTCGGTTCTCTCCTGTTAATGTGTCACCTTCTCCACTTTGTTTTCTACTACTAGCATGGTAGTTAAAGCTAGTACATTGTCCTACAGGAGCTGGGATTCACACCAGTAGCTCACAGGACATATGTTATTGTGTAAGAAATGAAGCATCATTCATAACTTTATCGTTATTTGAAATAATAGGGGATGCATTTTACGGCAGTGCAAAATACTAAGATGCCGAAAACGGCATCCCCTCTCTTTTAAAGCCAAAAATTGTCCTGGGATTCACACCAGTAGTTCATAAGGCTTCCATAAGGATGTAAGTAGAAAATGAAGCATCATTCATAACTTTATTATCCTTTGACATATAGGGGATGCATTTTTCAGCAGGGTAAAATTTTTTGATCTTATACAGATACATACTTTACCAGCTCTTTAAGATGGTAAATGGACTGAACTTATATAGCGCTTTTCTAGTCATACTGACCACTCAAAGCGCTCAATGAAGCTACATTCACCCATTCACACTCATACACCGATAGCCAACATGGCTCGGTAGGATGATATAGAATTATTGGGGTTAAATGCCTTGCCCAGGGGAACATCGACATGTGAAGCTGGAATCAAACCTACGACCCTCCAATTGCAAGCCAACTACTCTACCACTGAGCCACAGTCGCCCCTTTTTCTTTGCTTTAAAAGAATTGGGATGCCTTTTTCGGCATCTTAACATTTTTGCCCTGCTGTAAAATGCATCGCTATTATTTCAAATGATGATAAAGTTATGAATGATGCATCATTTCCTAAACAATTACATATGGCCTCTGAGCTACTGGTGTGAATCCCAGCTTTGTAAGACAATTTTTGGGTTTAAAAGAGGGGGGATGCCTAAATTCGGCATCTTAATATATAGCCCTGCCGTAAAAAGCATCCCCTATTATTTAAAAAAATGATAAAGATAAGAATGATGCATCATTTTCTACACAATTCCATATTTCCATATTTAGCTACTGGGATGCTATAATATGCATCACCTGTTATTTCCAAGAATGATCAAGTTATTATTTGTACATCTGGGGCCTCATTTACATAGCCGTCGTACGTACAAAAACTGGCGTACCCCAATTATAGTCAACTTTTGGTATTTATAAAAAACAAACTTGCCGGGAAAGTTCACTAAATCAACGCTGGAAATGTGGAGGAACGGGAAACTTGCGACATCAACGGCAGAAGAATGGAACCAAAGAAATGATGAGAAATGGGAGATATTTGCACAAAATCACACATTACCGTTCACATAAACTGTTATATATTAGTAGGTTGTAGTAGTTTGCAAAAATTAATAGAGGCCTGTTTCATATGCTGGGAGTGGATGTGGCTCACACACACATACAAAACAAAAACAATCAGGATTTACAAAATAAACCGAGATGTATTCATTTTCAATAGGAACCTCAACTACTAAAATATATTTTGGTAATTTTAGAAACTTGCATGTGATTATAAACTCAATCAAATGGCTGAAATATATAGCAGATAGCCTGCTGCCAAAGGGTACTATTACAAATAAAGTCATGAATTAGTCATAATTAAAATTAAGGTGACAGCATTTGTGGAAAACTGTTAGTCAATTAGTTTATAATCAGAATATTTCCATCACCTGTAGCTGTCGGGGAATTTAGTGATGGTTCAATATGAAAAGTCCACGTGCTAATGCAAAAACAAACGCGCAATGGCTCATCTGGCACTGCTGGAGGACATGGCGCAAGGACGTCTGAGCGGGTCTTTAGAGACCATCAGGATTTAACAAGGTGTAGGAAGTGCGTGCGCACCGTTTTCTAAATCGGAAAGTTTTTGTTCGCCCCACTTCCATTTTTGCGCACGTACAACTGCCGGTAGTGTGCTTTCCTACGCAATGTTTTATAAATGAGGCCCCTGATCTTTTTCTACACAGTTGCACTTGCTGTATGAGCTTCTACTAGGGTAGTAATCCCAGCTCTGTGGGACAATTATAGGTTTAAACTTTAGCATCTTCCAAATTTCCATTGCCAAAAGACACCAAGCTATTTTAGATATTTTTGTATCAAAAATTCTTTATTTACCCTATTTCTTTATGTATTCAACAAAACAATGCATGTTCTTTGGGCTGATGGTGTGATTTTAAAATATGTGCCATCTCTTTTAGTGTTAAAAGAGATGATATGCTGTAGTGAGAATTGAAAATTATGGGTTGCTTCAAGTTTTTGAAGAGGAGTATACACAAACAAACAACCAGGTAGGATGGTTTTTGGTATTGATAAATAAAATAATGCTTTAACGTAATGATTCATAACAACAAAACTTTCAGCCCCCCAACCCCCCAGAGTCTTTATGAAGACTGTTGTTTAAGAATTTTTAGATTAACTGATCACAAAATTGTGCAGTTTGCCATTACAAGCGGATAGAACGTTTTTCCTACTCATACTGTGTCCTGTTTGCGTCAATATTAGACCTTTAATCCCTACTTTAAAAAGTTTAGATGTCATAAAATGCTTTAACTACCTTGCCGTTAGTAGAAAAAAGCAGAGAATGTGACAACTCAACACCAAAGCACTGAAAAATACATCTGAGAGACAGTGACATTAAAAGAGTAAAGTCAAAGGTGTTTCTGTTTTCTCAACGTTATCAGCGAGTTTACAACAATGCACCATGCATGCTGCCACAGAGCCGATAAGAGTTGAATGCTGAACTGGAGAGCTCCAGAAAGGTACTGTCCAGAGGTGGATGCCGGGGGCCGATCGCTACGTAGCCAGCCGGAGGGAGCCACAGCAAGGAGCTTCTCAGTGCTGCTAGCCCGCTAACCAGATTAGCAATCTTTTGTTAGCCCGCTGGCTAATGCCCTTTGGATCTTTGGGTAAACCAGGCCCCAGCTGAAGTTTTAATCAGTGTTTTTACAAGACTTTCCCAACAGTCGTATTAAATCCTGCAATTTGAGCTACTCAGTCAAACAGGAGTTTTCCTTTATTTTTTTACATTTTGTAAATGTATGTGAGCTACTTCAAACATCCCATGTGTGTTACAAGGAGCTAAAGCTAAGATTAGCCCACGTGTTCAGGCCCAGGCCGCCCTCAATGAATAAACAAAGTGCTTGAGATGATGTGTTGTGAACTGGCGCTATATTAAGAAACTTTTTTTTAAAAAATTTTGTTTTTTTTTAACCCCGAACAGTCTCTCAAATAAATGCTACACTTGGGATCCTCTGCACAAAAAATGTCCATGAACAAAAAGATGTAAATAAAATAATATATTTCATTATTCTTATTTATTTTTCGACAAATCCCATCCTTAGTTCAGTCCTCTCATAAAAGTGTTTATATTTTTACATGAATCTCATTCTTGGCTTCAGTCCTCACAAAACATAATAAAATATTTGGCTGTTTTTGAGATTTAAGCACTTTAATGCCAGGTTATATTTAAAAAAATCTGCAATCAAAAAATGTTTTTTTTTTAATTATTTCATTTTTTCTGTTTCTTTGTTAAGAAACAGAAAAAATGAAATAATTTTTTGTGAGTTACATCCAGAAGACTTGAATTTTTAGGGCTTTGGAGTGTCACTTATGTGTCTAAAATATTTTATTGATATCTTCCTACTTTTGTGTAGCATTAGATTTTATTAAGAAGGACCCTCAGCACAATAATTGCTAAAACAAAACTTCATATAGAAATATTATTATATTATTACAAAAGTGTTTATATTTTTACATGAATCTCATCCATGGCTTCAGTCCTCACAAAACATAATAAAATATTTAGCTGTTTTTGATACCAGGTTTTATTAAAAGAACCTGCAATCTGAAAAAACAAACAAAAAAAAGAAATTTCTTTTGTTAGTTACATCCAGAAGACTTGTTTTGTGGTTGAATTATTAGGACTTTGGAGAGCCATTTATGGGCATACAAATATATTTTTTTAATATCTGCCTAACCCGGGTATGACAGACTGGGGTACTGCTAGACCAAGGAGCGCTGGACACGGAGTAAAAAATGTTTTCAAAGTCACCACATCTCAATTCAATACTCAGTATTAAAGTTACAATGTGCATAGCCAAAAAAGCTTTCTCTCGGTGAGAAAAGCTTAAAATGGACTAGGTTTAAAAACGCTTGACTGGTCCCAATTTCGCAATGGATTTTGCTTATTTTCTGCTAGAAATGATGTTTTTAGTAATACAAAGTCACCACATCTCAATAAAACCGTCAATACTAGAGTTACAATGTTGATGGCCAAAATAGGTTACTCTTTGTGAGAAATGCTTAAGAGGGACTAGGTTTAAAAACGTTTGACAGGTCACAATTTTACAGTGGATTTTGGTTTTAGTCTACTAGAAATTATGTTTTTAGTAATCCAAAGTCGCCACATCTCAATACAATACTCAGTACTAAAGTTACAATGTTGATGGCCAAAATAGCTTTCTCTCAGTGAGAAAAGCTTAAAATGGAATAGGTTCAAAAACTTTTGACTGGTCACAATTTTACAGTGGATTTTGCTTTTAGTCAACTAGAAATGATATTTTTAGTAATACAAAGTCACGACATCTCAATAAAACAGTCAGTACTACACTTACAATGTTGATGGCCAAAATAGCTTTCTGACGGTGAGAAAAGCTTAAAAAGGACTAGGTTTAAAACTTTTGACTGGTCCAAATTTTACAATGGATTTTGCCTTTTTTCTGCTGGAAATTATGTTTGTAGTAATACAAAGTCACCACATCTCAATAAAACCGTCAATACTAGAGTTACAATGTTGATGGCCAAAATAGGTTACTCTTTGTGAGAAATGCTTAAGAGGGACTAGGTTTAAAAACGTTTGACAGGTCACAATTTTACAGTGGATTTTGCTTTTAGTCAACTAGAAATGATATTTTTAGTAATACAAAGTCACGACATCTCGATAAAACAGTCAGTACTACACTTACAATGTTGATGGCCAAAATAGCTTTCTGACGGTGAGAAAAGCTTAAAATGGACTAGGTTTAAAACTTTTGACTGGTCCAAATTTTACAATGGATTTTGCCTTTTTTCTGCTAGAAATTATGTTTGTAGTAATACAAAGTCACCACATCTCAATAAAACACTCAGTACAAAAGTTACAATATTGATGGCCAAAATAGCTTTCTGTCGGTGAGAAAAGCTTAAAATGGACTTGGTGTAAAAACTTTTGACTTGTCACAATTTTACAGTGGATTTTGCATTTTGTCAACCAGAAATGATGTTTTTAGTAATTCAAAGTCTCTACATCTCAATAAAACAGTCAGTACTAAAGTTACAATGTTGATGGCAAAAATTGCTTTCTGTCGGTGAGAAAAGCTTAAAATGGAGTACTTTTAAAAACGTTTGACTTGTCCCAATTTTACAATGGATTTTGCTTATTTTCTGCTAGAAATTATGTTTTTAGTAATACAAAATTACTACATCTCAACAAAACAGTCAGTACTAGAGTTACAATGATGGCCAAAATAGCTTTCTCTCGGTGAGAAAAGCTTAAAATGGACTAGGTTTAAAAAGTTTTGACTGGTCACAATTTTAAAGTGGATTTTGCTTTTAGTCAACCTGAAATAATGTTTTTAGTAATACAAAGTCACTACATCTCAATAAAAAAGTCAGTACTGGAGGTACAATGTTGATGGCCAAAATAGCTTTCTCTCGGTGAGAAAAACTTAAAATGGACAAGGTTTAAAAACGTTTGACTGGTCCGAATTTTACAATGGATTTTGCTTATTTTCTGCTAGAAATGATGTTTTTAGTAATAGAAAGTCACCACATCTCAATAAAACAGTCAGTACTAGAGTTACAGGTTGATGGCCAAAATAGCTTTCTCTCGGTGAGAAAAGCTTAAAATGGACTAGGTTTAAAAAGTTTTGACTGGTCACAATTTTACAATGGATTTTGCTTTTTGTCTACTAGAAATGATGTTTTTAGTAATAGAAAGTCACCACATCTCAATACAACAGTCAGTACTAGAGTTACAGGTTGATGGCCAAAATAGCTTTCTCTCGGTGAGAAAAGCTTAAAATGGACTAGGTTTAAATTGTTTTGACTGGTCACAATTTTAGAATGGATTTTGCTTTTAGTCTACTAGAAATGATGTTTTTAGTAATAGAAAGTCACCACATCTCAATAAAACAGTCAGTACTAGAGTTACAATGTTGATGGCCAAAATAGCTTTCTCTCGGTGAGAAAAGCTTAAAATGAACTAGGTTTAAAAACTTTTGACTGGTCACAATTTTACATTGGATTTTGCTTTTAGTCTACTAGAAATGATGTTTTTAGTAATACAAAGTCACCACATCTCAATACAACAGTCAGTACTAGAGTTACAATGTTGATGGCCAAAATAGCTTTCTCTCGGTGAGAAAAGCTTAAAATGGACTAGGTTTAAAAAGTTTTGACTGGTCACAATTTTACAGTGGATTTTGCTTTTAGTCAACTAGAAATTATGTTTTTAGTAATACAAAGTCACTACATCTCAATAAAAAAGTCAGTTCTAGAGTTACAATGTTGATGGCCAAAATAGCTTTCTGTCGGTGAGAAAAGCTTAAAATGGACTACTTTTAAAAACTTTTGACTGGTCCCAATTTTACAATAAATTTCACTTATTTTCTGCTAGAAATGATGTTTTCAGTGATACAAAGTCACCCTATCTCAATACAACACTCAGTACTAAAGTTACAATGTTGATGGCCAAAATAGCTTTCTCTCGGTGAGAAAAGCTTAAAATGGACTAGGTTTAAAAAGTTTTGACTGGTCACAATTTTAAAGTGGATTTTGCTTTTAGTCAACCAGAAATTATGTTTTTTGTAATACAAAGTCACTACATCTCAATAAAACAGTCAGTCCTAGAGTTACAATGTTGATGGCCAAAATAGCTTTCTCTCGGTGAGAAAAGCTTAAAATGGACTAGGTTTAAAAAGTTTTGACTGGTCACAATTTTACAGTGGATTTTGCTTATTTTTTGCTAGAAATGATGTTTTTAGTAATCAAAGTCACCACATCTCAATACAACACTCAGTACTAAAGTTACAATGTTGATGGCCAAAATAGCTTTCTCTCGGTGAGAAAAGCTTAAAATGGACAAGGTTTAAAAACGTTTGACTGGTCCGAATTTTACAATGGATTTTGCTTATTTTCTGCTAGAAATGATGTTTTTAGTAATACAAAGTCATTACATCTCAATAAAAAAGTCAGTCCTAGAGTTACAATGTTGATGGCCAAAATAGCTTTCTATCGGTGAGAAAAGCTTAAAATGGACTCGGTTTAAAAACGTTTGACTGCTCCCAATTTTACAATGGATTTTGCTTATTTTTTGCTAGAAATGATGTTTTTAGTAATCAAAGTCACTACATCTCAATAAAACAGTCAGTACTAGAGTTACAATGTTGATGGCCAAAATAGCTTTCTGTTGGTGAGAAAAGCTTAAAATGGACTGGGTTTAAAAACGTTTGACTGGTCCCAATTTTAAAATGGATTTTGATTATTTTCTGCTAGAAATCATGTTTTCAGTGATACAAAGTCACTACATCTCAATAAAACAGTCAGTACTTGAGTTTTAATGTAGATGGCCAAAATAGCTTTCTCTCGGTGAGAAAAGCTTAAAATGGACTAGGTTTAAAAAGTTTTGACTGGTCACAATTTTACAGTGGATTTTGCTTTTAGTCAACTAGAAATTATGTTTTTAGTAATACAAAGTCACCACATCTCAATAAAACAGTCAGTACTAGAGTTACAATGTTGATGGCCAAAATAGCTTTCTCTCGGTGAGAAAAGCTTAAAATGGACTAGGTTTAAAAAGTTTTGACTGGTCACAATTTTACAGTGGATTTTGCTTTTTGTCAACTAGAAATATGTTTTTAGTAATACAAAGTCACCACATCTCAATACAACACTCAGTACTAAAGTTACAATGTTGATGGCCAAAATAGCTTTCTCTCGGTGAGAAAAGCTTAAAATGGACTAGGTTTAAGAACGTTTGACTGGTCCGAATTTTACAATGGATTTTGCTTATTTTCTGCTAGAAATGATGTTTTTAGTAATACAAAGTCACTACATCTCAATAAAAAAGTCAGTCCTAGAGTTACAATGTTGATGGCCAAAATAGCTTTCTCTCGGTGAGAAAAGCTTAAAATGACTGGGTTTAAAAACTTTTGACTGGTCCAATTTTAAAATGGATTTTGATTATTTTCTGCTAGATAATGTTTTCAGTGATACAAAGACAATCATCTCAATAAAACAGTCAGTACTTGAGTTTTAATGTAGATGGCCAAAATAGCTTTCTCTCGGTGAGAAAAGCTTAAAATGGACTAGGTTTAAAAAGTTTTGACTGGTCACAATTATACAGTGGATTTTGCTTTTTGTCAACTAGAAATTATGTTTTTAGTAATACAAAGTCACCACATCTCAATACAACACTCAGTACTAAAGTTACAATGTTGATGGCCAAAATAGCTTTCTCTCGGTGAGAAAAGCTTAAAATGGACTAGGTTTAAAAACTTTTGACTGGTCACAATTTTATAGTGGATTTTTCTTTAGTCCGAAATTATGTTTTTAGTAATACATAGTCACTACAGCTCAATAATAATTCGTTGCTAGAGTTACAATGTTTATGGCCAAATAAGCTTTCCTCGGTGAGAAAAGCTTGGGTTGGGTTGTGTTGTTGTGTTTTGAAATTTCACTTATTTCTGCTAGAAATGATGTTTTCAGTGATACAAAGTCACCCTATCTCAAAACAACACTCAGTACTAAAGTTACAATGTTGATGGCCAAAATAGCTTTCTCTCGGTGAGAAAAGCTTAAAATGGACTAGGTTTAAGAACGTTTGACTGGTCCCAATTTTAAAATGGATTTTGATTATTTTCTGCTAGAAATGATGTTTTAAGAAATACAAAGTCACCACATCTCAATATAACAATCAGTACTAAAGTTACAATGTTGATGGGCAAAATAGCTTTCTGTCTGTGAGAAAAACTTAAAATGGACTAGGTTTAAAAACTTTTGAATTGTCACAATTTTATAGTGGATTTTTCATTTAGTCAACCAGAAATTATCTTTTTAGTAATACAAAATCACCACATCTCAATAAAACAGCCTGTACTGGAGGTACCATGTTGATGGCCAAAATAGCTTTCTCTCGGTGAGAAAAGCTTAAAATGGACAAGGTTTAAAAACGTTTGACTGCTCCCAATTTTACAATGGATTTTGCTTATTTTCTGCTAGAAATGATGTTTTTAGTAATACAAAGTCATTACATCTCAATAAAAAAGTCAGTCCTAGAGTTACAATGTTGATGGCCAAAATAGCTTTCTATCGGTGAGAAAAGCTTAAAATGGACTCGGTTTAAAATTATTTTTGATTGCTCTGTTTGATTTTTAAAAATTTGCGTTATTTTTTGCTAGGAATATGATGTTTTTAGTAATCAAAGTCACTACATCTCAATAAAACAGTCAGTACTAGAGTTACAAGTGTGATGGCCAAAATAGGTTTCTGTTGGTGAGAAAAGCTTAAAATGGA